>OX393556.1:74978929-75578929 GCA_947650365.1 Chamaelirium japonicum | reverse complement strand
GACGAAGTCGAAGCACGGGGTCTTGATGAAGAACTTGTTCTCGCAGGGCGGGATCGGCGGCGAGACCACGGCCACGGGGTCACGGACGTCCTCGTAGGCGGTGGTGAAGGAGAACCGGGACCGGATCGCCTTGTCGATGCAGAAGATGAGGAAGATGAAGAAGAGGGAGGAGAAGAGCTGGATTAGGGCCGACCTCCGGTGCCGCCATGTCAGGATCGCGTTCTTCCTCACCAGCGCCTTGTACTGCTGCAGCAGGAGCGGCGCCCCGCTCTGCAACTCCATCCCGGACCCCTAACCCTAGATTCGAGCTCCCGAGATCGGTGACGCCTCTTTTGCTTCGCGAGGAAGGAGACGGTTACGACGAGCGCGTCCCGCGGGGTGTTTTTTGGGCTGGCAGTGGTGAAGGAAGGATGGGGGGAGGGGAGTTGGGTTCACTGTACGAGGATTTTCGGACAGATGTTACGAGGTGACTGGACCGGAGCGGCCCTTTGCCCGCCAGTCCCGGCTGAGTGCGATTCACCGGTTAGGTCTGGATGAAATGGACGTGTGTGATTGCGAAACACATCATAATAAATAAGAAAAAATAAATGTTCGAAACTTAAGTACGGTGGTGCGGCTTCGTTACTGGCTAGGAAGCATGAATACGGGATACAAATAGGATACTATACGGGTACGATGATACAGCAAATCTTAAAAAAGTAAGACACCAATACAACTAAGGATACAACAATAATTATTATTTTTAAATATAAATATTATATAAAATACTAAATTATTAATTTATTATCCAATAAGGTAATTAATTAATCATTCAACTTATCATGTGAACTCATCGTTATGTTTATTACAAATAGTATGAAATAGATAGTCCAAAACGACAAAAACCAAAATAAGCATACACCATGTTCATACTTCATATCTTGAACTTTTGAACAAAAACATAAAATATACCCAAAGGATACAAGATGAGAGATTCAACTTCAAGTCTTCAAGTGAAATGCGAACCACGGATGGCGGGGCTGAGAGAGAGAGAGAGAGAGAGAGAGAGAGAGAGAGAGAGAGAGAGAGAGAGAGAGAGATGGGGGGTTCGTGGGGATGTGAGAGAGATACAGAGAGATGGGGGCTCGTCGGACGACAAAAAAAGTACGAGTGGGTGAGATGAAGGTTTAAAGATTTGGTTTGGGTTTGGTACTAGCCAAACCCAAACCCGATATTAAAAACCATAACTTCAACACTGTACAATGCCGGTTTTAAAAAAATCAAACTCGAACCCAACCCGAGTTTAAACCCACAGCCCACACCGGTTGTATCCAACACGTATCCGGGCCATATCCGTGTCGTATCCGTGTCCAATACGTATTCGTTACGGGTATTTCATGCTTGTAGGAGTATTCGTGCTTCCTAGGTTGGCAATCATATGTATGTTCTAATCAAAAAGCGAAAATCTACTAAGAACTATTATGGTTCAATAAAATGCTTTTGATCAAGATTATGGAAGAATGTTGACAGCATAGGAAAAGATCGGGCTCTCAAGCAATGACTTGCCCACAAAAAAGCAATCATAGAGAGAGAAATGATCAACAAACTCTTCTTAATAAAATCAACAAACCTTAAAGGCCTAAACTAAAAATTATTGAATTATGATGTCAATACAGTGTATAGAAGATGTCATTGAAAATCAAATCCCAATAACCAAGTCAAAGAAGTTTATTTATTAAACTATGTTGTTTAAGAAGAAGAAAAATGACCAAACAAATATAAACAATAGTAAAATAAATGTATAGAGAATACTTGTCTCTAAAACAGAAAGCTCATCAACACAAATGCGAAATCAATCAAATTGTCGTTGAATCTAAACTTGGGTACTGCAACCCTTTCGACATAACGGATTTTTCAAAATCAGCAAACCTTAAAGGCTTAAACTAATCATTATTGAATTAAGATGTCGATACAGTGTATAGAAGATGTCAATGAAGATCAAATTTCAATAACCAAGTCAAAAAAATTTATTTACCAAACTTTGTTGTTTAAGAAGAATAAAAATGACCTAACAAATATAAATATTTGTAAAATAAATGTATAGAGAATACTTGCCTCTAAAACAGAAAGCTCATCAACATTCGCAAATACGAAATCAATCAAAATGCCGTTGAATCTAAACTTCATAATCAGTATTATAGCACTTTCGACAGAACGGATTTCAGAAATGTATGGTTTGCTTTGAAGAATTTTTCGCATAATACCAAAAAAATCACCCTGCAAAGAACATATAGAGGATTCAAAACTCAATAAATGTAGCAGCATTAAAAGATACAATTACATATACTCACTGCCCGAGTAGCAACTTCATCCCGGACCCCTAACCCTAGATTCGAGCTCCCGAGATCGGTGATGCCTCTTTTGCTTCGCAAGGAAGGAGACGGTTACGACGAGCGCGTCCCGCGGGGTGTTTTTTGAGCTGGCAGTTGTGAAGGAAAGAAGGGGGGAGGGAAGTTGGGTTCACTGTGCGAGATTTTAGGACAGATGTTACGAGGTGACTGGACTGAAGCGACCCTTTGCCCGCCGGTCCTGACTGAGTGCGATTCACCGGTTAGGTCTGGAAGAAATGGACGTGTGTGATTACGACACGTCATAATAAATAAGAAAAAATAAATGTTCGAAACTTAAGTATTATGCAGGCTCATGCCCCCTCGTTACTGGTTAGGAAACACGGATATGGGATACGGATACGATACTATACATGTACGGCGATACAGCAAATATCAAAAAAGTAGGACACGAATACAGCTAAGGATATATACAACAATAATTATTACTTTTAAATATAAATATTATATAAAATACTAAATTATTAATTTATTATCCAATAAGGTAATTAATTAATCATTCAACTTATCATGTGAATTCATCATTAGATTTATTACAAATAGTATGAAATAGATAGGCCAAAACGACAAAAACCAAAATAAGCATACACCATGTTCATACTTCATGTCTTGAACTCTTGAACAAAAACATAAAATATAACTAAAGGATACAAGATGAGAGATTCAACTTCAAGTCTTCAAGCGGAATGCGAACAACGGACGGCGGGGCTGAGAGAGAGGAAGAGAGAGAAATGGGGGGTCCGTGGGGATGTGAGAGAGATAGAGAGAGATGGGGGCTCGACAGACGACGGAAAAAGCACGGGTGGGTAAGGTG
Organism: Chamaelirium japonicum; assembly: GCA_947650365.1. NCBI lineage: Eukaryota > Viridiplantae > Streptophyta > Magnoliopsida > Liliales > Melanthiaceae > Chamaelirium > Chamaelirium japonicum. Next base: position 75,575,728 of record OX393556.1, on the reverse strand, counting down.
GGGGTTTAAAGATTTGGTTTGGATTTGGTATTAGCCAAACTCAAACCCGATATTAAAAACCATAACTTCAACACTGTACAATGCCGATTTTAAAAAAATCAAACTCGAACCCGACCCGAGTTTAAACCCACAGCCCACGCCGATCGTATCCAGGATGTATCCTGACCGTATCCGAGCCATATCCGACACATATCTGGGCCGTATACGCACCGTATTCGTGTCCAATACGTATCCGGTATAGGTACTTTATGCTTGTAGGAGTATCGATCCGTGCTTCCTAGGTTGTTGGTAATCATATATATTCTCTAACCAAAAAGTGAAAATCTACTACGAACTATTATGGTTCAATAAAATGCTTTTGATCATGTTTATGGGAGAATGTTGACAACATAGGAAAAGATCGGGCTCTTTAGCAATGACTCGCCAACAAAAAAGCAATCAATAAAGAGAAAGGATCAACAGACTCTTCTCAATAAAATCAGTAAACCTTAAAGGCCTAAATTAAAAATTATTGAATTATAATGTCAATACAGTGTATAGAAGATGTCATTGAAGATCAAATCCCAATAACCAAGTCAAGCAGTTTATTTATCAAACTATGTTATTTAAGAAGAAGAAAAATGACCAAACAAATATAAACAATAGTAAAATAAATATATAGAGAATACCTGCCTCTAAAACAGAGAGCTCATCAACGCAAATGCAAAATCAATCAAATTGTCGTTGAATTTAAACTTGGGTACTACAACCCTTTCGACAGAACGGATTTCTTAAAATCAACAAACCTTAAAGGCTTAAACTAATCATTATTGAATTAAGATATCGATACAATGTATAGAAGATGTCAATGAAGATCAAATTCAATTAACCAAGTCAAAGAAGTTTATTTACCAAACTTTGTTGTTTAAGAAGAAGAAAAATGACCTAACAAATATAAATATTTGTAAAATAAATATATAGAGAATACTTGCATCTAAAACAAAAAGCTCATCAACATTCGTAAATACGAAATCAATCAAAATATTGTTGAATCTAAACTTCATAATCAGTACTATAGCACTTTCGACATAACGGATTTCAGAAATGTGTGGTTTACTTTGAAGAATTTTTTGTATAATACCAAAAAAATCACTCTGCAAAGAACATATAGAGAATTCAAAACTCAATAAATATAGCAGCATTAAAATATACAATTACATATATTCACTGCCCGAGTAGCAAAACTTGGAGTGATGCATACGACATTGTTATCTGACTGGGGCAAATGAACCTGAAGCAGCAAGGAAATTAGTTTGACGTGGAAGTTCTAGAGGTGGAAACAAACATGAAGATATCTATTGGTACTTGTATTCACTTCAGCTAAATAAGAACATGTTTTAGATATCTGAATAGAAAATATATGTTTATATAAAAATGTAGTTCTCAATCTGTATCTGTATTTATTTATCGTAGCTGTATTTGAATCTGTATTTGGGTAGTACATATTTTATATATCAGTTATTTGATTTACTTGATCCAAATTTTTTTGATATTTCTAGAATGATAATAATATTATACTTAAGGCATATGGTTAAGACGACTACTTTCATTTTTAAGGTTTTTATATATTAAAATAGGTTTATTGTCTATGACCAATATATATTTGAATTTGCTTATATTTGATCCATATTTACATCCTTGGTCCAAATTTCGATAAAGACTTTAATACTGCTAAGTAATCCGTATTCATTCCATTGAAGAAAACCAAAGGCGAATATGAATGTAGATATATCCACTCCGAATATCATGCTTAGACCCATGAACGAGAAACAACGGGAAGGACATTAGTTTGTCAAACAAAAATGATACAATTAAGTTTGCGCATATATGAAGATAATGCATTGAAAAGACCACCACTTGACATAAAAGCGCATGCTTGTGTGACCTTAGATGCAGTAGTCCTAGGAATGCTAACAAATTCAAATATATCTAATGGTATTTTTATATAACCTGGTTAAGATATTTTACAATTTTTGCCCTCCTACACAAAATTCCATTTTTCCCCTTATTTTTTTTTTCATCTGTCTTTTTATTTTCGCTATTTTTTAGCTTTTTTAGCTAACCGTCTCTGAGACTAAAACGGACAGTTAGATCTTATTTTATATTTGCCTAGGGGTGTGTGTGTGTATATAATTAACTTTAATTTTAATAATAAAATACTTAAACTAATTTCTTACCCCTAGGCCGTATCAACCAAAAGGCATAACAGCTGCACTTCTGAGCTGTGCAAGTGCATTTTCCCTTTTCTCCTCTTCGTCATTAGAGGGCTCTAGGCCCTCTTTACACACAAACTATATGAAAATATTTCATGATAATAAAAAGAAAACAAAAAATTCAAAGATTTTGCAAGAAAATAAAAAGATGCAAAGATGTTATAAAAATCGAAGACCAGAGTACCTGAATGAGGGGTTGGTTATTTTTCTCCATATTTTTTTGAGAAACGTTTTCCTCCATATTTGATAATGCTGACTATAATTTGAATTTCAAAGATAACCAATGCTTTGAAATTGGATTAAGATACAACAATATATAATCGACAATAAATTTTTGCATTAAAGACAACTAAATAATATATTTATAAACAGTAGATTTCAATATTTTGTTTACAGCAATGTATGAAACAAATTCAATAATTACAATTTACACATTTCCAATTTAAATTATAAAGTGTAGAAGTTTGTTTTGCACCATAAATATAACAAGTATGTATAAAGAATAGCAACTTAAACCGTAAAAGAAAGATGGAGAACAAGTGTAACCATAGTAACCAAGTCGGGGCTCGAGAATTATTCAGTGGACCACAAGTTTGAAAAAATTTGAGAAATTTAAAAAATTCAATATAAGTTCATGAAAAATTCGGACCACAAATTTTAGCATGCTCCACCACTTTTGTTTTTAACTACAAAAAAAAACAGTTGTCCAACTTTATCATGCTCCTTTATCAAGATTGACTGACCATCTAAATTAAGGCATTTAGGCAATGGTGGAGCTCTATAGGGTCGTGTTATATATATATTATATTTACTTTCTAAAAAAAAGGATTTTCTAACTTTATCAAGAAATGACCCTTTATCAAGATGGATTGACCATGTAAATTAAGACATCCAAGCAATTATGGAACTCTATGGGGTCGTGATAATGTCTAGATAGATGAGTGATATCAAAGGATCATAGTAGTAAGCGCAAATTCTAAATATTAGCTTTAATATATTTTGTTGAAGAATCACAACACAGAAACTAATACCACAAAGAACAAAAAAATATACTATAATTATAAAAAGATGATATTTTGCTTTGTTAGGTTGACCTCACTTCATGTTCCCCATAAGTAGAATTCAGACTCTTAAAAAATATAATTTTTTCTTGAAATCTCTTTTCATTTTCCATCGTTAGCTATCAAATATGTACAAAGAATCTCAAACACTTAAATGATTTACAGTAGTTTGAGTGAACCCAAAACATTGCAATCATATTAGATTAAGTGAGTATGTCGACTTTGAAATAAACAACAATGTAAAAATTTTCAGGAGTTTCATGATTAAATATATTTGAGATCTTCCAAGTAGATAAAAACTTGTACAATTGCTCTTATATGAACAATGGTTTCAGAATTTTGAATTCAAGGGTATATATACACAACAACAATGGGTGCCTGAGGGTTGTACGTGAACAACCATGCATTGACTCTCTTTGTTACTATAAGAATAACAACAATTGCAGCCAGAAATGCATGTTCATGACTAAAAAAAATCCTCTTTATTTAATACACATAATGGTCCCCATTCTGAGAAAAAGAAATACAAGTAAATGATTTCACTACAACCCTCAGAACTTCGGAGATAAATAATTAGGACATGGAAATAAAGACAAACAACATAATATCATCACCATTATCATCAAGCAAGTGTCATCAATTTTAATAAATATTAGTATTTGTAAAACAAGTTATTTTTATTATCTAATATAGCTAAATATGACCCAAGTATCAATTTCATGGATTGTATTGCTTGCGGTTGATCTTTAGTGTTTTCATTCAAGTAATTACATCACATTTGGAGACGTGTTCTTTTAAATTACATTAAATGGCATAAAAATATTAACCAGCGTCAATACTCGACTAATCAAGTTGCACATTCCATTCATTTAATATTTAAATGCATGTCATTTGCTTCTAAATGAACATAAAATTACACACTTCATCAGGAGCACTAGACACTGCCAGACATCTTTTTAAACCAACCCCAATAGTTCATTATTTATTTTTTATTATTAATCAAGTTCCAGATTGCCTTATGGAATCAAAATCAATGATCAAAACTTTAATCACTTGATTAAACAAATTTGTGTTTTCATTTTTCATTCAAATAAATATTGGACATCATACAAGTAATTGCACCGCATTTGGAGATATGTTTTTTTAAATCACATTAAATGGCATGAAACTATTAAACTTATCGTCCCCAACTTCTTCTGCCTAACTATTAAATATCATTCGGGATAGATGAACCAATTGCATATTCTTTAGGTTCCCCCTTTTAAGTGGCTAATATTTCTACAAAAATACTATGAATCCCCTGCCCTAACCCCCTGGAGTACGTTTTTCTAACCCCTCCGGAGATGCAACTAGCGAGGGGGGCATCGAGGAGGTCATCTGCCAAGGGTGTGACAGGAGGAGGTGGCCGATGAGCTACCTCAACTTGAGGATGCCCCGCCTCCAACATAAATAAAGAGATCCAAATGCAGAAATCATGCATGGTAAAAATAGAGAAAGCTGTGAAATTCCTGACAACTGATTAGAAGAGACCACGACCCCAAGAGCACCGATCTTTCAAGACCTAAGATCCCCAAGTATCGATCTAAACAAATCCCTTGAAACATTAAAGCAGATTTTGAAATCGGTTAATGTTTTGAAGTGTTTGATTCAAGAGTTACTCCTCCGCTCGCTACACCAACTACGCCATCAGCTGGCCTTCGGCGACGCCTACAACAGTCAGGTTTACTCGACAGGCTGGTTCCTTCACTAGAGATTACTTTTTTTTTTGTTTCAATCTTTCGTTGCTAGCTCGATATAAATTGTATCAGATGGGTGTGGTGTGGTGAAGGAAAACGGCGGCACTAATAATGACGCCAATGTATCCCCGACATCCACTGTCATGGGAAAGAAAGCGAAATTAAATACCCTTGTAAAGAACAATTATCGCAATCAAGGTGAGGCTTTTGAGGGTATGTATCCATTGTTTACAGTATTTTTAAGTGTTTCATGGTATTGCAGTTTGGGTTGTACAAATAATCTCTCCAATTCAGCACCCTTGGCATAGCGCTGGCGTTCATCGACTTCGGACCCTATGGTGTCAACCCTCTTCAGTTGCACCCTCGGGCATCCGAGGTATTGACGGTATTGTATAAATAAATTGAAAGTAAGTTTTTTTTTACATAGAAATTGATTCTTTTATTGTTTCAGACTGTACAAACAAACATACATAGTATAACTTCAACTTCACTATCTCCACATCAGACTTACAAAAATATGCCCAACTCTTCGACGTCTTCACCAAAGCCAAGTATGGATTTGAATCCTTAACTATGCTTCGTCTGCATTTAGTCCCCCTCTGGCAGCTTTTATTAAAAAATGGACATTGTGACCATTTTCGGCGGTGGTTGTTGCCACAAAATGTTGTTGCCCCACTTATAATGAATGTCGCGGATGAATGTGGGTTTCATCGACGTATTTTGATGTCCCCCTGCTGAATGTGCTTTGATGCCGAAGGTGGCCGCCCTAGTGTCAAAGGAATTTTGCTGCCTCCCCCCCCCCCCCCCCCCCCCCCGCCACCACCGAATGTGCTCTGCTACCAAAGACGGCCATTGCAGCGTAGAAGTCGTCGAAGGCAACTAGGGGTGTGTTTCCACTGAAGGCGGTCGTCCGAGTGTCGACAGACACGTGCAAGCACTAGTTAATTAACAATATATGATATAGGAACTAGGGGTGAGCGTCGGTTTTATCGGTCGGTTTCGGTGTCGGTTTTGTCGGTTTTATTTTTTTTTTATTTTTGAAAAATCAAAACCGAAACCGAAACCGAAATGGTCGGTTTTTGTCGGTTCGGTGTGATCAATTTTCGGTTCGGTTTCGGTTAATATGAGTTATGCTAGAACCCTTGGCTCTTGAATCTTAATCGTCAGTTCATCACAAATAAGTGAATGATTATGTTCTTACATAGTGCCAAAATAAAAGTTCAAAGCAAAATCAACCGACGTTCACTCTTTTGAAGCATTGTAGATGTAACATAATTACTTCGTACTTGCACTTACTGGAAACAAAAGTATTATGGCCGTTGTGTTTATGATTTAAGAAGTCGGGTCGGTTTTTTCGGTTTCGGTTCAGTGTTTCATACCCGGGAACCGAAACCGAAACCGATTTAATCGATTTTGTCGGTTCGGTTTGTTTTCGGTTCGGTTTGATGTTCGGTTCGGTTATTTCGGTTAAATTTTGGTCGGTTTCGGTTCGGTTAGGCGGTTCGGGTCAGTTTTTGCACAGCCCTAATAGGAACACAATTTCTTTTAATAGAAATAGTGGCACAGGTTGCTACAATGATTTCATTGTAGTAGCTACAATGATTATCGTCGTGGCTGCTAAAAAGTCCTCCTTATAGTAAAATTATTGTTGCATTGATACTCAATTGTATGCAAAGGAAAATTGCCTTTAAGAGGCGGGCGACACTTAGCTGCTACGACGGGCGGCACCGGTGGGAGAGGACGGGTGGCACTCAGCTGCTACGACGGGTGGCGCCGGTGGGAGAGGACGGGCGGCGCCGGTGGGAAGACCTGGAGCTCCGGTTCTAACCGCTGCCTTAAAAAGGGGATTGGATTTTTAGGTCATTTTGTCTGTAATATGTATAGGGATCTAGTTCGGACCGTCTTTTGTAAACCAGACCGGTTGATGCGTCGGAAACGGAGATAAAGGAGCTGGAGTGCTTTTTGCTACCTGTCTCCATTTGCTGAAAGTGTTTTAGCCCTAAATAGATGATGTGGTGCACTTCTATTGGGCCAAAAGCAAACGGAGCTGGCAGCATAAATACATCATGGGGCTTGATGTCGCTCACACAACCTGTTGGCACTTGGCACTGGGAAGCTGGTAGATTGAGTGTATACGCCCTATCGCGAATGCGAGACGGATAACTCTTCTCAAGACGGGTACGGGGTAAAAGAACATAGCGCTTCGACTTAATGAGGTTGAAGACATCACAATATGGTATGGTGCGGTATGGAGCATGAGAACCATAATCTTTACCATATGGTGGATAGTGTTCTAGATATTCGGGAGAATAAAGGTGACTATGGAACAAAGGTAAAGAGCGGAAATCATAGGACCTATCATGATGATAGAACATCGTGACGGGAGCTCTGATACCAAATCTGACGTAGGACGATCGTGGCGACAACGTAGGAGAGGGGATGGAAAGGCGAAGGGGGTTGTCGGCCTCGCACCGACGATAATCCGACCTCACGCCGGCGAGCCTCTCACTTTTCGATCCTCTCTCAGGAACGCAATACGAAACCTTTCACAGGAATCAAAGCAAAAATTACCATTTTTTTTATCAATCATTCAATCAATACCATTACAATAGGGGGCTTCATGACTTTTAAATAAATTAAAAAAAAACTCTAACAGATAAGATCATAAGAGATAAGCTCATACGATTTAACAAAATAACAAGAAATAACAACTTCCTAAAATAAAAAGATAAAGATGATAACCACTGATGAGATAAAGATCTTACCTAGTTAACTTCCTAATCCATCACATCCCTATCTTTAAAATTACCCATAAATAAAGATAACTACTACCAAATTTAAAAGACCTAAATCTATCCAAATCTTTCCTAAAAGATATTTTAAAAACTACCATATTTAATAAATCCAAAAATAACCTATTTTTAGATTAAAATAATAATTTTAGAATAAAATAATTATTTTATTCCGAATTTTATATTTTATTCCAAAAATACTATTTTCAAGAATTATTAAATCCGAAAATAATTATATTATTCTTATTCAAGTCTCAAGATGTGTGCAAGTCTTGAAATGTGTGCTTGTCGAATCTGTGTTAGGATTGATGTGTTCTAAGCTTGTAAAACTTTATGTTTTGGTCTAATAAAGATTGATAGTTATTATTATATGAGATGCATAGAGGTGCGTAACATAGTTACGTGTTCTTTTAAGAACAGAGAGTCATGGTTATATGGTAGTTCACTGAGTTGAAGACTGAGTGGATTGGTCCCATATAATCTAAATCAGTTCGCAGATATGATCAGGTTGGTCGCCTCATCATGTTAAGCTGTTGGCGATGACAGTTCATGGGAAGTCTTCACCATGGTCATCACCAAGCAAGTGTCTGTGGCTGAACGGAACTAACACGGTGTACAGATCAGTGAGCAGACACTGGTACACTAAGCTGTGTTTCTGCTTAGGGTAAAACGGTCCTAAACCCTGAGGAACCACGTCTGATGGACTAACCAGCTGCGTGGTGCTTTGGCGCACCAATGTGTGAGGATCCATATGCAGTGATCCAAAACCACGGTGTACTAGGTTACCCGGCTGGCATTGCATTAGCGTGTCACTCCTGCAGGCCATCCACACCCCTGATGGGAGGTGCGTTCCTTGGTATGACTTACACTGTACCAAACCCAGGCCTGGTGGTTATCAGTTTGACTGTTGACCGGGTTCGATTACTCGACGGGGTAATCAGAGGTACGATGTATAGGTCAACCTGGAAGGAACAAAGTCATATGATCATTCGAGTCTGACGGTAGTCTTCACCGCTCGAAGTGAATCATGGCATCAAGTAGAGGGACAGCGGGTTTACCACTACTAAGCGGAGAGCAGGGGTATGATGGAGAACATAGTAAGTCTGGGTGAATTGGAGTGCAGCCTGTGTCGCACTCTGGGTGGCTACGTAGGCTACCTCGAGCTCAGAGGATCGATGGTACACTCGGGTAGTGTGTCGATCGAGCTTGAGTTGGAAGCCATGAACCCCAGTCCCTGATGGTTCCACCTTATCAACATTATGTACGGTTCTTGAACCGTCTCCTCGGAACACCATAAGCAAGAGGAAGAAAGAAGTATACGCTTCGTGTGTGCTTGGCACTAGAGCATGGTAGATGCGTAACTACGTACGAGTACTAAGGGTTGAGCCCGAGACTAGTACGGAGTCGCATGTAGTAATCCCTAGCCATAAGTGAACTTCGCTGTACAGGTGCGATGCACCGGGATGTGCTACGAGTTGACTAGTTGACTTTGCTAGAGGCACCCTTCGGTGGCCTCAGTTAATAGTAGGTAACTAGTAAAGATCACTTAAGAAGTGGCCGCTAGATATCGCACGCTAAAAATGGTCAAAATGAGGTGTCGGGGCGTTTTGGTAAAAACCTCACTCTGCCGGACCTCACTGTTGGCCGACCCTAGTAGTGAGGCACCTTACTAGGGCCGGCCCTATGATGTAGGGATAAGAATCCCTCATCTATAGGGCCGGCCATATAGATAGGGATGGGGCGATAAAAACGGTTAAGATCGAGCCCTAAAACGTGGGAAAACGGATAAATACGCGGAGAGATAAAAAGGAGATAATGGAGAGATAATGAGAGGGGGTTATTATCCCCTTGGATAATCCAAGGGGGTTGGCCGGCCCTATAAAAGGACCTATGGGGCGCCGGCCCCATGTGCTAGAAAATCCGAACCCCCCCTCCTCTCATCTCTCTGGTTCTCTCCCGTTTTATCTCCCGTTTCCCGCTTGCTACTTCGTCTTCCTCGTGTGGAGTTCTGAAGAAGGAGAAGGGTCGTTCTTCGGAGGCACTCAGAGATCCGAGAGTGACGTTCTGTGCATCGTGTGAGATCGGGTGAACAAGAAGGCAACGTCTCTATTCGTACCATCGGCATCTTCGCGAACGATCTTCCGTCTCCATCGACAAAGAAGACAATTCTCCGCGGTTAAAAGATCTGTACGAAAGGTATGTGTAATCTAACATGTAGATCTAGCGAGCATTATGATTTGCATGCATGCTAGTTAATCATTGTGCTAGATTGCGTTAGGGGTTTTCGATTCTCGTGCATACACATGCACACATATGTAGAATAGTTTCCATGAAAGTTTAAATAGTGTAACGTGCACCATGAACGGTCTTTCGACCGCCAAATCGCTTCCGCTGCGAGCCTCTAACCCGGATTAAACTCCAACAATTGGTATCAGAGCAGCATAAGTGGTGTACGTTTCACGTTTTTTTATGAAACCAATATGTGTGCGCATGATGAATGCGTGAGATCATCGGGGTTCTTACGCTTAGATCATGCATATGTATAGATTGTGCTTGTTCTATTAATCATTCTTGTAGGGCACCGCTATAAAAATCTAGATCTATGCTTTGTGCTTGCTACCGGGGGTCGGACCCCGAGTTAGCAATTGTCTGGATTTGCTTTCTGTGTGTGGATATGTAATTGAGCCTTAGATTGGGCGAGTGATGGGGGTTGACCATCCTCGATTTCCCATGGCTTTTTTTCTAGGTGTGTTTTCTTTTCTTTCTAGGAAATTGTGTACGAGCGAGCACTTGCTCGAAGCGTACTAGACTTTTCCAGTTACAGATCGAGAAGAAAGATGTGCCAAAGAAATCCACCATCGGGAGCGGAAGCGGAACCCTGGAGGATGAAGACGATCCGGCAAAGTGTTCGCGAGCGCGACGGAGGAGCCGGACCGAGGAACCTTGCGAAGAAAGCTAGAGGCCTACGCTGTGCTAATTAGGTTCAGGGGTCGGACCCTGAACTTAATTCAGTTTTAATGGTTGCTTTCTTTAATTAGTTCTTTATGCTTCATATCGAACCCCGATGAGATAATATAATTATCAGTTTTCAGAGGGATGCCTTTCCCCTCCGGTCCAAGCGACTGTTTGAGGATAGGATCCCGCTAGATGACGCTTATTATTTAGTTGACTTTTGATATTAGTGGGATCCCATCACATATGGTTATGCCACCATTAGGTCAACACCCGATTAGTCGGGTGTGCCTATTTGGCCAGCATCGAAATCAAAGATGAGATGGAGATCCATTGAACATCAATTGTCAAATCTATAAGCGAGGCGCCATGACTAGTGGGAGTCCTTTCCAGTGAGTCTGACTCTAAGATTAGCTCCAGAGCATTAGCGTGATAACCAATTTTGCAAAGCATCAATATTCTTGGAATATGTAATGTGACCCTTGAATGGAGAAATCCACTTGAGGCAGGGACTATGATATTCCGAGAGTGATTAATGCTATGCGAAAGGCTTGAACGCTAGTGGGAGCATGGTGTGACCAGGGTCTAGTATTTAGAAGGTCGCTACCTTTGCATTTGCATAAATTCATACTCGCAAAATAACCCTCAGAATTATAAGGGATGTAATAGAGGAATTTTTTAGAAATCCTCTGGCCTCCACGGCTAATCACTTCGTACTCGGGTGGAAGGGCATAACTCAACAACCCCCTCGGGTGAGAGCTGTGTTTTTTCTATGTCAAGCTACTTAGTGATCTCCTTCGGGATATGGCGGTTACGGTGCCAAGTGTTCAGGCTTTACTCACCCTCGTGGGGGCCGTTAGAATTCCCGTGCCATAATTGCCTAAGCTCGTGGGTAAGCATCCTAAGTACGCGTGAGGTATTCGTTGCGAAGACAACGGTGATCACGTGGTACTGGCCAAAAGATAACCATGGTCCATCAAAGCCCGTAGTTGGCAGATTTGGATAGGGTCAAGGGAAAGACCCGTGTAAGCGGAAGACCTGCACACTGCCCCCTCGGACAGGTGTAGCCTACTCCGAGATCTTACATACATGGTTAATTAATCCATAGAGATGGCTTCGCTTGAGGGTAGCGTTGTCATATGGATATAATTAGCTTGTTTTAAAAATCCATAAAATAAGTTTTCATGCATCTCATATATTCAGTCTTTTATTTTCAGATGATCAAGTTAGACCCCCTGTCCGCTATCCTAAATGACCACAAACTTACCGGTCCCAACTATGAGGACTGTACGCGCAACCTGTACCTAGTCTTAAGGATAGGTAAACACATGTCAGCCCTGAATGACCCTGAGCCGGATTTGCCAGGACCCAATGCCACAAAGGCACAGTTAAAGGCTTTTACTGACTAGAAGGAATCTAATAAGATATGTAAATGCTATATTATAGCATCCTTGCAAACAACTCTGCAGAAGCAAGTCGAGGAGATGCCCGACGCTTCTGACATGATGTTGTATTTGAAGGAGATGTTTGAAGGTCACAATCGCGTTACGCGATACCTTACCATCAAGAAACTCGTCGGCACTAAGATATCCAATGGGACGCTGGTTCGGGAACACATGATGAAAATGTTTGGGTTCCAGAACGAACTAGCAACCATGGACATTGTGCTAGAAGGCGAGGTGATGACAGACATCTTCCTCTCGTCACTGTCTGGAGCCTTTGAAGGCTTTGTCACCAACTTTAATTTAAACAAGTTGGCTATGACAAATGCAGAGCTTCTGGGAGCTCTCCAGGCAGCTGAGGATGGCTTCAAGCAGAAGGGCGAAGCACTTCACGTGCAACGCAGATCCTTTAAGAAGCCTGGTAAACCTCAAGGCAAGAGACATAAGAAGAAACCTAAGTCAGCGCCTGTGCAGGACTCTGATGGGACCTCTGGGTCTGGAGAATCAAAAAAACTGGGCACGAAGTGTTTTCAGTGTGGCCAGAAGGGTCATTGGAAGAAGGACTGCAAGAAGCCTCAGAATGCTGGAGAAGGTAATTTACAACTCTTAGTTGTTGAATCATTTCTTTCAAGTAATAGTTCTTTTGCTAGTTGGATTGTGGATTCAGGATCCACTAACCATGCATGTAACTCTCTTCAGGGGTTTCGGGAAAGCAGAAGGTTGCTTGATGGATAGGTGACCTTGAGCATGGGAACTGAGGCCGTGGCTGCTGCTGAAGCTATTGGAGATGTTACTCTTAGTTTTTCGAATAATAAGACTTTGACTCTTAGAGATGTTTTTTATGTACCGTCCTTGAGACGTAACTTAATTTCTGTTTCTTCTTTAGTTAATGAAGGTTATTCAGTTTATTTTGATACTTCTGGTGTGTCTTTTAAACTGAATGGAACTTTTATAATAAGAGGAATGGTTCAGAATCATCTCTATATTGTCAGTCCTAAATTTGAGAAAGATAACATAATAACTTCAGCATTTAATGTTAATTCATCTAAGCGTAAGAAACCTTCGGAGAATTTAACCCAATTGTGGCACTTACGGCTTGGGCATATTGCCTTAGATAGGATCCATAGGTTGGTAAAGGCCGGGCTTCTGGAAACAGATCCTACGAAGATCCTTCCCACCTGTGAATCCTGCCTGGAAGGCAAGATGACCAAGAGGGCCTTCAAAGGCCAAGGAGTGAGAGCTACTGAGGTATTGGAGTTAATCCATTCAGATGTATGTGGACCCATGAGCGTCAAGGCGATAGGAGGCCATGAGTACTTCATCACTTTTACAGATGATTACTCAAGATATGGTTACATTTACCTTATGCATCGGAAGTCGGAATCCTTTGACATGTTCAAAGAGTTCAGGGCTGAAGTAGAAAAGCAGACAGGTAAATGTATAAAAACCCTTCGATCTGATCGAGGAGGTGAATACCTATCTGATGAGTTCCTTGGGTATTTGGTGGAGCATGGGATAACATCCCAGTTAACTGCTTCAGGTACCCCACAACAGAATGGAGTCTCTGAGAGAAGGAATCGAACCTTGTTGGACATGGTTCGAAGCATGATGAGTTATGCATGTTTACCAATGACCTTTTGGGGATATGCCCTTCAGACAGCAGCATATGTTATGAACCACGTTCCGTCTAAATCAGTGCCTCAGACCCCTAGAGAACTGTGGTCAAGGCAAAAGCCAACACTACAGCATTTCAGAATATGGGGATGTCCTGCACATGTGCGGATAGACAAGAGGGAAAAGATGGAGCCAAAGTCCAAAGCATGTCTGTTTGTAGGGTATCCCAAAGAGACTAAAGGTGGACTATTTTATGATCCTGAGGAAAAGAAGGTAATCGTTTCAACGAATGCCATTTTCCTAGAACATGATTATGTTATGGACCACAAGCCTGCTAGTAAGGTAGTTCTGGATAAGCTACTGGGTACTAGATCAGAGAGCGCATCCGAAAGCAAAGTGGGAGCTGACATTACAGATAATAATATACTAGATACTGTAGAACCTATTAATCCTATAACACCACCACCACCTCGTCGCAGTGGGAGAAACATCAGAGCTCCTGACAGATACTATAGAGAAACCTTATTGGTTGATCCAGAGGGTCAGGAGGATGACCCACTGAGCTACGATGAGGCAGTGGGAGCTTCTGACAGCTCTGACTGGCAAAAGGCTATGGAGGCAGAAATTGAATCAATGTCCCATAACGCAGTCTGGACTCTTGTTACACCATCATCCAATATTAAACCTATTGGGTGTAAGTGGGTGTATAAGAAGAAGAGAGGATCCGATGGTACAATAGAGACTTATAAAGCTAGATTAGTTGCCAAGGGTTATACCCAGAGAGAAGGGATCGACTTTGACGAAACCTTCTCGCCGGTAGCTATGATAAAGTCTATTCGGATCCTCCTATCCATTGCAGCCCATTACAACTGGGAGATCTGGCAAATGGATGTCAAGACAGCATTCCTCAATGAAAATTTGGAAGAAGACATTTATATGATTCAGCCACCAAGCTTTGAGTCAGAGGGTCAGGAACATCTAGTTTGCAAGTTGCAGAAGTCCATTTATGGACTAAAGCAAGCATCTAGAAGTTGGAACATCCGTTTTGATCAGGCAATCCAGTCGTATGGATTTACTCAAAACGAGGATGAACCATGTGTATACAAGAGGACTGATAAGACCACAGTAGTATATTTGATACTTTACGTAGACGATATTCTACTCATTGGAAATGATGTAGGAACATTGTCAACGGTAAAGGTCTGGTTGTCAACACAGTTCGATATGAAAGACCTAGGTGAAGCGAGTTATGTTTTGGGGATCAAGGTAACACGTGATCGTCAGAACAGGATTCTCTCGCTATCACAGGCTGCGTATATAGATAAGGTTATGGCTAGATTTGACATTTAGACATGGCGTAAAACTGTCTAAGGATCAATGTCCTAAGACACCTGAGGAGAGAGCAGAAATGCAGAAGATACCTTATGCTTCGGCATTAGGTAGTCTAATATATGCTATGCATTGTACAAGGCCTGATATCTGTTTCGCAGTAGGAATGATGGGTCGGTTTCAATCGAATCCAGGTCCAGATCACTGGACAGCAGTGAAGTGTATACTCAAGTACCTTCGTAGAACAAGGGACTATGAGTTGGTTTACACTGCACAAGAACTGACGCCGATTGGATACACAGATTCTGACTTTATGTCAGATTTGGAATCCAGGAAGTCGACATCAGGTTTTGTGTTTATGTTAGGAGGAGCAGCGGTTAGTTGGCATAGTGTGAAGCAGAAATGCATCGCAGACTCTACCACAGAGGCTGAGTACGTTGCAGCGTGCGAGGCAGCCAAAGAGGCGGTATGGCTCAAGAAATTCCTTACGGATTTGGGGTGCGTACCAGAGGCCCAGTTACCTATTGTGCTTTACTGCGACAATAGTAGGGCGGTAGCACAAGCTAAGGAGCCAAGACATCACCAAAAGGGGAAGCACATCGAGCGCAAGTTTCACTTGATTCGACAGTTTCAAAAGCAAGGGCGAGTAGCGGTGACACAGATTGTATCTATAGATAATGTTGTTGATCCTTTCACAAAGGCAATACCTACCAAGGCATTCGAGCGACATGTGGACGCGATGGGAGTCAAAACCGTTTTGCTTCGCTAGACCAAGTGGGAGATTGTTAGGATTGATGTGTTCTAAGCTTGTAAAACTTTATGTTTTGGTCTAATAAAGATTGATAGTTATTATTATATGAGATACATAGAGGTGCGTAACATAGTTACGTGTTCTTTTAAGAACAGAGAGCCATGGTTATATGGTAGTCCACTGAGTTGAAGACTGAGTGGATTGGTCCCATATAATCTAAATCAGTTCGCAGCTATGATCAGGTTGGTCGCCTCATCATGTTAAGCTGTTGGCGATGACAGTTCATGGGAAGTCTTCACCATGGTCATCACCAAGCACAGTGTCTGTGGTTGAACGGAACTAACACGATGTACAGATCAGTGAGCAGACACTGGTACACTAAGCCGTGTTTTTGCTTAGGGTAAAACGGTCCTAAACCCTGAGGAACCACGTCTGATGGACTAACCAGCTGCGTGGTGCTTTGGCGCACCAATGTGTGAGGATCCATATGCAGTGATCCAAAACCACGGTGTACTGGGTTACCCGGCTGGCGTTGCATTAGCGTGTCACTCCTGCAGGCCATCCACACCCCTGATGGGAGGTGCGTTCCTTGGTGTGACTTACACTGTACCAAACCCAGGCCTGGTGGTTATCAGTTTGACTGTTGACCGGGTTCGATTACTCGACGGGGTAATCAGAGGTACGATGTATAGGTCAACCTGGAAGGAACCAACTCATATGATCATTCGAGTCTGACGGTAGTCTTCACCGCTCGAAGTGAATCATGGCATCAAGTGGAGGGACAGCGGGTTTACCACTACTAAGCGAAGAGCAGGGGTATGATGGAGAACATAGTAAGTCTGGGTGAATTGGAGTGCAGCCTGCGTCGCACTCTGGGTGGCTACGCAGGTTAACTCGAGCTCAGAGGATCGATGGTACACTTGGGTAGTGTGTCGATCGAGCTTGAGTTGGAAGCCATGAACCCCGGTCCCTGATGGTTCCACCTTATCAACATTATGTACGGTTCTTGAACCGTCTCCTCGGAACACCATAAGCAAGAGGAAGAAAGAAGTATACGCTCCGTGTGTGCTTGGCACTAGAGCACGATAGATGCGTAACTACGTACGAGTACTAAGGGTTGAGCCCGAGACTAGTACGGAGTCGCATGTAGTAATCCCTAGCCATAAGTGAACTTCGCTGCACAGGTGCGATGCACCGGGATGTGCTGCGAGTTGACTAGTTGACTTTGCTAGAGGCACCCTCCGGTGGCCTCAGTTAATAGTAGGTAACTAGTAAAGATCACTTAAGAAGTGACCGCTAGGTATCGCACGCTAGAAATGGTCAAAATGAGGCGTCGGGGCGTTTTGGTAAAAACCTCACTATGCCGGACCTCACTGTTGGCCGACCCTAGTAGTGAGGCACCTTGCTAGGGCCGGCCCTATGATGTAGGATAAGAATCCCTCATCTATAGGGCCGGCCATATAGATAGGGATGGGGCGATAAAAACGGTTAAGATCGAGCCATAAAAAGTGGGAAAACGGATAAATACGCGGAGAGATAAAAAGAAGATAATGGAGAGATAATGAGAGGGGGTCATTATCCCCTTGGATCCTTATCCAAGGGGGTTGGCCGGCCCTATAAAAGGACCTATGGGGCGCCGGCCCCTTGTGCTAGAAAATCCGAACCCCCCCTCCTCTCATCTCTCTGGTTCTCTCCCGTTTTATCTCCCGTTTCCCGCTTGCTACTTCGTCTTCCTCGCGTGGAGTTCTGAAGAAGGAGAAGGGTCGTTCTTCGGAGGCACTCAGAGATCCGAGAGCGACGTTCTGTGCATCGTGTGAGATCGGATGAACAAGAAGGCAACATCTCCATTCGTACCATCGGCATCTTCACGAACGATCTTCCGTCTCCATCGACAAAGAAGACAATTCTCCGCGGTTAAAAGATCCGTATGAAAGGTATGTGTAATCTAACATGTAGATCTAGCGAGCATTATGATTTGCATGCATGCTAGTTAATCATTGCACTAGATTGCCGTTAGGGGTTTTCGATTCTCGTGCATACACATGCACACATATGTAGAATAGTTTCCATGAAAGTTTAAATAGTGTAACGTGCACCATGAACGGTCTTTCGACCGCCAAATCGCTTCCGCTGCGAGCCTCTGACCCGGATTAAACTCCAACAATCTGCTCCCGCATCACCCGCACTCTGCATTCTTTACCTTCTGATTCATTCATTCTTTACCTTCCGATTCATGATCACGGCTATATAAAATCAAAACTATGGATGATGACTCATGAGACTATTTTAAAAGCTTATATCAGGTGTAGATTTTAAATCGAGTTACCTTGGTGGCCCATAAAAACATATTTTTTAAGAAAACTACCTATTTTTTTAGTTAAAATAAATTTAGTTCCTATTAGGTGTAGATTTTAAATCGAGTTACCTTGGTGGCCCATAAAAACATATTTTTTAAGAAAACTACCTATTTTTTTAGTTAAAATAAATTTAGTTCCTATTACCTTTGGTGTTTGTTTTTTAGTTCAAATCAAATCTGACTCGCTTTGATTCATCTTATCCAAATATAATTGGAACGAGATAGGATTGGAGTTTGGCTAATATAAATGGGACGGGATTGGGGTGGGTTTGGAATATGGTATTCCTTAATAGAATGGGCTTGGGATAATGTTGACCCGTCGAAATCCCTAGAATTGTGGTCGATTTATTGAGCAGAAGGACATGGTTGATTGTTCTTGCTCGGTGAGTATCGTTCTTTTTTTTCTATCTGTCTATGTAATTGTGTTTGTGATAGGGAGCATGGAAAAAGGCCGACTCTCTCTCGTGACCCAATTATATGCCTAAATGAGGGTGTATTCTCCGTTGGTCTATCAATGGCAACCCAGCCTAACATCAGTATTGGTTTGTAGCAGGTGTTTTGCCCTAATGCTTATGTCTAAAAAAAATTGTATATGCCTAAATCAATAATTGGAATTAGGATTGAGGGCGAGTATACACTTGGGGGCGGCTATATACACATAACATTTTTTTGTGAAGACAGATCATGTGGGAAGACAACCCTATAAGTTATTACCTTTTGCTAGGGATAGCTTGTGACTAAATGCAGCCCAACTCTATAAGCAACCAACTTTCTTCTTCTTTCTTTATTCCCCCACTAGTGGGTGCCGCTGATCTTGTGCAGATTGCCGCCTCCTCCTCCTTCCTCTCATTATTATCCTCCTCCCTCTCTCTTCTTCCTACTCTTCCCCCACCCAAAAAAAGGGGGAATTAGTAAGAAGCCCTTCTTAGAAGATCACTTAGAGCTGCAGTCCCGACAACCCTTCCATTTGAGCTCAAATCCCTGTGGATGAAAATGCCTCTTATCTCCCTTCAAATTTAGATCTACTGCCACTATCCACCACATCCGTCGCCACTGCTCCCACTGCCGGACCTAACCGATCCCCCCCCCCCCCCCCCCCCCCGAGCAGCCGCCGGACCTAACTAAGATCTAGAGGCCATGGGATGGACCCTAGACTTAGAAATCCCACCCTAGCCATCGCCTCCGCTGCTCCCGGCCGCTCCTCCTTCACTGCTGCTCGTGGCCACCTCCGTCTCCAGCCTTCACCGCTCCACCATGGCCAATTGGAGAGAGGTGAGGGTGGTCTGGGGATTAAAAAAAAGGGGAAGGGTTTCTCCTAATGTTGGGTTGGTTAGAGAGGCTGGAGCTCAAGTAACAAGTTTCAGTGGGTTTATCCTAATGCTTGGTTGGTTATAGGAGTCTTAGGCTAATAACCCAAAAAAAAAAAAATGTATGGGCTGTCCCACAAAATTTGTGTGTCAATAGCACCGCTCAAAGTGTATAGGGGGCGAGCGGCTATATACAGGAGCGGTGCTATTGACACACCAATACTTGCTCTCCAAATATCGTTTAAACGTTTTTTTTTTTTGCAAAATTACCCCCAAGTAAAATGACCAAAACATTCAAGTTTTTTTTTTTTAATGTTCGAGACATGTTCGGCCGACCCGGCTGAACATACTGTACCATGTTTGGGTGCCAAACATATTGTACTATATTCGGCCATGGTCGATCAAACGTACTATATAATGTTCGGCTCTGATTAGCCAAACATAAGCCTGTGTAGGGAAGCTCAGGGAGGAACCTACGGCGCCTGAGCGGGAGAGCTCGGGGAGGAGATGAGCTCGAGGTGGGGCGGAGAGCGGAGAGGAGCTTGATGGAGCGGTTGATGGAGGAGATAGGGTGTTAGATGGGAAGAAAATCAACGGGAGGAGGAATCTACGGCGCTTGGGCGGGGGAGCTCGGGGAGTAGATG
Source organism: Chamaelirium japonicum (assembly GCA_947650365.1). Classification (NCBI taxonomy): domain Eukaryota; kingdom Viridiplantae; phylum Streptophyta; class Magnoliopsida; order Liliales; family Melanthiaceae; genus Chamaelirium; species Chamaelirium japonicum. The sequence goes on along the minus strand of OX393556.1, from coordinate 75,555,492 downwards.
AGATCAAGGAGGGGCGGAGAGCGGAGAGGAGCTCGACGGAGTAGTTGATGGAGGAGGTAGGGTATTAAGATTTGGGTGTGTGTGTAGAGTTTAGAGAAGAAGGGTAGTAAGGGTTTTTTTTAAAATTGAAAGTGTGTAGTGAGTAAATATATAAAATTTTTAAACTTGATGATGTGGGGTGGTGTGTGAAGAGTATTTGGTGTGTGAAAAGTAATACTTGGTGTGCCAACTAGGGGGGTTAACGGGTCATGTCTTGTCGGGTTCGTGTCGTGTCTAGTTTCGGGTCGTGTCCAAAACCCCTAGACCCGGACCCGACCCGTTTAACTAATCGTGCCTAGATCCTAAACCCATACCCGACCTGTTTATAAACGGGTAGACCCGATAAGACCTGTTTACCACACGGGTCTATTCAGTTGACCCGATCAGACCCAATACGACTCATCCTGTCTTGACCCGATAGACCCGCTGGTACTATATAATATAGTATCAAATTGCGGGCAGACCCGACCCGACACGACCCGTTGAATTTTAAACGAGTCTTACCGGGTCTACCGTGTCCAGACCCTAAACCCGGACCCGACCCGTTTATTAAATTGGTTTATCGTGTCGACCTGTTTACGACCCGACCCGTTTAAACCAGACCCGCTAACTTCCTGTTGGGTCGAGTCTGATCTGCCGTGTCGGGTCCAAAATTGCCAGCCATAGTGCCAAAACTCAAAAGACCCACTCATACTTTTTGCTTATGTTCTTACCGGAATTTACATTAGTATCCTCTACTTGCAGCTCTAAAGCTACCTTCGTTCTCGGAGGAGATCCAAACGCAGGGAAACAAACAAATGGAGACCAAGCGAGTGTCGATCGAAGCGTGCGACAGCAACGAAGAGTTGCCACAAAATCCTAACCCTAGCCCTAGATCCGTCAGGGCCAAGGTACCAGAGGTCGAGGTCCATCTTTTCCGGCGAGGTAGAGGGCCGATAGACGTCTTCCGCTCGAGCCTCGGCGGATGGGACCAGAACCGCCTCGAGGTCCAAGACATCCTCGAAAAGTACGGCTTCAAATCCCTCTTCGCCTTCAATCCCTCCTCGGGGAGGGGCGTCCCGATCCGCTTCAGCCCTAAAAACGGCCGGTCAATCCTCCCGTACACCGATGGAGCCGTAATCTTCATCGACGGAGAGCCCAAGGTGATCCCTCATCTTCCTCTTGTGCTATGAGCCCCATAATTGATGACCCTTTTCTTAGATTCGATCAAGCAGAGCAGACCCATCAAGTGTTGATTTCTTTCTTTCAAGGCGAAGATGGTTTATTTGAAAAATAGCAAATTTTATAGTTTTATTGTGGTTTTGAACTAATTATTTGCTTCCAAGAGAATTCGATATATAGGCTGATGTTCTGTATAATTGATGTATTTGTGCAGGATTCGTTGGTGAAGCCTGTGACGAAGATCTTGATTGGCGTGGCGGTGCTAACCCTTCTGATAGCCCTGTTCGTGAAGGAAACCCCTGAATGGTTCAAGACATCAAGATTCTCGAGTGTGACTTTCCCTCCTTGGATTCTTGCTTGCATGGTTATACTATTCACTCGCATGAGGAAGAGAACCAAGGATGTGATGAAGAAATTCGGATGGTGAACGGCTGGAAGGTACCTGCTTTGGAGCAGCTCATGAAACTCTGCTTTTCTTTATTTGCTTCTTTGTTGAGATTGGACTTCACATTACTACTGCATTGTGGAAATCTTTGGTTATGGTCTGTTTACTTTATTCTGCACCTCAGATAGTTCGATTACGTACAACTAATCGAGTCAGTAGGTAAAGTTATTGACAAAATTGGTGCCCTGCTGTGTTAGTTTACACTTGTGATGTTAATGATTTTTTTTTTATGTCTTGTTCATTTCTTTGTGAGGCATCCCATAACTAGAAAATAGAATGCTTCATTTGTCAATCAATTCATGAATTTGTTCTGAATGTTAGTTAACTAATAGAATGTGCCACCCTTTTTATTGGGAAATTTTATTCATACCCCAAAAATCTGTAATTACCCCGATTCCCATCCGTTTCTCAATAACTTACTTGGAATTTCCCCAATGGCAATCGCACCCTTAGCTTATACCCCACCACCCCAAATAAAACCTAACTACAGAACCCTTTCAAAGCTATGGGGAAAGGAGCAGCGGCTGCTATTGAGAAGGAAGCGTGGTGGTGGAAGGCATCAGCAACGGCATTGGGGCTCGAAGATCCCAACCTCCAATGTCCCCAATCGGATTCCTCCATACGAGCTCCAACCACCTCTAGCAATGGGGAAAGAAGATGAATCAGTACCCTCATTGGCGTACCCTCCTCCGATCAGTCTCGTCAACGAGAAACATGTACAATGCCGTTGTCAATCCTCTATGATTTACTTTTGATCTTGATCCCCTTTGTGATTTACTTTTGATCTTGATCTAACTTTTTTAATTCTTGAATCCAGTTACCTCTCTCTCTCTCTCTCTCTCTCTCTCTCTCTCTCTCTCTCTCTCTCTCTCTCTCTCTCTCTCTCTCTCTCTCTCTCTCTGTGTGTGTGTGTGTGTGTGCGTGCGTGCGTGCGTGCGTGCAGGGCGAGCCATTTAACTGGGGTGTATTCATGGTGGGGTGTAAGGGGCAAGGGTATTTTTTGGACAAGAACGGGGTATTATCAAAGAAAACGGGGTGCAGGGCGAGCCATTGAACTGGAGTGTATTCATGGTGGGGTGTAAGGGGCAAGGGTATTTTTTGGACAAGAACGGGGTATTATCAAAGAAAATGGGGTGTATTCAAGTTTGATGGAAATGGGGGCTAATTATAGATTTTCTGGTATGTGTAAAATTTTCGTTTTTATTTTGATCAAGGCAAGGGTAAATAACACTTTACCCTTTGAAGTTTAGCCCAAAATCACTTAACCCCCCTATAGTTAATAAACTACGTTTTGTCCCTTCAATTCTGTTTTGATTAGATAGAAATTACCAAAATACGAAATTTAGTAGTTGACAAAAGGAATATTGTGCTAACCGATTTGGAACAAAATAAAATACAAGGGTTATAAGTGATTTTGGCCTAAACTTCAAGGGGGTAAAGTGTAATTTACCCTAAAGACAATTCTCCAAGGTTGCATCTGTTGGACCTCTTGCTTGTAGAGTGGGCTCTCTCTTTGCATTTTCAACTTCTTAAAGGCATCTGTGAAGTTTTGTTTCTTGTTTCATATTCCCGATACACACTTATTTGCTCTTGGATCCATCGGAGTACTCAACTTCAGCTATTATTCTTGGTTGGATGCGTCCTTATTATCTAGTTTTTAGGTGTCATCACATATAGAGAGAGGTAAAAATCAATATTTTTTAACAGTAAGTAATATTATGTCCGAATTAATCAATCATGATTTTTTATGCACTTGATTCCATGATCATATCCGCTAAATGGTCTTTGGGGATCCTATGGGTGCGCATGCTTTACAGAATGCTTAATGGCAAAAATCCAACCATTTGTATAGTATGTCATTCGTGATTGTTGGGAATTGCTTTTGGAGTTGTAAATATGATGCCTTCACAAGGTTTTAAAGGTTGCATAGGGATTTAGGTTAGTGTTTATAGGTGTGCTTTTCTTGAAGTCAGTATTAAAAGAGGATCGAATTGCGTTAAATTGATGGCTAGGTATCAATTTAGTGTTTTTAAATTTATTTTTTATTCAAGTCTTTTTTTGTTAACTTCTGCAATCTAGTTAATTTTTACAGTCTGTGAATGTTCATTGTCATGGTGTGGTAAAAAACTAACACATGCATATTCCGAATAATTATTGCCAGAATTTAAGGAACCCTCCTTGTCTCGCAAACTGGTTTGCGTTTTCTTTAATGTCAGTGAGTCGGGATGTTTGCAGTGATATTTCTAAGTTATTGCACTCTCAATAATTTACCTTCAAGATAAGGAATTGGTAGATTTCCATCTCTGTCCTGCGGCTAATATTACAAAATAGGTAAGGACCTATGCTTAATTTGCCGGGAAAAAAAAAGTTTGGAATAACAGTACAACTTATTACTGAACTTCTGAAAATTGCTAAAAGTCTGTGCATGGTTCTTCTGCGGGAAAAGTATATTTGAAATCTCTATCCAGGTTCAAGAGTAACTCTAGCAGTCACAAAGCAACACATTTTCAATTTTACTGAGTGAGGAAGCGTTTACTACGTTTCTTTTGATTTTAGAGAGGAGACATAAACTTTAATGGTTATGGGCATGCAGGTGTATATAGTTTATTGGCTATTCAGTTTCATGATCTGAGGCACCTTTGACTCTCAAAATGATCACTACATGCTTTTATTGGGTTTCTCTCTGCCCTCCACAAAATAGATAATTTATTTTCACAAATACTTTGAATCTACACAGTTACATATTTTTGAATGTTTGAAAGAAAAGAAAAAAAAACTTATGACTTTGTGAGTTGTGAGGTTATTTGACCTTTTTCATATTTCGACAGTGTTTCGCGCGAGGAGGTGTAGAATGGTGAAGTGGTTCTGGATGGTGAAGAGAGGTTCGAGTTCAGACGCTACTCTGACAATGAGGGCCTGGAGTTGGGGCGGAGTATTTAAGCATAGCCACAATATTCTCCTCGTTTTTTTAAAAAAAATTCGTGTATAATTCACAAACTTAAAGGCAAACGAATCAGTCTATGAATTATTCTTCTTCTGCGTAAGGCATGTCTTAATAACTCCCGATTTAGTCTCCAGAGTTATTCGCCAATTATTCAGGAATTTAACTATTTTATGATATTTATTTTATTTTATATATGTATATATTGATATTTATTTATATAAAATACGTAATGTAATTTAGAAATTTGTATGTTTAATATTTCTGAACTTTTGCCGAACTCTTTTTTTGGAATTTTTTCTTCCGAACTTTGAATTTTTTTTCTTCCGATCTTTGAATTTCACCCCCTCGACCCCCCGCCGGCAGCCACATTTGACATGACCAAAAGCCCTGAGAGGGACCGGGAATATCCAACCTCTTTAAGGAGGTTGGAACAAAATCGTACTCCAATACAATGGTAAGAAGCTCTTCTGGTTTCTTATTAGAGCTAGTGGTTTTAGTAGAGTATAGGTTTGGACAGGGATAAGGGTTTGCTTAGAATTTGGGTATATGGCCATGAGTTTAGAGTCGAACTGTGTTATTTTGTGTGCACAAGTTAAGAGACAATTGGGTTTCGGGTATGGGTATTGAGGTACCCATACCCAAAAGCTAATCGGGTAGAGTTCCCATACCCATGTTTCGGGTACAAAATCTATACCCATACTCAATGTTTCGGGTCAATAGGTTTTCAGAATCCATTGCCACACCTAGACGTATGGCACCCGGATTTGCAGTCATATTTAATTATCCCATAGTAAATACTTCTGCGAAAAGTGAGACGAACATCTTTTATATTCAAAATTTTGATTCTTTCTTCTTAATTATGTTATAAAAATTCATAGTAAATTTCCAAATAGGTTAAGGACATCTCCAATCCTACATTAAATTTTTTATCAAATTTGATTTAAGATTGGGTTAAAAAGTTCGGTATGACGTGGAGCGATCCAGCCCCATACCAAATCTAATGAGAACTAATTTGATGTGGAGCATTCCAATCCTACAGAAAAGATGATGATTAAAAGCTTTAAAGAGGAGTTCAATTGTGACCATTGGGCATGGAGGATACTAGCCGTTAGGATTTGATAGGTGGCTCTTGGTCCCTATCAATCTAATTGAGAAATTTGGTGGAAACCTAATTTGATAGAAATTTGGTGTAGGGCTGGAGTAGCTCAAGGCCATCGAGGATGGTGACGGTGTTGTGAATCCAAAGCCCCTGAGCATCGGGAAAAAGCGCCTCCTAAGAGCATAGAACTACCACTAGTAAATGAAGATCACGACTACCAAGAAAAGCAAAGACAATACAAGTACAAAAGCAAACACACAATATCTGTTAACGACAATCAATGGATTCACTTATGTGGGAATACTCGAGTACATATTTGTTTGACTCTGACAATTTCTTACACACACCCTCAAAGAGATTACTCACCAAGAAGAAGATCTTACAACCCTCGTGCACCCGAGAATAAAAGGAACCCTCCACCCGAATCTATAAGACCTATATGAATCCCTCTCTCTCTCCCTAGATGATGGTTGCCATCTCACATTTGAAACACCTATGAAATCCTCTCTAGAACCATCTAGAATAGGCCCAAGTTCATATCAAATCTATTGGAGAAGATCCTGTGAAAATAACCATCGAATCACATCTAAATTAGCATTAAAGCTGACTCAATCCCGTGCTGCCATCCTGTTGGGTTCTCGTGCACCACTTTCTTGGTATCATGGGTTGGTTCTGTCATCTGGTTCATCCGGGCGCATGAATTTCCTGTGTAGCAGGTCTTTGCTCCATCTTCTTCCACTCCTCATCGTTCCTTCTTTTGCCATCCTTCACACACAAACGTTGAAGGTGTTCTTTGGCTTGTTTGGAGCCAAATCTTCAATAGACGGGACTCCCAATCACCACCTCCAGGCATATGAAATCCTTTTTACCTCCCAATGTTCATAAGCGAATCTGCTCTCTCTGCTACCTCGAGAGCTCCAGCTGCTTCTTCTTCCCTTCCCCTCCCCCCTCCTACACCGAGCTCCTCCTCCTCTAACTCCTCCGACTAGTAGGAGGCTACCGATGTTGGTTGCTTTGACTTATCAATGTGTGAGATTTTTTCTATGGCCACTAACATAATATTTTGGATAGTACATTCCGGGAACATCCTATTCGTTGGTCAATTTTTTTACGGCATGTTATTTGCACCCAATCCAAAATAAAAAAATTGCTAGGCACACCATGCATCTCATGGTAAGTGCCTCCCACTCTCTTTCCCCATTCCTTGATCATGTTTTCCCATCCAAATCATAACCCACCGACGCTTCTTCTTCCTCTACCTCCTCAATTATCCTCCTGCTCCCTTTTCCTTCCCCATTGAAATCCTTACCCACCACCCAAAAAAAAAGTTGGGGGGGGGGGCAGGGGGAAGGAGGATAAAGAGGAAGGATGAGAGAGAGAGAGAGAGAGAGAGAGAGAGAGAGAGAGAGAGAGAGAGGAGGCTGCCTAAAAAAATAGGAGCTCGGAGGATCCAACCGATGTAATTGGGGGTATTTAGTAATTCAATGGGTACCCTTTTTAGTGTGTAGGACACCCAAAAGTTTGTTTGAGTTGGGGTCTCTCCGCAAAGAACAGAACACAGCCAACTATATTTAACTGTCATATTATTTTAAAAACCCATTGATACCCTTCTTATTCTACTCAAATTACAAACCTTGCCATCAATAGAAATCCAAACATATATAAGCATTGTAGCAACCATTACTATTTATTTTTGAAATTTTATTATTTGCTACATTGAACTCACTGCAGCAAATATTTTTTTTTTGAAAAACTCGATTTTAAAATTTATATTTTTTTTTGCTACAGTGAAATTACTGTAGCAAATGTTACTCTTTATACCGAAATGTTACTCTTTATAAAGAGTAACATTTCGAATAATAAAGAGTAACATTTGGTATAATGAAATCACTGTAGTATTTTTTAAAATAAATCTTATTTAAAATAGAAAAATTATATACATCGAAATCACTGTAGCAAATGTTACTCTTCATTATCGATATATTATTTTTTATAAAAAGTAACATTTCGATAACGAAGAATAACATTTGCTACAGTGAAATCAATGTAGCATTTTTTTTTTTTGATAAATCTTGTTTAAAAAATTATTAAAAAAAACAATAGTGAATCACTGTTACTTTTTTTTTTGGACGGTGCATGAAACTCTTCACATAAAAAAGGAAAGAATAAAAAAAATTATTTTTATCTTTTTTTAAGAGTTTGTTACACGTAACAAACTCTGAACAGCTGTAGATGCCCCGCGTGATTTTTGAAATGACCAAACATAATTAAATCCATAATCATAGAAACCACAGCTATAATCATTAATTTCAATGTTCCTACATTAAACCGATCTGTTTTAGAAGGACAACACTGCCCCTTTTTTTGTTTTTTTTAGAAGCCATTTCTGCACTCCTCTCAATTTTGCAACCCCCTCAAACTCAAACTATGGGCTCACTTGTAGCCGTGTGGCATTAACGGTCAAGATGAATGTCCAAACCGCCACTCGCCTTTTCCCTCAAACATGAGCACGTGGGGTCGCGGCCCCTACGCCCGATGCTCCACCTCCCTTCCCCGTCCAGGCGGAGGCGGGGTCGAGCGTTCCTCCCGTCCTCCGTCCAGAACACCTCCGTTTCAGCAGCAGCATGTCGGTGTCTAAGCAAATCTGCCGCCACTCGTCCGTCTGCTGAACGCTTTGTCGAGCGCGCGGGCAAATGGAGCAGCGCCTCGTACATCTCCTTAAATCCTCCGTGGGCCCCAGCCAGCTGAAGCAAATCCACGCCCTCGTCATCACAGGACTCTCGGAACTCACCCCTCTCTTCATCAAGCGCCTCGTCGACCCCTTCACCATTGACTACGCCCGCCAAGTGTTCGACGCAGTTCCGAACCCAGATCCCCACTTCTGCGACTCCATTATATCTGCCTACTCCAAGCTCTCCCTCCACAGAGGAGCCCTGGAGATCTTCTTCTCGGCACGCCGCAAGGCAACCCAGATCGTATTGTTCTCTATTCCGCTTGCCCTCAAAGCGTGCGCCTCATTAGCTGCGGCCGGCGAGGGGAAACAAGTCCACTCTCTTGTTCTGACCCGTGGGTTTTGCTCCAATGTTTTTGTCCAGACAGCTCTGATTGATTTCTACACGAAAAACTATGATCTGGGTTCTGCTAGGAGGGTCTTTGACGCGATTCCGGTTAAGGATCCGGTTCCCTACAATTGTTTGATAACTGGGTATTCAAAATCTGGCAATGTTGCGGAAGCACGCCAACTGTTTGATGAGATGACCCGGAGAACAGCATCTTCGTGGAACACGATGATTTCATGCTATGCGCATGCAGGGGATTTTGTCGAAGCTTTGAGATTATTCGAGCAAATGCAAACGGTGAATGCTCGGCCAAATGAGATCACCCTTGTCACAATTTTATCCATATGCGCCAAATTGGGTGACTTGAGCACAGGGTTGAAGGTCAAGAGGGTGCTCGATGACCATGATCAGCGTACAAACTTGATCGTACGGACTTCGATCTTGGAAATGTATGTCAAGTGCGGGTTCGTTGATGAGGCCCGTCTAGAGTTTGATCTGATGGATCATAGAGATGTCGTTGCGTGGAGCGCAATGATTGCGGGTTACGCTCAAAATGGGAGATCAAATGAGGCTTTAGAGCTTTTTGAGAAGATGAAACTAGAAAATTTGAAGCCAAATGAGGTGACTCTTGTGAGTGTTCTGTCTGCCTGTGGCCAGTTGGGCTCTGTAGAAGTCGGGGAGCGCATTGGACACTACGTAGAGAATCTAGGAGTCGCATCCGGTGTTTACGTGGATTCTGCACTGCTTGATATGTATGCTAAGTGTGGGAATATCAAAAGTGCTATTAGAGTATTTGGCAAGATGTATAAGAGGGATATCGTTTCTTGGAACTCAATGATTGGAGGGCTCGCGTTTAATGGGTATGCAGAAGATGCAATTGATCTCTATCGAAAGATGACGCAAGAAAATTTTGAACCGAATGATATAACTTTTGTTGGGCTGTTAACTGCTTGCACCCATGCTGGGTTGATTGAATTAGGTCTCAAATTCTTTGACAGCATGAAGGAGAACCATAATATTGTGCCAAAGGTCGAACACTGTGCTTGCATAGTGGATCTTTTGTGTAGAAATGGAAGGTTGGAGGATGCTTACAAGTTCATATGTGAGATGGAAATAGAGCCTAATGTTGTTATTTGGGGCACGCTCCTGAGTGCTTGTCGAGTCTACTTGAATGTTGAGCTTGCCGAGCGCTCGATAGAGAAGCTACTGGTGTTGGAGCCGGATAATTCTGCAAATTATGTTGTCCTCTCCAATATATATGCTGATTCAGGCAGATGGGAAGAAGCAAGGAAGGTGAGGGATTTGATGAAGAGCAAAAGCGTGCAGAAGCTGGCTGGATATAGCTGGATAGAGCTGGATGATGTGGTGCATAAATTTCTGGTAGGAGACACGTCTCATCCAAGATCGGATGAGATCTACAGTGTTGCCGATGAATTATGCTTGCAATTGAAGCGGCATGGTTATGATCCGAACTTTGTTTTAGAGTTATTATGATCCAAACTTCGGTTTGCTTACTTTCTGAAGTTTGTGATTATGTGAGTCACCAGTTGCTTGTGATCATGATCATGATCATGATCATGCATTTAGCTGATCTCCAGAATAATAGTCATGCTGCTGTAAGCTTTTGGAATCGATTGTTTGAATGTACGTTGTGCGACATTCACCCAAGAAATCCTAGTGCACCGCCGCTGCTTTGTGCAGTTGGTAGTGGTACCGCTCCTTTTGAGCACTTACCCGGGTTCAATACCCGCTCCCCGCTCGGTATGGCGCTCCCGCTCGCCAGTGTGGCGACCTCTTTTGGGCTAGGTAGGCCCTTCCTCTTGGCCCTTTCGGCTGCGGTGGTTGTGTAGCTGGTTGACCTGTAGTGTGTATTGGATCTAGCTCGGGCCCCACTATGTACCGAAGCAAAAATATCCTATGGGCTTAATAAATGTAGGGCCCAGTATTTTCCTAAAGAGTGAAATTTAAAGGTTTTGCCTTGTCTAGATTGTGATGAGCCAAAGTATGCTACACCCATGCATACAATATTTGTATATTTATTAGTTGACAAGAACTGCATTAAGATAGTAAAAAGTTTGAAATTAGGAATTAAGTTGGTGCCCTTACCGCCACAGTTCGAAGTTATGATTTATGGCATGTTTTAGTAGGTGATTTTTAATAAAAAAAATTATGTAAATATATCTAAAATTGTTTCCAAGCTAGTTGGAAATTGATCCGAATAAACTGAAAATTTTGAGTACCAGTTTAATTTTAGTGATTTGGGTCGTAAAACCAACCGTATGTATTATTTTCCTGGGAATTGTGATTCCAGGATATGGGCGATTCCCAGGATATGGGCCGATTCCCATGTTCTTTTCATAACAGGGCTTTTATGTTTATGTTTGCTTGCTCTCAACCAAACACGTGAGATTTGTAAATCCCTCTGGACCTCCCCCATCCATGATGAATGCATGCACCTGTACGAAACCAGAAGGGGGAATATTTGCATGTCCCTGGGTACCTACTGATTTAGGGCCTATTCTTTTGCTGTGCAATTCTGCTGCCTGGAAAATAATTTTCCTTGGAAATTAATTGTCACATGCCATTCTTTTATTAAATGTCCCGAGATATTTAATGTCTCACCGGTCCAAATGTCGTGATTCAGTGTCGACTTAAATTGGAGACACAATTTCCTTTAATCATACCCCTTTCCTATCCCAAAAAACTTGAACACACCCCGCCCCGTTTTCTTTCATCAAACCCCATTCCTATCCCAAAAAAACCCTTCCACGTTACACCCACCTTGAATACGCCCCAGTTAAATAAGCCCGATTCACCTTGATCATACCCCACCCGTGAGGATAGGGATGTGGAGTATTATGGGATTGGAAGGGGGTGCCATTCATTGATAGCTTGATGAGGAGAGAGAGAGAGAGATCTTCGAGCCTCATTGCCGCCTATGGAGGAATTCAATAGGGGTGGAGTAGAATTTTCGAGCCCCATTGCCGATGTTGCTGCCAATGACACCACGGTCATGCCGTAGCCACCGCTCAATTCCTTCCCAATTGTAGCCGATCTCTTATATAAACGATTTTGTTTTAGATTTACTGGGATGTGGGGTATAAGATAAGGGTATAAACGGTACTTACAATTTCTGAGTAAGTTGCTGTAAAACAGATGGTAGACGGGAGCTAGTTACAGATTTTTGGGGTATGAATAAACATTCCCTTTTCTTTGGCGCTGGGACATTACTCAGACATTGGTTACTGACCTCCGCCCGGATTCACGACGGCAATGCGAGCGACCCTCAGAGTTCAACAGCAGCAGTGGATGCCGATGACCCGATATCTGATTTCCACTGACGGAGACAAGGTTAAGACGCAGATACATATGATTTCCACCTCTAGAGCAACCCAGGGATCTGATCTAGGGTTTGCCACACCATACGATTTCCTCCTCTCTTCTTTATTCAAGGCATCCATAATTTTGGGTTTGCCGCAGATTTCGTATTTGGTTTCAAGTTCAAAGTGAGCTACATGTTCCTCAGGATTCTCTCCAGCCTTTTCTTTGGCGACCTTTGCAACTGTTGTCGTAAGCTCCTGATGCAGGCGCGCGTCGTCGAAGGGCGGTTGATGAAGGCGATGTAATATTTTTGGTATTTTCTTTGTAAAAGATAACTAGTGATACAGAATCACCGAGAGGAAGTGGCGGAGGGGGTAAGAACTGTGACAGAGAATAAAAGACTAGAAGCTTAGACGAGAGGGGGCCTGAAATCCATCAGGGTACAAAGTGGGGACTCAAATCCATGAGCCAACGAAGGCATCCGCCATCAATTTTCATTCATAATAATCTGTCCTTCAATGGTTACAATGGGGGCCTTTAAATAGGCTAAAAGAAAAGATAAAAATGGCAACAAATTAAAAGCCAATAATGATCCTAACAACTTGCCTAAAATAAAGATCTTAAATCTAAAAGATATTAAAAGATATCATAAGAGATATCCTGCCTTATCCATCTATGGCAGGCTAGGATGGGCCTTCGGGTGGGCCAACGGGCTTGGGCCCAAGTCGGATCACATCATTCGCTTCCGCTGCGAAGAACTCGCCCTCGAGTTCATACGGTAAAGCGCAATCATCATCGAGGATTTCGCCGATGTGGTATCTGTCGTCAGGAGCTGATGGTGGAGGCCCAACAAATGATGCCTCATTACACCGAAGTTACCACCGGGGTCCCATGAGAAGGTATCACTGTCGTCGATCGGGAAACATACATCAAAGTGGTGCTGGGGTAGACGATCGAGTCGGATAGTAATATCAGACCGCTGCAGTAGCTCGAACATCGGCTCGCCTAAACGGATGTAGAGCTGAACAAACACTGTAGGCACCAATAGTCGGTCTAGCCCAAGAAAATCAATCTGCTGAAGCTCGGCTAGAGAGACATCCTCGAAAGAATCCGCAGTAGGTGGTAGCATGGCTGGCGGCAGAAGATCCTCTGGAAGGGGAAGCTCGTCTGCTGGTGGTGGTACTGGAGGTGATGGATCTGCCGAAGATACAACTGGAGGAAGCTCTGTCGGTGGTGGAGGCTCTGCTGGAAGTGCTGGAGGTGAAGTCTCATCTGTGGAGGCCGCTAGAAGTGAGTCCATTTGCTGTAGCTCCCATTCAATCCCACAAGCTATCTCATAGGCTTCGTCCAGATCCCTCCAAGATCCAGCTGAAAACTTGTCCTTTACGTCGGAGCGGAGTCCTCTAATGTACAGTACCACTGCCAAGAAATCTTTCTCTGAAAAACCATAGCGGATCATGCGCCGATAGAATGCTGAAGTATACTCATAGACGGAGTTGTTCCCTTGATGACAACGACTCAATCCTTGGATCTTGGCATCCATGCACAATGGTGGAAGTGTGGTTCAGGGGTAAATCTGGAAATCTGTAATTACTGGTTCACTGAAAATTTTTGCTGATGGTATGGATGCGTAGAGCTCGAAAAACCCTTCGATTTGATAGGTCGTATGCCAAAAACGGACTAGAAATGAAGGAGATATGTCCAATTGAAGTTGGCGGATCTGTTTTTGTAAACGGGTTGGATCCGAATTCAACTCGGGTTCAGCACTTAAGTGCAAAATAGTAACTAGAAAGGTTGGGGATTTGAGGGCTGTTGGATAGGGATCTAAGGGTTGTGGTGGGGGGTGAATTGGGAAAATAGAAAGGGGCAAAAGGGGGGGTTCGGATTAGGGTTTTTTTTTTTTTGTGTTGTTTGTTTTGTTGGCAGGTAGGGAAGGAGCAAAGGGGGCAGCGGCTGCAGCTGGGAGCAAAAGGGGGGCGGGGCAGCGGCTAGCAACCGGCAATAAGGTAAGAAATCTTGCCTTTTCTCCTCTTCTTTCCTTTTTCTTTTTCTTTCCCTTTCTTCTTTCTTTCCTTCTATTCTTTCTTTTCCTTTTTCTGCTGTATCACAGATCTGATACAGATTTGGTTTTTTTGTTTTTTTTTTTTTTGTTTTGGCTGCGGGGTGCGCGGAAGCACGGGAAAGGGTGGTGGTTCAGCGGGTGGAACGAGAGGAAGGGTGCAGCGGCAAAGGAGAGGGTTCGCGGGTGGCTTGCGGTGGTTGCACGAGCGAGCAAAGGAGGTGGGTAGCGGATGAAGGAGGTTTCCTTTCTCCTTTTTTTTTTTTTTTTTCTCTCAACAGATCTGATCTCTCTCTTTTTTTTTTTTTTCTTCACAGATCAGCGACAGATCTGTTTGGGGTTTTTTTTTTTTTTTGTTGGGATTGTAGGGCGACGTACCAGAAGAAGATGACAACTCGGCGAGGATGGTGACGATGGAACGGTGACGATGACGATGACGATGACGATGGACGACGGCGATCGAAGCGAAGATCGTTCGTGGTACGGAAACACCACGAAGCCAAAGCTCTGATACCAACTTGATGCAGGCGCGCGTCGTCGAAGGGCGGTTGATGAAGGCGATGTAATATTTTTGGTATTTTCTTTGTAAAAGATAACTAGTGATACGGAATCACCGAGAGGAAGTGGCGGAGGGGGTAAGAACTGTGACAGAGAAGAAAAGACTAGAAGCTTAGACGAGAGGGGGCCTGAAATCCATCAGGGTACAAGGTGGGGACTCAAATCCATGAACCAACGAAGACATCCGCCATCAATTTTCATTCATAATAATCTGTCCTTCAATGGTTACAATGGGGGCCTTTAAATAGGCTAAAAGAAAAGATAAAAATGGCAACAAATTAAAAGCCAATAATGATCCTAACAACTTGCCTAAAATAAAGATCTTAAATCTAAAAGATATTAAAAGATATCATAAGAGATATCCTGCCTTATCCATCTATGGCAGGCTAGGATGGGCCTTCGGGTGGGCCAACGGGCTTGGGCCCAAGTCGGATCACATCAGCTCCAGTACAATTTATACATCACCATATTAATTTCGATAAGCTGCTGCCACCACATGAGATCATCAAAATTATTTGCTCCGGAGGCTCTAAACATACAAAACTATCTCCGGCATTGGTTAAATTTTAAAAACAAAAGATTCATGACCCACGGCCTAAAAATTTTAAAAAAATTTCATACTCCATAAAATGCTGGAAAGAAAAAGGAAATACAAATTTTTGAAGCTATGAATGCGCTCATGGAAGGGGTTTTCAGTTGTGCACTCGAAACGTCCAACATGGGCGACGGCCATTTGTTTTAATTACTCCTACAATCGGAGATTTCTCATTTGAAGCACCCCAATCATAAAGAAAACAAAGCAAGCAAGGGCACCACCGCTGCCGTTGGTATTATTCTTCTTCCCTCCGTCAGATGGATTCTTGGTTGTGCAAGCTTAAATTGCATAACTAATCAGGTAGGTTCCTTTGCCTGCCAACTGGCTCTGTAAATATCCATTCCCGTGCCTAGAGTTGCCTGCACAAATTTCAATAATGGTCAAGTCAGGTTGAGAGGTGGTAATTCAAAGTCCTACAATTATCATACTTTGCAAATGCCCACATAGATGGAATCATGGAACAAGACTTGCCGATATCCGAAGGGTGGGTTTGATTACCCAGAAAGGTTTGCAGGAAAGGAATTCGTTGGAAAGGGAAAGGAAACGATATGAAAGGAAAAGTGAGTTTTACTTGCAACTGTTTGGTTGTCAGGAAAAGTGAGCAAGAATTTGACTTTTCTTTTCCTTCTGTTTCTCCGTGATTTTGGTAGGAAAAATTTACGATACAAAGATAAGAGGAAGGTCCCAAATCCAGATGTACGATTTACAAACAAAAAAAGTCTTGTAGTTAGAGAATCCAGGATCTACAACTTTTCGGACAAAGTGGTGCTTGATTAAAGAGAATGCAAATGGCCGCCGTGTTAGGGGACGTATTGCCTATCCTTAATGAAGATTGACCGTTGTTCCTCTGTAGAGCAGTCATAGAATTGTCCATAGGTTAAGGTGTTAAGGTCATCCCTATAGGCTCTTGGTCTCTAAATAAGAGTAATCTATAAGGATTATGCAGTGCCTTAACTATCGAAAGTTGGAAGCTAAAGTTCATTGGATGAATCACTGTAAAGAGTACTTACCGCCTTGCCTTTATGGTTGGACAAATGGCACATCTAGGAGAAATCTATTGCATGTCTCCTATAGTATTAATTGGTGTCTACACTACACGAAAAAGTCATGTCTAATAAAGATATTTTTTCAACCGACTGCCAACCTGATATCAATCCTCTAAGACTGGTGCAAAACTGACCAGGCCAACTTGGCAAGAGAGGAGCCTTCGAAGAAACCTAAAAGGCAAGTTGGTGAATAGGGGGATGTACCATGTTAAGATCATGCAACTTGGAGCAACCGTCCAAGGATCTCCCCGACTATGAAAGAGTTAGATGAGTAAGGTAGAAGGCAAGATTTGATATAGGGAGTTGCATTCATCTCTGTGGCACAATTATAGCCTAAAGGGTAGGAAGGTAAATTTTGGTATAGAATACATCTCCAAACAGTAATTCAAAGTTGTAACTCCCATTTTCAAGATCATCCAAGCGGCATAGCAGGTACTCTTTACAAAAATCTACATAAAAGTGGCTGAAGGAAGAGGCAAAGTTCTGAGCATAGCACTCAATACCTATACTGGCAAGCCTTATTCCGTCTTTTGTAAACTTTGCTTGCATGCCAAGATGACTCCCAACTGTAATTTGTGTCAACTGAAAGGAAAGAATGAAAGATTTTCAAAATTCAAAAGCAATAATGACATCACCATTCAAGGGATTTATAAGAAAAGCAAAGACATTTCTTACCTTTCATTCAAATGGAACTGGAACACCTTGCTTCTTGTTCACAATAGACATTGCTAGATATCTAGTACCCATACCAATAGGCGTTTGCTCATCAGGCCCCTCCCAAAATGGAGCTTCACCATCTCCAACCAGTCGCCAATAGCCCGTCCTCAGAGACTCTGCTTGCTCTTCATTACAGTTCTGTAATAGGGATTTGGCACGGAAGTTTATACCAAGAGAACCCAAGAACTGGGACTGAGTAATTGGACCATGAACACACACATCATCTGTAGAAGGGGTCAGGGTGGTAAGTGGTAAGCATGCATTCATCTTACAGAGATATAAATACAGATGCATATATCAATGTAGAACATCCAATGGCTACTAATGTCAAACGAGCACCTGAAGCCTCTTCTGCAGAATGCCTGATAGAAGCAAAATCAACATAAGCGCTCAAATCAGCTGAACCAGGATCATCTAGTATGCTCACAAATTTATGTTTCCGAATAGCCTGTAATGGAAACATCAAACATGTTAACTTATGACATATGTGAAAGAGAATTTAGATGGCAGGACAGTCAGGGTTAATTGACCAGAAACAAATGGGAGAGTTGCACGAAACGTGCAATATCGAGCCAGATCGATAGTCTCCGTGGGGGGTTTGCCCTTGGTTCAAAACAAAAGTTCGCTTTCTTCTCACATTCAAAGGTGAGTTACAGAAGCAAAAAACAGATATCTAATTAATAGCTTGACAAATCATTTTTCTAACGAGGCATTTAACGGTTTCCAACAGTAACACGGTACAATCAAAAAGGTTTTTTTTCTTTATTTGACATTGGTGGGTGTTCCGAAACCTTTCGGGCAATGGACACACTACCGGCTCGTACTAATCCCTTCGGGAATGCGCACCGACCCACTCGGAAGTTTCCCTACGCACTCCTGGGTAAATCGGGGGGGGGGGGGGGGGGGGGGGGAGGGGGGGGGGGAAGGAATTGAACCTACAACCTCCTCACCAAAAGCATTAGTTGCTTACCAACTCCCCTATCCACTGGTGGGTTGAAGTAAGGTATTTGAACTTATAGATCAAGTACTCGAAGTAATCCAGGTTCGATTATTTAGTCATACAGAGATACAGACACAAGTTTCAGTTAGCACTTTGCAGATAAAGCAAGATGAATCAGGAAAGGAAATTACATGTTGGAAGAACTCCTTTGACACCAATCGGAATGGAGTTTCCAAAAATAAGACAATTTGTTTTAAATCTATAATCCTTAAAAAGATGTATCTAGTATAGTTTTTATGGAAAAAAATATTCATTTTACTTTATATGTT
Organism: Chamaelirium japonicum; assembly: GCA_947650365.1. Classification (NCBI taxonomy): domain Eukaryota; kingdom Viridiplantae; phylum Streptophyta; class Magnoliopsida; order Liliales; family Melanthiaceae; genus Chamaelirium; species Chamaelirium japonicum. Next base: position 75,537,180 of record OX393556.1, on the reverse strand, counting down.
TCTTTAGAACAAATAATGTATACATCTAAGAAGCACTGACACTGGTACGGGGACACGGGTACAACACGACACGGGTTCGCGGACACGACAAATCCTAAAAAAGGACACGGGTACGGCGAGGACACGGCAAAATAAATTTATATTTTTAAATTTATATTTTATGTGTGTTTGCAATTCATATATATTTCAATAACCGAAAAAACCTCATAGAAAACAATTAAAATGAAAATTTAATGCATACTGAATCGCTATCATTAGTTACATCCAGTCCGATCGGTGAATCACAAATAGCTCTAAATGGTATGGAAAATAATGGTTGTGCTTCAATTTTGACTTCAACCTATCTAAAACCTCAGATGATAAGATAAGTTAAAGCCAAACATGAATCATAACCGTCCATCATAACCATCCTGACAAGTGAATCACACTCAGGCCCAAATAGCATGCAAAAGAACGACTACGATTCAGTTTTGGCTTCAACATATCTGATTCTCTGAGGTTATAATCTTAAAGGATCAGATAGGTTGAAGCCAAAACTGAATCACCATAGCTTATAACCCGACCCTATATCGAACAGTACGTCAACCCGCAGTATCCCGAGTGTCCGAGGAGTGTCCGGCGAGTGTCCGACCGTGTCCGGCTCCCGGAAGCACGTAGGACACGGCACATGCGTGTCCGGTGTGTGTCCGGCGAGTGTCCGACACGGATACGGGAGGCCTGGAGAAGTGTCCATGCTTCTACTATACATCCTCTTCTTTTACTTTATTTCTAATGGAAAAACAAATAAGGGAAGCACCATGCAAACTCCATTATTATTTATTCAAAAGTAGAAGCCTCTCCCTCTCTCTCACAATATATATATATATATATATATATATATATATATATAGAGAGAGAGAGAGAGAAATGCTATAATGCGGTATGCGGTAAGTGCGGCACCGCACCGCAACCGTCTGATGCACCGCTGCGTGCATCGCATGCACGCATCGCGTGCATTAGACGGCTGCGGTGCGATGCCGCACGTATCACATGCCGCATTATAGCATGCCCCTATATATATATATATATATATATATATATATATAGAGAGAGAGAGAGAGAGGAATGTTACAGTGAGCTGTGAGCTGCGGTTTTAGAAAGTGAGCTGCGGGTATTTTCACCCCCCTAGAAGGTTTGGAATTTGATGAAATTTGGTGAGGGTGTTGTCTAGGGTTAGATGATCATCCTCACCAATTTTCATCAAATTCCAAAACTTCTAGGGGGGGTCAAATAGTCGAAGCAAAATCTGCCGTCTGCAGTCACCGTTAAAATCTGCAGATTTTGCGTTAAAACCTGCAGTTTTGGAATTTGATGAAAATTGGTGAGGATGATCATCTTACCCTAGACAACACCCTCACCAAATTTCATCAAATTCCAAAACTTCTAGGGGGTCCAAAATACCCGCAGCTCATTTTCTCCTACCGTAGCTCACAGCTCAACGTAACAGCCCTCTATATATATATATATATATATATATATATATATATATATATATATATATATATATATATATATATATATATATATATATATATATATATATAAAAGAGAGCCTGGAGTCTTTTTCTTTCCAGAAACACTTAAATATTGGCTATTCAAGTGTTTGTTTCATTATTTGTTATCATTCTACATTTTGTACTGTGGCAATTTTTGCTCAAGAGCATGAGAATAATCGTAATAAGAGAAAGGGAAGAATAAATGACAAGGAAACAGTTCCTAGAAACAACAATAAATGATTCACAACCCAATATTATCCCAGATATCTAGAGCTCAACTTTGATGCCTCCTAATCAGGTTTGAAATTTCAGGTTAGGGTTCAGATTCAGAGTGACCACAAGGCAAATCGTTTCTGCCATTTTGAGTTCGAGTTCAGTCAATCCAATCAAAAATATATGAAAAATGAAAAATAATCAGAAAAAAAAGATAATATTAGGAAAAAATATGAATTCTCTTAACATATAACAATATATTAACATAAACAATCTGAGCAAATAAAACCAGACTTAACTGATAGTTCTAGTGTTTGCTAGTTGCAAGCAAATGGATACGAATAACAAGTAAAATGAGAAAGCAAAACTTAAGATACATCACAATAACAAATAGAGGAACAATTACCTAAACTTGAAGCAACTCATGGACATGTAGGGGAACAAATCTATATAGTATTGTGAAACTAGAGCAAGCATGACCAATCTCATGAAAGATGAAGTAGATATATGAAAAGGTGTCATGTACAATGTGATAAAATGATGTAAGAAATAAATAATGGTTGGCCAGCAACCGTCTAGGTGATGTTTGGATGAGCTTCCAAAACAGCTTCCCACATCGAGAAGCTGAAACAATTTTTGCTTGGACGAACTTCCTGCAGGGCTTTTGGGCTTCAAGCTTTTGTAGAAAGTTGTTTCGTATGCAATTTCCAAGCTTTCGCAGAAGCTTCCAAGGCAGCTTTTGCGGGAAGCTAATTTCGGGCTTCCCGCAAAAGCTCAAAGCCCAAAAGGCAAAAGCCCTTTTCTGATGAAGCTGTGCCAAACATGGCCTTAGTCTGATTAGGCTGAATTAGGCCCGAAACTGGTTGGGGGGTAGTTTCATAAAACCATGCTCAAGTCTGAACCGTTTCGGTTAATACAGCAGGAAATAAAGGGTTTGATTTAGTCTAGATTCCATCTCCATAAGAATTTGACTCAAATAGCATTGAAACAAGAAGAGTGATACGCTTATCCAAGGAAGATTCTTCTTTAGTAAATCATCTAATATTTTCTGCTCTTTTTGTTTCTTTCATCTTTGGTATTGTTCATTGCATTGAAAAGTCCCAGTCATAAAAGACTCCTTTAGGAATATTTATGGCTAACAAATATCCTGTGACTTTCTTGAGAAGAAAGTATATTTAATTATATTATGTAAGCAACATCCAATATGGGCTACTTCTAATCTTCTCTAGTATGCTCATTTCTTACTCCATGCTAATCTCACCAAAAATTCCATCTCAATAACTGCATCTCGTACTCTCATCTTATGCCCTGGGATCTTTCATTTGCAGCTTTTGATCCATATAGCAAACTTGTCCTGTAAGGCTATAACCTTCTTATAAAACTTAAGTTGTAGCTGTGTTACTCTCAGGACTGCATGACACTCCACAGGTGCATCTCCAGTTCATCTAGTGTGCTTTAATTCTGTTTGTGACATCAATCCTTTTACACATTTAAGTCTAGACTGGAATAACTTATGTTTTGTATGAGTTATTTAAATCAAAAATGGGAAAGCCTTGCCTCTCAACCCTAACTTCAATCATGTCAAAACATATTTCAATGGTTAAAAAATAAGAGAAAGGGATGAGTCTACAAAAAAAACTGAATAGTATGCCATATCATGTGTTCGAACTTAAAATGAATCCAAGCCATATGCGAGTTACCTTTTATAATTTAAAAAAAATAAATAAAAGGAGGAAGGCAAAAAACACAAATAGCTGTCCATTTGTCCAACATATTCAAAAGATACAACACACCCTTGGGTGTCAAACTAATTCAGCCCATTTTTTAAACTCGAAATTTAAAAATTGCAGTTCAAATATAAGGTACACCTACAACCTGTAGAAACCTAGGCTGATGCAGTGGCATGTCAGTTATCATGAGCACTAAGATAAACGCAACAAAAAACTCAGTTACATCCTTTTAGCACGTATCATCTAATGTTTCCTAGGTTCTCTTGTGGGATTTTTAAATTATGCTTGTAGATCAATTCTTTCCAATTGGGTTTTAAATACGAGCCCACGCAGGTTTTACTCCAAGAATAAGCAATCAAACAAAAAAGGATACCAGTCTCTAGTCAAGATAGATATGCAACATGTATACTTGCAATAAACTACCACAAATAAGGTAGGATCATGCCATAAGAAGAAAAATATGGAAATAAATCGAATGAGAAGATGCGAAAATGTAAACAATACTTATATATGGATAACTAAGATGTTCCTTCTAAGATCATGGCCAAGGAAAATCTAGTGTAAAAGGAGCCCAAATTGAAATAGAAGGCATGATTTCTGCATCTAGTTACTTGAAAGACTAAGCAAACATTTTAAAAAGCATAAATAGAGTATTCTGACCTGTAGACTATCCGAAATAATTCCATTTTTCCCATAGTCAATTATAAGAGCCCCACCACCATACGAACTTATTCTCTTGGCAATTTGCTGAGTCAATTCCATTGCTTTGGGGCAAACTTCAATATGTTCAAGTCCGGATATTTCTTCTCTACTACCCCATTGGATACGCTTAGCCAGATAAAGTGAACTTGCAGGGGTAGGCTGTGGAGATAATACAAAGCGAAACCTGCTAAAGAACAAAATGTGAAGCTTAAATCATGTCACTTGCTGTTGTCGAGCTAGTAAACAAGGATAATAAGAAACCATATCTCATGGGATAGGTTGTTGGAAACGTACGATGAATCTTCTGACACATCAACCATTTTCTCGCACCAACCACGTGAAGATTTCTGCAGTAATTTTAAAACTTAAATAAAAATGCTTCATCACAGCGTCATTGCGATACATCCAACTGCTACTTCAGTACTAATTGGGTCAAAATTTTACATCCAGACATAAATTATTTAAGGTAGAACCATTATTTGGCTATTTTCATTTTTCAATGTTTCCAACTGTTTTACTAGACAAGAGTCACAGGATTCTGTATGAAGTGAGAACAGATAAATAGCATATAGCACATTTGCACCAACATTTTTTGGCATAAGCCTAAAAAAAGGACAGTTATGCACTCCACGAATGAAGCATCTTGTAATGGTATGATTAGGTGATCACATGTTGAAAGGCATGACAGTTGACAGTTATATACCATCACCACATGGTCCACATGGACCCCGCTACAGCAATAAAAATTAAGCGTGAAAGCAATGCAATTCCTAAATACAAAAAACAGTAAATATTTTTGTGGGCATGAATGGATGTTTGTCTATGTATCTATGATAACACAAAGCACTGTCAACATCCAATAAACAGAATACTGGAAGCATTGATAGGATTTTCAAAGTTTTCATAGGATACATTCATGAGTATCAGTACTTTCAGCCATAGTTGTCAGGATGGGAAACAAGTGTAGAATACAAATTAGAAACAAAAGCGGGAAACAGCGACGTATCAAATTTGGGAAACTGGAAACATGTGTATAAGCAAGTAGAAGTAGAGTGAAACTGTGAAACAAAAATATTAGCATAAATACTTGCCATTATGTTCATGCATAGCACTTATGTGTAATTTTTGTACTCTCTGATTTCAAGAGAGGATTGTCTTTGGGCTTTCTCAGCATAACCCTCGTTTGGAAACTGGGTCTAAATACCACTCCTTTAGCAACAATTCAGTTGTTTGAACCAAGTTTTCTAGTTTAAGTTTCGGTCCTCCCACTGAGGATCAGTATCGGTTATTTTTGGAGTTTTGGATCAGAGTTTCGGTAGTTTCAGTTTCGTTTTTTAAATTTAAAATAATTACAAAATATAAAAAATATAAAAAAATTTACATCGGTACCCACTTCAAAGTGGTCTTGTTTTCAAAAGAGCGTGTGTTTTGCTTTACCCCAACTTTTTGTCAAAAAGTTGAAAAATCGTGATTTTGAATTTTGGCTCTGGAGGAAATAAGAGTTCTTGTAAAAGAATTTTTTTATACATCAAAATATTTTACCGGATTTTGGGTTTTTAAGTTGATCTTATACTTCTAGATTTCTGAGATTTTTTTTGGTCCAAAATACTTTTTGAGGATTTTTTTCACCGAATTTTCTTTTTTAGCCAAAAGTTGTAAAATCTGATTTTGTATAGGAACTGAAAAATTACATTTTGATTCCTTTAGATTTTGATTTTTCTGTATTTTTATTAAATCCAAATGGGGGGGGGGGATCTATTTATTTACATAAAATAACTTAAAGTAAGTCGAGAACATATGTAAATATGGTTGTCAAGCTGTTATGCTGAAATACACCTTATCCTAAACCCATTCTTGCTTTTACTGAGTGTTGAGTTCCGAACCCAAAACTGGAGGGTTTCGTGACCGGTTCCGACCAAAATCGATCCGAAACGGCCAAAACGGATTGGTATCGGCCGAAACTCCAAACCTAGTTTGAGCACTCAAATTTCCGAAGGTGCCATTCACTTAAAACTTAATTTTTAAAAGAAAAGTTGCAACCAGCATAACCCTCAACATGCCTCATCAAATTTATAACTACTTAAAAACTTCGTCACAGTCTAAGAGAAATGACTTTGGACGTTATATACAACACTAGGCATTCAATTGAGCTTATTATAATAAGGAACAGTATGAGAATACTATATAGGCTTGAAACTCGTGATCTATTGCAACTTCAGTGTAAGACCTGAATGTCATGTAGTATGGAGAGCATTTTTGCAGCCCGATTGATTTTCTAAGTTTGCTTACAGCCCAATCGCCGTGTGCCACATCATCCATTCAAAAGGGCATAATGGGGAAAGGGACATCCAGTAGCAAGTGTAGTCCCCGTTGTGCCCTTTGAATGGACAACGTGGCACGCGGCAATTGGGCCATAAACAAACATAGCAAATCAATCGGGCAGCAAAAATGCACTCTGTAGTATGAGGCTATGAGCACGATGTTGACAATATTAGCTACCGTCACTATTCATGCATCTAGAACATGTTAAGGAAAATAATGGAACTCTTTCATACAGAAAAAGTGTCTAAGTAGCAAAACTAATTTTTACACTTCAAGCGATAACATAAACCTTTTTGACAAACCTGAAATTGATGGACTGGCAAAGCATCAAAGAATTCATGGGCAATTATGATGGTTGGCACTGCAAGGAAAAGATGAAGGAAATAAGAAGTAATTGTCAGATTGGACAAGTCCACTTTACAGCAGATTGAGATGTAGAGAACAAAGCATATAATACTATAATAGCACAAAAAAGGGGCAAAATTAGGACTATCCAAGTACATGGAAAAATCATCTTTCATATAATCTGACTTATAGCATATAAGAGTACTATAGCACATACAGGATAAGAAAAATGCGATATCTCCTCTCACATAAAACCTTTTCTTTTCTAATTTACTAACTACACCAAAGGAAGGAGAATCCTAAGTAAGGTTCCAAGTCAAAGCAACGGGCAATGATGGTATGAACGAGGAAACCAAAATCCTAGGGTGCCATTCAAGTAGGATGTTGAAGGAGGAAAATGAAGTGAAAAGATGTATCGCTGGTGGTTTTACTATTGGACACCGAATCCTGAAAACATACATCAAAATGTCCAAAAACTCTCATATTCAGACCAAAAATCATTGGCATCGTCCTCAACTTCAGACAAAATTCAGTGAAGTTTTCATCATATAATTATATTCATTCGATGCCCAATGACACTGATACCACCTTTGCAAAGAAGTTGGTGGGGGCACATCCGAAAGTAGGATCTCCTTGCCAATCTCTGTGAAAATGGGTCTGTGGGCACAGAAATTAGCCCTCGGGTCGAACCCGACTCGCACACACAAAATGGGTCCGCACTCAACGGCCTTCGGGTCGAACCCGACTCGCACACGCAAAATGGGCCCGCATGCGAAACCCGGCCCGCACACAACGGCCCGCATGCGAAACTTGGCCCGCACACAACGGCCTGTATGCGAAACCTGGCCCGCACACAACGGCCTGCATGCGAAACTTGGCCCGCACACAACGGCCGGCATGCGAAACCTGGCCCGCACACAGCGGCCCGCATGCGAACTTAGCTCGCACACAACGGCCCGTAAATAAAAGGCGGCTGACCCAAAGCAAACGGGTCCCACCGGACCCGCAGCTCGAACACAAAGAGGGGGGCCGGCCCCCTTCATAGAAAACCGTGCCCCCCTCTTTTTGGGAGGTGGGGCCGGCCATAAAGGAAAAGAAAAGAAAAAAAAAAGAAGAAGAAAGAAAAAGAAAAGAAAGAAAATCCAAACCGCCTCGATGCGGGGGGAGGTGGCGTGGACGTCTGCACAACCGCAGATCCACGACGATCCCTCGATCCGACGGACAAGATGACGTCGTGTCGCCATGCGATCCGAAAGTGCCAAGATAACAACTCAATCTTCAAAGATCAAGTCACATCTTGCCCGTAACCACCCCAACTAAAAAGGAGGGGATCGAGTTTGTTTCCCCAAATAAGGGAACGATATCTTGATGGTTATGGGGGGAGATATTGGATGAAACAAAACGATTTCAGCCATATCTCTCCCAACCTCCCTCCTTTGCCTATAAATAGAGGGGGTGGGGGAAGGCATCAAAGGTCGAAAAAGCTGAAGACGAAAGGGCTCTGCAAGAGAAGCTCCAACGCTTGAAGACCGAAGGCTTCACGAGGCACGGCAAGCACGTCCTACGGGAATCCTTGGCCCTTCAAGTCCTCATCAACGTGAAGATCTTGCACTCAAAGATCAAAGCTTCGACTCCTCGCACGAAGAAGAAAGCTTGGAGAAGAAGACCCGGAGTCGTCGTCATCCCGACTTCTCCAACGATCTTCATCAACTCCGAAGAAGCCATAAGCAAAGGCCGGAGAAGAAGATCGAAGCCGACAACATCCGTCGTCTTCAACAAAGGCGTCGACTCCTCGCACGAAGAAGAAAGCTTGGAGAAGAAGGCCTGAAGCCGGTGCTACCCCTGCTGTCTTCATCAACAAAAGTCGACGCTACAACCGTCGCACGGAGATCGGTGCTACCCCCGCCGTCTTCATCAACAAAAGCCGACGCTACAACCATCGCACGAAGATCGGTGCTACCCCCGCCGAAAAGCCAAGACGACGCCACAAGGAAGGAAGGGCACCGAAGTCAAAGGTCCGCGCGCTGCGAAGATCCCCTTCGGAAAATGGAACCCAATCCAACCATAAAGATAATGCAGGGGGCAAAAGGAACTGGCTCAGCCCACTTCCCCTCTTGCATTATCCGCGCTCGATAAACTCCAGTAGGTTCCACTAAGCCCTTGATACAGCGAGCAAAAGATCGCCGGCGCCAGGTTGAGAAGTTCCCCGTTCACCATCCGAGCAGCCGCAAGGAAAGTCCCAGGGCGTATCACATCCCCATTCCAAGGCAGGGCAAAGCGACAAAGAAAGAGCACCAACCCTGCCGACCAATAGACAGCCCGCCAAGCGTCGCTGCATTCCTCCAGTCCCAAAATCTCTCAGGGACGCTGTGCTCCCGCCATGGAGCACCATTCTTTCCTCAGAGATTCAATCGGCCGCCGAAAAGTGCCAGGTGCCGGTTTCTTAGACGATGCATACCTCCACATCGGGTGACTCTAATGGGGAACGTGGCGATATTCTCCTCGAAACCAGAAGTCCACCCAAGCTGAGTGGAGTACTCGGTCTGACTGCTCACATGCCGCTATAATAGCATATGCCTTAAAAAGCAAAAGACAGAAGCTAGGAAACTCGTCTGGATCCGTCAAGACCTCCAAAGAAGGAACCACCTCCTGATAGTAGCTCCGAACTTCTGGACATCCAGAGATAATATGCACATCACGAAGGGTGATCCCGATTTCACCAGCTCCGGTCAAAAAAGGGTTGGTTTCAGGGCACCACTGCTCACAAAGAGCCCGGTACATACCATCCGGTCGGCTGTACTCCCAACAGGCCGGCTCCACAAACCTCGCCAGGCACTCTATCCCTGGCTCTGCCTCCAACGCGCCAGACAGCTCTCGCATCCAGTCCCGGAAACCTCCCAGATATGTGATCCCTCCACGCGGTTAAATCTCTGCACCCCATCGTGTACGACGGGAACCTATCTTCAAAGCAACAACGGGGACCAGAACCGATTCCTCGCCAGTGTGGTGGAACGGCAACCCCAAACTCGGTCGAACGATCTGCCGTGAAGATCCTTCGTCAGTAAGGATGCGCTCGCCAAGCTTCAACACACGACAAGAGCCGTCGGCAACACCATCTTCACAAACTCGCTCATGCGTCAAAAGCTGAAGTACTTATGGTCTAACCTCCTGCCTCGGAACACGGTGGTAGAAAACTCGCGCAAAAGGGAAACGAAGATGCGTACTCCCGTGGGAGACCGCATCGACGATCCAGCCAGAACTCGGAAAACTCTCGTAACGACGAGACCTGGAAAAAGAAGGAAGAGAAAGCACAAGTCAGATAACGAAAAAAGTACAAGTCAGATAGCGCAAAAAAAAAAGAGGGAGCCACGGCTAAAACAAACCGCAGCCCCCATATGCCAAAAAAAAGAAAACAAGAGGGGGCCACAGCAAAAAGCTGCAGCCCCCTCTCTCCTGTTAAAACCCGCAGGGGGGGGGGGCTGGCCTCTGCCAAGCCGGCCACCGCTCCCCACGCCCGGCCCCGGCCCGCGCCGCCACTGCCGCCCCTCCTGCCGTGCCGGCCACAGCCCGCGCCCGGCCGCCACGACCGCGGCCCGCGCCACCGCTGCCGCTGCCGCTGTCGCCCCCGCGCGCGCCGCGCCCTGCCCACGGCCCGCGCTCGGCCACCGCTCCCCACGACCGGCCCCGGCCCGCGCCGCCGCTGCCGCTGCTCCTGCCGCGTCGGCCACAGCCCGCGCCCGGCCGCCACGACCTTGGCCAGCGCCACCGTTGCCGCTGCTATTGCCGCCCCTGCGCGCGTCGCGCCCTGTCGCGCCGACCACGGCCCGCGCTCGGCTGCCACAGCCCTGGCCCGCGCCGCCGCCGCCGCCCCCCGCGCGCACCGCGCCCTGCCGCGCCGCGCCCTCCTGCCGCGCCGGCCACAGCCCGCGCCCGGCCGCCACGACCTCGGCCCGCGCCACTGCTGCTGCCGCCCCCGCGCGCGCCGCGCCCTGCCGCGCCGACCACGGCCCGCGTTCGGCCGCCACAGCCCTGGCCCGCGCCGCCGCTGTTGCTGCCGCCCCCGCGCGCACCGCTCCCTGCCGCGCCGCGCCCTCCTGCCGCACCGGCCACGGCCCGCGCCCGGCCACCATGGCCCCGGCCCGCGCCACCGCTCCCGCAAACTAGAAGAAGAAGGAGAATAAGAAGAGGAAGAAGAAGAAGAAAACGTACCTCGCTTGCGACCCTTCACCCTCCGCAATCCGACGGTCTCCTCGCCTTCTCGAACTCCACGGCGTGACCATCTTCATCCTCCGCGTCATCCTCGCGAAGCAAGAAACCCTAGATGAGGAGGTCCTAGCAAGAGTCTTCGTCTCCAAGCCGCCGGGAACCTTCAACAATGAAGAGAAATGAAGAAACGGGGGTCCTTATAAAGACCTAATCCCATGCAAATACACGGGTCAAGTCCAAGTGCTACGCGTTTCCCGCGGGCGCACTCAAACTTGAGGGGGCATTTGTGGGCACTGAAATTACCCCTCGGGTCGAACCCGACTCGCCCACACAAAATGGGCCCGCACTCAACGGCCTTCGGGTCGAACCCGACTCGCACACGCAAAATGGGCCCGCACTCAACGGCCCGCATGCGAAACCCGGCCCGCACACAACGGCCCGCATGCGAAACTTGGCCCGCACACAACGGCCTGCATGCGAAACCTGGCCCGCACACAACGGCCCGCATGCGAAACTTGGCCCGCACACAACGGCCTGCATGCGAAACCTGGCCCGCACACAGCGGCCCGCATGCGAACTTAGCTCGCACACAACGGCCCGTAAATAAAAGGCGGCTGACCCAAAGCAAACGGGTCCCACCGGACCCGCAGCTCGAACACAAAGAGAGAGGTCGGCCCCCTTCATAGAAAACCGTGCCCCCCTCCTTTTGGGAGGTGGGGCCGGCCATAAAGGAAAAGAAAAGAAAAAAAGAAGAAGAAGAAGAAAGAAAAAGAAAAGAAAGAAAATCCAAACCGCCTCGATGCGGGGGGAGGTGGCGTGGACGTCTGCACAACCGCAGATCCACGACGATCCCTCGATCCGACGGACAAGATGACGTCATGTCGCCATGCGATCCGAAAGTGCCAAGATAACAACTCAATCTTCAAAGATCAAGTCACATCTTGCCCGTAACCACCCCAACTAAAAAGGAGGGGATCGAGTTTGTTTCCCCAAATAAGGGAACGATATCTTGATGGTTATGGGGGGAGATATTGGATGAAACAAAAAGATTTCAGCCATATCTCTCCCAACCTCCCTCCTTTGCCTATAAATAGAGGGGGTGGGGGAAGGCATCAAAGGTCGGAAAAACTGAAGACGAAAGGGCTCTGCAAGAGAAGCTCCAACGCTTGAAGACCGAAGGCTTCACGAGGCACGGCAAGCACGTCCTACGGGAATCCTTGGCCCTTCAAGTCCTCATCAACGTGAAGACCTTGCACTCGAAGATCAAAGTTTCGACTCCTCGCACGAAGAAGAAAGCTTGGAGAAGAAGATCCGGAGTCGTCGTCATCCCGAAATCTCCAACGATCTTCATCAACTCCGAAGAAGCCATAAGCAAAGGCCGGAGAAGAAGATCGAAGCCGACAACATCCGTCGTTTTCAACAAAGGCGTCGACTCCTTGCACGAAGAAGAAAGCTTGGAGAAGAAGGCCTGAAGCCGGTGCTACCCCTGTCGTCTTCATCAATAAAAGCCGACGCTACAACAGTCGCACGGAGATCGGTGCTACCCCCGCCGTCTTCATCAACAAAAGCCGACGCTACAACCGTCGCACGGAGATCGGTGCTACCCCCGCCGTCTTCATCAACAAAAGCCGACGCTACAACCGTCGCACGAAGATCGGTGCTACCCCCGCCAAAAAGCCAAGCCGACGCCACAACTGTCGAGGAAGCCGGAAGAATAAAGAAGTCTTGAAGAAGTAGCCATCGCCGTTCGAGAAGAAGATCGAGTTAAAGCTAAAGCCAAAGCCAACGCAAGAAGCCAAAGCGAACGCACCGGTAAAAGCCCGCGCCAAAGCAACGCACGTGCCAAAGCCAAGCAACTACGACGATCACGAGCAAAGCACCGCACGTTCTAGCCGATACGACGCGAAGTCCGGAAGAACTAAAGCATCGCAAGCCTCTATCCGTCTACGTTCAAGCGCAAGCGCCAAAGCAAAGCAAAAGCCAGAGCCACACCAAAGCAACGCCAAAGCCAAAAGCCAAAGCCGACGCCAAAAGCACGATCGACGCCGCGAACCGACGATCAAGGACGCCGAGGTCTAGCAAGGATCGAGGAAGACACGAAGACCGAGGAACGAAGCCCAAAACCTCCCTAGCCGAAAAAGCGTGAAGCACGGACGGGACAAAATCAACGGCCGATATTACTTAGCCTCTCAAGAAACCCTCACCCTGTAAAGACCTCTGTCCTGGGCAACCCCTTTAGAGCTCTCGCACGAATACCACGTGGAGACGCGGATCAAAGGAACCCTCCAGAGGATCTCTCCCACAATCTCCTGATCAAATATTCGCCACACCCGGACTCGCCTCACCCGAGCCCCCCGGGTCCCGACCACTCTGTAATCTCTGTGATTCGCAATAAAGACGACCCGTATCTTTTTCTGCGCATACAGGGTCAAAGGCCATGCAGCTAACATGAAAGGATTGATGATAACTCAAGGAGAAATGTTGGAAATGTTAACCTAGTTATTAATAGAGCACGAAGACAAATATACGAACTTACATAACTCTCAGTCTCTCACCATATTGACATTGTAAAACAAAATAAGAGGACGTAAAAGCCTGCACACAGAAACAATCTGTGCATATACAAACAAGAATAAGAGAAAACATGTATATCATTTATAGTCAACCCTATCTGCATGGGATAAGACTTGGATGATGATGACGTGCTAGGTTTATAAACACATGTGCAATACACCAATAAATCATGTCTCTAACAGTTCCAACAAAAAATTCTGATTTTGGTTTATGGTGAAGCATTTGTCTCAGTTTCAGATTAGTTGAAACAGTTGTTTCTCCAGCAGAATGGGATGAAGCGTATTTGGTCACCATGTTTCATTTTAACATAAAGAAAGTTCCATATAAAAGATTTTCGCCTCAATTGAATGATCAAACCATGACTCAAAAAGTTTGGAGCAAGTAAAAGTAAAAGACTTTGTCCTACTTCAAAACTATTCCTTTTTTACTGCTATGGACGAAAGAAAAAATTCTTGGCTGACAATATGTTATGGAGTTGGTTTGGGAAGAGTGAGTCTGCGTCACCTGTATGGCTGTATCACCTTATAATTATATTAAATATATAGCTAAGAGAATTAGCTAACACCCTGAGGTTGGGGATGGATTTTCTTACAAGGCATAGCCCTGCTCATACCGAGATATGCTAAGCCACACCCTACCTGCAGCTAACCCTCGATCAAATGTTGAATACCAGTATACCACAGAAAGACACACCATTCATAATGAATGGAAGCTCTAAAAGACACACGGTCCAAGTTTTGCCTATTAAATAAAATATCAAAGGCTAAATAAACGAAAATAACTTGTTCTAACAAGTTAACATACAAATGGCAGTTCCTTTAAACCATGTCAATGATTAAAGAAGTAGCAATATGATTTTTAGTTATGACAAGAGCATTTTCTTTTTTAGTCACAAGTTATGGCAAAAACATCTATATTGCAGCAATCATATGTAGCTCCTTTGAAGTGAAGCTGTGACAGCACCATATATATTTACTTAAGCAGACAATAATACAACAATGCAAAATGTGATAAACTAAAATCACCCTACCAAGATAGAAAATATAGTCAGGTGAAGGAACTTTCATGAGACAGACAAAATGAAGTTCAAAAGGGCTCCATACATCCTAATGGAACATGCTCCAGGGTGGCATGCCAAAAGACAGGACCTCCAGACAACATGCTAACGGTTCTTTTAGTATTGTCGTCTTCCGTCGTAGCTTCATCCACACAGTTCAAAGTACTATATTGAAGCTTCTGCAAGGTGGGACTGCACTCTACCATGTGAATGCAAAGTGACTTTGTAAAGTTCACAAACTTTGATGAGCCCTACATAAAGAACCAGCATCTCTTAACCACTTTAAGAATGCAGTGAAGAAATAATAAATAAAGCTAATTCGGTGAAGGTTTCAGCTCTACTATAGAACAAAACCTTCACGAGTATCTCACAATGAGGAAATGAAGAAATGTGCCTTACACGGAGAAGATCAGCCATGAGGGTCCCGCGTCCTGGGCCTAGTTCAAGTAGATGCACTTCTTTTGGTTGTCCCATTTGCTCCCAGAGGCACATGGTCCAAACGCCAACCATCTAAAGTAACAATAGGAGGTTATATCAGAAAAGTTTCTGAAGTTCACAAAAACAAAGGTTTCAAGGCCCATATAAGCTACTAAAGAATGAGGCAGAAGTTGGTGAAGATCCATGCAGATGTTTACAGTAAATAAAAATAAAATTATAGATCTCTCAAAACTTATAAATCCTGTATGGAAACAATCCTTTCAAATATGATAATTGGCAAAACCAGATTTGAAAAACTTCAAGTATTTATTGACTCTAATAGAAAGTTGCAATATTGATGTAATATGAGCACAATTAATTAAAGACTCGTTATAGAGGTCATGCACGCACATGCTCTTGATAGTTTAATAAAATGAGTAAAGGGACAATTAACCAACTACAGAATTACCTCTCCGAACATCTGGCTCACTTCAGGGGAGGTAATAAAATCACCCCCAGATCCAAATACATCTCGGTTGATGTAAAATCCTGCATGAGGATTTGTTAACACTTCCTCCATGTACTCAGCAACTGAAATAGGACCTCCACGAAACTACTAAACAAGATTAAGCAATTAAAAAATATTGTATGCATGCAAAATGCTTCTTACGAAAGAAAATCCTACTGAAGAAAAAAAAATCAGCATACTATGAAAATGGAAAATATTAATCAAGATCTCATTAAAAGCTTCACGCACGGACGCATGCACACTAATATAGGAAAATACAAAGGACTGAAACAATACACAGCATTCACATGGAAGATCATTAATGCAAATAGCAGTCAAAATTCACAAGCAAATGTGTGACAAACAAGCTTGTGTTGAGTGATCTTTTCTGAAAGGGATCTTTAGAATGGAAGTACAATATTTTTGTCATTTCTCTAAATAAAGGAAATCTAAAATATGCAAGTAAAAACAAAATAAATGCAAAATTATTATAGATTACTGAATACAGTTAACAAAGAAAAAAGAGAAAGGAAAAATACTATCTAGCCTCATGGAGATCAACATTCATAAACCCTATAAGTGCAAAGAAAACTGAGAAAGCACCATGTTCAAGGATTTGTTATACTTATACAGTTATACCAAATATTCACAACTATCACATCGTGTTGGGGAAATCGATACAGTACACATCATGAGGCTCATCGCCTACTCTTTCTTTTGCCAAGTATGTGGGTGGATGAGTGTGCGCGGGCGCGCATATGTACGTGTGAGCAGGTGGTTTCTTTAAGCTAAGAGGCTAAGACGTGATGGGGACAAAATATACTACAAGATCAAAAATCTACTAGTAATTCTTTCCAATTATGAAACATCTGTAAAAGAAGATCCAAGTGCACATTAGCTAGATAACATTTTACATGCCAATCGACATTGAGCTTGGGTGACCAACAGCTCAAGGGAATGCACATCATGCGGCTATTTGGTTACTTGCAAGTAGGGTCATGTAATTCCTATTGAGTAACTTGCACAAATCCGTTATTTACTTGTAACTAGACCGACTAACTACACCGTAGTGACTTCCACCCCTTCATTGAGGTAGCTCTTCCTATGGCCAAATGATCATTGAACGGGTATCCAGTATCCTAGAAAATAGGATCAAACAGGTTAAAAAGGTCAAACTTGGTCAAGTACAGTAAAACAAAATTAAATTCATAAACCAATCATAACAGGTCAAACATGATCAAATAGCGATAAATATTTATCAAAGTTGATCCAAGTTGGTAACATTGATGAAACTTAGTCCTACGTACTACCCGCTACATTATGACTCGATCCCAGGTATACAAACAGTCTCTCATGCTTCTTAACGTTTACGCAATATTACTACGCGAATCTAGCTCGAGAAAAGTAAAGGAAGGGCATTTTCAGTTCATATTAAATTCCTACCAGCACCTCAAGTTTCCATGTCAATGATACAGCACGAAAAGGGATTAATAGATACCTACAGGAGACAAATAAGGCATGGACTAGTATGCCTTTTGGAAAAATAAAATAAAGAGATAAGGGACGGGTAGGAAGATAGAGGGGAAAAAGAGAGAGAGGTGAGGAGTGGCAAACTAAGGAACTTCTCCAAAGCAGAACACAAAAATCAATCTAATAATCAAATTTCAATCACAAATAGAAGCTTCAAAAGGCCTGTGTAGAAAGACCATCAAGTTACCCCAAATTAAAACAATTATCAGAACACCAAAGGAGCCACTATGGGTGTATGTTATTTCAGCTCAGCACTATCTTATGACTTTTACCAGAGAGAATTAAATCATATATCAGATATTGTCTTTTACCCTCTTTGTCTATAGGCTCCGTACCCTTTCCTTCCTTCCTTTATGAGCTTAAACCGTGTAATCAATAAGATCGATCTCCCTACCCACCAATTGCATTATAGGTTTCCTTGCAGGTGATGTCAAATAGGAGATATCAAATTAAGTTATTTGCACTCCCACTAAGATTCGAGAACAAGAGAAGACAATAAATTTAGGATTTTATTAACAAAAAATGTTACTTTCACACCTCTCTCGTACCTTGTCGTACAAGAAAGAAAGAAAAAAAATCATGCAAAAGGTTTCATAAATAAAATACCATAGAGGTAGTAAATTGCACAGATTGGGAGAGAGAGGTAGTAGATTCGGTCTCTCTCTCTCACTCTTCCCTTTCTTGTTTGGTTTTAGACTTTTAGTCGAACCCACTTAGATGAATATTGGTTTATTAAATCCCGTTAGTTTGGGATTTGAATCCTATTTGGTAAGGACCCAACTAGACCTCAAAAGAAGGATATAACTCCTATAAGGGAATTGTAACCACATTTTTCTCTTATTAAACTGATTGGACATCCCTTTTTGATAATTGAACACCTCCACTTCCTTCCCACGACATCTCACGTGTAGCCATGTATCTTTCAAGGTTTGAGCTTTCCGAGAAAAAAATAGTAAAATTAAATAATTAACTAAAATCCTTCCACACTAATTAAAATTATCTGCTTCAGTAATATTACTATCAAAATTTCCTAATGGCTGAAATAAATATTAAAATGAATGCTAAAATATCCTAAAATTAATCTAAAGGAAATGTCGGCTTCTAAAGATGACCCCATGCATTGCAGGAGCATCTATATGGGACTTCAAATGTCTAATTACGTCTTTGGAGGATGTTACGAGTCATTAGTAGGTTATTTTGAGTAAACAATAGGGTTTATAAATGTTCTATTTTTCTGGAATTTTTCCTGATTTTTCAGGTACTTTACGAACCATTTGTCATTTTAGGCAGCTTGGGGGGTATTTTGGTCTTTTTGGTAGTTGAAAAAGTAAGGAAAGAAGATTGTTTTAAGTAGATCAAGATCATAAATAAAATAATTAGTTTTATTAGTTGAATTCAGGGAGCCAAATAAGGAGGAAAGAAAAGAAGCCGCAATTTGCCGCCCCCTCCCCTTCGGAAGGAGCCGCACAATCGGACCGACCACCATCAAAACCTTAGCCCCGTCAGGAACCACAGTTAGCTCTTCTATCACGGTATCACCATGCGCCTCTATTGCCAGAAAAGAGATCAACCCAGTTTTCAGCCACCCCCTCCCCTCCGGAAGGAGCCACATGATCGGACCCCCCACTATCAAAACCTTAGCCCCGTCAGGACCCTCAGCCCGTCACCATGTACACCTATTGCCCGTACTTTTTCTCCAACAGCATCTATTAACGGGCATCGTGATCTTTTTTCTTGTTATCTCAACTCTTAAGTAGTAAGTCCTAAGCCAATAAAGGGAAGCCCGAAAACTATGTGTTGGTATTTCATATGACCGACTTAATCCATCCGTCTTCCGGGGGTGCCACTTCGCTAAGGTTCTCTTTTCCTTATTCAATCCAGCCCAATTAGAAGGGACAACTTGAGCTATTGCTTTCCATCTCTGAATGAGAATGCTTTCCCAAGGAATGAAGGAGTATCTACTTGGAGCCAATGCAATGACCGATTCTGAGATTGAGGCTTCTACACAGCTTGGATGATGTAACAGTTGGTATTTGGCGGATAACAGTTGATATCTAGTGTGTATATGTTTCCCCGGTTTTCTTCTTATTCAACTTGCATCGGTCACTTCTTTAACCACGATTTTTCCTGTATATTCGTCTAACTTCCTTCAATTGATTGCATTGTCCATGCAATGTCTGTTCTAACCTGCAGACAGTCTAAAACAACCCTAAAAAATACCTTGTAAGACTTCCTAATATCTCCCAAAGTCCCAGAATTCACAAACCCCTCGGACCTTAACCCCGCCACTTGATTTCAGACTATCTCATACCAAATTTCTCCTTAAATTTGCCGCAAAAGCTCACAGAAAACTCTGGACAGCATGATCAGGTCCTTTAAATCCCTCCAATCCGTACCATATAGGCCCGCTTAACCAATTTATTGAACCCTAATCACATCCAGTCAAAAAAAACCTGGGAGAATAGGAATGATGGAATCACTGAAACCCTTTGCTTTTTTATTTTTGGCTGGTTCAACTCGAAATGGCATCAGCAGCTCAAGAGGGGAGAAGGAGTACCTTGATGATGCTCTTGAGATGCTTAACGAGCTCGGAATCTGAGGAGGCCTTGTGGTGATGATCTAAAGGGGGGGAAAAAGCGAAATTCTCTTACTACTACTATGTAATATAATCGAACAAATAAGTGGTAAAAGTCAAGTTTCGTATAATACCTGGAGGATTGAACAAGCCTGAGCGATCAACAGAGATCGTCGCCGCTGGGCGGAGATCTTGGAGATCGCCATGGGTTTCTTCTTCTACTTGAGGAGGAAAAGGGGCTAGGGTTTCGGAGGGGGAAGAGGATGAGAACCTCGTGGGAGCGCAAAGGAGCGGAAGGGTTTGGCGGAGGCCATTGGAGAGGAGATTCGCGAGTGGCCTCCGAAGCATGGCGTCGAAGAAGACGCGGGGGAGGGCTTCGGCCTTTCAGGGTGTCGATGGTCTTCGAAACCGTTAGAGGCAGGACGCCAAGACGCCCGCGTGTAGTAGAAATTTAAACGTTCTCTCAAGGGGGGCTTAGTGATAGATGACAACATTCTCAAAAGCTTTTTTTTTTTTTTGGTGGACTTAAAAAAAATTGTTTATAGACAAATAAGTTTAGAAGGTACAAACCGAAAATTCAGGGCGGTATGCGAAGAAGAGGATTAGAACGATATGGCAAGACCCGTAGGATCGACTCACGACGTTCATCAGGTTTCTTCAGTCCACATAAGTACACCGTTATTGCTACAAGAAGGAAGATGAAGTAGGATGATGTGCCAAAAGTCGTAGAATTACTTTGCAAAATTCATCAGGTATGTCCTGCCCACATGACTACATCGTAGCCGCTACAAGGATGAGAAAGATGAAGAAGTGTTGTCGATAGGAAGAGGGTTGTAATGCACCTGGATGACTGAGTCGTAGCGCCATTGTAGGGCCGTCACGCCACGCCTCCTCAAGGGAAGTTGGGTTGGAAGAACTTGACCCTATCGTGTTAGAAGCATAAAACCTCCTATAGATGTCATGGTCTAAGCGTTGGAATTCTTCGTTAGTGATCCACGTGCAATCCAAAAGCTAGTACCCCTTCTATTTGATAAGAAACTTTTGGTAATCACCTCCCTCCAATCAAGACAAGAATATGATCAACAACTTCCTCGATTTCTACTATCGTATATATAGCTCGTGATGATCCAAGAGAACAATTTCTATCATGTTATAGTCCGTCGTGAATATCTAATATCGTTGCTTTGGGGCAAATGGTTGCATGTTATAAATTTGAAACCCATACTTCTAAATTTGTATATTTTTTTAATGGTATCATATCGTGTAAGAAAATTGGTTTTCTTGTAAGATGAAGATTTGGATACTTAACATCGGATTTCTTACCGCTTACACATCTAATCTCTAAGTCAAACATAGAAACATGTAAATTCACAATCATTACGTGTTAGCCTAGTAATGTAGTTGGGAACCTCTAGGAGAGCCTACCTTGGTGGACTTGACCTTAGGGTAGTAATTATGCTTGAGTGGTTGAGATCCCGTTAATAACAAATTAGTCCTTTAGTTGCTTTTGTCGACCCGGAGTTGGGTCTTTACCCCCATTACACCTCGTTTACCTTGCCAATCTTTGTTAGGGTAAAAACTAGTACCTGCAGGACATGGACCCCTGCAGTTGTTTGGTAAGGACTTGGTACCTTCACTTTTCGTTTTACTAATTTACTTTGACGAAAGGGAGCAGTTATGTCGTTTTACCTTGACGGATGGGTAAAATTGTAAAAAAATACATATAAAACTTGAACTATATAAAGGTTATCATCTTCCTGAAGCTACTGATTGGCGATCGAAGAGAATTTAGCAAGCTGGGCTCGGTGCTCTGTCGTGAAAGATAAAAAAACCTTTATTGACCAACTAGAGAAAGCAGTTACTTGGGCCGATATGGGACTATAGTTGAGACCCTTTATTAGGGTGCATGTCATTAACAATAGATCTTCAGTTCGATTGCAACCGGTGCAACAGTGTGAGTGCACGAGAACGTCAATCAGCGGCCATGATTACTTGGTTTTTTCTTCTCCCCCCCCCCCCCCCCCCCCCCCCCCCCCCCCCCCCTCCTCCTTTTTTGTTCTGTTTTGTCTAGTCAGCGCAAAACCAACGTCCCTTATTATATAGATTGGGAATGGACGGGTTTGGGTTTTTACTAGTAAGAGAGGGACAGATTTGGGATTGATCATTCAAACTCGACACGGGTTTGGGATAAGATATTCCTTAGCGGGACGGAATCGGGATCGACCGACCAGTCCCAAACCCAACTCCTTGTCATCCCTGGACCTAATTGAATAAATAGATACATCGATAATCCTTGTCTTAGATATATCAACTTGGCCCTTGATCGGCCCTGGCCCAGCCCCAAGGGAAACGCGAAGACCAAGGAAAGACGTCAAAAGCCCCCTAGCCGATGAAAGCTCGAAGCACAAAAGGGACAAAAGCAACGACGAAGGCTCCTCAGCTTCTTAAAAAACCCGAACTCCTATGAAGACCTCTGTCCTGGGCAACTCCTTCTGAGTTCTCGCATGAAGAACTGTAAAGATGCAGATCAAAGGGACCATCCATAGGATCTCTTCCATAATCTTATGATAACACATCTTCGCCGCCCCGCCTCACCACCCCCGAGCACCAGGAGCGGTTGTAATCTCGTGCACGCAATAAAAGACGACCAATCTTTTCCTCGTAATACAACATCCAATAAACATAATACTAGAAGTATTGATACAAAAAGCAATGTAATCCCTAAATACAAAAAACACTAAATATTTTTGTGGGCATGAATAGATGTTTGTCTATTTATCTATGATAACACAAAGCACTGTCAGCATCCAATAAACAAAATACTAGAAGTATTGATAGGATTTTCACAGTTCTCATATGATAGGTTCATGAGTATCAGTACTTTCAGCCATAGTTGACAGGATGGGAAACGAGTGTAGAATACATTACTAGAAACAAAAGTGGGAAACAACAAAGTACTTGGGAAACCGGAAACATGGGTATAAACAAGTTGAAGTAGAGTGAAACTGTAAAAGAAAAAAATTAGCATAAATAGTTGCCATTATGTTAATGCATAGCACTTAAGATGGAGGAATATGTAGGATGGATTGACTGTTAAACTCTACAACTTTCCTTGTTCAAAAATGAAAGGAAAAAAATATATATCCAAACAATGATGGAACACAAATACTGAAACAAAGCAAGGCTTGAGAATTCGGGTTCAAACCGAGCGAAATCGAATTGGTTTAACTGGTTAAGACATTTAGGAAAGAAGTACTAAAAATCAGAAGTCAAAAGTCGTATTTGATTCAACTAATTTGTGGCTCGTTCGAGTGATTTGGATATGATTCGGCTAATTCAGGTCTAATTGAGGTCTGATTCGGCCTATTTGTGCTTGATTCAGCCAAAACGATTCAGCATGCTTAGAATTTGATCAAAACGTTGTTAGAACCGATACAAACCAAGACACATCTCGAGTTTGGGGAGATGTTTCGGATTGGCCAACATGCAAACCACTTCGGATTCAGACCAACCCTCAAACCATGAAACAAATGAAAAAAGAACATGAAGGGCTATCATAATTTTAGGACGAGGGTGAAGTAGGAATGGTGAAGGATAGGATTGGGTTGGACTGGTCTCATCAAAGCAAAAACGGCATAGTAAAAGGAAGGCCAAAGGCTTTTTAAAGCTCAAATGCCAAATCAAAAGACAAAAACACCACCAAAGGAAGGAGAATCCTAAGTAAGGTTCCAAGTCAAAGCAACAACTAATGATGGTATGAATGACGAAACCAAAATCTTAGGGTGCCATTCAAGTAGGACGTTGAAGGAGGAAACTGAAGTGAAAAGACGTGTGTCGCTGGTGGTTCTACTATTGGACACCGAATCCTGAAAACATACATCAAAATGACCAAAAATCCTCATATTCTGACCAAAAATCATTGGCATCGCCCTAAACTTCCGACCAAAAATGAAAGGAAAAAAAATACATATCCAAAAATGAAAGGAAAAAAAAACATATCCAAACAATGATGGGACACAAATACTGAAACAAAGCAAGGCTTGAGAATTCGGGTTCAAACCGAGCGAAATCGAATTGGTTTAGCTGGTTCAGACATTTAGGAAAGAAGTACTAAAAATCAGAAGTCAAAAGTCGTACTGATTCGGCTAATTTGTCGCTCGTTCGAGTGATTTGGGTATTGATTCAGCCAATTGAGGTCGGATTCGGCCTATTTGTGCTTGATTCAGCCAAAACGATTCAACATGTTTAGAATTTGAACAAAACGAGTTGTTAGAACCGATACAAACCAGGGCACATCTCGAGTTTGGGGAGATGTTTCGGATTGGCCAAAATGCAAACCGCTTCGGATTCGGACCAACCCTCAAACCATGAAACAAAGGAAAAAGGAACATGAAGGGCTATCATAATTTTAGGACGGCGGTGAAGTAGGAATGGCAAAGGGTAGGATTGGGTTGGACTGGTCTCATCAAAGTAAAACGGCATAGTACAAGGAAGACCAAAGGCTTTTTAAAGCTCAAATGCCAAATCAGAAGACAAAAACACCACCAAAGGAAGGAGAATCCTAAGTAAGGTTCCAAGTCAAAGCAACGACTAATGATGGTATGAACGACGAAACCAAAATCTTAGGGTGCCATTCAAGTAGGAAGTTGAAGGAGGAAACTGAAGTGAAAAGATGTGTGTCGCTGGTGGTTCTACTATTGGACACCGAATCCTGAAAACATACGTCAAAATGATCAAAAATTCTCGTATTCTGACCAAAAATCATTGGCATCGCCCTCAACTTCCGACCAAATTCAGTGAAGTTTTCATCGTATAATTCTATTCATTGGATGCCCAATGACATTGATACCACCTTTGCAAAGAAGTTGGTAGCAGCACATCCGAAAGTAGGATCTCCTTGCCAATCTCTGTAAAAATGGGTGAAAGGCCATTAGCAACTAACATGAAAAAATTGACAATAACTTAAGGAGAAATCTTGGAAATGTAAACCTAGTCTATATAACATGGGAAGTCGGTTTTGTGCTGACTAGACAAAACGGAACCGCTGACTAGGGCAAGCTAACTAGACAAAAAAATTGCCACTTTTTTCCCCATCTCTCTCTCTCTCTCTCTCTCTCTCTCTCTCTCTTTCTCTCTCTCTCTCTTCGATCTTTATCTCTCTCTCTTCCCCCGATCTCTCTCTCTTCGTATCTCTTTCTCTTTCCCCGTAAGGAAGGACGGGAATAAGAGAGATTGCGAGGAAGAAGGGGGAGTCGCCAGATTTCAGGGAGAGAGAGACGATCGCGAAGAGGCTCGTGTACAGCTGCAGACGGCTGGGATTGGAAAGGAGAGAATCCGAGGAGGGAGAGAGAGAAGTTCGATTAGAGAAAGATTTAAGGAAGAGAGAGAGAGAGAGAGAGAATCGGATGGTTGTGATCAATTTTAGGGAGAGAGGGAGCGGTTATGAGAGAGATTTAGAGAGAGAAAAAGATATGGAAAGAGATAGAGGTTCTCGAGAGGGTGCGCGCCCTGGTGTCTTAAAGAGGGGAAAGGATCGATCGAGGTAGAGAGAGAAGAGAATCAGATGGTTGTGATCAATTTTAGGGAGAGAGGGAGGGGTTATGAGAGAGATTTAGAGAAAGAAAAAGATATGGAAAGAGAGAGAGAGGTTCTCGAGAGGGTGCGCAATCTGGTGTCTCGGAGAGGGGAGAGGAGCGATTAGGGTAGAGAGAGAGAGAATAGATCGGATGAGAGAGAGGTTCTCGAAAGGGTCTGGCGGCTGTGATCTCTGGATAGAGAATTAGAGAGAGAGAGAGAGAGAGAGAGAGAGAGAGATCCCGCAGGGAAGAGTAACGTGCATGGCTGGACACGTTAGAGAGGGGGACGGCTACGATGCGGACCATGGACGGTTGCCATTGGGTTCGGGATAGTATGTGTTGTGTTTGAGAGAGAGGGATCTGATGACAGGGAGGACAAGGGACGGTTGCGATTGTGCATTGATGGGCTCTGGTAGGGTGATGAAGATGATGGCAATTGTGCTGACACAATTAACCCGTTTTGTAAATGGCTCGGGTCATAAACATGTCGACACGACTAACCCGTTTAGTAAACGGGTCGGGTTCGGGTTTTGTCTCCGACCCGTTTGACCCATTTAAGACCCGTTTAAAAATCAATGGGTCAGATCTACCCAGCATCTGATCACAATATGTGATGGGTTCAACGGACGGTTGTGATCAGGACACTCATGATGGTGAGTTGCAACGAAATATAAAATTACAAAAAATAAATAATAAATATTTAAACTGGTCTTACCAGGTCTACCCGTTTATAAACGGGTCGAGTATGGGGTTAGAGTCTAGGCAGGTTTAGTTAAACGGGTCGGGTCCGGGTTTAGGGGTTTTGGCACGATTAGCTAAACGGGTCGGGTCTATGCACGATCTATCTTGGTCGAGCATTAAATAATGGTTTTAATGGTCAGTCATTGAACCATTACGTGAAACGGGTTTTTTTATCATATCCCCCTACTTAATTTGGGTAACTAATTAAATAATTCTATCTTGGCTGACCATTAAAGTTTTTTTAGAGTTCAAATTGTAATTTTAAATATTTTTTTATAGTTCAAATAAACTTTTTCAAATACAATTTTTGATAGATGAGGAGGTTCTCGCTTTGACCGATGGTTTTGTTGGGGTTGTCGGTCTATCGGGGCGGGGTCGTTGGAGCTGGGTGTTACCGTCGAAGGCGGCGGCTTAGGTGGTAGCGAATGGTCCAACAGTGACCGTTGTTGGTGATGTCGGGGTCGACGGTCCGTCGAGACAAGGCCGCTGTAGGCCGGTGTTGCTACCAAAAGTGTTTTGTTGCTGAAGACGGTCAGGTGTATTGCCGCCGAATACAACGGTGTTGGTGGGGAGTAGTGATGCTTGGGGGGTGTCTTACCGCTGATTGCGGCCCATTGCAATGCCGACAAGTGTGCTACCGCCGAAGGCGGCCCGCTACAATGCCGACAGAAACAGACATACACTAGTTATTAATAGAGCACAAAGACAAACATACAAACTTTGACTCGGAGGATCCCAAACATGCTTGATCGATCCTTTGACTCAGAGGATCCTCACCAAGATCCCCCACATTTGGGCACGATTCTATTTATTGACTTGGAAAAATACGAAATCAGTCAAGAATTGTACAATATAAATTCAAAGCCATCACCAGTAATCCATGCAAGAGCACACTCCATCCTTGAAGTGGTGAAACCTATTCCTATCCCTCACCACAATCTCCCTCTCAAAAACCCTTGATATCAACTTTGTGGCTTCATGGCAATCCCAACATACCCTAAGGTTCTTCACTATCCTAATGGTCACCCCTCCCTCCAAGGCAATGAGCCCAAACGCAATCGCTAGCTTCTCACTGTGCCAACAAAGAGAGTCCTCTTTCTCCTCTTCCTCGATATCAAAGAGCACCTGATTAGTCCTCGCGACGAACCCCGCCAACCTTAGCCTCCTCGACATCTCGCCCAACATCACCTCGATCTCTCCATACCTCGGATGTGATCTATCCCTGACAAAGAACTCATGGACCTCACCCCCGACCTCTATAGCACTACAACCCGGCTCTTTCCTCACCCCCTTGGCCTTCATCAACTCCCTCACGCTACTGACCCCCTTCCAATTCCTGGAGTCGGCGTAGATGTTTGATAGAAGTACATAAGCTCCGTCGTTCCTCGACTCGAGCTCCACCATCCTACCCATCGCATACTCGCCCAATTCGATGTTCCGATAGATCTTACACGCATTGAGCAGAGCTCCCCATCCTTCAACATGCAGCTCGACAGGCATGGAATTGATGAAATCAATGGCATCCTCCAACTGTCCAGCTCGGCCGTACAAGTCAACCATGCATCCATAGTGCTCGAGCCAAGGCTCGATACCGTAGTGGCTTCTCATCGAATCGAAGTGTTTGCAGCCTTCATCCACCAAGCCGGCCACACTGCATCCACGAAGCACCGAAATGAATGTCACTTCGTTCGGCGGCACCCCTTTTTCCTTCATGAGCGCAAAGAGCTCGAGGCACTCCTTGCCTGCACCGTTCATCGCCAGCCCGCCCATCGTGCTGCTCCAGGTGTACACATTCTTCTCCCCCATCCCCTGAAACACCTCCATGGCTCTCCCTGTGTCGCCGCACTTGGAGTACATGTCGATTAGTGCGGTGCCGAGCACTACCGTCATCCGGAGCCTGTGCTTCTGGATGTACGCGTGGGCCCATTTCCCCTGATCCAGTGTGCCCAGGTGGGCGCACGCTGCCAGGACCGACACCATCGTGGCCTCGGTGACCCTCGCCCCGTCCGACTGCATCGACGAGAACAGCTCCAGCGCCTCCCTGGACCGTCCTGCCTGCGCGTACCCTGCGATCATGGCGTTCCAGGCGATGTGGTCCCGGTGGGGCATCTGGTCGAACAGCTCGCGAGCAGGACCGATCTCTCCGACCGCAGCGAGCGCGCCAACCATGGCGGTCTGGGAGACCAAGTCCGGGCGGCGAAGCTCTGCGTAGATACGTCGGGCGTCGGCGGGGTGGCCGAGGCCTGCGTACATGTGGATGAGGCCGCTCTGGATGTGGGGGTCGGAGGCAAAGCCATTCTTGAGGGCGGCGGCGTGGGCTGCGCGGCCGGCGGCCGAGGAGTGGAGCTGGGCGCAGGCGCGGACGAGGAAGGTGAAGGTATAGTGGTCGGGGGCGAGGGAGGGGGAGCGGATGATCCGGCGGTAGAAGGCGAAGCTGTGATGGGGGGTGGAGCCCTTAGAGTGTGCCCGGATGAGGGAGTTGAGGGTGAAAACGGTCGGGTCCTGCCGGGAGTGGGCGAGGACCTGGTGGGAATATGCGAGATGGTGGGGGGTTTTCTGCGAAAGGGCGAGGGCGGCGACGAATTTGCCGAGCGAGCGAGGGTCGTCGAGGAGGCCTGCGGCGAGGAGTTGGGCGTGGATCTGGTGGAACTCCTTCAGGGTGAAGGTGCTGGAGGAGACGGGGTTGAGCCTTCTTGTCATTTCCTGAGGGGGAACTTTACTCGCACCCATGGAATTGGTGATGGTAAACTTAATTTCTTAGTTTTTCAATTTTTACCTTCTTCCTCACCCTTCATCTGGTCACCATTGAACCACGCACCCATTCCGTTCTGGCATTCGCCACCTTCCTCCTCCTTCCAGGGCCGGCTCAACCATAAGGCAATTAAGGCAGTTGCCTAAGGCCCCCTATGAAAGAAAGGCCTCCAAAACATGAAGGCACCTAAATAACCAAAGGCTTCATATGAAAAGAAGGCCCCAATGTAGCAAAATAAAAACCTAAGACTCCATATAAGATAAAATCTTCATGCTACTTAAAAATTTAGTTTTATTTATATTACTATATTAATATCAAAAAAGTCAAATTTAACATTTTCGCCTTAGGCCTCAACTTGTATCGAGCCGGCCCTGCCTCCTCCTCCCTTATTCTTCCTCCTCCTCCTACTCCTTCTCCTCCCTCCTTCCTCCTCATCTTCTTCCCCATTTAAACCCTAACCTGAAGCCAGAGGTCTCGATCAGTAGATGCAGGCCGATGTACCATTGCAATGTTGGCATATATATATGAGGAGACCTCCGGCTCTGGATTAGGATTTAGACGAGGAAGATGGTAGATGCCGGCCGATGTACCATTGCAATGTTGGCATATATATATGAGGAGACCTCCGGCTCTGGGTTAGGATTTAGACGAGAAAGATGGTAGATGCAGGCTGACGTGCCATTGCAATGTCGGCATATATATGTCGACATTGCAATGGTGCGTCGGTCTGCATCTATCGACCCTCCCCTTGGGTGTTACACCGCACCAAAACCGACCTCCCCTCCCCCCCTGCTCCACTACTCCAAAACCGACCCCCCCCCCCCCCCCTTTTCATCCTCCCTGTGCACCAAAATCGACCCCCCCTTGGGTGTTGCACCAAAACCGACCCCCCTTGCTCCAAAACCGACCCCCCTGGCTTATGCACCAAAACCGGCCATCTTGCATGTGCACCAAAACCGCCCCCTGCTCCTCCATCCGAAGTCGAACATTCACCCGCGACAACCGCCCGCCTGCACCAGAGAGTCCCAACCAACTAGGTTAACACCTACCTCATTGGTAGGGGGTAACTACCATGCAAACGTGTACCCGGTCGGCCCCTGGCAGGGGGTCGGCGAGCGCAACGGTCGGCCTCGCGCAGCGGGTCGGCAGACAAACGACTGTTGGTACTACACAACGAGTCAATAGACGCGCACCCAGCCGGCCCCGCATAGCGGGTTGGCAAACATACGACGGTCGACCCCGTGCAACGGGTCAGCAAACCTGCACCCCATCGGCCCCTGGTAGGGGTCGACAGGCGCAACAGTCTGCCTCGCACAACGGGTCTGTAGACGCACACTCGGTCGGCCTCTGGCAGGGGGTCAGTAGACGCAACGGTCGGCCCCACACAGCGGGTCAGCAAACAGACGACAGTCGGCCCCGCGCAGCAGGTCGGCAGACAGATAACGATCAACCCCGCGCAACGAGTCGGCAGACCCACACCAGGCGGGGCAGGGGTAGGCGGGCGCAACGGTCGGTCCCCGTGCAGCGAGTCAGCAAAAAGGCAACAGTTGGCCCCACGCAGCGGATCGACAGACAGACGACGGTCGGTCGCACGCAACGGGTCAGCAGACGCACAACGGTCGACCCCGGACGGCATACAAGCGACCAATTTTGCACCAGGAAGTCTCAGCTAGCTAGGTTAGCACCTACCTAACTTGGAGGGGGTAACTATGCTTGCAAAATCTGGCTAATGCCCTACAATGGGACCTGCAACCCTGCTTGGGGCCCTCGGGGATGACAGTGGGACCCGCAGCCTTGCCTGGGGCCCACGGAGACGACAGTGAGACCCCTAGCCCTACCTGGGGCCCACAAATACTATTCGAGGTCTAGTAAATCCCCCCAGAAATTTATCAAACCCTGGATATTTTTGAAAATATTCCTGGAATATTCTCTAGATAAACCAAACTCTATAATTAGCCAACCCTGTAAAATAATCCAAATCCCGAATTCTAGATCAGAATCCTACTTTCTGTTTTCCAAAGCTCCTCGAGCTTTCTGGTTTTCAGACTTCTTCTCTACCCTCTGTCTACTTGTAAGAAGCACTCATCGGCCTGTCGAGAGTAGCTTAACTTTAGACCCAGAGATAGTAGATTCAAAGGTTACATCTTACCGCACGGAGACGTATTCTTCAATCGAATTCCGTCATCACATCCTATGTCAATTTTCTCTATCTCTTTCTCTCTATCTACTCTACAGTGTTAACACGACAGCTCAGCTCTTCGAAGTGCGTCACATCCCGAAGGGTCAAACCTTCAATCAACTATTAGAGGGGATTACGTACGACAACTGAAATCCTCCCCCACACACACTAGGGCCAACAACATTGAACTAGGTGATGACGCAACGACATAGGCTGCAGTATGAAGTTCAGTCAGTGGTGGGTCATCATGCATAGTATATACAACAAGGATGCCAGCAGTATGGCATTGCGTATAATAAAAATAACTTTTACATGCGGCCACTGACCACGACTAAAAGAAACATTTTATCGCGATATGTTTTTTTGTCAACCATAGCTAGTTGGCGATAAGAAAATGGATCCGGACCTGAGCGTCCTTGAGTCTGGACCATTGCCAACCCTTCATCCATTTTGCACCTGATGATAGACTAGTGGACATATATTGACAGACACAACAAGTGTAGATTATTACAAAAATGATTCCTTGCTTCCTGTCTGTCATACTCTTGTCATATTTGGAATGACATTTTTTATAGGATTTGTTTGGAAAAAATACACTTACCTACCCTGAGGTTTTGGATGATTATACGGACCCCCTCTTGAGGTTCCAAAGTTTACACGAATCCCCCCTAACTTTTTACATATTAACTGAAACTTTCCATGTGTGGGACTATGACGATATGGCATAAACAAAGATAGTTGTTTTGAGTATTTTACCCACGTTACTTATTACTAATTATCATATTGCCTTGATTTTTATCAACCCACTTGTACGAGAGTTGATGCCGCCTCTGCCTCCTCCTCCACCGGCATCTCCTCCCCCTCCATTGGCACTTCCTCTACCCGCACACTAAGTGCTTACAACATATATTGTTGCCATGTGAACCCTCATTACTTTTTAAAATTTATTTTTTTGGTGAACCCTCATACATCTGGGATTTCAAACAATATATGTTGTAAGCACTTAGTGTGACTATGCATAAGATGTGTGAGTAGGGTTACATTATAAAAGTGAAATGTAATTTAAATATGAATAAGGGTGATGAAAGAATTAATGAACCTGTAGGGATTAGAAGTGTCTTTTATTTATAAAAATAGAAATCAAATTAGGATCTAGAAGGGAATAAACGTGACTTTATTCAAGGATAAAATTTATATTTTGATGAGATATTAGAGAAAACTAAAGAGATTGAGGAAAATGAGTGGACCAGGTGGCGTGCTCTAATGGTTGGTGAGCAATGTTAGTCTGGCTTCTGGACTCGTTAGACTTCACTTTCCATAATTGTTTCATTATGGTCAGGAATTTTTTATTACGAGGGTTATTGCCAGCCCGATTTGTAGTTAGCTTTATATATAATTTAGTCTTGTTTTTTTTTATTTATCATCATAACTGAAAGATAATGTGTATGCTCTATACATCTTGTTAGGATTGTGATTGCTCTGTTATGATGAATTCAACAAAAACCAACACAAGCATAAGAGGGATCGAGGTCATCAATAGATCCAAGTCACTATTGGAGTACTCCGCTTGCAAGGTAGTGGTCTCTATGACGACGGTGGCGGAATTGTAGTAGGACCATAGAAACGATGGCAACAGTTGATGCACATTTAAGAGCTCGCCTCAATATGGAATGGTTCATCTCTCTTCCTCGGTGGAAACACATCTGTTAATCATGACGCTTTGCCAAACACGGATAAAATGAAACTATTGCCGAGATGATTGAAGATTATAACAGCAATGGCCAAGGCGTCAGCATGTAATAGCTATTTATTGGACACTGATAAAAGTTGGTTTATTGATACACAAAAATTTGTACCATAGTCCTATATCTGCATCTTCCAAAAACTGAAATTTGAACCATTGAATCTCCCCATTATCAAACTATCTTTCGACATGGCTTCACATGCCCCAGCTCCATACAATGAACCTGGCTCTGATACCAATTGTTAGGATCTGAGTCCCCGATTCCCACTATGTAGAGTGGATACCAAGCCCGGATCCCATCATTGCGCACACACCACGATCAGCCACTAAGTGTAACCAAAGCGTCGTGCTACAAATCGAAGAGCAATAGCCCACAAAGATCACGCCTAAGAATTGGCATAGAGAATAAGATGCAACACACAATAGTATGGATAACAAAATATCACTTGCAATCAACGATTTGGATTATCATCGATCAAGATATTGTTAGGATTGATGTGTTCTAAGCTTGTAAAACTTTATGTTTTGGTCTAATAAAGATTGATAGTTATTAATATATGAGATGCATATAGGTGCGTAACATAGTTA
The DNA here is from genome assembly GCA_947650365.1 of Chamaelirium japonicum. Taxonomy (NCBI): domain Eukaryota; kingdom Viridiplantae; phylum Streptophyta; class Magnoliopsida; order Liliales; family Melanthiaceae; genus Chamaelirium; species Chamaelirium japonicum. Next base: position 75,503,886 of record OX393556.1, on the reverse strand, counting down.
CGTGTTCTTTAGGGAACAGAGAGCCATGGTTATATGGTAGTCCACTGAGTTGAAGACTAAGTGGATTGGTTCCGTATAACCTAAATAAGTTCGCAGCTATGATCAGGTTGGTCGCCTCATCATGATAAGCTGTTGGCGATGACAGTTCATGGGAAGTCTTCACCATGGTCATCACCAGGCACAGTGTCTATGGCTGAACGGAACTAACACGGTGTACAGATCAGTGAGCAGACACTGGTACACTAAGCCGTGTTTCTGCTTAGGGTAAAACGGTCCTAAACCCTGAGGAACCACGTCTGATGGACTAACCAGTTGCGTGGTGCTTTGGCGCACCAATGTGTGAGGATCCATATGCAGTGATCCAAAACCACGGTGTACTGGGTTACCCGGCTGGCGTTGCATTAGCGTGTCACTCCTGCAGGCCATCCACACCCCTGAAGGGAGGTGCGTTCCTTGGTATGACTTACACTGTACCAAACCCAGGCCTGGTGGTCATCAGTTTGACTGTTGACCGGGTTCGATTACTCGACGGGGTAATCAGAGGTACGATGTATAGGTCAACCTGGAAGGAACCATGTCATATGATCATTCGAGTCTGATGGTAGTCTTCACCGCTCGAAGTGAATCATGGCATCAAGTGGAGGGACAGCGGGTTTACCACTACTAAGCGGAGAGCAGGGGTATGATGGAGAATATAGTAAGTCTGGGTGAATTGGAGTGCAGCCTGCGTCGCACTCTGGGTGGCTACGCAGGTTAACTCGAGCTCAGAGGATCGATGGTACACTCGGGTAGTGTGTCGATCGAGCTTGAGTTGGAAGCCATGAACCCCGGTCCCTGATGGTTCCACCTTATCAACATTATGTACGGTTCTTGAACCGTCTCCTCGGAACACCATAAACATGAGGAAGAAAGAAGTATACGCTCCGTGTGTGCTTGGCACTAGAGCACGATAGATGTGTAACTACATACGAGTACTAAGGGTTGACCCCGAGACTAGTGCAGAGTCGCATGTAGTAATCCCTAGCCATAAGTGAACTTCGTTGCATAGGTGCGATGCACCGGGCTATGTTGCGAGTTGACTAGTTGACTTTGCTAGAGGCACCCTCCGGTGGCCTCAGTTAATAGTAGGTAACTAGTAAAGATCACTTAAGAAGTGGCCGCTAGGTATCGCACGCTAGAAATGGTCAAAATGAGGCGTCGGGGCATTTTGGTAAAAACCTCACTCTACCGGACCTCACTGTTGGCCGACCCTAGTAGTGAGTCACCTTGCTAGGGCCGGCCCTATGATGTAGGGATAAGAATCCCTCATCTATAGGGCCGGCCATATAGATAGGGATGGGGCGATAAAAACGGATAAAGTCGAGCCCTAAAAAGTGGGAAAACGGATAAATACGCGGAGAGATAAAAAGGAGATAATGGAGAGATAATTGTGGGAGGTCTTTATTCCCTTGGATCCTTATCCAAGGGGGTAGGCCGGCCCTATAAAAGGACCTATAGGGCGCCGGCCCTAGGTGGTGAAAAACCGAACCCCCTCTCCTCTCATCTCCCTAGTTCTCTCGCGAATTTATCTCCCATTTCCCGCTTGATACTTCGTCTTCCTCGCGTGGAGTTCTGAAGAAGGAGAAGGGTCATTCTTCGGAGGCACTCAGAGATCCGAGAGCGACGTTCCGTGCATCGTGTGAGATCGGGTGAACAAGAAGGCAACATCTCTATTCGTACCATCGGCATCTTCGCGAACGATCTTCCGTCTCCATCGACAAAGAAGACAATTCTCCGCGGTTAAAAGATCCGTACGAAAGGTATGTGTAATCTAACATGTAGATCTAGCGAGCATTATGATTTGCATGCATGCTAGTTAATCATTACGCTAGATTGCCGTTAGGGGTTTTCAATTCTCGTGCATACACATGCACACATATTAGATTAGTTTCTATAAAAAATTAAATAGTGTAACGTGCACCATGAACGGTCTTTCGACCGCCAAATCGCTTCCGCTGCGAGACTCTGACCCGGATTAACTTCCAACAATTGGTATCAGAGCCGCATTAGTGATGTGCGTTTCACGTTTTTTCATAAAACCAACATGTGTGCGCATGATGAATGCGTGAGATCATCGGGGTTCTTACGCTTAGATCATGCATACGTATAGATTGTGCTTATTCTATTAATCATTCTTGCAGGGCGCCGCTATAAAAAATCTAGATCTATGCTTTGTGCTTGCTACCGGGGGTCGGACCCCGAGTTAGCAATTGTCTGGATTTGCTTTCTTTGTGTGGATTTGTAATTGAGCCGTAGATTGGGCGAGTGATGGGGGTTGACCATCCTCGGTTTCCCATGGCCTTTTTCTAGGTGTGTTTTCTCTTCTTTCTAGGAAATTGTGTACGAGCGAGCACTTGCTCGAAGCGTACTAGACTTTTTCGGTTACAGATCGAGAAGAAAATTGTGCCAAAGAAATCCACCATCGGGAGCGGAAGCGGAACCCTGGAGGATAAAGACGATCCGGCAAAGTGTTCGCGAGCGCGACGGAGGAGCCGGACCGAGGAACCTTGCGAAGAAAGCTAGAGGCCTGTACCGTGCTAATTAGGTTCAGGGGTCGGACCCTGAACTTAATTCAGTTTTAATGGTTGTTTTCTTTAATTAGTTCTTTATGTTTCATATCGAACCCCGATGAGATAATGTAATTATCTATTTTCAGAGGGATGCCTTTCCCCTCCGGTCCAAGCGACTGTTTGAGGTTAGGATCCCGCTAGATGACGCCTATTATCTATTTGACTTTTGATGTTAGTGGGATCCCATCACATATGGTTATGCCACCATTAGGTTAGCACCCGACTAGTCGGGTGTGCCTATTTAGCCAGCATCGAAATCAAAGATGAGATGGAGATCCATTGAACATCAATTGTCAAATCTATAATCAAGGCGCCATGACTAGTGGGAGTCCTTTCCAGTGAGTCAGACTCTAGGATTAGCTCCAGAGCATTAGCGTGATAACCAATTTTGCAGAGCATCGATATTTTTGGAATATGTAATGTGACCCTTGAATGGAGAAATCCACTTGAGGCAGGGACTATGATATTCCGAGAGTGATTAATGCTAGGCGAAGGGCTTGAACGCTAGTGGAAGCATGGTGTGACCAGGGTCTAGTATTTAGAAGGTCGCTACCTTTGCATTTGCATAAATTAATACTCGCAAAATAACCCTCATATATAATAAGGAATGCAAGAGAGGACTTTTAGAGATCCTCTGGCCTCCACGGCCAGTCGTTTTGTGTTTGGGTGGGGATGCATAACTTCACACCCCCTAGGGTGGGAGCTGTGTGTTTTCATGCCAAATTACTTAATGACCTCCCTGAGGATATGGCGATTACGAGGCCAGGAGAGAAGGGCTTTTCATCCCACCCTAGTGGGGGCCGCATGAACTCCCGTGTCGTAATTGCTTAGGCTCGTGGGTAAGCATCCTAAGTACACGTGAGGTATTCGTTGCGAAGACAACGGTGATCACGTGGTACTGGCCGAAAGATAACCATGGTCCATCACAGCCCTTAGTTGGCAGATTTGGATAGGGTCAAGGAAAAGGCCCGTGTAAGCGGATTGACGCTGTATGATGCCCCCTAGGGCAGGTACAGTCGATTCCGAGATCTTACATACATGGTTAATTAATCTATAGAGATGGCTTCGCTTGAGGGTAGCGTCGACATATGGATATAATTAGCTTGTTTTAAAAATCCATAAAATAAGTTTTTATGCATACTCATTATTCAATCTTTATTTTCATATGACTAAGTTAGACCCCCTGTCCGCTATCCTAAATGACCACAAACTTACCGGTCCCAACTATGAGGACTGGAAGCGCAACCTGTACCTGGTCCTAAGGATTGGTAAACATATGACAGCCCTGAATGACCCTGAGCCAGATTTGCCAAGACCCAATGCCACAGAGGCACAGTTAAAGACATTCAATGACTGGAAGGAATCTAATGAGATATGTAAATGCTATATTATAGCATCCTTGCAAACAACTCTGCAGAAGCAAGTCGAGGAGATGCCCGACGCTTCTGACATGATGTTATATTTGAAGGAGATATTTGAAGGTCACAATCGCGTTACGCGATACCTTACCATCAAGAAACTCGTCGGCACTAAGATGTCCAATGGGACGCTGGTTCGGGAACACATGATGAAAATATTTGGGTTCCAGAACGAACTAGCTACCATGGACATTGTGCTAGAAGGCGAGGTGATGACAGATATCTTCCTCTCGTCACTGTCTGGAGCCTTTGAAGGCTTTGTCACCAACTTTAATTTGAACAAGTTGGCTATGACAAATGCAGAGCTTCTGGGAGCTCTCCAGGCAGCTGAGGATGGCTTCAAGCAGAAGGGCGAAGCACTTCACGTGCAACGCAGATCCTTCAAGAAGCCTGGTAAACCTCAAGGCAAGAAACATAAAAAGAAACCTAAGTCACTGCCTGTGCAGGACTCTGCTGGGGCCTCTGGGTCTGGAGAATCAAAGAAACCGGGCACGAAGTGCTTCCGGTGTGGCCAGAAGGGTCATTGGAAGAAGGACTGCAAGAAGCCTCAGAATGCTGGTGAAGGTAATCTACAACTCTTAGTTGTTGAATCATTTCTTTCAAGTAATAGTACTTTTGCTAGTTGGATTGTGGATTCTGGATCCACTAACCATACCTGTAACTCTCTTCAGGGGTTTCGGGAAATCAGAAGATTGCTTGATGGAGAGGTGACCTTGAGCATGGGAACTGAGGCCGTGGCTGCTGCTGAAGCTATTGGAGACGTTAATATTAGTTTTTCGAATAATAAGACTTTGACTCTTAGAGATGTCTTTTATGTACCGTCCTTGAGACGTAACTTAATTTTTGTTTCTTCTTTAGTTAATGAAGGTTATTCAGTTTATTTTGATGCTTCTGGTGTGTCGTTTAAACTGAATGAAACTTTTATAATAAGAGGAATGGTTCAGAATCATCTCTATGTTGTAAGTCCTAAATTTGAAAAAGATAACATAATAACTTCAGCATTTAATGTTAATTCATCTAAGCGTAAGAATCCTTCGGAAAATTTAACCCACCTATGGCACTTACGACTTGGGCATATTGCCTTAGATAGGATCCATAGAATGGTAAAGGCCGGGCTTCTGGAAACAAATCCTACGGAGATCCTTCCCACCTGTGAATCCTGCCTGGAAGGCAAGATGACCAAGAGGTCCTTTAAAGGTAAAGGAGTAAGAGCTACTGAGGTATTAGAGTTAATCCATTCAGATGTGTGTGGACCCATAAACGTCAAGGCGATAGGAGGCCATGAGTACTTCATCACTTTCATTGATGATTACTCAACATATGGTTACATTTACCTGATGCATCAGAAGTTGAAATCTTTTGACATGTTCAAAGAGTTCAGGGCTGAAGTAGAAAAGCAGACAGGTAAATGTATAAAAACCCCTTCGATCTGATCGAGGAGGAGAATACCTATCTGACGAGTTCCTAGGGTATTTGGTGGAGCATGGGATAACATCCCAGTTAACTGCTCCAGGTACCCCACAACAGAATGGAGTTTCCGAAAGAAGGAATCGAACCTTGTTGGACATGGTTCGTAGCATGATGAGTTACACCAGTTTACCAATGACCTTTTGGGGATATGCCCTACAAACAGCAGTTTATATTCTGAATCACGTTTCGTCTAAGTCAGTGCCTCAGACCCCTAGAGAACTGTGGTCAAAGCGAAAGCCATTGCTACAACATTTCAGAATATGGGGATGCCCTGCACATGTGTGAAGGGATAAGAGGGAAAAGATGGAATCTAAAACCAGAGTATGCTTATTTGTAGGGTATTCTAAGGAAACCAAAGGTGGTCTATTTTATGATCCTGAGGAAAAGAAGGTGATCGTTTCTACGAACGCCTATTTCCTAGAACAAGATTATATTGTGGACCACAAGCCTACTAGTAAGGTAGTTCTGGATGAACTGCTGGGTACTAGTACAGATAGCGCATCCGAAAGCATAGTAGGAACTGACATTACAGATAATAATATACCAGATACTGTAGAACCTATTAATCCTGTAACACCACCACCACCTCGTCGCAGTGGGAGAAACATCAGAGCTCCTGACAGATACTATGGAGAAACCTTATTGGTTGATCCAGAGGGTCAGGAGGATGACCCACTGAGCTACGATGAGGCAGTGGGAGCTTCTGACAACTCTGACTGGCAAAAGGCTATGGAGGCAGAAATTGCATCAATGTCCCATAACGCTGTCTGGACTCTTGTTACACCATCATCCAATATTAAACCTATTGGGTGTAAGTGGGTGTATAAAAGAAAGAGAGGATCTGATGGAACAATTGAGACTTATAAAGCTAGATTAGTTGCCAAGGGTTATACCCAGAGAGAAGGAATCGACTTTGACGAAACCTTCTCGCCGGTAGCTATGATAAAGTCTATTCGGATCCTCCTATCCATTGCAGCCCATTATGACTGTGAGATCTGGCAAATGGATGTCAAGACAGCATTCCTTAACGAGAATTTGGAAGAAGACATTTATATGATGCATCCACCAGGTTTTGAGTCAGAGGGTCAGGAACATCTAGTTTGCAAGTTGCATAAGTCCATTTATGGACTAAAGCAAGCATGTAGAAGTTGGAACATCCGTTTTGATCAGGCAATCCAGTCATATGGATTTACTCAAAACGAGGATGAACCATGTGTATACAAGAGGAATGATAAGACTACAGTGATATATTTGATACTTTACGTAGACGATATTTTACTCATTGGGAATGAAGTAGGAACATTGTCAACGGTAAAGGTCTGGTTGTCAACACAGTTCGATATGAAAGACCTGGGTGAAGCGAGTTATGTTTTGGGGATCAAGGTAACACGTGATCGCCAAAACAGGATTCTCTCGCTATCACAGGCTGCGTATATAGATAAGGTTATGGCTATATTTGACATGCAAAACTCCAAGAAGGGTTTTGTGCCATTTAGACATGGTGCAAAACTGTCTAAGGATCAATGTCCTAAGACACCTGAGGAGAGAGCAGAAATGCAGAAGATACCTTATGCTTCGGCATTATGTAGTCTAATGTATGCTATGCATTGTACAAGGCCTGATATCTGTTTCGCAGTAGGAATGATGGGTCGATTTCAGTCGAATCCAGGTCCAGATCACTTGACAGCTGTGAAGTGTATACTCAAGTACCTTCGTAGAACAAGGGACTATGAGTTGGTTTACACTGGACAAGAACTGACGCCGATTGGATATACAGATTCTGACTTTATGTCAGATTTGGAATCCAGGAAGTCGACATCAGATTTTGTGTTTATGCTAGGAGGAGCAGCGGTTAGTTGGCAGAGTGTGAAGCAGAAATGCATCACAGACTCTACCACAGAGGCTGAGTACGTTGCAGCGTGCGAGGCAGCCAAAGAGGCGGTATGGCTTAAGAAATTCCTTACGGATTTGGGGTGCGTACCAGAGGCCCAGTTACCTATTGTGCTTTACTGTGACAATAGTGGGGCGGTAGCACAAGCAAAGGAGCCAAGACATCACCAAAAGGGGAAGCACATTGAGCGCAAGTTCCACTTGATTCGGCAGTTTCAAAAGCAAGGGCGAGTAGCGGTGACACAGATTGTATCTACAGATAATGTTGCTGATCCTTTCACAAAGGCAATACCTACCAAGGCATTCGAGCGACATGTGGACGCGATGGGAGTCAAAACCGTTTTGCTTCGCTAGACCAAGTGGGAGATTGTTAGGATTGATGTGTTCTAAGCTTGTAAAACTTTATGTTTTGGTCTAATAAAGATTGATAGTTATTAATATATGAGATGCATATAGGTGCGTAACATAGTTACGTGTTATTTAGAGAACAGAGAGCCATGGTTATATGGTAGTCCACTGAGTTGAAGACTAAGTGGATTGGTCCCGTATAACCTAAATAAGTTCGCAGCTATGATCAGGTTGGTCGCCTCATCATGATAAGCTGTTGGCGATGACAGTTCATGGGAAGTCTTCACCATGGTCATCACCAGGCACAGTGTCTGTGGCTGAACGGAACTAACACGGTGTACAGATCAGTGAGCAGACACTGGTACACTAAGCCGTGTTTCTGCTTAGGGTAAAACGGTCCTAAACCCTGAGGAACCACGTCTGATGGACTAACCAGTTGCGTGGTACTTTGGCGCACCAATGTGTGAGGATCCATATGCAGTGATCCAAAACCACGGTGTACTGGGTTACCCGGCTGGCGTTGCATTAGCGTGTCACTCCTGCAGGCCATCCACACCCCTGAAGGGAGGTGCGTTCCTTGGTGTGACTTACACTTTACCAAACCCAGGCCTGGTGGTCATCAGTTTGACTGTTGACCGGGTTCGATTACTCGACGGGGTAATCAGAGGTACGATGTATAGGTCAACCTGGAAGGAACCATATCAGATGATCATTCGAGTCTGACGGTAGTCTTCACCGCTCGAACTGAATCATGGCATCAAGTGGAGGGACAACGGGTTTACCTCTACTAAGCGGAGAGCAGGGGTATGATGGAGAACATAGTAAGTCTGGGTGAATTGGAGTGCAGCCTGCGTCGCACTCTGGGTGGCTACGCAGGTTAACTCAAGCTCAGAGGATCGATGGTACACTCGGGTAGTGTGTCGATCAAGCTTGAGTTGGAAGCCATGAACCCCGATCCCTGATGGTTCTACCTTATCAACATTATGTACGGTTCTTGAACCGTCTCCTCGGAACACCATAAACATGAGGAAGAAAGAAGTATACGCTCCGTGTGTGCTTGGCACTAGAGCACGGTAGATGTGTAACTACATACGAGTACTAAGGGTTGACCCCGAGACTAGTGCAGAGTCGAATGTAGTAATCCCTAGCCATAAGTGAACTTCGTTGCATAGGTGCGATGCACCGGGCTATGTTGCGAGTTGACTAGTTGACTTTGCTAGAGGCACCCTCCGGTGGCCTCAGTTAATAGTAGGTAACTAGTAAAGATCACTTAAGAAGTGGCCGCTAGGTATCGCACGCTAGAAATGGTCAAAATGAGGCGTCGGGGCATTTTGTTAAAAACCTCACTCTGCCGGACCTCACTGTTGGCCGACCCTAGTAGTGAGGCACCTTGCTAGGGCCGGCCCTATGATGTAGGGATAAGAATCCCTCATCTATAGGGCCGGCCATATAGATAGGGATGGGGCGATAAAAACGGATAAAGTCGAGCCCTAAAAAGTGGGAAAACGGATAAATACGCGGAGAGATAAAAAGGAGATAATGGAGAGATAATTGTGGGATGTCTTTATCCCCTTGGATCCTTATCCAAGGGGGTAGGCCGGCCCTATAAAAGGACCTATAGGGCACCGGCCCTAGGTGGTGAAAAACCGAACCCCCTCTCCTCTCATCTCCCTAGTTCTCTCCCGAATTCATCTCCCATTTTCCGCTTGATACTTCATCTTCCTCGCGTGGAGTTCTGAAGAAGGAGAAGGGTCGTTTTTCGGAGGCACTCAGAGATCCGAGAGCGACGTTCCGTGCATCGTGTGAGATCGGGTGAACAAGAAGGCAACATCTCCATTCGTACCATCGGCATCTTCGCGAACGATCTTCCGTCTCCATCGACAAAGAAGACAATTCTCCGCGGTTAAAAGATCCGTACGAAAGGTATGTGTAATCTAACATGTAGATCTAGCGAGCATTATGATTTGCATGCATGCTATTTAATCATTACGCTAGATTGCCGTTAGGGGTTTTCGATTCTCGTGCATACACATGCACACATATGTAGATTAGTTTCTATAAAAAATTAAATAGTGTAACGTGCACCATGAACGATCTTTTGACCGCCAAATCGCTTCCGCTGCGAGCCTTTGACCCGGATTAACTTCCAACAAATATTACACAAAAAGTGAGGCACCGTGTATCTGCATAACCATTTTTTATTCCTCTCACATAACACACAATGAATTGGAGATTTCCCCGCTTAAGCAATAGTATAGCATAAAAATCTTCAAGAGATGAGGATCCCCGCACCGAAGTAGACGCGCTCATAAACCCAAAGATGAATCGGAGAAGATCATTGAGAGATTCAGAGATAAAACCCTAGATCCGGGTTCTCCTTTCTCTTCTTCTTCCTCCTTCCTCTTCCTTATTTCTTCTTCTCCCATTCTCTTCTCTCTCTCTCTCTCTCTCTCTCTCTCTTCTTCTTCTTTTTCTTCTTCCTTCTTTTCTCTCTTTGCGGCAAACCCTAGACCGGGTTTCCCTTCTCTCTTCATAATTCAATCGCTCTCTTCACCCTCTATTTAGAAGCCTTACTTCACCGTGTCACTGTCGCCTTGCGCCTTCAAGATCCCGGGGGGAGCGCCTCACCGGCGCCCACCGGATCCTTCTTTTTTCTCCGACGAACCTTCTTCTTCATAAACAATCTTGATCCCCTTTATAACCACCGACAACAATTCCCACCAAGTTCCCATCAACCCCAGCACCACCCATGCTCCCCTTAAATAAGAGAGAAAGCGTAAGTTCGTAGGAGACTAAAAACAATCCGAAAAAATCAGCCTGATCAAGACCCGACTTGCGTCTGCCCAGCCCGATTCGCCCGGTCAAGGGTCTTTGCCCGGCCGAGGGTCTTCTTCCGGCTGAGGGTCTTTGTCTGACTGAGGGATTTCTCCCGAAAAGGTTCTTCATCTGGCCGAGGGTCTTCTTCTTCATGGGAATGAACACCCCCAATAATTTCCCCCGCCAGGCGACTTTCCTATACCTTCTTCCCTTTAGCCATCTTCGGGCGTGGGTTTCATTGGGCCAAACCCAACATCTTCACTTCTCTCTCCTCTCTTGTTCATATCGTTGGGTTTGGAAAAAGGTGGACTAGGGTTTTGGGAGAAGCGGGAATGAGGAAAGCGTGGAAAGGTGCCAACGATTTTGATGGAACTCTCGATTAAATTTCCATTCGAATTGAATCGAAATCTCTTCAGTTCATGCCACAAGGATCGTTAATCCAAGCATGCTTTATATGATATTTTTTATGACTTAAATCAAAGAACAACCCTTTAATTACCCCTTTACTTGTTGGAATAATCCACTATTCCAACAAGTGAGGGAGAGAAATGGCACACATCCCTATATTAGAGTAATATCATATATGTGCACCGCATATTAGCTGAGCGACTAATCGTTGTCGCTCCACCAATACGGAACCGACACAAAAAGTTTTAGGTTAAATGATAAGCGACGACAAGGAGGCTCAACTACTAAGGTTATGTTTGGGTAAGCCTTTTCGGTACTCAAATGAGATGGTACACATGATCTTATGCTCTTGCGCATTGGGGGAGCCAAGGAGAGAGAAACCACAACACGTGGTCCGCTTCTTGAAAAGCAATGGTATATGTTAGAGCTGCAACATGGACAAGCCAACCCGAACCTAACCAGAATTTGGGATGGCTTGGGTTGGGATTTTATATGTATGGGTTGGGCTTGGGTTGAAAACTTCCAACCCTGAATTCATGTTGGACTTGGGCAGAGCTTTGGGCACCCAGATCCCAACCCTAATTTGGGATTGTCTTGGGTTGAAAATTTCCAACCCAACTTAAATTCATGTTGGACTTGGGCATAGGCTTTGGGCAACCTGATCCAATCCAAAACCCGACCATTTATTAAAATATATATTCTATTTAATATAATATTGAGCGGAGGCCGTCCGATATGAATCCATCCGTTGGATCGTCCATTGAATATATATAACTTGTGGGCACACTACGGAAGAACTTTGATGAGCATTTATCTTACTTCTGATGGCTACCATTGAATGTACATTCATCCATCCATCCAATGGTAAACCATTGGTTACTTTTATGTGTTGTACTATTGCAAACAAACTGTTATTATTCTCTACCATGTTGAAACCGGTCAGCCTACTTGCACAACTCGACCCACCCGACCAACCTGATTAACCTAACCTTGGGTTGGGGTTGGGCTAGGGAAGTTCAACCCGACCTTGGGCTCGGCTGGGCATGGACAAAAAGTTTAGCCTCTCTGGCGTGTGGTTTGGACTTTTTTTACCTTTGGTGGTCGCCCAGTTGGCGACATGTGCCTTTGTGATGTTTTAGCGGTTATGATCTGCTTCAAAAGTCATTACACCAATTTGAGGAATAAACTATATAAATAAACGATGGGCAAAGATTGTCTTTTAATAAACGACGGTCAATTCATATTTTTTAGTGGTAAAAAACGATAGACTGAAAAATGACATACTGAAAAACGACGATTATTGTCCATCCTTTTTTAGCATTGGTGTAGTGAGTGTTGCTCTAAATCGGGTCTCCATGAGCCCCCTCTGATTGCACGACAATAACAGAGGGGAGGAGGCAACCACGCCCTCTTACCCCACATCTGATTTGCACCAATAGAGGGGAGGAGGCGACCAACACATCCACCACCATCTCCAACTTGCACCAATAAATTAAGGGGATGAGACGGGCAACCTCGCCTCGATATGCACCAATAAAGGGGAGAAGGGTCAATCCCTCCTCTACCTCCGATCTACACCAGCAATGGGGAGGAGGTGGCCAACCCCACCTCCGATCTTCACCAGCAATGGGGAGGGAGGAGGGGGTATTTACAATTTTTATAAGAGGTTTGGAAAATGGGAGAGTAAGGCTGCATTTGATAGCCGAAAAATTTCATTAAAGGAAAGGAAAGTCTTTCCCCCCAGGAGTGGGAGAAAAGAGAATCCTCTCACTTCCCCCCCAATTACACTAACGTGGGGATAATTTAGGCATAAAAGTATTCTGATTCTTATTCACTTTTTCGGCTACCAAACACGTCTAACATCACTTAAGGGAGGGAATCCTCTCCCTTTCCCATCACTTTCTGACTACCAAACGCGGCCTAAGGGGTTTGATAAGGGTATAAGGGTGAAAAATGGGAGGAAACAGGGGTATTTACAAATTGATGGAGTATGAATAATTTTTTTCAATTTTTATATCTATATTAGACGTTTGGTGCCACGTAGCAGCCTCCCCATTCCACCCTCTCTCTCCCACCTCTTTCTTTCTTCTTTTAATTTTTTTTTAGGAAAATTCTGTAGTACCCACTTGGGTACCTTACCAAAATTCTTTGAGACCATCCGATAACCTTTTTATGGGTGGATCACAAGCATTCGCCTAGGGTTCATCCCATGACCCCTAGAATAATGCTCCCACCGCTGGGATGCAAGGAAAACGAGATGGATGGTGAAGATAGGTTCGTTATGGTACTGAATTATGTAATGAGGTATCGAAGTGAAATCCTTTCTTTGATAATTAATCTCTCTCTCTCTCTCTCTCTCTCTCTCTCTCTCTCTACACACACACACACACAATGGAGATTCAGTGCCTGATGTGCGATACCATCGAGCATCGGCGTAATCGTTCATGCATTGCACAAGATTAGTAATAGTATATACTAAGGCTAATGACCTCACTTGATTGGGCTAAGTAACAATTTTGGGACACATAGGGTGTGCAAAAAATCCAGCCAAATTGTTAGCCAAATCTGGTAATTTGGTTTGGCTATTCTTATATATGGTTTGATTTGGTTTTATATTTTGAAAAAACTGACATAGTCGGTTCGGCTCAAGTATATACTAGATGGAATCTGAGTTAGACCGAACCGAATCAACCCGGGCCAAGGGTTTAAAAACCTACCCAAATTTTAGTATCAATTGAATCCGAACCAACTAGCAATGGAGGGATGACTCCACTACAATACCATGGGCTTGCCTAAAACCCCTACCCAACGCCGTCGCCCCCTCCGAAATCTCCTCCTTTCCTCTCTCTATCTTTGGAGACGATCGACGCGGGTGGTCAGTGCCACAGCCTGATTAATCCAGCCCTCTAAGCCTAAGGTACAACTGACATTTTTCCTTTCCTTCTCAGCCATTTTCCTTCATCTTATCTTCCTCCTCCCTTGAATCCAGCCCTCAAACTCCAAGGTACAATGTGTCTTGTCGGACCACCCCATCTCAACTGGTCGGTGCAACTCCAACGGATATCAAACAACAACACATTGCCGTGGGCTACTATCAAGTAACACCCCTCATTTCTTCTTCTTTCTCTGTATACCTGTAATCCTGCAAACTACACTCATAGGTATTAATTGACTACACCACCACCTTTGCATTGATAGTTTTCAAAAGAAAAAAAAAAAGGATGGAACATATTAAACTAAACAGATTAAAATTGGTTTGGTTTGATTCAGTTTAAAAATTACGAAAACCGCCTAGACTGATTTGGTTTAAGTTTTGAGGCCAAAATTGATCCAACCGAACCAATGCACGCCCCTAGGGACACCCAAAGCACGCACGCCGCATACATTGCGCGGAACAACTCGCACACTGCCCCTCCGGCCTCCCTCGGGCTTTGTGAAATTCCCACCGGGGAATGCTATGCACACAGTTCGTGTATGCCTAGAGCTGCGTCCTCGCCGCAAGGGCCGTGGGATGGGAGCGATGCCTACGGATGACGCCACGATGACGTCATGGACTTGCGTCATGATTAGTGCATTGCTCCCATCCCACGGCTCTTGGGCGAGGATGCAGCTCATGTGCACGGCGGGTATTGCGCAATACCCCCTCCTCTCCCCCCGCCCTCTGCCCGTTCTGCCCGTCCTTTTCTTTTCCCTGCGCCGTTCCGAGTCTCCATCGCTCCGACACTATTCCTCTGTCCCACTTCCACACTCGCTCCTCCCTCTCTCTCTCCACTCACTCTCTCTCTCTCTCTCTCTCTCTCTCTCTCTGGTTTCTATGCTCTGAACACCCTTCTCCCTGCTCATCTCCTACCAGCCCTTAGCCTTCCGACGCTCGGTCCCCCCCACTCCATTCCCGCAACCCACCATCGCTCTTGCTCGGTAGTGGCCTGAGCTCCGGCTCCGGTTTCGTCTCTCCCGGAACGGGTGGGTTACAAGGGTTTCCGGTGGGTTCCCGGGGAAACCCTTAGCTTCCAACGGCTCGATGCAAAATTTCGAGGTCAGGAGTTGTCTAACATTCCGGTCATCGAGTGCTTTTGGTGGATTCTCCGGTCTTGCACTAGGGTTTCGAGCCGGGGGTTGCTGGTCTTTGTACCGAAGCCTCTTTATTCAGGACTTTAGTGTAGATTCGGCGAGTGATTTCAGTGGAAAATAGGGTGCTCGGCTGAAAAAAGATGCTCTCCGCACTGGGGTTTGCGGGTCTCGGTACGTCTGCGGGGATCTGTAGATTTTGAGGTGTGATGGGCTTTTGAAGCTTGCAGGCCTTTCAGGGATGGGATTGGGTCCGGAAGCGGCTCAGATGGAGGGATGGGAAAACGGTGGGAAATCAAAGAAGAAGAAGAAGAAGAATGGCGGGGCGGGGGGAGAAGCTGGGTGCTGGATCAAGTTCCGACTGATGGGGAGTTGCATCTCGTCGAGATCTAAAGTGGACACTTCCATCAGCAGCGCCATCACCCATTGTGGTAATTTTATGTTTCTCCTTCGTTTCCGGTTTAAATGGGGTATTTATCTATTGTTGGTGCTTTAAAATGTCTTCAATGAATGTGGAGAAGTGATCACTTTGACCTCTTGAAAGTATCAATTCCCATTCTTTCTTGAATTCTTAATCTTTTTATTATCGAAGGAGATGGCATTTGGTAGATTAAACGAGGTTTGCTTTAAAATTTTTCCGTGACCAACTCTCTCTCGGGATTTGGTTATCTTGTGATGTCAGGCCCTTTTCATTTAAGATGAGATTGCTTAACATTTGATGCATGAAAGTAGAAAGCCCACGTCGATTAGGTTCAATAACTTACATTCTTTCTAAATATAACAAGTGTTTTGCATGCGTTACAAATTGAATTAGTGGATGCAACTTGCAAGGAGGAACTTCAATTTGCCAATAAACGGCGTGTAGGGAAACTGGATGGTGATCGGCTAGAGATCATGGGTCGGTAGTAGCCCATAATGGAATTGGGAATGTGCTGCCTTAACTCGTGTATGCCCCCTTTCTCTAACCTAATGCAAAGATATGTGATACCCAAGTCATTAAGTTAAATAAGGGAGAGGAGTCAAGATGTTGGGAGCTAGTTGTGCCTCTGGCACTGGGTTGGAATCTTGTCCCTGCGGAGAATTTTGGGCAGCCATGGTCATTGGGAGGTGCTTTTACCTTCATCCACATCGAAGTTAGTCTCCTTTTTAGTTCCTTCTTTTGGCATAGCTTTTCAATGGTTCTATTTTTTAACTAAGACTGAGTGTCATGCATCTTCCCATTGTAGAATGAAAGGCTGTAAAATTGTGCATGTAAATGGAAACAAAACATGCAAATGATTACGGATTGACAAATTTAAGACAATTTATTAATCCATGCCACCTAGTTTGATGGAGAATAATAACATATCTACAATTCATGCAAAGCTCGTAATAAAAACCGGGAAAACGCTCGGATGCCAAACAATGAAAACCGGTTAAGACCATAGTTACCAAGTCGGAAAACGGAAAAAAACCGGTAAGGAAAAAAATCGGAAAGATACGATGAAAACGGAAAAAACGAAAAAAAAACATGAAAACATCGAAAAAAACAAAAAAAATCTTAAAAATTATACCAAGTATGTATATATGTCATTTTCCAACATTAAGTAATCAAAAGTTTAAAACATATAGCATATGCGTTTATTAAGCACGAGCAAAATAAAACCCAAACCCAATTTAAATCCGGACCAAACCCGACGTGTTTTATACGCGTTTTTTCCGTTTTAAACACGTACGGACGTTTTTTTTCCTGTTTGCTACGACTTCGGATCGATACACATTTTTTTCAAAAAAACTCCCGATTTGGTAACTATGGTTAAGACTCGAGGAGTCCAAGTTAGAACGGAAGATTTTAGGTGAATTTAAGATGTAATTTAGCAATTAAAATAAGCATGCAAAGATAGAATAAAGGCATGGATGATATTACCCATGATGATAAGCCAAGTGCTAGGGAACGATTAACGGTTGCAGAATAAAATAGGGTAACAAAAAAGAGATGCATATAATACCGATGACGTATTAAAGGCGTGAGGGGTAGAATATGACTGAGAATAAAAGGGTTAGAAGTCAGATGATCTCCACGGAGGGGTCATGAAGAACAAGAAGAAAACCTTCTTAAAATCTCACCAAGAGATCAATCAATCCATAATCTATCAATTTTCTTCTTCCATTAGGATTTCATCCCCCTATTTATAATACTTAATCCATCCATCCATGAAAATATAAGAAATAGAAGCAAGGGAATGAGGAACGCATGCCATTAGCATTTGAGAGAAAAGAGGGGAAGTTTCCTTGAGATCCGCACGTGAGGGGAAAGAGGACTCACAGAATAGGGGTCGTGGGGCCTTGTTTCATGGGAGAGAAAATCCCATGGAGATTTTTTAATCGTCGAAAATAAAGGGGAGGAGATGGGGCCCATGTGGTTTCACTGGAAGACTCATTCCAACAGTTTGAGTTTTCACAGGAAAAACTCATTTCGCTGGGGTCTTGCACGACAAGAATAAAGGGCAGCGGATCATAGGCTAAGGGCATCCCACATGCCAAAATTTAAAGCCCCATTAAGGCTTTTAAAATGGATATGGGCACCCTCATTCTTTGTTCTTTTATTGGCTGTTCAAGGCTTGCCTTGATTTCACTGTTGGATGCATCATCTGATGCCTATGAAGCACAGACACGGGGACGGCGACACGACACGACACGACACGGACACGGCGACACGACATTTCTTCAAAAATGAAGGACACGACACGGCTAGGACACGGCAATTAATATTTATTATTTTATATAAATAATATATAATACATGAATACTACATAGAGATGCTTAATTTTGAAGAATAATTCATAAAACATGCTCCAACTAGATGGGAAATTACTTTATGGTTATGTTTAAGAAATTTCAATGGTAGCACAATACCCAATTTGACAACTACTAAATTTTTTCTTTTGGTAATTTCAACGATTCAGTCTAATCAAAATTGAATTGAAGAGGGCAAAACGAAGTTTATTTACTATGGGGTCGGGTTTGGCACTATGGGATACTCACTAGAGGTCATAGGGGTAATGACAACTATCCAATAAAGTTCACAAAATCCACAAAGTTCTAGAATTATTGCTAAAAGATTATCTTAATATTTGTAAGAAAAACCCTATTAATTATATCCTATGATGTTATAACCTTAGAGGATATAAGTTAAAGCCAAATCTTAATCACAATTGTCCATTACACCAAGCCCCAAACAAATCATCCAACTCATCCCTGATCCCATGCAAACAACGTCACTGCCGTGTCCCAGCCGTGTCCTGGCCGTGTCCCAGCCGTGTCCGGCAGTGTCCTGGACAAAAAAAAAACCAGGACACTTCGGAGCCGTGTCCGACACGTGTCCGGGCCGTGTCCGAGCCGTGTCCGTGTCCGACACGGACACGGGGCCCTCTACGAAGTGTCCGTGTTTCATAGTCTGATGCCTCCTGTCATCTTGCATGGCAAAATTTTATCCATCCACTTAAAAATATTAAGTGGCTAACCTGAATAGATAATTGGGTACGACAAACCTTGCTTCATAGGCCAAAACGTTGTAACGAACAATTCTACCGTCCGATCTTCGTCCGGAGAGAGATGATGGAACCCCAAAAATAAATGAGCCCTCCTCAAATTAAAGATCCAAAACAAGTTTTTTTAATTTCCTTTTTATATCAAATGTTGAATAAAAATGGTTTCTTGCAAGTGAAATGTTCATTTATATTAGAGCATGCATAATAAAAATTAAAGAAAAAATAGGAACATATAAGAGGTATATAGTGAAATCTAATGTCCATTTAAATCTAAACCCTTAATAATCATAATGTCTTAGATCTAAGGGATGATGTTCCATACTTATGTTAAAGAGGTATGCCGTATGCAGATCGGATCTTAATCAATCGGATCAAGGAAAACCAAAATTCATTTCGATTATATTTCGAATCAAATCGGATCAATTTTTATCGTATCGCGGATAAAAAATCTACTACCAAATCCGGAGTATTCGGACCGGATTCGGATCAAGATCTGCTCCATTGACAAGCCTAAGAGCAGAAGATATAGTGGGCGGTGGCTTTTTGAATGTTGAGTCTTTGTCAGATATGATTTAGAAATTGTAATTTCTTTTGTTTCTTTGATTTTTGTTAAGTGTAGGTAAGTCTGCTATCTTTGTTCATGTGAATTTCTGCTACCTTGTATGCTTTTATGGTGCAAACAAAAGGCTATCTTGGATGCAGAAGATAGAGTGCCTAAACATTTTAATTGTCTGTTTTAATCTTCTTTCTACCTTCTGCGTTCTTATATTTTTAGTTTTTACCTTTCTATATGGTGTTGTGCTATTTCGTATAGTATTTATCCGATCATGATCAGCCCATTTATATTCTTAGGCCTGATTTGCTTGTTCATTTCACTGTTTTATTCTAGTGGTACCTTCTCACTTTCTGGGGAAAGCCCATCTAAACACTTGTTTGTCCATGGAACAGCGGAGAGTAAATCCACGAACGGCGGAAGCAGGGACCAACCTGCTGCACCAATAGTCTCTGATTCTACAACCACTAGTAATGCTGAAAGTAATTCATCTATTTCCAAAGTAGGGGATGAACTAAAACTCGCATCTCAACTGTGGAAGTTCACTTTCAACGAGCTCAAGTCTGCAACAAGAAACTTTAGACCAGAGAGTCTTCTTGGAGAGGGAGGCTTTGGTTGTGTCTTCAAAGGATGGATTGAAGAAAATGGAACTGCGCCCGTCAAACCTGGCACAGGGCTTACAGTTGCTGTTAAAACACTTAACCATGATGGCCTTCAAGGGCATAAAGAGTGGTTGGTATGCAGTTCTCCAAGTCCCACTCTTGAATTGGTTTACAAGCATTGCCCCTTGCCATCTTTTCACATATGGACACATTTGCTTACATGTTTTGCAGGCAGAAGTTAATTATCTTGGTGACCTTCAACATCCAAATTTGGTTAAGTTGATTGGTTACTGTATTGAAGATGATCAAAGGTTGCTGGTATACGAGTTTATGCCTCGTGGAAGTTTGGAAAATCATCTTTTCAGAAGTATGTAGCTCCTACTTCTTGGATCTCTGTCAATTGTTTCAAGGTTTCTCCTATCTTGTTGCATTGACAAATCAAGTGTTTTTCCACATTTCTAGGAAGCCCAATTGTTTCTTGGCCTTGCTGAAATATACTAGAGGAGCACTTGCTATTGTTATTGTCTTTGCTTACTTTTAACAGAACTCGAATGCTTATAAACTTAAGCTAATAATCTCTCCAATTGGTATTTATTCTATTAGATACTGAATCAATTGCCTAGAAAAGCTATTTAGGATAGTATTCTGCCTGGGTGTGTGATTAGTATTTGTTTTTGCGTGAGTGGTATTGCATTAGTGTACACATTCCACCTGGAAAAGCAAGGACGTTCTAAGGAGGAATGCCTTTTTTCTTCTTTATGAAGTTGTGTGGTCTTATAGTGCTCTTTCTTAGCAATAATTTATATCATCCTTCCTTTACCAACATTGTAAAACTTTTCTCTTTTTATGGTATATCAGTTTTGATGAGAGAGAGAGAGAGAGAGAGAGAGAGAGAGAGAGAAATTCCCTCACTGCATTAACCCCCAAGGTTTGAGGCATGGAGAATTTCCTCTTTAGTTCTCTGTCTCTCTACCTCATTTTCTCGCTTATTTCCTATCGACTGGTCGGGAGACTGATTTCAACTGGATTAACATATTATTCCAAGTGAAAAGTCTAGTGTAGTTGTGAAAATCGACAGGATCTGATGTGCCATATAAAGGGGCTAAGGCCACCATTATTAATCAATTGTCCCGAGTTAATCTCTTATTTATTGCATACCTTCGTTGTGATTACCTTGGTTAGATGCCTCGGGTTCATCGATTCGATACTTAGGAAACGCTAAGGTACGACACCTTAGTGCCCTGCTAAGACTTTTTTTTCCCATCACTTTTTGCTTACTGTTTTTTATTAAGTTCTACATCAATACTTTAAATTTTTGCTTCTATACAAGTCCTTGTATGTTGATTAGTCTCCTTGCATCATCCATAAGCTTGGAACTATACCAAAAGCTCACATAATCCTTGTCACACCTAGAAATTCTAGTACATATTTTAATCCAGATTGCAAAACCCTTTGGTCCCATCCCCCCATGATAGAAGGCTTCCTCTAGTTGACGTTTTAACCATCTTGCCCCCTTTTTCATTCAATTTAGATCGATTTTCCTTATTACTTATGGAAATTCTGAAAATCTTAGCGAAAACCCCCAAATCCACTAAAGTCCTTCCTCTCCTGAATCAAAAGTAAAAAGTATCTATCGGATCCCTCTTGCCATCGACCTAGTTTGCCCCATGGGCGCATGTTCATTGGCACCAGTGGGCAAACTTCAACGGGCCCCTTACTCCTGGCCTAGTTCGTATTGAGGGAGCAACTCCACATGCACCCTCGAACAAACTTCAGGTTAATAGGTCTTTGAAAGGGGTCAAGCTCCTGGTTTAAGCGGAGGGAGCAAGTCTTTGGGCATTCTCGATGTGAGTTCTTGATCCACGCCCCTAATCTAGATTGAATTAAAACTTTAAAGCCAAATATATGGACCTCTATATCCATAAACTTGACGAAAATTCAAAGATGATTCCATGTACCTGAGGTACCTCTATGTCTTTAAATTGGGCCACAATCAAAGTTTGGAAGCCAAGTCTATGAATCGGTATGTCCTTAAATTGACGTTCAAAAGCTGAAACCACAGACCACTAAAGCCTTAAACAAGGCTAAAATCAATGTGTGAGCCACTGCAAACGGGATCCCTATTATACCATATAACATCTTAAATTCAATTGTATTTTCTATTTTTCTTTACAAATGATGCACGCAAATGAATGATCAAATCAATGTAACTATTTATTTTGATTATGTTTGTTTCCTCCTTTTGCAACATTATAGAATTATAATCATCAGCTTGTTATTTAGGAGTTAAATAATCATAGGAGCTTGTGCTTCTCGACTGTTCTGCCATGTCCATCGAATGAATTGATGTAAGCCCCCCCAGCCCCCAAGGGGCATCTCCAATGTCGAGTAGCAATTAGTTTAAATTTTGCGTAATGTTAAAGTATTTTGAGATTTATGTTATAGGCCCAGTCAGCAATTAGGATCCAACTTAAAAATACGATGATTAGAATATAGAGATGATTAGTGATGCGAGAGCATCAATAATGTATTCTAAGCACATAAAAACTAGTAAAAATAGTCAATTGGAGGACCTTTAGGTGTCCTCTTTGTTTTCTAAGATAGTAAAGATAGTTAATGTATTCTACACACTATTGCTATGTGTCCTTTCATGCCACAATTATAAGATGTGATGTTCTTTCTAAACCATGGCTTGCCTCTAGATTTGGAACGATTTCTTATATCTTTCGTTCTGGATCTTCCCCTATTATTTGTGACAAGAGCCTCTGACTGTTAAGAATCGGAGGGCTTCCTTCTTAGCTCATGATGACAACCCCGTCTAGCGCAAGCTTACTTAAAGATACAACCAAGGTAAAGCTTGCAACTCGTCATCAAGAACCATCTCCGTAGAGAAGAGTTGATTCACGATGCTCTGCACTTCATTTATATGCTTTGTAATTGAACTTCCTTCTTTGTATATCAACTTCAAATGCATTCTGAACAAGAAAGCCATTTTTCCAGCAATCTCTCTCATGCATACCTTCTAGTTTCTCCCATAGTGTATGTGCTGAGGTTTCATTAACGACATGGTGAAACACATTGTCGTCTAGCCCATAGTCACCAAGTTCGGGTTCGGCAATAAGTCGGCGAGGGTAAAACTCGGTAAAGTTCGGTGAAAATCGGAAAGTTCGGGAAAAAAACAGATAAAAGTCGGCAAAAAAAACATGTTCGGGTTTTAATCGGTGAGGGTAAAATTTGAAAAAATTCAGCAAGTTCGGGGCCCTAGCCTGTGGCCCTGTGTCGCCTCGCGGTCGGAGAAGAGAGGGATCAAACTGTTTACTCTCAGAGAACAGTGGCCAGTCGATTATTAATCGTGTGGTAACATAGACCCGCATAATAACTTAAAATAAAATCACGCTGTCACAAAAAGCGGCCGACTTAATCCGTTTTATTCAAAAAATCACCGAATAAATCGGTGATTTTTGTGACTTGATTAAATCGGGGTTAAAATCGGCAAAAAATCGGCAAAGTTGTTATTCGCGTTTTAAACGCGATTTTTTCAATAAATCGGAGATTTTTGTGACTATGGTCTAGCCATTGTCGGAAAAATATGACAGCTTTTCGGTCGAGTTTTTTTCATTTATCATCTTCCATACCTTTCGGTTTGGCTATGTCACCTTCGACCGTTGCATACAAGTCCTTGCAGTATAGTGGATCCTCCATCTTGGCTTTCCGTATCATCCGATTACTTCCGTTCAGACATGCAGTTTGAGACCACTTTGTTGGGAAACCATTAGGGATGGTAATGGTGTTGTTTCGGGTAAAACCGAAACCGCATCGCAACACCGAACCGCCACACCGAAACCGCACCGCACCGTGACAATGTACTGTTATGTAAAACCGAAACCGCACCATGCGGTGTGGTTCACCGCGGTTTATCACTGGAATGGCCTAAACGGTGCGGTTTTGTGCGGTTTTGGTCGAAGCCGCACCGCTACACCGAAACCGCATCGCACCGCGACGGTTTATATTTTGGCAAACCAAAACCGCACCATGCAGTGTGGTTTTCTGTGGTTTTCGGTTTTAAACCGCACCGTTGCCATCCCTAGAAATCATGTTGTTTCCGTTTTTATTATCTGTATATTTTGCGGTTCATTTTACTTGTCAAATATGCACGTAAAGGGGGAAACATCTGTGGCTTCCCGACACAACCTTCTAGTATGTGTCGGTTAATTGTGACCTTCAGTAGATCAGGTTGGGTAAAGGTCAAACCCTTATAAAGCTATGTAGACTTGAACCCGACCCGATAACTCACCAACTAGGTCGGTTGTGTGACCCTCGAATCCGACCCTATAACACACCAACTTGGTTGGTTGTGTGACCAATTTGTGCTTGTGGTTGGTTGGTGCTAGACACCTTGGTATCCATAATTGTTATGGGAATTAAATACAAGAAGGTTTGAGTACGATTCCCCTACAACTGCAAAAGAACTTGAACTAAATGAAGGATCTTGTTGGTGTATCTTCCTCGAAATGGAAAAGATAAAGTATAGACTATAGAGGTACTCCCAGAATAAATGATTTAGATATTATAGATTGACACTTAGGTCAACTCTCTATGCTGTCATGTGCATTCTTATAATCTCATGAACTTGCATCTCTCCTTCCCATGCGCTGAACCTTTTTCTAAGGCTATAGGAGTCCCTTTGTAATCATTGGACTATCAATTATAAAATGAAAGTAAGCTTTTATAGGGAATTTGTCCCTGTTAATTTTTTTTCCTAACCAGATCAACTAAACAAACTTTAAGCAAAGAACATAAAGAGAGTTGGTTCCTCAGAAAAAAAAAAGAACATAAAGAGAGGACATTTTACTAATTGATGCTCTGTACAAAATGACATTCAAAATACGTATCAGCTATTTTTAAGGATAAAAAAGTTTTGCATTTATCTCTTTATTTGTACTCAATATAACCCTCACTTCTAGACCATCTAACCTGTCCTATAAGATCTTTTTTTTTTACTACTTTTGCTATGTATTTTTATTGCCATATGTCATTTCTCTTTGGCAGTTGTTTATCTAGACCCATGAAACTGTACAGTAGACTCTAATTTTAATCTATCACTTGTGAGATTATATTGAACTCGTTTGGTGGCATTTAGGAACCAAGAGAGGTTTTTAACCTTTTTATTGATGCCAAATCTTCTTTGCTTTCGACGATGTTATGTGCGACAGGGTCCTTGCCTCTCCCATGGTCCATCAGAATAAAAATTGCAGTTGGTGCCGCAAAGGGCCTTGCTTTTCTGCATGAGGAAGCAGAAAGACCGGTGATTTATCGCGATTTTAAAACATCTAATATTCTGCTTGATGTGGTATGTGCCTAAACTTTTGACAAAACCAGTATGCTTCTCCTTCCCCACTTCATGCCCCTTTTTTTTTTCTTTCGATGGTGGAATCTGCTATTGCAGGATTATAATGCCAAGCTCTCTGATTTTGGCCTTGCTAAAGATGGTCCTGAGGGAGATAAGACTCACGTGTCAACACGTGTCATGGGAACATATGGATATGCAGCTCCAGAGTACGTAATGACAGGTAAATACATCTTTAAATTTGTTATTTCTGGATTTTTTTAGGGTAAATTACACTTTACCCCCCTGAAGTTTAGCCCGAAATCTTAACCCCCAGTAGTTTATTTTGTTCCAAATCGGTCCTTATAGTTTTAAATGTTAGCACAATACCCCCTTTTGTCCACTACTGAATCCTCTTTTGGTAATTTCTATCTAATTGAAGGGGGTAAAATGTAGTTTGTTAACTATAGGGGGGTTAAGTGATTTCGGGCCAAACTTCAGGGGGGACAAAGTGTAGTTTACCCTCTTTTTTTTTATTTCACTTCGAATTTGTTGTTTGACTGTTTGATGTGCATTGTGTATCTGTTGATATTATCGGAACAAGTTGATGAATGCAATCTGCCATATTATAACTATCAGGCTTTATTTGATCTTTGCATATATCAATTATCACACTGGTCTATGATCTGTGGACACGGACACGGGTGTCGAGTATCGACACGGATACGGGAGTCGGACACGGCAAAATCATAAAAGATGGATACGGGGACACGTGGGTATATATATATATATATATATATATATATATATATATATATATATAACATCAATAAAATTATGAAGTTAATAACTAGAGTAGAATGATCAAATATTACTAGAGTTCACACACGAACGATTGAAAATAGAACTATAAATGATGAACATCAAAAAAGCAAATCATTTAGCGAAAAAAAAACTCAAGCGTCTTCAAGAGGAGGCATGTCTGGATCAACATCTTGATTATCATCATCCGCTATCACAGGCATGCGTTCGACGACTGGATCATTGAGGGAAAGTTCTTCAAGGTCCATATCTATAGGAAACTCCAAGTTTGATTCTTCAGCTATCATATCCCAGCACTTTGAAGGTCCATCTTTGTAACTCTGCTCCCTCCTAGATAATAGTCTTAAATTGCTATGAATGAAAACAAGATCTTCAGCACGATTTGATTTTGTTCGATTCCGCTTCACATTCAAGATATATGAGAACGTGCTCCAATTTCTCTCACAAGAAGAAGAAGAAGCCGGTTGATTAAGCAACCTACAATGCACAATGTCAATTGAGAAGTTAGTATCATGTCAAATTTATAACTTGGATGGATTCAATAAAACAATATTTAAACGAAATGGTATACCTATCAGCTAATGCTGCAATCTTTGGAGCACCGGCTCCATAATTTGCCCACCATGTTTGTGGCTCCATTAAGTATCTGTCACGATTAGATTGCCAACTTGAAAATTTATTACAAGCCATTGAGAAATCTGCATATTGTTGCCGTACTTCTGCAATGTCTTCTTCTGAAAATAATCTCTCCAGACATTTATTGCGTCCTTCTGATATTTCTTCATCACGGTGTGGAGCAACACGCTTCAAACCTTCGCCTCCTTCTATCAACCATCTATCGCTGTAAAATTTGGGAACCAATGAATGTGCGAGGCAGTGCAATGGGGTATTGCTTTTATTCCATCTTTTAACCAAGACATCATGTAACTCAGTATAGAAATCACTGCTATCTGTAAGGAGATTTTTCTTCTCGTGAGCAAAGACAATATCACGGACTTTTTCAATCATAGTATCCCACTTATCATAAATAAGGTGTAGACAAGGTTTGTCAGAATCTGCTTCTCTCAACATATTGACAATTGGTGCAATAAATGATAAAAAATATTCAACTTGATCCCACCAGCTATCATACAAAATGATGTTCTTTAGATAATCAGCTTTCTTTCTGTCATCTGGCCTATAAGATGTTTTCCAATCTTCATCAAGCACCATTTTCTCTAATGATTTCTTTACTTTTTGCACTCGTTGTATCATAATAATATTTGAAGCAAACCGAGTTTCTGCAATATTAAGAAGCCGAAGATGAGAGTATTTATTGAATATTTTTAGTGCATGCGAGTGATTTGTAACAAAAGTCTTCAATGTTCTTGCATCAAAAATAATATTTTGAATCCATTCGAACTGCTGAAATCTATTTTGATCAGCCCTCTCGGATGCACATATGTCTTTTAAAGCTAAGTTCAACGTATGAACCACACAAGGTGTCCAAAATATATGTGGATATGTCTCTTCAACTCGCAAACCAGCAGCTTTACAAACAGCAGCATTATCGGTGATAATCTGGACTACATTTAAGGGCCCCACTTCAGTAATGACTTCAAGAAATAATTTAGAAATATATGTAGCATCCTTATACTCCCCAGACGAGTCAATTGCCTTCAAAAACATTGGACCACTAGAAGACGATGCTAAGAAGTTGATGAGGGGACGACTATTATTATCTGTCCATCCATCACTAACAATTGAAACACCAGTACGTGGCCATCCAGCTTTTATTGATGACAAAATTTGATTTATATTGGCTTTCTCTTGTGCCATCAATATTGTTCGTACTTTATCATAACTTGGAACTTCATATCCAGGTAAATTATTATTGCATGCATGTTTGATCATCTGTTGAAAAACTGGATTGATAACTCCTGAAAGTGCAATACCTGCTGCATAAAAATAACGAGCAATTAAATGATCCAGCTCATTCCGTGCTTCCACATTGTAAAAGTCACCCAATGTTTTGTTTCCTTTACGCTTTTTTGATCCTTCATAAACAACAGGTAAAGGAATACTAGCATAACCTCCAGCACTTGCAGAAAGTAATTTCTTTTGATTTTCAGCATCATTTTGTAATTTTCTTAATTTTTGAATGCTTTCAAAGTCAATACCACTGCACTTTCGAATTCCTTGATTGCCGATTTGAAGTAAATGTGCCTTTACCCTTGTATATGACCCTTTATATACCTCCTTACAAAAGGTGCAATGAAATTTCCAATTACCCCCACCGCCAGTTATCTTTTCAATTTTGTCAACATACTTCCATAAAGGAAACTCCCAATCAGGATCTTCAGAATTTTGATTATTGCTCCCACTACTACCCTCTTGGATGGAACTCATATTATATAACCAACAGAAGATAAACCACTCGACTGCAAGTATGAAGAGAACAATAAATAAATAAAAAATATTTGGTATCAAAAGCTTTTTACATACGTATATCACAGTAAAGAGGAAAAAGTGTAACAGTTTCTACATACCAAAAAATTATATTAAACAAGTCCGGCTCGGCGTGCATCACAACCACATGCAGTTGGCCGCCCAGTAGGTGGGCTCGACGTGCATCACAGCCACATGCAGTTGGCTGAGTTAATTGCCATCGTGCGACTGTGATGCGCGTAGGCCAGCCGACTGGAGAAGATCGTCAAAAAGATGCACGCGGGCCTATCGATCGAGGCCGACGGTCGATCACCCGGTTGGTGGGCTCGGCGTGCATCACAGCCACATGCAGTTGGCTGGGTTAATTGCCATCGTGCGACTGTGATGCGCGTAGGCCAGCCGACTGGAGAAGATCGACTGATAAGATGCGCACGGGCCTACCGATCGAGGCCGACGGTCGATCACCTGGTTGGTGGGCTCGGCGTGCATCACAACCACATGTAGTCGGCCGCCCATCGGTGGGCTCGGCGTGCATCACAGCCACATGCAGTCGGCGTGCATCACAGGCGTCCGATCTTTGCTATCGTGCGGCTGTGATGCGCGCAGACCGGCCGATCAACGGCTGTGATGCGCGCGGGCCTACCGATCGAGCTGTGAGGCCCGTGAATCACACGCACATGGAGCAGATGCTGCCGATAGTCGGCTGTGATTGGCGCGGGGCCCACTGACTGGAGGTAAGGCCCACCGACTAAAGGTTATAAGAAACCAAATAAAAAAAAAAAAGTGAAACCTCGATCGATCCGTCTCTAAGAGAGAGGAGGGAGAAGGGGCTCGGAGCGGCGAAGATGTCGCCGTCGCGGAGGAGGAGGAGGGGCTCGGTGGCTGCAGGGAAGATCCCGCCGCCTTCGTCGGAGGAGAATCTCGGTGGGCTGCAGCGTCGATCCCTCCGCCCTCGTCGGAGGAGGATCTCGGTCGGCTGCAGAGCAGATCTCGCCGGGAGGATCTCGCCGGGAGGATATCGCCGGGAGGATCTCGCGCTCGATCGTGAAAGGATCGAGTGGTGCGGCTGCTGAGAGGTACGCCCCCTCTAATTTATAGGGTTTTTTGGTTTTAGATCCCCAAATCCTTCACGTTTTCTGTTTTTTTTTTGCCCCCGATCTCTATCTACTCCGTCGAAGTCGCAGACGAGCGATTTCCACTGCGATTTCCACTGCGATTTCCTCTGCGTTGAACTCGCGGACGAAACCTCCTTCAGGTCTCCGGCGTGTCGACACGGGTAGACACGGGTATCCGTGTCGACACGGGTAGACACGGCTCCGAAGCCCACATTTCCCGTGTCCCCCATATCATAGACACTGGTCAATCATCTAGGAAGCATGGACACTTCTCCAGGCCTCCCGTACCCGTGTCGGACACCGACACTCGTCGGACACTCGCCGGACACGCACCGGACACGCATGTGCCGTGTCCTACGTGCTTCCGGGAGCCGGACACGGTCGGACACTCGCCAGACACTCCTCGGACACTCGGGATACTGCGGGTTGACGTACTGTTCGATATAGGGTCGGGTTATAAGCTATGGTGATTCAGTTTTGGCTTCAACCTATCTGATCCTTTGAGATTATAACCTCAGAGAATCAGATATGTTGAAGCCAAAACTGAATCACAGCCGTTCTTTTGCATGCTATTTGGGCCTGAGTGTGATTCACTTGTCAGGATGGTTATGATGGACGGTTATGATTCATGTTTGGCTTTAACTTATCTTATCATCTGAGGTTTTAGATAGGTTGAAGTCAAAATTGAAGCACAACCATTATTTTCCATACCATTTAGAGCTATCTGTGATTCACCGATCGGACTGGATGTAACTAACGATAGCGATTCAGTATGCATTAAATTTTCATTTTAATTGTTTTCTATGAGGTTTTTTCGGTTATTGAAATATATATGAATTGCAAACACACATAAAATATAAATTTAAAAATATAAATTTATTTTGCCGTGTCCTCGCCGTACCCGTGTCCTCTTTTTTTAGGATTTGTCGTGTCTGCGAACCCGTGTCGTGTCGTACCCGTGTCCCCGTACCAGTGTCAGTGCTTCTTAGTCAATCACTTAAATAATGTGCTCTTAATAACCTGAGTTGGTACCTTGATTTATTTAGTCGAGATTATATTCATTACTGCATACTACACAGGATACTATGGAATCCATTTAATTTGTAAAATGGGGAATCAATATATAACTTTATTTAATTCATAGTTGAATTTGCATGTGCAAATATTAAGTTTGCAGTTTTGCATTTTAGTGACAGATTAATACTCTCTTGGTACCTATTTGTGGGTTCTTTTTTCAGTTGGTATATATGCGCGATGTTGGCATCTGGGTAGGATGTAAGGGAGCCTTATTTTGAGTTTTCATTGTTTTTATCATTTTGCTCGGAAGCAACCTCAAGACATTAAGTTAGCAATTTGTGTATTGAGGGGGAGGAGGAGGGGGGGGGGGGGGGGGAGGGGGATCAGTGCAGAGTGAACCTACAGGTGTTTTTTTCTTGGGGGATGCATATTCACACACTCAATTACAAATGTACAAACCACTAAGCATGAAACAACAAATTTTAACCAAAATAAATATGATGGTTTTTTGTAGTAAAGATGCATTTTACTAAGAAATAAATAAATAGGTCTGCAATTGAACCAAGCCTTTTGTTTATAGTTCGTGAACAAACTCGGTAATGGCTCATTTGAGTATCTTCGATATTAGTTGAGCCAAGGCCAAGCCTGGAGTTTAGGCTCATTTATTAATGAGTCAAGTTCAACAGACCAAAGCTTCCGTCGTTTGGGCGCACGAAAGGGTAGGGCTAGTGAACAAGCTCGTGAACATGCTTGAATAGAACATATTATATATAGTCCAAGCTTTTGAACTATCATGGAGTCCGCGAACAAGCTCGAAAAAGGCTCGTTCGAGTTTGTTCAGTTATTAATTAAGCCACACCCAAGCTTGGACTGTAGGATCGTTTAATTGACGAGTCTAGGTTAAACAACTCAAAGGTTGACTCGGCTAGTTCACTGCTCGAGAAATAATTGTTCCTCAATGCATAAGATTATAGAAATATCACTACGAACATTCAAAAAGCATATCCTACCCATATAGACATGAATGTGTCTAAAAAGAAGGCTATCACATGATAAACTCCAACAAACATATTGTATTATAGCAACTCAAATGACATTACATCGAACTCGAACGTTTACGGAAGTTGCTCACATCGCTCTTCATTACACCAAAATCATTTGCTAAATGTTTTTGTCAATGCCTTTCTGATGTAGGCGATCAAACAATTATCATCCATTTTACCGAGAATGCTTGTTTTAACAATATTCATGTTTGAAAATGCACATTATTTTGTTTTAGCAACTGGGAGAGTAAGCATGCGATGAATCAATTTATCTATGAATGGATAAATTGACGATTTCCCTATTTACACCAATGCTTAATGTAATTGGTCTATATTAAAAAAAAAAATGGATTCAAATGTGCCTTGTGGGTGATTTTTACGGATCCAACACAGTCTATGAAAAGAGGTGAAGAAACTATAAAGATAGAACCATCTGACCGCCAGATGCTTTATCATGGATCCCTTGGCTTGAGCTCCAATCTTGCAACCACAAGTCTATGGCCCCAGAGGTGCCAAAGAACACTGTGACTCTCAATTAGAGAAGGAGATGTTGGGAATTCAAGATGCTCGAAGTGCAAGATGCACATGAATCTCCGTGGGGGATTTTTAAAAACTCGTCTTCCAAAGCATTTGTCCTAAATTCCATTATAGCATCCAACCCTATCATTGCCATAGCGATTAAATGAACATAAACCCAATTTAGCATCCTCCATAATTCCAATATACTAGTGAAGTGAATATATAAAAGAGAATTATTTAACATCCGCCTGTCCCACGTTTTTTTAGATCTTTCTTCTTCTGGGTGCAATGTTTCGTAAGTGGAAAACAAACTTAGCTGATTAGCTCTCATGGCTAGTTCTGGTTGGATGGAAGCTAGAAGCGACTGAAGTAGTCAAGTCACCTACATTCTGCTGTGTGTTGGTCCAGTTAGCATATTAATCTACTTCGTGTGTGTGTGTGTGTGTGCAGTTGCTACTGTGTGTGTGTGCGCCTTCGTGTCTCAGTTTTTGAATACTTCTGTGGTCTAGCTTAGAAGTCTTTTTTTCCCGGTCAGTTTTGGGAGTCTCCTTGACATCCTGGCTTCTGATTCGCATTGGGCCTCTTTTAATTTTTGTCTCAGGACATCTTACATCGAAGAGCGATGTCTACAGCTTTGGGGTCGTCCTACTTGAGATGATGAGCGGTCGAAGGTCCATGGACAAGAACCGACCAAACGGGGAGCACAACCTGGTGGAGTGGGCACGCCCCCATCTTGGAGAAAGGCGGCGCTTCTACAAGCTCGTGGACCCTCGCCTGGAGGGAAACTTCTCCGTCAAAGGTGCCCAGAAGGCTGCCCAGCTGGCGCACCACTGCCTCAGCCGGGATCCCAAGGCCAGACCTCTCATGAGCGAAGTAGTGGAAGCCCTCAAGCCGCTGCTCAACCTCAAAGACATGGCCAGCTCCTCCTACTACTTCCAGACCATGCAAGCAGAGCGTGCCTCTCTGGCGCTGACCAGCAACTCGAACAGCAAGAATGGGTTGAAGACACAGGGTTCATTCAATAGAAACGGACAGCCGCCTACGAGGAGCCTCTCAAACGGCGCACGTGCTTCCCCGTACCACCAATTTCCAACGCCCGGCAATAGACAGTCGTGCACACATTGATCTCAAGAGGGATACAAAGGGTCACTATGAACAGTGAGGTTGAGGGTTTGTGGATGAAAGCATGATGGAATTGGGGCTGGTGGCACTCTTTGTTTGGTCATAGCTTGTTTGAACATGTATAACCGTGAAGGATATTTATAGGTGATGCCTCCCTGTGTTGCACTCTTGTTTAAGTTGGGAATTGGAATTCCCAGGAAATGGTTCCATTCTCATTTTATTCCCATAGCAGGGCTTGTATGTTTGCTAATTCCTTGCGAAATGAAAGCCCCGTTTTTGTGGGATTTCATTTCTCAACCAAGCAGCTAAGAGTTGTGAATTCCACTGTTACCCTCCCCAATCCTCGTGGTGAAAGGAAGCAACTGCAGACAAAACTTGATGTGGTAAAGTTTTGTAAATCCCTGCATACCTGGTGGTTTTGTGGGAAGAATATGGTAATGGTGTCCAAATCATGATGGGAACCATCCTTCTACTAACTACTGCTGTGCAGCATGCAGAAACACAAGGATCATGGGAGGGTCTCAAAGCTGATAGTACTTTGGTACCAACACACTCTGGATCGAAGGCGATGCACTTGGCGTGTTGCCCACCACCTTCAACAACATGGTGCCTTCTACCCAGTTCTTATGGATTGTCATCACCTCCTTTCGCACTTTGCTTGTGTGGATTTTTCTCGTTTACCGTGAGAAATGTTAGTCGCTGATTGGTTAGCTTTCTATGCTCGTTCAACGCTCCAGATCCGCACATGGGAGTCGGCCTTTCCCATGAAAGTGATGCAGTTGGCTCAACTAGATTGCACATTGTACTTTTACCAAAGACTTGTGAATTAACGGTCCTGTACATATTGTGTAATGTTTAGAGGTTTTTCCTAGAATGGCCCCCAACTCTGTCGTATTGCTGGGAATAAACCCGATTGCCCACAGGGAGCCCCAACTGACTCTGATTTTTTATTTTTATTTTTGTTATCGAGAAGGGAGCCATTACCTCATGACCTTTAGGTCCTCCTGGACCAGTACAGTGATACCTTTCGGGAAGTCATCTTCTCAGTACCCCATGATGTCTTGTACTCGAGCAGTAATTGCCAGCCAGTTTGCAGCACTATTAGATGTCCGAGGAATCCAACGAACGAACCGTTGCTTTAGTCCGCTGTCCCCAATCTCTGAAACAGGACATCACTAACTGACAGATATCCTCTGTGGTTCCCCTACTCAAAACCACCACATCACGCGCCCTCATAGCATCCGTCAGCACCACCACATCCTGCAACCCCTTCTGGACCAAAAATCTGAAAGTTGCCACCGTAGCCTATAATTCTGCTTGCAACAAGGTTCCCACCGTACACCCCTCTGCTGTGGCAGCTATCACCGTTCCCTCCCTAGTCTCCATCACCCATGCC
This sequence comes from Chamaelirium japonicum, assembly GCA_947650365.1. Taxonomy (NCBI): domain Eukaryota; kingdom Viridiplantae; phylum Streptophyta; class Magnoliopsida; order Liliales; family Melanthiaceae; genus Chamaelirium; species Chamaelirium japonicum. The sequence goes on along the minus strand of OX393556.1, from coordinate 75,469,386 downwards.
CCACTGCCGGGTCGATCCCTTGAATAGAAGGACCCATCCACCAATAATGCATATGTCCCCTCTTCACCTCTTCCTCGTCCGCTCTTAGCCGGCACCCCTATTGAACGAACTAGTTGATAACTCATCCCTAACCCTCTGCAGGCCAAATCCCTGATTTGGTAATTGGTATTCCCCCTTCCCATACATTTTAACACACCTCAACTTCCAGAGTTGCTATATGCAGACTGCTATAAGTTTACTGGGACCCACTCAGCTTCCTTTTCGAGACACCTCAGGAAACAGTTCCACTTGAAAAAAATCGATCCCAATGAGACACTGAACCTCCCTCCAAAAACCCACTGCATAATTACAAACCCAAAATATATGTCGAAGTGTAGAACATCTTCCCTCTCCTCCACACCACACCACACCACGGGCATTCCCCAAAACCGCCTCCTCAATCTTTCCGCTGTTGGCAAAGCATCATGGGCCAATTTTCAAAGGAAAATTGAAACTCTTGGTGGAACTCGTAACCTCCAAATTAATCTTAGCACCCCTCCATTGTTCATGAACCCCTGAATCCCTATATGTCTCCCCAAAGTTCAAATACAAATGGTACTTATCTAGTACGCAAAAACTCAAGCCATTTGTGTAAGCTGCGGATACGCCTAATTATCCTCCCCAACCATGGCCATGGGGATCCCCCTTCTTCTGCCATTCCATTGGACCCAATTAATCAAGGACTGCTGATGGACATCTCTCATCCATTGGGCCCCATAACTATGCCCCAAAAGTACCCAATGTAGAGCAGCAATGTCAGGTTGGTATTGGCTATCCACAAAACTTTGCACCTGTAAACCCCGTAGTCCTACGCACTGTGATCCACCTCCCACGAAAGCAAATGCAGCCTCCGCTCCCCCATAGGATGTCCCCAAAGAAACTCTTACAAAGAGAATCCATTTTCCGTAACAGCCCAATAGAGACCCCTCCTGACATCAACATATGCATCGGCATAGCCGCGATGACTGATCGGATCAACACCAGTCGCCCTGTTTGGGATAGCAACTTTTCTTTCCACCCTATTATCCGAGCCTCCACTTTAGTTAGTATAAACTGAAAGTGCCGCGGCTCAACTCTCGTCCCGCAAATAGGGACGCCCAGGTGTCTCCAAGGCCCTTCTACCTCCTACATCTGAAACACTTGTAAGATCCTCCGTCAGGATTTCTACGAGACTCCCTTTGAGAAATTCAAGTTAGACTTACTTGGATTAATACATAAACACATACTCTAAGTAACCCTTCCAAAAATCTCTCACAAGCCCCATGCATCGAGCAGCGTGGCCCTAGTAAAGAACACAAAATCATCAGTGTAAGCGAGGGTAGTAACCGGCTGAGGAGTCCTACTCGTAGTAAATCCCTCAACATCGAAACTCCGCTACACTTCCCAAAAAATAACTTGCGAAGCTAGGAGGAACAACTATGGTGAGAGTGGGTCGCCCTGACGAAGCCCACAGAAAGGCCGAAATACAGTAGCGCGCCTCCTCCCCATTGACCAACAGACGCATAGTAGATGTCGAAACACACTGCATCAACCATTGTATTTGTCTCCACACTGGTGCAAAACCCATCTGCAACATGATCCGTTCCAAAGCTTCCCACAGAACCCAATCATAAGCTTTGTCGAGATCAACTTTCACCGCCATAGCCTCCTTTCTTCTCGGAGCCACATGAATCGCATGCAAGATTTCCTGTGCCAACACGTTATCCCGGTGAGTCGACATTCCGGAATGAAGGCATATTGCTCATCACTGATAATCTGAGGTAGTTCTCCGACGGTGGTTGATCTGCTCTTGATGAGGGATAGGATCTGATCCCCTCTTGTGTATAGGGTTTTGCTGGCAGCCGGTGTTTTGTTTACGTCACTCCGGAGCTCCTCTGCTCATTCGATGGTCTCTGCTCGTCATCGGGAGCTGGATTTGCTGCAGGTTGTTGGCGGAGTGACAAATCTGACCACGACGGTGGTTTTTCGGAACGTCTCCGCTACACGGCGGGGCAACCCCAGACGGGTCATGGCGGTGGTATCGATGGCGGATCGGGGCTTCTCCCACCCCAATTTAGCCGAGTTGCTGGAGATGGCGTCGATGGGTTCCCGACGACTTTTGGTTTGTGTTTTTTGGATTTTTTTTTTCTTTTTTTTAATTTCTCGGTGGTGAGATCTTGTAGATCCGTGGTGGTCTCTTCTGCCTGTGGTGGCGGGTGTTTTGTGGGCTGTTGTCGGCCATTAGGGTGGTCTGCCGGGGGTGGTGTTACTATACTGTGCCATATATGGCATCTCTTTCTCCACCGGTACGGTGGTGCTTGGTTAGTATCCGTCGGGCGGCGGTCGTCTTTCCCCACCTACTGGTGGTTTCCTTTGCTGTGCTGGCATGTGGCACCTCCCAAAGATCAGTTTGTGACCCCTCTGATAATATCAAAAAAAAAAAAAAATCTGAGGTAGTATAAGTTTAGTACTGACATAAAAAAATACAGTATTGCCATCCCAGTATGTATCCAATTAGAGCCCAAATCAGCTCCTGTCGTGTCAAAGCCCACTCCAGTTGAGCTTGAACCCCTCTCGTCTCTGATTATTACGCCAATTGATCGAGTGCTATCCATAGCTCCGTCAACATTAGCTTTGATAAATTTTTGATCAAGACGAAGTCATCGCCGAAGGGTGAGGCTCAGGTCCTCTGAGATGGGCTGAAGCTAGGATCTTTAAAAAGGATGTTGGAGGCTATTAAGATGGATTCTGGTTTGGATGAAGCCCTGTCAAAAACCCACCAGCTTAATAGTTGGTACCTGTACATGATGCGGACCTTAATTGTAACTTGTAAGCATGGATGGACTGCATAATTTAGCTACAGAAAGTTGATCCTAAAACAATTGGGTGGATTAGATTAATTGCAGGTGGGTGGCTAAGGGGTCGCTGGAAGCTAGGGCTGATTATCGGATGGATCCAGGACATCAGGATTCTGGAAGCCCGGAATCTTTAAAAAAGACGAAGAGCCTGTTTGGATGCAACCGGATAAAAAAAAAATGTTTCTTCAGAGGAACCATTTACTTGGAACCCAAAATTAAGGCTCCGAGCTCTAGAGTCCTGTTTAGGATTCTGGGCTCCAAGAATCCCAGAATCAGAATCCTATCCAAACAGAGCCTAATAGCTCACTCACAGTCTCCAGGAGAAAAGAGTCCCATCTTGAGCATATGATCGTTAGGGCCACATTTAGGAAATATAGTGGTATGTAATATAAACATACTGCGGGACAACCCGCAGTGGTGTGGGGGGGTTCGGTCAGGGCTTGGTGCGAATGCCGATGCACTGAGCGCTGGCTGACGGCCCCACACCGCCGCGGGTTTTCTGGCAGTATGTTCAAACAGCATTACCCCTAAGATAAATAGGAAATGTTTGATAAAGGCTTGTACTAAAAAAAAGCAGCATGCTTCATTTATAGTAAAAAAAATTAAATTTCAAAGCAAGTCTCACACTGCACTTATTCTCATCTTTTTGCCATTTTTGGAAAGAAAAAAAATTCTAGTTCACTGCTGGTAAATCCACCCCCTTGCTTCGCCCCCGTCGACTTCTTTATTCTTGCCTTGTCCATTTGTATTTGGTGAATAAACACTGCAAAGAACAAAGTCAAAAAAGAAAAAGGCAACACAAAATCAGGATGTGAAACCCTAGTTATGCTTCGAAACCAAGAATGATCCAATGCCTAATCACCGTCCTCAATTAAACAAAGCACAAAGAGTTCTGTCGTAATCCCACCATGTACGCATGAGATTAAACTGCACAACCAACTACGTACATCCACCTACCCGCCAGCTGGCATTTTAGATTTCTTGACATGTCGAAAATTAGTTTTTATTTTTCCTCATAGTTGACACCATCTTGTTGGAACAAGGTTCGAATGACGATGGTGATGATAAGGAATTCGAAGTACAACGGCTAGATACTTGTTGAATCAAGGAAACACTTATTGAACCAAGAATGACAAACTTGGACTTCATACTTGTTGGAAACAAACAAGCACGGCTGCATAATCAAACTATTGATCAAACAATATAACTGTAACAACAGAGACTAACAATCATACCTGTAATTTCGGAAATCATCAACAACCAGACAAGCTGAAGGCCTTTTACCATCTCGACAAGATATCGTCATCTTATATTCCATTAAAGAATTCTTCATAGAATAAAAGGCAAAGAATAAATTCCTAAATAGTGGAAATTTTGTTTTAAGGGTTGTGACAGAATGATAAAGTGATCTCACCAATCCAAAGCAGAGATTCTTCTGTCCTGGAACTGTTGGCTGCACATGCATAACAACCTACTGCTTGAACATCACAAAGCCTACCAATTTGCTCTTTAACTGTCCACTGGAATTTTCCACACATGAAATCCTTTCCTTTGTCCCTATTTCCTGCAAGGATACTTCAGGTGGAAACAAAGGTTTCTGACTCACAATGGAGATGAGCATCCCTTTCTTCCTGAAAGTCAGCTAAAGCAATTGCTTTGCTGAAAAAGGATCAAGGATCGAGAAAAAAATATCACAGAAGCAGCCACTTCACCACAAATTACATCCCCTATTGTATGTGATCCCTTCTCTTATACGTGTATTCATGCTCATAGGGTACAAATACAATCAACACAAAGAACCATGTATCCAACTATCGCATGTAATGCATATAAGCTGAACTGGACAGAACCACAAAAGAAAGAGGGGAAAAAAAAAGGGAGAAGAAATCTCACCTTCATCTTCACTATCCAAGGCTTACCCTATCGAGGCGGGTGGACTACAAGATTGACAAGAATTTTCTGACCAGCTGTCAACTTGACGTCGACCCACTAATATTGGTGCCAAAAACCTGATCAAGACAACTTGGCAAGAGAGGGGCATGCCAAGAAACCTAAAAGGCCAATTGGTCGTTAGGAAATCCTACCTTGTTGGTTACGCAGTTTAAACTTAAAGCGATCAGGGAGCAACGCTCCAATGTTCCCCTAACATAGGGAATAGTTCAGTGGAAGAGGGTAGAAGACAAGATGTGATACAAAATTGCATTCATCTCTGTGGCACAAATTATATGCCAAATAGCATAAATCTAAAGAATGTAAAATCTGAGGCTATGATATTAATCCAATCAGTACACACTAACATGCATGCACTTTCCAAAGTAGATGCATAGAAGCAGAAATCACGCGCACCAAATAAAGAGACAGGAATCGACACATGCATGCAAATGTCTGTGTTTTATGGTGTATAAGTGTTTGCGAAGCATAAGCAATAGAAACAAAAAGAATGGCATTAGAAGCATCTAATAAAAAGGAAAAATAATTGCCAAAAGGATTAAGACCAAGTGAAAGCATTAAGGCAAAAGCATAAGCACAGATATTTTCATAAAATTTCAGAGACTAAAACCATAATGACTATAGTAATACTGACGACAAGCTTGTCACAATAAATGATAGCAAAGAGAACAATCCACTTCTAGAAAGTATGATTCTCCGACACCAACAGTCAAGATGCATTATATATATATATATATATATATATATATATATATATATATATATATATATATATATATATATATATATATTTCAGATAAAGGGCATTGCAAACATATTCACATTCCATGGGTATTTAACTAATCTAAAAATTACAAGGAAGTCAAATTGTTGAGTAAAGAAGGTCGCCATCAAAACCAGTCTTCTCTCTTATAAATGGCCAATGCACAAGTAACAAGACTTTAGGCATTCCTCTTCTTTCAGACCATTAGATATGATTTCCCTGGCAGATGTCTACCATGTGTTGGAGGCGACCGTGCCACTGTATGTGGCCATGATATTGGGCTATGCTTCCATAAGATGGTGGAAGCTCTTCTCTCCCGATCAGTGCTCGGGGATTAACAAGTTTGTGGCAAAATTTTCAGTCCCTCTGCTATCCTTCCATGTGATCTCCACCAACAATCCTTACCAGATGAACCTTCAAATTCTTTTCTCAGACACACTACAGAAATTGCTTGCCCTTTTCGTATTTGCAATCCTCACTAAAGTGTGCTTCGGAGGCAGTTTGGATTGGCTAATTACTGGGTTCTCTCTATCAACACTGCCAAACACCTTGGTCTTGGGGATTCCATTACTAAAAGGTATGTATGGGGATGAAGCTGCCAAAATCTTGGGGCAGATAGTTGTCTTGCAGAGTTTAGTATGGTATACCCTTCTATTATTTCTGTTCGAGTTCAGGGATGCTAAGGCTATTGTAGCGATTCAAGCTGGAAACACAGGTAAGAACCTAAAACGTAAGTTCTCAAGATTTTAAATTATTCCGAGCATCCCAGTTTTAAAATCGGTTGTCAATCAGCATTCCATCAACACTGCAGCTAATTCAAAACAACAAACAAACTCACTTTCATCAGGCCAGCATCAAAGTCAATGGCCAATGTTTTAGGTAGTACAATGTCATTTTCTATCAAACGATTTGTTTGAAACAGCAACCAGTTTCTAAGCACAATAAATATATTGTTCTCTATGGCTAAGAAAAACAATATTGTATACAAAGGAAAGGACTTCTAAATCAACATATAAGAAACCACTTGAAAGAAGAAAAAAACAAAAACAAAGTCTAGATAGTTTTGTCATTAACAAATCTAATAAGCCCTCTTAACAATTTACCTCATTATAAGAAGACTATGGGATTAGATATGGTAAGATAAACAAAAAAACTTCAAGGTTCAAACTACAAACTAACATATCATAAACCAAGTGCACTAGCACGAAGTATTTCAAATACCACTAATGAGTATGGTAATCTGAATATTTAAGTATAATATACTTTGAATAAATTAGTATTCATATACCTTGTCTAATTTGGATAAAATTAGAGGCAAGTATAAAAAAATATTGTAAAAAAGTCTTTAAAAATAAACATATAATAAAAAAAACAATAGATCCCATTGTCCGCTGATTGGCGTGGTTAGAGGTGGTGGTGATCCGAGACGACGGCAGTGGCAGCCTCATACCTCAAACCAAAGGAAGCAGCAAGTGTAGTAATCTAATACTTACCAAAACACAACCTACTCCGTTGGTTACTTTAAAACAAACAGAAGATACCCTAATCAACAAGGTAAGATATCAGAGAGAAGCATCTTTATCTTAAAAAGACAAACTCAACATTGGAAGTCCAACTCTATATTATTCTGTTAATTTGCAAAAAACACATAATTTTATAAAATTGTTAAAATGTATGGCCTGTACCCCTCCCTTGTTGACTTCATCTCTCCTTTTTCCCTCCCCTTCCCGTGCCAAGGAAGAGGCAAAGGGCTATAGGAGGGCAAGGAGGAGGTGTAGAGGGAGGAAATGTAGACGGAGGTAAGCAAATCAATGCATATGAAAAGTGGTGAAAATGCAGATGACACGAAGGTGGTAGTAGGCCAAAGAGCTATCGGACAGCAGCCGATTCTCGGCCGGCGCAGGCAATTGTAGGCAAGGGCATCTGTCATTCAAAAAATTAGATGCTTGGATAAAGCATCGGAGGGACCGGTGTACGCAAAGTGGCCCTCACTCTCTCCACACAATTAGGGCCTATTCACATGATCAACATAATCCTCCTACTACCACCCGACAAATGGTTGCACGAAAGGAGTTCCCATATTTGCACCATTTAAATATTATGGAAATGAGGCTAGCACACGTAGCCGAAGAGTGGTAACGCCCATGCGCGAGTGGAGTAAGGAACAAAATCAGCGTCCCCTGATTGAGGGATTACCTCTCAATGGATATAAAAACTCGATACCCCATCATATGCAAAAGGAAGGATCAACATATGGCAGCAAAGGAAGTAGAAAGGTGGGATGTCTCTCTATCAATCCTAGGTCGCTGCCTCTCTCTCTCTCTCTCTCTCTGAACAGAGAGGGAAAGGGGGGTGTTCAAATTGTGGCGCTCTCAGTCCCTTGAATCCCTCTTCCTCCTCAATTTCGAACCTAAAGACGATCGGCCCTTGCTCGGTACACCTTCATTGGAGTCCTCGGAGCTACCCTTCGCAGTAGCCCTTCATACTGCCCTCTCCGCAGGTAGAAGGTACTCTTTTAGCCCTCACCCACCGGCTAGTCGTAGTGGCCGATGACTCATTCCAACCTACACAACAACAATCGATATCGCTTTGTACAGTGTTACAATAGCCACCTGGGTAGGCCGACTTACACCCCACCAACTTGCTCCATGCCAACTTGTTGTAGCCCTGTCCTCAGCCTAACCAATTGCGAACCCGACTTGTTATGGCCTCACCTTCATCCTTCTCTAGCTTGATGTAGATTCATCATCAGCCAATTGCACCCCGGACTTGTAGTGGCCTCACCCTCAGCCCGATTTGGTGTCAATTCACCAGCTCGATATAGCGTCACCCTCGACCTACAACAGTTGTGGTCTATAGCCCATCTCCACTGACCTCTCTAGCGAGCATCATGTTGGCTGCCGCATGTCATCGCATTGTCTCGGGTTAGACAAACGTAACCTGTTGACCAACGCTCATCACCACCATAGATCACAAACTTGGGCATGCACCCGTGGTGTCCGACGCTCATTGAAGCTGTTTGTCGCTTCGATAGAGGGACTTCCACGTCCGGTGTAAGACTGGAATCAGCGACCCCTGATTGAGGGCCCGTTACATCTCAAATAGATATAAGAACACAAACCCCAATGCCCATCAGATGCAAAAGGGAGGCTTGCTGATGGCAGCCAAGAAAGTAGAGAGGGGGGGTCCCTATCTCTATCTCCCATCAAGATGGGGGTGCCTAGGTAGCTGCCTCTCTCTCGATGATAATGATCTCTTTGACCAAAGGAGAGGGAAAGGGGGGTGCTCGGATTTATGGAACTCTCAGTCCCCTAAATTTCTCTTCCTCCTAAATTTCGTAATCAAATGTGATTCAGCCCTCGATCGACACGCTTTCATTGGAGTTGTCGGAACTACCCTCCGCAATAGCACTAAATGTTGCCATCCACCTCATATCGAAGGTACTCTCAGTCCTCACCCTGTCAGCTAGTCGCGGTGACCGATCACTCCTGTCAACGTATACAACAGCAATCAATGTCGCTCTATACAGTGTTACAATAGCCACCTGAGTAGGCCGACTTGCACGGTTGCACCTATCAACTTGCTCCATACCAACTTGTTATAAGCCTCGTCCTCAGCCTAACCAGATGCGGCCTCACTTTCAGCCTTCTCCAGTTTCTTGTGGTTTCATCATCAGCTCGATTGTACCCTTGACTTGTTATTGCCTCACCCTTAGCCTGATCTTTTGTGGCTTTGACTTGTTGTCTTTCACCCTCAGCCCCGTTGCACCCCGACTTGTTGTGGCTTCACCCTCAACCCACAATTGTTGTGGTTTATAGCTGATCTCCACCGATTTCCTAACGAGCAGCATGTTGACTACCACATGTCGTCTGATTGTCTCGACCAGGCAGCTACAGTCGGCTGACCAACGTTCATCAATCCCCTTCCTATCAACTAGCCAGTTGGCCTTGGACCACCATAGATAACAGGCTTGGGCATGTACCTGGAGTGTCTGATGTGATTGAAGCACTTTGTTGCACCCGCAGAGGGACTTTCACGAGCAATGTTCAATAGATTTTTTGGCCCATGGTAGTAGCATGCGGCCAACGATTGTTGTTAGCACAGGTTCCCGACCTTATTGCCTACGGGATAGATGGAACCACATACCACCGAGTATGAGATCCGAAAAATTAGTCTCCTTGATGTTTATGCCCTTGATTGACTCGAGCGTTGGAGGACCCTTGGTCCCTTCGAGACCAAGGGCTCTCTGTAGGTTCGGACGATGGACTTCTCTGTCAGGCGGGTCATGACAACGGCTAACACCCGTCTCAAGTGCAAGGAAAGGCGATGATGCTCCGACTTTCGTTCAGCTAAAGATTCAGGGATAGTGACGGATCCCTAGTAAAATTCCCAAAAATATGTTTCTTCAAAAAAGTAAAGTAATATAAGTTAGGACTCGATTTGGAATAGTATGAAAAAAACCCTGGTTTTTCATACAAAATCACTTACATCTTCGTTTAATTAGATCATATATCCATGATAAGTGAAGGATCCAAGGATTTGTCAATGTACAACCAAATCAGCTAATTTTAAACAAAAACATAAATGGCAAATCAAGGAAAGATTATACATGTAGAACTAGCGTATACCAAACAAGAGTACTTATCATAACACATCTGCCGACGTGCAATATGATCACTGAATATTAGTTCATGCATGAAACAAAATGATTCTTAGCACAACTTTAAACCATGATTCCTTTCAAGCAGAAGAGGCCTACCAAAGTAGAACAATGCAATCCTACCAAAGTAGCACATCAGCTGACATTCAATATGACCCAAAAGAAAGAGCCATGACAGAGCCTTTTCCTCAACGATGAAAAGTAAACATCCTACTACTTCCATGAATGGTTTTAAAATGAGATGTGAACTTGATTCACTTTTCTGGAAGCAACTTTATAAAATCATACGTGGCTATAAACTGTTTAATCAATTTGCATGCTTTACCTCTCCTTTACCTTTTTTTTGTTGCTTTGTAATAAGTAGTTAAGAACATTGGTTTAGCTTGTAATGTAGAAGTAGAACTGGAAGCTCTTGAAGGAACACAATCCAAAGCTGAAGAAAAAGAAACACAAACCATATCCCAAAGAAAGATTAGAATTCAGTTATTTCTGATGATGATGGGGAGGAAACTTATGAAAAATCCCAACACTTACTCAAGTTTAGCTGGCATCATCTGGGGACTTATCAGCTTTAGGTAGGACAGCAATCACAATTATATTGCTCATACACACGCCGATATCTTTGATAATTATCCAAATGAGATTAATAGCTAAACAAGGTAATGACATCAGGTGACCAAATTGAATCCATTGCAGGTGGGGACTCAAGCTTCCATTAATAGTTGGAAACTCTATATCAATACTATCTGATGGGGGACTAGGCATGGCTATGTTCAGCTTAGGTAATTCCTGGAATTTGGTATAGCGATAATGAACATGGAAATAAGGACATTTCCTTTTTTTAATGTGTTAATGGCCACATGACAGGTCTTTTCATGGCATCACAGAATCACATCATAGCTTGTGGGACTCGGATGTTGGTCTTATCCATGGGATTAAGGTTCATCATAGGACCAGCCCTGATAGCGATCCCCTCCTATGCTATAGGACTAAGAGGCACACTCTTACATATAGCAATTGTTCAGGTAAATTCTTTTTTATGATACATATAAATCATACCACAAAAGACATAAAAGCTGATTTATTTATTCATCTAACATTGAGAATATATACATATACTACTAATGACCGTGCCTTTCAGCACTACTGCAGCCACCTTTGACGGTAAACCACATTCGACCGAGGTAGCAAAATTCATCGGCGGCGCTCACATTCGTCCGCCAAGGCCGTTGTGTGTGTGTGTTGGGGGGGGGGGGAGGGGGGGGGGGGGGGGGGGTTGGGGAAGGGCAAGGGAGGGCCATGTGGCGTCACGATTGGGTCTGAGGAATTTAGCCCCAGCGGCAAAATGCGTGAACAATCACGTTAATTCCAAATATGTCCCCATTTTTTTTACAAAGAACCCCTCAAATATTTTCTTTTTTATATTATCTTTTACAAAAAAAAACCTCAAATCAAATGTTTCTTTCTCCCCCACCCTAGGTGAATTGCACTCACTGTAACCCTTTCCTAACTGCCACTTATCTCCCCCCTAAAAATCAGATCCCTTCTGGATCTCTTGGGGTAATAAATCAGAGTCGTTGTTTATCCATTCGTTCTGTTACATTATATATATATATATATATATATATATATATATATATATATATATATATATATATATATATATATATATATATATATATATATATATATATATATATAGGGGCATGCTATAATGCGGCATGCGGTAAGTGCGGCATCACACCGCAGCCGTCTGATGCACCCGCTATGTGCATCGCATGCACGCAGTGGTGCATCAGACGATTGTAGTGCGGTGCCGCACTTACCGCATGCCGCATTATAGCATGCCCCTATATATATATATATATATATATATATATATATATATATATATATATATATATATATATATATATATATATATCAGGATCTCACCCAGATTTTTTTGACAATTATTTGACCCATCATTCTAATTGTTGGATTCAGATCTCAGAATTTGTTGAGTTTTTGTGAGGATGATCAACATACCATAGATAGCTTACCCTCAAAATTTTAGTAGATTCTAAAACCTCTAGGGCCATCAAATGTTATAAATTTTCCGACTGTCAAATCAACTGTTGAAATTGACGGTCGAAAAAACTTATAACATTTGATAACCCTAGAGGTTTTAGAATCTACTAAATATTTGAGGGTATGCTACCTATGGTATGTTGATCATCCTAAAAAAAACTCGGCAAATTCTGAGACCCAAATCAAATGATTAGGATGATGGGTCAAAGTAAGGGTCATAAAATAATGGGTCATATATATATATATATATATATATATATATATATATATATAGAGAGAGAGAGAGAGAGAGAGAGAGAGAGGAACATGACTTTGTATGTCCATGCAAAGAAGGCTCTTTGTATGCTCCCCTATTAACATACATAGAGGTTTCCGAATTTGCTAATTTTTTGTGGATGTGATATATATGTTAAGGTGATCATCATCACAAAAAATCAACAAGTTTTGAAACCTCTAAGCACATCAAATAAGCTCTTTAAATTAACGGTTGAAATGGACGGTTGATAAAGCTACTAACATTTTGATGGACATAAATTGATGAAGACCTGATCAGCACCTTCAGATCATCGCCGCATCTTCCGTTTATCGTCGGAGACATTTATTTACTGTCGTTTTTGTTTTATGTTTGGATGACATTAGCCGTTTGGGGCTTGTTAGTCGTTTATTTCAGTTTTTGGCCATTTTTCCCTGTTTTTGGCCTTATTTCAGCAATTAGTTGTATTTCTGTTCTTGCCCAGTTCATGGGGGATGTCCATGATCTCATCCGAGGGCTTTTCGGATTGAATCCGGGTCTTCTCGGGTGAGTTTCAGCATGATATTAATAAAATTATGGGTGTGTGTGTTTGCGGGGCACCGACGGACGAGATTAGATCTCGAAACCGACGGTTAGATGGCGAAATAACTTAAATTTGATGATGTGGCATCAATTGGGCTTCAATTAGGGCTATGTGGGCTTCAATTAGGGCTTTTCCGTCCCTTGCCCGTGCGGAAACCGAGCCAATCCGCCCCCTCTTCCTTCCCCTAACTTCTCTCTCTCTTTTCCCCTTATTTCTCTCTCTTTTCCTTTCCTTTTTTGGCCCATTGCATCCCCACCATTCCCCCTTGATTTCCCTTTGATCTTGGCCATCCAAAAAGAAACCCTAGTTCTACAAAAAGGGGAAGATTGAAGGAGATTTCAGATTTTGATAGTTGCTGAAATTCGTGCCTCTTCGTGAGTGCTTCCGGGCGAGACTCGAGTCCCCGACCCTCGCCGATTCCACGACTTCGCCTCGTGAAGGCTTTGGGCTTCGTTTTCCGAAGGTTCCGGCTTCTCCCGACGTCCGGCCTTGCTCCGTGTGCAGGATCGTCGGCGCATCCTTGCAATCGACCCACGGCGGGAAACCCCAGGCAGTATCTTTCCTTTTTCCTTTACTCTCCCATCGCATCCGCTTAGTTTTCTTTCGATTTCCATTGCCTCCGCTCCGCATCGCAGCCATAACCGGTCTTTTCTTTGATAGTTGAAGCCTAATAACGTGCCTAATCATCTGATTTGATATATTTAGTCTGTCGGTTACCTCTGCAAGCATCCATAGCCCTTTTCTTTTATAAAATCTGATGCATACCGGCTCGCAATTTTAATATCTTCTGCTGTGATTGAATTTTATATATGCTGAAATCTGTTTTGTGGTGATAGTGCATCTTTATAGTTAAGTCTGAAACCCGTTTCATGTTGATTGCATAGACTTCCTATTACTACGTGAGATAACTGTGTTTGCTGTCCTTTTTAGGCCTATCGTGCTATATTGATAAATACACCTTAGTAATTGACCAAGGAAAACCCTAAAGGGTTCAGGATTGTAGTGTGCCTTATCGGCGCCTGCATCAAGTTGGTATCAGAGCGTTAGGATTGCATCGTGTATCTGGCGCCATGTCCTATCGTCGCGTCCGATCCCATCCCTATTCGCTTGACCCACTAGATACCCACACCTATAAACAATTTGTCAGGCTATATAAATCTCTTGAGCCATGTCCTACCCTTTTCCCGAGATCTTCGATGGAACGTAGATACTCCTCTTCGATTCGAGATCAAGCCCATGACCTGGATCTATCTTCTAAACCTTTTGTTCAATGGGTTTTACGGAGTCCTTCAGTGCCAACCTTGAAAATCAGATATATCGAAACCCAGCTCTTACTTGATGATATTGAGGATGAGTTGGCATGGAGGGAGAAGCAGAACCAGAGGCTTGCCCGATACAGCAGGCCACCACCTCCAGCAGAGCCTCCACCTCCTGTGGAGCACCCGGTTCCACCAGTGGCACCACTTGAGAAGCATCCACCTCCTGTGGAGCTTCCTCGTCCACTGCCTACGGAGGAGCCACCTCTTCCGTCAGCGACTACAGAGGAGTTCCTTCCACCTTCTCCAGTGCCTACAGAGGTGCCACCTCCTCCGTCAGTGACTCCAGAGGAGCTCCTTCCACCTGCAGCAGTGCCTACAGAGGAGCCCCTTCCTCCAGTATTGACTATAGAGAGGTCTCTCCTACCTTTCACAGAGCTTACAGAGGAGACACCTCCACTTGCAGTTCTTCCTATAGCAGAGACACCCATGGAGCCTCCGTCTTCCGTGGAGCTTCCACCACAGCTACAGTCAGAGCCAGTTGAGGAGTTTCAGACAGCTGAGCCACTTACGCGCTTTGACTTTGTCGGGACTGACCGACCACCTACCGCTCGTGTGCTTCTGTTTACATACTTCAGTAGCTTCTGGCCCTCGCTCGACGCCAGCAATCTCTTCGCGAGGGGCCCAGAGGTTGTTGACTGCCCGAGACATCACTTGTTGGGAATTCATCATCAGATCCAGGCCCAGCGACGTTCCCACGGTGGTGGTCTCCCTCCTGCTACCGGCGATGTCTTTCGGCGTAAACTCGAGGACGAGTTTTTCGCAGCGGAAGCGATTGATGAAGACCTGATCAGCACCTTCAGATCATCGCCGCATCTTCCGTTTATCGTCGGAGACATTTATTTACTGTCGTTTTTGTTTTATGTTTGGATGACATTAGCCGTTTGGGGCTTGTTAGTCGTTTATTTCAGTTTTTGGCCATTTTTCCCTGTTTTTGGCCTTATTTCAGCAATTAGTATTTCTGTTCTTGCCCAGTTCATGGGGGATGTCCATGATCTCATCCGAGGGCTTTTCGGATTGAATCCGGGTCTTCTCGGGTGAGTTTCAGCATGATATTAATAAAATTATGGGTGTGTGTGTTTGCGGGGCACCGACGGACGAGATTAGATCTCGAAACCGACGGTTAGATGGCGAAATAACTTAAATTTGATGATGTGGCATCAATTGGGCTTCAATTAGGGCTATGTGGGCTTCAATTAGGGCTTTTCCGTCCCTTGCCCGTGCGGAAACCGAGCCAATCCGCCCCCTCTTCCTTCCCCTAACTTCTCTCTCTCTTTTCCCCTTATTTCTCTCTCTTTTCCTTTCCTTTTTTGGCCCATTGCATCCCCACCATTCCCCCTTGATTTCCCTTTGATCTTGGCCATCCAAAAAGAAACCCTAGTTCTACAAAAAGGGGAAGATTGAAGGAGATTTCAGATTTTGATAGTTGCTGAAATTCGTGCCTCTTCGTGAGTGCTTCCGGGCGAGACTCGAGTCCCCGACCCTCGCCGATTCCACGACTTCGCCTCGTGAAGGCTTTGGGCTTCGTTTTCCGAAGGTTCCGGCTTCTCCCGACGTCCGGCCTTGCTCCGTGTGCAGGATCGTCGGCGCATCCTTGCAATCGACCCACGGCGGGAAACCCCAGGCAGTATCTTTCCTTTTTCCTTTACTCTCCCATCGCATCCGCTTAGTTTTCTTTCGATTTCCATTGCCTCCGCTCCGCATCGCAGCCATAACCGGTCTTTTCTTTGATAGTTGAAGCCTAATAACGTGCCTAATCATCTGATTTGATATATTTAGTCTGTCGGTTACCTCTGCAAGCATCCATAGCCCTTTTCTTTTATAAAATCTGATGCATACCGGCTCGCAATTTTAATATCTTCTGCTGTGATTGAATTTTATATATGCTGAAATCTGTTTTGTGGTGATAGTGCATCTTTATAGTTAAGTCTGAAACCCGTTTCATGTTGATTGCATAGACTTCCTATTACTACGTGAGATAACTGTGTTTGCTGTCCTTTTTAGGCCTATCGTGCTATATTGATAAATACACCTTAGTAATTGACCAAGGAAAACCCTAAAGGGTTCAGGATTGTAGTGTGCCTTATCGGCGCCTGCATCATAAATGTTTCATAATTTGTTGTAGATATGCTATCTATAGTAATATGATCACCCTCACAAAAAATCAGCAAATTCTGAAATCTCTAGGTGTATCAAAATGATAGAAATTGTATTATCCGTTTATTTCAACCATTAATTTGAATGGCTTATTTGATATGCTTAGAGGTTTCAGAACTTCCAGATTTTTTTGTGAGGATGATCACCTTAACATCGATAGAACATCTACAAAAAATTAGCAAATTCGGAAACCTCTATTTATGTTAATAGAGGAGCATACAATGAGGCCTTCTTTGCATGGGCATACAAAGTCATGCTCCTATATATATATATATATATATATAAATATATATATATATATATAATATATATATATATATATATATATATATATATATATATATATATATATATATATATATATATATATATATATATATATATATGAGAGTGACTTTGTATACCCATGCATTGAAGGCTTCAATGTATTAACATACATAGATGTTTCCAAATTTGCTAATTTTTTTGTGGAGATGATATCTATGTTGAGATGATCATCCTTACAAAAAATCAGCAAGTTCTGAAATCTCTAAGCATTTCAAATAAGCTTATCAAATTAACGGTTGAAATAGACATGCGATACAACTTTTATCATTTTGATACACCTAGATGTTTCAGAATTTGTTGATTTTTGGTGAGGGTGATCATCTTGCTATAGATAGCATATCCACAAAAATCAACAAATTCCGAAACATCTAGGTCCATCAAAATGTTAGAAGCTTTATCAGCCGTCCATTTCAACCGTTAATTTGATGATCTTATTTGAAGTGCTTAGAGGTTTCAGAACTTGCTGATTTTTTGTGAGGATGACATCTCAACATAGATACCATCTCTACAAAAAATTAGCAAATTTGAAAACCTCTATGTATGTTAATAGAGGAGCATACATTGAAGCCTTCAATGCATGGGCATACAAAGTCAAGCTCCCTTATATATATATATATATATATATATATATATATATATATATATATATATATATATATATATATATATATATATATATATATATATATATATATATATAGGAGGGATACTCCTACTCATGGCCTCTTACTAATGGCCTCTTATTAATGATCTGGACCATCCGTTCCGATCATAATGGTCCAGATTATCCCTCCCCCACTCTCTCTATCTCTCTCTCTCTCTCAATCGATAACCCCCGACCACCCTGGCCCACCATGGCAGCCCCCCGACCCCCCATTCCGGCAGCCCGATCCCCTCCGGCTCCGGCACCGGCGCGGGTCGTAGAGCGCCGGGTGCGGAGCGGCGGGCCGGCGCAGGGCGTGGAGTGGTGGGCCCGCGTGGGGTGCGGAGCTGCAGAGTGCTCCGGTCGGGGAGGGGGCTGCGAGGTCGGTGCTGCCGGACGGGAGGGGGCGGTCGGCACCGGAGCCGGAGCCGTCAGGGTCGGGGTCGGAGGGCTGCCGGAGCCAGAGGGGAAGGGGTCGGGGTCTGTTTGTTGATCGAGAGAGAGAAAGAGATAGAGAGAGGGAGGGTTGATCTCAACCCTCCATCAAATTTGATCGGACGGTCCGGATCATTAGTAAGCCCCACTTGTAAGAGACCATGAGTAAGAGTATCCCTCCCCATATATATATATATATATATATATATATATATATATATATATATATATATATATATATATATATATATATATATATATATATATATATGGGAAAAGGGGTGCTGGACCTGAGGTGCAGCGTCGTTGCTGCACCTTAGGCATTGTTTGACCATCCTAGAAGTTTTGGAATTTGATGAAAATTAGTGAGGGTGTTGTATAGGGTAAGATGATCATCCTCACTAATTTTCATCAAATTCCAAAACTTCTAGGGGGTCAAATGGTCGAAGCAAAATCAGTCGTCCGCAGTCACCGTTAAAATATGCAGATTTTGCTTCGACCATTTGACCCCCCTAGAAGTTTTGGAATTTGATGAAAATTAGTGAGGATGATCATCTTACCCTAGACAACACCCTCACCAAATTTCATCAAATTCCAAAACTTCTAGGTAGGTAAACAAGCGAGCGATGCAGCGTTGTTGCTGCACCTCGGGTGCAGGCTCCCCACCACCCAACACGCTAGTCTTTCCTTCAATTTGGGTGCCACATGGCACTTTTTAACCGGGATTAGGGATTGGTCAAGCTGGGTACATCCCTTCTAACAATGATCATGAAAAAAAATTTGGAAAAAAAATATGTCAAGTGGCATTTTTAAATTAACCATAGCAAGGGCTATTTGCACGCTACAATTTACCGTTAAATTTGTCGACCGTTGATCGGGTTGTTTTAAGTTTTTTTTTTAGAATTTTTTTTTAAAATCTTGACCTAAGTAGAGTGGATTGACCATCCATAAAAAGAAATATGGTTAAAAATTGTCATGTGGCACGCAAATTGAAGGGAGGACTAGCGTGTTGGGTGGTCGGGAGGACCGTGTTCTTTATTCCCATATATATATGTATATATATGTATACATACATATATATATAGAGTAGTGATACATTGCGGCGGGGGTTAGTGTGCGGCTTCCGTGCGACCGGCCGGGAGGCGTACGGGCCGTCCGATCAACCGATCCAACGATCGGGATTCACCCCCCACCGACCGCAGCTGTTACTGTGGCGGGCACAGTAACAGCGATTTCGGGGGGGGGGGTTGAACCCCGGCCGTCCGATCGGCGTGAATCGAACGGCCCAAATTCTTTCCGTCCCGGGTTTGGTGGCCCGGATGAACCCCGGCCGTCCGATCGGCTTGAATCGAACGGCCCAAATCCTATCCGTCCGGTTAAAAATTGTAGCTGTTCGATCGAATGATCGAACGGATGAGATCCCGTGGGAAACAATCGAATAGAACAAAAAGTAATGATTACAATCATTACTTTTTGTTCTATTCGATTGTTTCCCACGGGATCTCATCCGTTCGATCATTCGATCGAACGACTACAATTTTTAACCGGACGGATAGGATTTGGGTCGTTTGATTCCAGCCGATCGGACGGCCGGGGTTCAACCCCCCACCGAAATCGCTTTTACTGTGCCTGCCACAGTAACAACTGCGGTCGGTGGAGGGGGTGAATCCCGATCGTTGGATCGGTTGATCGGACGGCCAGTACGCCTCCTGGCCGGCTGCACGAAAGCCGCACATTAACCCCCGCCGCAATGTATCACTACTCTCTCTCTTTCTCTCTCTCTCTCTATATATATATATATATATATATATATATAGAGAATACGGGGTATGAGCTGACAGCCCATTTGCTGAAATGGGCTGTCAGCAGGAGCCGTCCGATCAGATGATCACCACCGTTTAAAAAAAAAAAAAAAAAACAAAACAAAACACAACACAGCTGTCAACCATCTCTCTCTCTCTCTCGATCTCTCTCTCTCTCTCTCTCGATCTCCAGCACCAGCGACGCCGCTGCTCCCTCCGACGCCACTGCTCCCTCCGCCGCTGCTCCCTCCCTCCCTCCGGCTCCCTCCCTCCCTCCGCCGCTGCTCCCTCCCTCCCTCCCTCCCTCCGCCGCTGCTCCCTCCCTCCCTCCCTCCCTCTGGCCCGGCTCCCTCCCTCCCTCCGGCCACCGGCCCACCGCCCTCCCTCCCTGCGCCCACTGCTTCTCCCTCCCTCCCTCCGGTCACCGGCCCACCGCCCACCCGATCTGGAGCAGCAGCAGCCACCGGCCCCGCTCCCCTCCGACGTCCCTGGCCCTGCGCGCCGTCCTCCGACCCCGGTCCCCTCCGACCCCGGCGGCTGCGTGCCGTCCCCCGGCCGGATCCGGTGCCGGTGCCGGAGGGGGGAGCCGGTGCCGGAGATGAAGAGAGGAAGAGGGAGAGATGCCGGAGATCCGCTGCCGCTCGTGAGAGAGAGGAAGAGGGAGAGATACCGGAGATGATGCCACCGGAGGGGAGCCGGTGCCGGAGGGGCTGTGATCGGAGGTTGGTGGAGGGCTGCGGTTGCAATCGCGAGAGAGAGAGAGGGAGGGAGAGAGAGAGACGGGGGTGTATTACAGTTTTTTTTCTTTTTAAATAATGAACGGCTCTTGATTTGAATCGGGTGGTTAAGAGCTGACAGCCCAAATTGTCAAATAGGCTGTCAGCTCATACCCCGTATTCTCTCTCTCTCTCTCTCTCTCTCTCTCTCTCTATATATATATATATATATATATATATATATATATATATATATATATATATATATATATATATATATATATATATATATATGGTTGTTGCGACACACGCATTGGGTGCAATTGGACGGCTGCAGTGCGACGCCGCACGCCACATTTTATCATTTCTTATATATATATATATATATATATATATATATATATATATATATATATATATATATATATATATATATATATAGGAAGAGAGAGAGAAAGAGAGAGAGAGGGAGGGAGGGATACGTTTATTTATGGTATGCTTACTCGTATAATTATTTATGATCTTTCACCGACGTCTACGTAGAAGTTTCAGAATTCACTGATTTTTGGTGAGGATGATCATTTAACTATAGATAGCACATCTACCAAAAATCAACAAGTTCTAAAACTTCTTGGGCCATCAAATAGTAGAAGCTTCATTGGCCGCTCATTTTAACCGTTAATTTGACTATCATATTTGATACTCCTAGAGGTTACCAAATTTTGTTGATTTTTGGCGAGGAAGATCACCTTGCGATAGACAGCACATCCACCAAAAAATCAGCAAATTTTGAAACTTCAGTGTAGGTGAAAGGCATATATATATATATATATATATATATATATATATATATATATATGTGTGTGTGTGTGTGTGTGTGTGTGTGTGTGTGTGTCCAAGGCACAACAACTCCAATATACATATGCATATTATGATTATGTTGGAAAGCTAAAACATTTAAAATATCCAGGCGGCTCTTCCTCAAGGAATAGTACCATTTGTGTTTGCTAAAGAGTACGGTGTGCATCCAGATATTTTGAGCACTGGGTAATATTTTTAGCATATAGTTAGAATTAAGCCACAAGTTTTTGTTCGTAAGGCAGGTGTAAGATGGTACTGATATGTTTAATGTTCTTGTTGTAGGGTAATCATTGGCATGATCGCAGCAATACCAATAACACTAGCATACTACTTCCTTCTCCATCCTAACTGATTGGGCTTTTGCAACAAATACAAAGATTCATAATCTTATGGAGTGTGCAACAGAGCAGTGCTCTCAACTGATGCAACAGTGATTAATGTCCTCAACCTTTTGATTTATAAGGACCTAGTAAATATGACAACAGATATAATACTCAACTCTTTAATTGCCTAAGACACAATGATCAACAGAAAATCTTTTCACAGTATTACACCAAAATAAGCTGCAAAATGTTTATCTTTTGACCTTTGTTTTGGTATGGATCTTTCATCCATAAAATATACGAGTTGCAGGAATCTCCTACACTGCACCAACCCATTTGGGACCTCACAAGCAATATAGTCTTAAAGGTATTGTTAAGTAGTGCTTCCCCATCAAGGCAGGCGATGCACATGACTTGCATGGAGCAAAAGAAAAAAAAAAAACTCAATCTTTAAGTCAGGGTGTTTACTAGTGCACTCAATCCTTACGCTGGTGATTGCCAAGAAGATCAATTCAAACCTCCATAGACTATCTTCACCTTATAACTTGTGTAAAATTTCTTATTGATGTGCAATACGTGAAAGAAAAGATATAAAGAAGGGGAAGAGAACAGGTGCACAAGAAGAAACAAAGAGGGCGAAGAGAACGAGCACACACTTGTGCCCCGCCAACACCCTTGTATGAGCAA
Source organism: Chamaelirium japonicum (assembly GCA_947650365.1). Classification (NCBI taxonomy): domain Eukaryota; kingdom Viridiplantae; phylum Streptophyta; class Magnoliopsida; order Liliales; family Melanthiaceae; genus Chamaelirium; species Chamaelirium japonicum. Next base: position 75,446,964 of record OX393556.1, on the reverse strand, counting down.
AATTTGGTTTTTACTTCAAGTACAAATTTCAAAGGACTCGCTTCGAGGGAGCAGAGTACAAAATATATATCAGGAGATTGCGGGAAAATCCGTCTGAGATGCTTTGATACTTAATTTCGAAGTACAAAGATTACAACAAGAAAAAGAGATGAAAAGATAAGAGCGTTGCGATGCTTGATCCTTTCGGGCTTTGCGCGTGATCGGCTAGGGGCTTTGCTTTACTCTTCTTATTGAATCTTAACTTGTTCTTCACTCATTCTTCGACTTGCTTTGAACTTGAATCTTCTTTGATCTTCAATCTTTTACCTCTGATCTTCTTCTTCGATCTCCGATTTTCTTTGGTTTGCTTCGATCTTTGATCCTTCTTCTCCAGAATTTCTCGGAGCTTTGAAGTATCTTCAATCGGGAGCTTTGTAGACTCATCTTCTATGGCAAAGATCTACTCTGGTCCTTCTTGTTTATTGAAGGTCCCCCTTTTTTTTTTTCTTCTTCCCTCTTTTTATAAGGGTCGAAGTAGTTATTGTAGAGAATAACTATCTCAGGTGGTTGAAGCAACCTCCAAGTGGTTTCTATAACTCTCTTGGAAGGTTAGAGTAACTTCTAGGTGGTTTACATAACTTCCCTCGATGGTTGGGATAACTTCCAAATGGTTTTATAACTTCTACTGGTGGTTAATCCCTTTGAATTTCAAATTTCTCCCACCATTTTTCTTTTATAGTAAAGGTTTGAGTGAACCGGTCTGACTTAATTGACCTGTGGTTCGGGTATTGAATCTGAGTCGACTTACTGCGACTCGAACTCGACAAAGTTAACTCTTGATCCAGTCTTTTTCTGATTTGGTGCACTTGACGAGTCTGTTGAACCTGGCGTAAGCTTATTCATAGGAGCTTGCGCTTCGTCATTCTTCGGCCTTGTATGTTGGCTTATCGAATGATGCATATCTCTAAGCATTATTCTACTGACTTAGAGATAGCCTTTGGATGATGGGATATGGCATTTTTCTTACCCTCCCATTTTTCAGACTTAGTCAGATTTTCCTTTTTAGTGCTTGACATTCCCTGATACAAATTTTTCAGACTTAGTCAGGGCTTGGGTTGGGGCTGGCCCCTCCTTTTGTCAAGTTTACGAGCTTCTGGAATTCTGAAGTCTCCGGGACTTAGTCAAATTTTCGACTTTCGGAGTCTCCGGAACTTAGACAAATTTTGGGACTTAGCTAAACTTTTTAATACATAGAAAGATTTCCCTGGCCATCAAGGAAATATTGTCTTCCAGAGTTTGCCAATATTTCCCAGTGTAGAGAGAAATTTTCGTGGTCATCAAGGAAATATTGTCTGCCAGACTTAGTCAAATTTTCGAGTACAGAGAGAGATTTCCCTGGTTATCAGGGAAATATTGTCTTCCAGGCTTAGCCAAATTTCTGAATGCAGAGAGAGATTTCCCTGGTCATCAAGGAAATATTGCCTTCTAGACTTAACCAAATTTTCGAGTGCAGTTAGAGATTTCCCTGATCATCAGGGAAATATTGTCTTCCAAACTTAGCCAAATCTTCAAATACAGAGGGATTTCCTTGGTAATCAGAAAAAGTCTTCCAGACTTGGTCAAATTTTGAGTGCAGAGAGATATTTCCCTGGTTATCAGGGAAATATCGTCTTCCAAACTTGACCAAATTTCTGAGTGCAGAGAGATTTCCCTGGTCATCAGGGAAATATTGCCTTCCAGATTTAGCCAAATGTCCGAGTGCAGATAGAGATTTCCCTGATTATCAAGGAAATATTATTTTCCAGACTTAGACAAGTCTTCGAGTGCAGAAAGAGGTTTTCCTGGTCATCAGGGAAATATTGTCTTCCAGACTTAGCTAAATTTCTGAGTGCAGAGAGAGATTTCTCTGGTCATCAGGGAAATATTACCTTCCAGACTTAACCAAATTTCCGAGTGCAGATAGAGATTTCCCTGGTCATCAGGAAAATATTGTCTTCCAGACTTAGCCAAATCTTCGAGTGCAGAGAGAGATTTTCCTGGTCATCAAGGAAATATTGTCTTCCAGACTTCGCCAAATCTACAAGTGTAGAGGGAGATTTCCCTAGTCATCAGGGAAATATTGCCTTCCAGACTTAGCCAAATCTTCTAGTATAGAAAGAGATTTCCCTGGTCATCAGGGAAATATTGTCTTCCAAACTAAGCCAAATCTTCGAGTGTAGAGAAAGATTTTCCTGATTATCAGAGAAATATTGTCTTCCAGACTGAGCCAAATTTCCATGCGCAGATAGAGATTTCCCTGGTCATCAGGGAAATATTATCTTCCAGTTTTAGCCAAATCTTTGAGTACAGAGAGAGATTTCTCTGGTCATCAGGGAAATATTGTCTTTCAGACTTAGCCAAATCTTCGAGTGCAGAAGATATTTCCTTGGTCATCAGGAAAATATTGTCTTCCAAACTTAGCCAAATCTTCGAGTGTAGAGAGAGCTTTCTCTGATCATCAAGGAAATATTGTCTTCCAGACGTAGCCAAATCTTCGAGTGCAGAAAGATATTTCTTTGGTCATCAGGGAAATATTGTTTTTCAGACTTAGCCAAATCTTCAAGTGTAGAGAGAGATTTCCCTGGTCATCAGGGAAATAGTGTCTTCCAAACTTAGCCAAAATTTTTTAGTGCATAGAGACATTTCCCTCGTCATCAGGAAAATATTATCTTCTAGACTTGATCAAATTTTCAGTGCAGAGGGAGATTTCTCTGGTCATTATGGAAATAGTCCTCCAAACTAAACCAAATTTTTGGTTTTTTGGCTTTAGACAAATTTCGATGTCTACAACCCTATGTTTGTACCAACACCGAGACACCTGCATGCACGTGCACGCCCACAAATACACACAGTCATGTGCAATGCACGTGTTAGGAAAACATTATTATGTTATTCAGTTATTCTCTTCTATAGAAAAATATAGACCAAATTACAATAAATTATGGGTGACAAATCTAGAATTAACCTTGGGATTTACAATAATCGAATACGTGACACCATGAGAATGTTTTCTTACATTACGATTGTAGAGAAGACATAGGAGATTAATCATGTATGGCTAAACATCATACCATTGTCCCAAGGCAAATCTATGTAATAATAGTTTGATCACAGAATATAAAGAAACTTGCATCAAGATTCAATAATGGTTATCACGTGAAATAAGTAGAGCCATATTGAAATAATTTGGATCGTTTTATTCTCAGCTTCAACAAAACATTCAACTACTTTAGAACAATCAATGTGTGGAATAGAGACTTGTTGCTGAGGCAGTATGAACCAAAACAAAACACACAACTCCTAGGGCTCAAAAAAAAACTCCAAGGTATCTACTTCTATGGTACTCTTTTAGAGCAACGTTGAATATAATGCCCCATGTATGGCCTAGAAGAATAACTCAGGTATGGGTAAGCGTCCATACCATTGTCCCAAGGTAAATCTATGTAATAATTGTTCAATCACAGAACATAAAGAACCTTGCATCAAGGTTCAATCATGGTTATCATGTGAAATAAGTAGAGTTTTATTGAAATAATTTCGACTACTTAAGAACAATCAATGTGGAATAGAGACTTGTTGCTGAGGCAATATGAATAAAAAAAACACAAAAAACTCCTAGGGATCAAAAAAAAAATCCAAGGTTTCTTATTCCATGATACTCTTCTAGGAGCAGCGCTGAATATAATGCTTCATCCCTCCACAACATAGACTACAAGTTCAAACAAGTACGTTGGATGAGAGTCTCATGGATTTAGATCCTCTGCATCTTAATTAGCCTCCTCTCATAAGAAAGACAACTACAGATGTAAAAGAGATAGGATAGTTATACAAATGAGTATCTTGGTTTAGCGAGCAAGAGAAGATTTGGATGAGAAAAATCGGAAAGTAGAGATAGATTATGAGACAAACCAGAGCGCAGAGGTAGAAACCAGGTATTGGATCTCGATGTCGTGGTATTTGGTTGGGAGCCCACACTAAGTTCCGGATTAAGCTCGAGCACTGTGAGATGTTGGGGGAAGGATGTTGGACCACACAGGGAACTGATATGGTATTTCCCTTGTTTCAGGCCATGAGTAGTCTCACTAATTTCAGAGAATAGAGATTAATCACTTTTCTGAACTCAAGGACGGCAAAGATTGATCCGGGTGAGATATGGAGCGGCTTATTATTGTGAGATACAAAGGGGTGAGATTTTCATCGTTCTTATATCTCAATGATATGATGAGAGGTGTGGGTGGATTCCTATCTCTTCCCACTCAACCAGGGAAAGAGATTACATATTCGAGGCCGGATCAGATTAGATCTTATGGCATACGTGAAAGGAAAGGCAACAATCGAGATCATAGATAGGGGAATGGTTATGGAGTAGAAATGCCTGAAAGATGTCACAAAGGAATGTATTCGAGTTTTACCCATAAGAGCAATGATCAAAATATAAGACATGGATGAAAATTGCGAGAAAAGATGTAAAACATCTTGTAGTGGTAACATAAATAACCCTTGGATCCATGTAGCTGCCTTCAAATAAATGGGATGGGTTTGATTCTTATGTTTATTTATATTTATATGTTATCCTTATTATGTATCGATATATTATCATCATCATCATCCAAGTCCTATCCCAAATGAGGCTGATTATATGGAAATTGACATGAATTTTCCAACCGGCCGTCAACCTTGTTGGTGCTGAAAACTTGGCCAAGGCAACTTGGCAAGAGAGGGGCATGCCCAAAAACCTAGAAGGCTAGTTAGTAGGTAGGGAGACCTACCTTTTTGGTTATACAGTTTTAGCTCATGAAGCTAGAGAGCAACCATCCAAGCTTCCTAAACTAGGAAAGAATCTAGACAATGTGGGTATTGATATAGGGACGCATTCGACTCTATGGAACACACAGCTGAAACGAAAAAATAGTACCGTCTACACGCGCGCGCGCACGTTTGCACAACGCATAGATATTAATAAAGAGAGGACATAAGGGTTATTGCTTGAATTAATTAAGATTTTTCGACTCCCCCTCTTGATTTATAGAAGGGAAGCCGGTCACTTGTTGAAAAGAAAGGCTGATAACCCGTATAAGTGAGTTTCTACTCAAATACCTAATTATGTTCGATCTTAGACTGTAATAATACTACAGAAAGAAGCTACAATGGGTATAGCTTTGCATAAAAATTGAAAGTTGTGTGCAATAAATCTAACAATTTGGTGAGCGCAAAAAGTACACATGATCTGTAGAAATATCAACCTACCAACAAAATATTTCACTTCAATATACAGAAAATGATTACTTGAAGAAACCACATCCAAATCCACCATGGATAATAATACGACATTGTTTATATCTATGGTGTTTTGATGTTTTGAAACCTAATATTTTAGCTCTATATGTTTATATACTACATGTATTTTTTACGTAATTTGTTAAGGTGCCTTGGATCTACTTTGCAGAAGAAGGGAGAGATAGAGGAGGATATATACAAGAGAATTAGGATTGGTTTGATAAAGTAAAGAGAGTCTAAGGGTTACTATGCGTTTGATTTCTTACATAGGCCTTTAAGACTTAACAAGAAATTCTACAAGACAATAATAAGGCCCACAATACCGTAAAGTTCATAAGCATGCCAGAAATGGAGATATTGAGGTGGATGCGTGGCAAACGTACGAGAGATAGGGTGAGGAATGAGTATTAGAGGAACCGTAGAAGTTGCACCAATTCTGGACAAATTGATGGAGAACAATTAAAGATGGTATGGGTGTGTACGACAAAGATAATAGGTGGCCCTAGTGAGGAGACGGTCTTGAATTATTGGGGAGGGTTCAAGAAAGAGGAGAAAACCGAATAAAACATTGACATAGAAAAAATATGGAAAGGCTTGTAGTGACAACAAAGTTAAGTGAGGCGAAAGTCTCGGATTATTGTGAAGGTTCAAGAAAGTGTAGGATAAGATCAAAAATAACATCGATGAAAGTTGTTACAAATCATATGAAAAGGCTTTCAATGACAATAAAGATAGCCCATAACAGGATGGGCTAGCAAAGGACTCATAAAGTCGATCCCAAATAGATGGGTCAAGGTCTATAGTTTAGTTATGGTGAGGTATATGCTAAAGTTCATTAAAGGAATATACATACACCGCTAATTAAAGGAATCCTAACCACACCCACTTCATTCATAAAATCACCACTTTGTGCAATAGTACAGAAGTCTTATATTTGTTCATATGATACTAATCTAAAAGAAGGAATGACTTATACAGTTATACATAGTCCACATCTCAGGCAAAGAAGGATATATTTGCAATATACATCCTTCCATGAAAGAAATAGTAAAATTTACAGAAAACTTTCAACGGACATGCTTCTCTTTTAGTCTCATTGCTTCTTGTTGATAATAATGAGGAAACAGCAGCAGAAACTCAAGGACACCAACTATGAACACCTCTTATTGAGCAAGTGGAGGATGGAGGGTGGGTTTCCCTTTTAATACACAGACCATAAAGATTCCAGGCCTCTAAATATTCATTCTTCCAACCCACTCTCAGATCTGCAGAGTCCCTGTACCACTGCCTGCAAAGTGTCATGTAAAATTCAGTGTCTGAGAAAAAAAGTTCAGGATATTGAAAGAGTAATCCATGTCTTCAATTTTCAGTTTTCTATAAATACCAATGGTCAGTCAACAAGAGCAGCAATTCAACGAAGAGCTTAACAACTGTTATAAGCAGAAAGATTATGCACCATCACTGTAACTAAATGTAGACAAATAAAGATCAGGATGCATTAGCAAGTCTTATGTGGAAGAAAGAAACTCAAAGAAATACTTTGGTAGTATATATCCATTCCATTGGCATAGATGGTATTGTCGGGTAAATAATCTCAAATGGTCTAGACTCTTCGATGGTAACATCATCTATGACATTACCCTCACTAGCTTCCATGACTTTATGTCGAATTACCCTCATTGGCTTCCATGACTTTATGTCACCCCCCCCCCCCCCCCCCCCAACACACACACACACACATCATCATCATCATCATCTATGACATTACTATCACTAGCTTTTTTCTGGATCACCATGTTGTAACCTCCTTTAGTTATTTCTTCCTGAGTGGAATCCGTAAAACCTTGCGTGAATTTGAGGAGACTTAAGATAAACATCAGAGAATACTAATAGTCATGTATCCTTAATTATCGAGTCATTTGTAGTGACATTCTATTTGATACGATTTTCGTGTTATTATAGATCATGTTCATAACCTCGATGTTCCACCCTCGATACCTAAGTAGCTATTAGGTTATTGAAAACTAACAATCTACTTTTCCTCTATGAGGTATAGGGGATGGTCAACATTGTAATCCCTTTTATGGCTCATTGCCTCGTGGTAGACTTGACAATTATCAAGTACAATGATTGACCCCAAGGGATCGTGTATCATTTTTATTGGATTGTGACTCGTGCTTGCATGGAAGGCAATAAATTGTTTTTTCAGATCATTGTATTGCCCTGCTTTCCCCATTCCTACTCTTTATATCATAACCGGACCCCTCAGACGGCCCTATGGTCATGCGAAGGAAACCCAATAGAGGCAGTCCATACACATTAGCGAGAGAAAAACTCAAGGAGCTCGTTCTTCATTGAAGGAACAAGATCTAGCGAGCGTGTTAGTGCTTATACATAGTCCATATAATTGATAATAGTAATAATATGCTTGCACAATCATGGATTCATCCTCCTCCTCCTCACTAATATGCATCATACAAAGAAGATATAACCTCCCCAATCCTTGATTTAGATGGGTATAGTAGAGGGGCATAATTAGTTTGAATATTCTCATCTCCAAATTGAATTAGATCTTGATTATCTTGTATCGCATAATATAGAAGATGATGTTTAGGTTTGCTTGCTTTACATGATGATTTGTTTATAAAAAAAATTAAGAGAGGTTGGTAAATTTTTCACCGTGCTAAATTCATGTCTATTATTTCCAGCATGTCCAGGGTAAGGGATGTTTCTTATGAGGCCTGGCGGATCCTATGGGGAACAATGAGTGACTAAAGGAATTGGCATGCTCTAAGTTTTGTTAAAGGTTGAAGGGTTTTATGGAAGCTTAGAGGACCCTAAGAACATGTTTAGTTGCTTGAAACAAGAAGGCCAGGAAAATTCTTTAAATAATATAATGGCCCCAGCATTGATAAGCTGAAATATAGAATGGTTTTATCTTCTTAGAAACCATCAACGAGTACACCTAGGTTTAAATATGTCCTAAAATCCATGTGTTGTGGGCTTCTCATTTTGGGGGGGTTGTCAAAGCTTTGAATTCAACAACACTTCACATGAAAATTCTCGGAAAAGATAAAGCCAATAGGGAGGTTATTAGCTTTTCGACATATAACAAAGCTAGTAAATTTCTGATCCATATCTCCTTGTTTTCCTCAAGTTTGGATTTCAAAAGAAAAATCACTTCCCTCTAATCGTCTGGTACCACTTTTAAATTTCATTATCAATAACAATATTAGCGGTGCGCTCCCCTAAAAAAAAAAAATTGAAAGAACTTACTGATTCGATGTTTCTTATACTTGGACATACATCGTGATTTCAGTTGAAACCTTGATGATCATCAACATGATCTTCGAAAGTACAGAACAAATCAAGGAAAATGCGCTATTGTAAATTATTGTGAATTAACTATAATATGAAAATCCCGAATTCCTTACTTTTGAAAGAGAAGACGGGGTTTGGTGGATGTCCTTACTTGCAAGCGAGGGAGCAGTTGAGGAGGTCGACGCAGTCGAGCTGAGAGAAGACACGGGCGATGAGATGGGTCGGAGCTGTGAGCGCCGGCGGAGAAGCAGTTTCATCGTTTCGGCTCTCCTTGTATCTTCCTCCTGCCCGGCCGCCGCCGCTGCACTCCGCCTCTCCAAGTACTCCTCCTGTCTCCGGCGGCTTCATTGCGAGCTCATACGAGCACATTCACTCCCGTTGCCCCGCAAACTCCTGCGCGGTGTATAAATACGGATAGGAAAACTACTGCTGGCGGGTTGGACAGGTTGAGGGCTCAGCCCAGGCCCAACCCTAAGCCTCTGTCCAAACCCAACATGTATTGAGGTCGGGTTGGGTATTTTAAATCCAAGCCCAATCCATATATGTAAAATCCAACTCAAGCCTGCCTAGATTTGGGTTAGGCTCGAGTTGAGCTCGGGTTGTCCCGCCCATGCTGCAGCCCTATGGAAAAGAGAAGTGCTATTCATCCCAAAGATTTCTCCTGAATTCGCCGGTGGCTGAAACTCACCAACGATGTTTAAATCTTTTCAGCCACCAGTTGTGCGCTGCCACATCAATCGGGCCGGTGAATTCGGGAAAATCTTCGGGCTGAATAGAATTGCTTTATGGAAAATGATGTTTCCAATATGGGGTTTTACATCCCTATTTTCATAGAAGGATTTTGTTGAACATTCACGACTCTCTCGTTGGTCATTTTGCCATGATTAATGGTATGAAATGATATGTCTACCCTTGAAATATACCAATGAGAGAGCCGTGAATGTTCCAATCTCTTTAAGGAGGTTGGAACAAAATCGTTCTCCTGTTTTTATATCCTAGCGTGGTTCCCGATCATAGTCTACCTTTCAGTAGGGGCTGAACTACTCACCGGTCGGAGATGAGTGCGGTGAGCGGCGTTCTATCTCGTAATGTTCCCTAAAGCAGACCCTTATGAGAGGCATCATGAGCAGTGGCGGACCCAAAATTTTTCCTCGGGGGGGCATAAGCATTATAAAATAATGTAAACTTCAATAATATTTGCTTAGCAAAAATTCATAACAAAATGTGGCACTTACATTTGCAAAAATGGTATTTCTGGATCACTGACAAAGTATGGCAACTGTCCTCTACGAGTTTTCTGGATCAATTTCTTAAGGATCCTTTCGGAAAATGGTCATTATGAAAATATTTTTCATTTGAGATTATTTCGATTTTTCAACAATGAATTTTATGGTGATCGTTGCCCTACCCCAAATGACCCAAATTCTAATTCAAGAGATATATGAACAACCAGGGGCGTAGCAAGAGAAATCTTTTTTGGGCTGAGCTGAAACTAAACTTGTTTTTTTTTACAATGAAACTTTTACTTTATAAAGAAATACTAAGCAAAATAATATAGACTAGTTTTTCTCAAAACTCGGCCGGGCTATAGCCCGGACGAGCCAACTATTAGATGAGATCCGCAGCTTTCGCCCATGTGAGCAACTAACTAATTATCATAATAGGATGTGAGAAAAAATTTACTTTTCTTTTTTCTTTTTTTCCCCAAAGGATCCCAAATTCCCTTGTCTTAGTTGTCTATATATTAATATATAATGACTTTTTTTTTGTATCAATTTGTATTGTGATATGAAAAAAAATGGATCGCAATTTCCTCTTTTTTTTGTATCAATTTGTATTGTGATTTGTTAACAAGTGAACATTTTTTTTCTATTAGGAACAATTTGTATCAAAAAAAAAAAAGAAAACAAGTGAACAGTTTGTATCAAAGAAAAAAAAAATCCTTTTGAAAACAACTGAACAATCTGAAGATTCTGAACCAAGATAAAAAATAAAAAAAAATCCTCAGATCATCAGATGGGTTCGACTTCGAACTTCAAAACAGTACAAAAGTAGTCAAGGCAGGCAATGGATGAATTCACGGTTCGTTTGCAGAGCACATCGGGGATTAGAAAGAGAGTGCTCACCGTGGGAACGGGCCGAACGGCAGCTGCGACGCTGGCGACGATCGCTGCCTTTGCTCCGGCGACGACAACCTCTGTGGCTCTGTGAATTCGGAAGGCAAAAGGGGGTAAGTCAAAACAGAGAGGGACTGAGGGAGGGTGGTGAGAGCACTGAGCGGACCTGGGAGCCGGGCTAGGCGGCCAAGCGGAGACGATGGCGTCACGACGTCGTGGTGGAGGAAGAGGGTGACCGGCGCGACGGCGACTTGGGGCCTTGGGGGCGGAGGCTGCGGAGACACGGAGCAGGGGGGCCGTGAGCGGTGAGCCGCGATCACGATCACTCGATCAGGCTGATCAGCCATCGAGGGAGAAGAGGGGGAGCTCGCCGTTGGCCGCCGAGATCCGGATTCGGGAGAGGCATCCGTCGGGCCGCTAGGGGCGTTAGGGGTTTTTTTTTTTTCTCTTTGATCGAAACCGAAATGGGGTTTTGGGGGGGCTGATGGCCGGGGCGAGGCCGCAACTCCGCGAGCCGCGAGGTCTATATACCGGGCGGGATGGGAGACGGTTATTAGGTTATACCCAATTTTTTTTATTTTTTCAAAAGTCAGGGGGGGCTTGAGCCCCCCCTCGCCCCTACATCGGTCCGCCCCTGATCCCGAGTCATCCTTGCAATGGTGCCAAGGCATCAATCATCTTTGAGAGACTTTGACAACCTCTCAAGTCGGTGATATCCCTCGGAGTGCCCTTCCTCGACCCCTAGTGAGTAGGGCTAGCAATGGACCGGTTTTGACTCGGTATCTGACCTGATCTGAACTGATAAAACTGGTTTCGGGACCGGTTTTTCTCATAATAGGTCGGTTCTAGATTTAGTTGAAGTCCCGTTTAGTTCTCGGCTCGGTATTGGAACTACTGATACCCGACCCGATACCGACCGGATATGTGAGTTATATATATTAAATATTATTTTTTTAGAAACCCTAAATCTCTAATGCTTTGTTCTTTTTGCTACGGTTCATGCTCTTTGCCTCTTGGTATCTTTAAGATTTGAGCCCTCACCAAGCCTCTTTCCCTATAAAAGGAACCCAACCAAACCCTAATAACAGCTACAACCTACAGCCGCCCCCCCTATTCCCCCTTTCTCCCCTCGCTTGTGACTGTGCGAGGAACTCGGCTTGGAGGAGCCGATCAAGGAGGGTGATGCCTGGCAAGATCGTCGACGCCCGCTTCAAGACCTTTGGTTGTGGCTCAGCGATAGCCTCATCCTCCGTCGGTTCGTACTTCGTGTCTTAAATTATTTTTTTTTTGTTCAACGGCTTGCACAGGTTTCTATTTCGTGGTCTGATTTCTAGGTTTTTCATTTCTAGAGGTTTCCTATGGTACTTACCTGAATAAATTGTGAATTTTCTACTTGCAAAAAAAAAGTATGACTTTTCTTTTTAATTTTTTTATTAAAGATAATTTTCTTTTTAATAACTCGCATCGATAATGAATCTCCACTGTTATTAGTGATTATTGATTCTGATAAGAGCGTATGTAAACAAATTTATTTGTCAAATATATTTATTTTCTTTACTTCCTTTGTTTCTCCCTTGTTTAATTGATGCAAAATGTGAATGTAGAGCCGGTCTAGGTTTTTTTGGGGGGGGTCAATTACACTTTATCTCCCTGAAATTTAGCTCAAAAACACTTAACCCTTGATGCAACACGATCGTGGCGACAGCGTAAGGGAGGGGATGGACGGGTGAAGGGTGTTGTCGGCCACGCACCGACAGTAATCCGACCTCACACCATCGAGCCTCTCACTCTTCGATCCTCTTTCATGAACGCAGTACGAAACCTTTCACAGGAATCAAAAGCAAAGATTGTCATTTTTTAATTCATCATCATTCAATCCATTTTATTCATCATACTTGGGCCTTTAAATGGACTTACAACCAAATTCAAAAAAATAATAACAACCCAATAATGATAGATTTGACTCAAATCAAATCTTACCATAATAACAACCCATAATTTTGAATCAAATCTTGCCTGAAATCTAGTTTATTAACCCTGAAATTGTTAACTTATTAATTCATTGTCAAATCGGATCACGTCGTCGGTCCACCAGTGTGATGAAACGTACGCACGGCCCAAATTCTCCCGCATCATACTCTTCGACTTTGAAAGAACTCGACCTCGAGTTCTGTAAAGTCATCCAGTCGTCTAAGTCCCCAAAAGATGTGATTGTGTCACACTGTAGCTACCTCCTGGGTCTTACGAGAAAGTGTGAATGTTGTCAATCGGGGACCAAGAGTCGGAGAAGAGTCGACGCATGCTCAAGAAGACGACCACTTTAACAAGCTGACACGAATGCCCAGAAGAGGCATGCCCAAGTACTGTTGGGGAAATTACAGATCCTCTAATGGTCGGTTGATTCCGAGAAAATTCATGGGCTGAAGGGCATTCCCACAAAAATCAACCGTTGAAAGTGATGGCTCTACTGGAAGTGCAAATACTAACGACGAGTCTACCGAGGCTGCTGGCAACGTCTAGCGCTCAAGAGTATCCTCTGGTAAAGACTCCACTTAAGGTGCGATAGTAGGGAGTGGTTCCGCTGGAGGTGGAGGTAGGGCCGACAGTGCAAATACCTCAAGTGGTGGCATGAGCGATAGAGAATCTGATAGTGAAGGTACTGTAGGTGGCGAACAATTCAAAGTGTGATGAACTCCTCTTTTGCTTCGTACCTACCTGTACTCCGCCTCTTGTTTGACCTCATCTATTAGTTACATGACATCATTAAGTTTCTCTTGCTCAGCCCCATTTTGATGTAGAAAACCACTGAATGAAATGAGTTAGCGGGTAATGATAGTTCATTGGCTCAACACTTGATTCGTGCAATAGATGCATGCTCAAATCAGGTGGAAGGATACAGAGTTTGAACTGTACCCTCTGACTTTAGGAGGTTTGCCATAGAGAACGATCCGATGGCACATGGTGACCAAGGGTAGAGTCATAATTCTACAATACTGGAATGATTGGATAGAGGCACGGAGGGTACTAGTGGATTGAGTTTGTAAAATCATACAACTTTGGTATTTTGTCTGACCAAATCAGATCAACGAATCAAAAGATATGATCCAAATAGTGTAAATAAGTTTATTTCCAAGTCGGATTTGGATCTAATATGAAAGTCAGGTCTAGCCTTTTAACACGAAAAAGAAAATCGATGTGTTAAATTAACACCAAAAAAGAAAATTGATGTGGCAATCCGTGATTGATCAAGTAAAAATTTCAACCAAACGGAAAGTATGTGTTGATGTATCCTTGAGGTAGAATTCCACTTTTCTCATGCTTGAAATTGATTTAGAGTATAAAGAAGTTTTCAATCGGTTAGCTCAACTTGAGGCATATTTCAAGATAAATCCTTTAGTTCAATAATGGAAAATGTCCAAGACTATTTGTAGCTGTTTGAAAGTCTTTTATGAATCTGCAAATACTCCTTCAGGTATTAATAATTTATGTGACTCATTTATTATTTTATATTTTTAATTTCATTTATTATTTCAAGCATTTAATATTATGAATTCATTTCTTAGGTACCAAGTATCAACCGTCTAATAAATACTTTTCTAAAGTATGTGAGATTCATTTAAATTTATTGGAGTGACGTATTATTGATGACCTTACTATTAAAATGATGGCAAATTATATATGGGAGAAATTTAACAAATATTGGAGAATTTGTAGCATGGTTTTGGTAGTGTCAATAGTTCTTGATCCTAGATGTAAGATGAGGTTTGTAGAATATAATTATCATCTCATTTACGATAATAATGCTAATTTCTAGGCCATGAAGGTTAAAACCGTCTTACAAGAACTCTACATGGATTATGTTTCAAATTCATATCATTTAGATCGCAATAGTCAAGTATGGAGTGGGGCTATTGGTAGTAGTAGTCAGTCATCACATAGCTTCCTAAATCAAAGTTTTGATAAGTTCAACAGGCTCAAGAGCTGGTATTTAACATAGCGTTTTGGTAGTGTTGCCCAGAAGTCAGAATTGGATCAATACTTAGAAGAGCCAATATTTTCTAACAATGAAAAAGTTATGATATTGAATTGGTAGAAGATGAATAGCCCCAAGTATCCCTCATTATCAAGGATGGTACGTGATGTCCTTTCTATTCCAGTGTCTTCTGTTACTTCAAAATCAACATTCAGTATCGGTGGTAGGGTATTAAATGATTATCATGCTTCGTTGACTCTAGAGACTCTTGAAGTCCTTATATGCTCACAAAATTGGATCAATCCTAACTAAAAAAGTAAAATTTGAGTTATAATTAATAGATATGGGTCAATTTGGTTATAATTTTGTTTTATTTGTCTTGTTAGTTGACACTCAAAGCTCTGCACATGGAATGTCAACTACATAAGAGTAATTTCATAACACCATTAACACAGATATGCAATTTCTTGTTGAACTTAATATCTTTTTATTTACCTATCTATGTTGTAGTTTTTCTAATAAAGTATTTTTTACCTTTTTGGCAAGGTTGTGCAGAGATGATTATGATTGAATACAAACAGAGAAGCTAGAGTTCGAAGCTATATTCCAAGATACATATTTTTTTTTGTTGGTAGAGTTTTGAGATTTTTATAATGTTTTAATGATTGTAGTTTTTGAAATAATGTTTTCTAGTTGTTTTTTTGCTGTGGTTGAAGACTTTAAACCCATGATGTATGAAACGCCATTGGGTTCCTACTAAAATAAGTGAATCTGTAGTTGTCTAAACATTTTTAATAAAATGGTTCAGATACGGTGAAATTCTTAACGGATCGGATTCGGGTCATAGGTGTAGGAAACTTATCGGAATCGGATTGTGTCCGAGTCAACGGGATAGCCTAATGGTTCGGGACCGGGTCGACATAGATCCGAACCTAACCCGACCCGTTGCCAACCCTACTAGTGAGACACCCTTGTGAGTTGCAACTCACAATACGAAAGGGTGGCAGATGCTCCCTTGGATTCCGACCTAATCTTTAGCCCTTAGCTCAATGCGTAAGGGACCATCCACGGAAAGGTCAACTTTGGCTTAATCACTTCATACCACCCCTCTTCCTCACATGGATCTTTATTTAAAGTCAGATCTTTTCGTTGCATGCCATATATTCATTTATTTATTTTATTTTTTGTAGAAACCAATTGGATTCTATTCATGGTGCCCCATGCCCAAAAGATAATAATCGGTTACAATGGGAATTCTCTTGATTTGCCGGAGAGGAGAAAAACTCTTCCTCATATACAAAGTGCAAATATCTTTAGCGATTGTCTCAACAATAAAATCTAGTAATTCCCAAACCATGAAGTTCGATATCTGATTTAGTGCATAAGCCACTAGAAGATGAGCAGCCGCATTTGCTTCTCGTAAAATATGTTGAGGCTTCACATAGGCAAAAAAACATAATGATTCTCTGCATTCCACAATGTCATTGGGGTTCGCCTGGGCTAGGAATGGCAATGGGGCAGGTTTGGAAATTGATTTTTATGGTTTTTTAATAGGCCCTCTCCGTTTACAAGAGGAGTTTAAAACACGAACCCGACCTATTGCCATCCTTAGCAAGGTCAGGATAAATCCTCATCCAACATGTGTATAATCACTATGAGGTTGTCACCCTCAAGGATTACATTGTTCGCTTTTACTTCTAGAAGAAGCTTAATTCTTTCCAGCATAACATGAGTTTCGACTTCCATGGGAGACCATAAATCCAACCCTCTCCCTTTGCTACAGATGTGTCTACCATCCTCGTCTCTGACGATTACACTACAAGTCGCTTTGTCGATGTCCACAACTGCGTCCACATTCAATTTCAGGGTTCCTCTTGGTGGTTTGGACCAAGGTTTGTCTCGATTGCCTATCTTAATTGCAGGTGCCATATGAGTAAGCTCCTTATATGTGTCTAATGGTGCAAGTGCTTTAGCACAGACACTCTTGAAACTAGGTTGCACTTTCTTGAAAACATACTCATTCCTAGCTTTCCAAACGAACCACAACATGTACCCAGCAAACATGAACTCTTCACCGCAATCCAAGAGATGATCAATCCTCTCAAGAAAAGTTTTTGTCGGCATCTTCCGTGATCCTAACCATAGGCGTGCACCTCCAACAAGACTTCGCAAAAGGGCAATCGAAGAAACGATGCCTGCAGGTCTCAGGATTACCGCTACAGAGCTACCATGTAGTCAGTCAAGATGGAGTAATAATACTAGCAAGCTTAGATTTAAGGTTTTAACCAAAATGACCCTCAACTAACCTATATTGATCTAACTGACCCTAGGTTTAAAAAATTTACTTTTGTGTTCTTAATTTTTTTTTTGGACGACTTTGCCCCTGCTAATTTCATCCGCTTTGAAGAGGCGACGCTCAGGCACCGCTCGAGGGTTTCCGGTTTTCCTCTCAGGCATCGCTTGAGCGTGAGCGCCGTCCCCTGAGCTTGAGCGCCGACCGTTCCATCCCCTGAGTGTGAGCGGCGGCCGCTCCGTCCCCTGAGTGCATCTGCAGCGGAGAAAGTGGGAGATCTCCATTGCAGGTAATCTTCACATCCAAATTCTTTTTGTTATTCTTTGTATATTACATTGTTTATTTTTTCCATTCCTAAAAGTTTTGAATGCAAAATTAAGGGTTTTGATTGGTTTGATAATCTAGGGTAAGGAGGCTTTAGATGCCTTTTAAATATAATCTTAGTCTTTTTGAATGCTCCAATTTCTGGATGGGTTTGAAGTATATGCTCCATTAAGTTGGGGGGACCTCAACCAAATGCATACTTACTGAGAAAAAAAAAAAACAGCCCATCCTCTCCCATTCCATACTTCATCCCCTCCGAAAGTCCATACCCCTGTTTTGAATTCGGTATGACAATGTTTCCTTTTGTTTTTGTTGTTTATAAATGAATTGAGTCATAGTGAGGGCTTTCAATTTTGCTACGACAATCACCTCGATAAATTATTCCAGATTTATATTTTTTATTATACTGTTGTAATAATGCAAAAGTTTGAGGTGTTTAGTGCACGTATTTTACATAGACATGCATAAATCAGACCGCCACGGATAAAGATAATGAAAAAATAAGATGTCAAAATTTTGTGGGATTAGCACAAATATATTTATTTCTGAAGTATCGAGTTCTTTTTAATTTTTTGAAATCGACGGCAGGTGTCCTGAAACCTTTTGAATTCAACCAATGCATACATACCCTTCATTCACCAGCACACCTTATCCAACTTCTACACTATGGGAGGACATACCTCACAATGTATACAGATTAACAATTCATCATTATGTATACACATAAGGTTAACACTCTGTATACACATAAGGTTAACACTCCAGTGCATACTTTCCTCATAAAAATATACTCCAATGTATACAACTCTACACCATGAGAGGAGATGACATTCTCTACTAAGGAAAAGCTTCAAAAATTTACACTCACAGATAAGTCAAACTCTAAGGAGCTTCAATGGGATTGAACCATTCTACTAATTACATTGAACATTGTTGCAAAAAAGGCACTATGAGATCAAAATAGAACCATTCTTTATTCGAATCCTCAACAATGTGAATATCTTAATGCGAGACAGGTTGTTCTATATAAGACTCTTGTACTGAATCTTCTAATTGGGATGGTTTCACTAAAGCTCAATGCCTTGCCACGTAGGAGATAAGAATATTCTTTTGAGGCTTAATATCATTAGGTTATTCCTTTGCGACTTTTACTGTAATGTTAGACTTAGCTTGTAGCTTAGGAGTACTTGCAGTTCTTCAAATTTTTTTGGCTCAAACTTTGTTCATGTTTTGTGTTGTCACATATCTTAATCTGTGACTCTTGTATTTTCATCTTTTTCGTTTGTCAAATGATATCTAATTGATTTATTATATATTCGCCCTCTATGTGGTTGGGTGTAAAGAACATTGACATCACTTTAGATACATCTAAGCGCTCATTCCTTTAATTCTTAAAAAAAATATCTGGAAAAGCTGAATGTAGGATCTTGATCCGAAATGAGTATACAAGTAATACTAAGATCCTGCGAGGAACGAGAATATGATAACTTGTGAGAATTAGACTCTGGGTAGGATTAGTATGAGAGAGATGTATAAGAGCGAATCAAAGGCTCACGATTAGCTCATGTGCAAGGTTTGATATTTCGTATTTGGATTCAGATAGATCTCGAGATCAAATTTTGTTTGTATGGTAAAAAATATTACACAAATAATAAAAACTAGTTAAAATTGAAGAAAGAAATATAAATAAAAAAAAATTAAGAAAAAAAAAGTAATTTTGTGCTCATTTCAATCTTATTTTGTCACTAGAAAAAAAATTAATTAAAAAATTTTGTGCTTATTGAGGGAACAACTGCTTATTGAGGGAATACTTAGTGACAAAAGAAGTCTATAGAGTAAAAACAAATACTCTAAAGATTTATTAAATAACAATAACTTTTATTCTGATCAAAGATAATTTTAGATAATTTTTTTACGGATATACATGTCTTTAAACAAGAAAAAGCTTGTATTTACTGTTGCTACCTCGATACTGGTACAAGAATGAGTACATGAAGTGTCGAACACAACTATCCTTGAAATTTTAAAAGAATCATTCAAAATGAAATGGAAGATTGTGGAGGAATTTTCAATCTGACACTCAAAGGATTGAATACGGGTAATCCTCACTAATAGAATGAATTGGGTATCATATGCATTGATAATAGAGGTAGCAGTAAATACTAAATAGGAATGACTCAAAGATGCATAAAGCTGATCCCCATTATATGGAACAAGTCTTGATATTTAGTAATGCATATGCATAAGCAAATTTAATTTGTTACTTCAATTAGATATGTAATAATGCATAATCAAATTTAATTTGTTAGTTCAACTATAAAAGGCTTGTATTTACTTTTACTACCTCGATACTGGTACAAGAATGAGTACATGAAGTGTCGAACACAACTATCATTGAAATTTTAAAAGAACCATCCAAAATGAAATGGAAGATTGTGGAGGAATTTTCAATCTGACACTCGAAGGATTGAATAAGGGTAATCCTCAGTAATAGAATAAATTGGGTATCATATGCATTGATAATAGAGGTAGCAGTAAATACGAAATATGAATTACTTAAGGATGCATAAAGCTGATCCCCAATATATGGAACAAGTCTTGATATATATAATACATAAGTATAAGCAAATTTAATTTGTTACTTCAATTAGATATGTAATAATCCGTAAGCAAATTTAATTTGTTACTTCAATTAAAAAAGGCTTGTATTTACTTTTGCTACCTCGATACTGGTACAAGAATGATTACATGAAGTGTCGAACACAACTATCCTTGAAATTTTAAAAGAAACACCCAAAATGAAATGGAAGATTGTGGAGGAATTTTCAATCTGACACTCGAATGATTGAATAAGGATAATCCTCAGTAATAGAATAAATTTGGTATCATATGCATTGATAATAGAGGTAGCAGTAAATACTAAATAGGAATGACTCAAGGGTGCATAAAGCTGATCCCCAATATATGGAACAAGTCTTGATATATAATAATGCATAAGTATAAACAAATTTAATTTGTTACTTCAATTAGATATGTAATAATGAATAAGCAAATTTAATTTGTTACTTCAATTAAAAAAGGCTTGTATTTACTTTTACTACCTCGATACTGGTACAAGAATGAGTACATGAAGTGTCGAACACAACTATTCTTGAAATTTTAAAAGAACCACCCAAAATGAAATGGAAGATTGTGGAGGAATTTCTAATCTGACACTCAAAGAATTGAATACGGATAATCCTCACTAATAGAATGAATTGGGTATCATATACATTAATAATAGAGGCAATAGTAAATACTAAATAGGAATGACTCAAGGATGCATAAAGCTGATCCCCAATATGTGGAACACGTCTTCATATATAATAATGCATAAGCATAAGCAAATTTAATTTGTTACTTTAATTAGATATGTAATAATGCATAAACAAATTTAATTTGTTACTTCAATTAAAAAAGGCTTGTGAAGGTTGTGAAATTATTATCTGATAAGAACTCGACATGTAGGAACACATAGAGAAGAGTGCCAAAACATTGAAGATAACATGACAAACATATTTATATAGGCCCTATTCATAATACACATTATGGTGTATGCAATGATACAACTCAACACCTGCATTAATGAAGGCACCTTGTCACCCTTATAGAAGATGTGACAAGTAATGACACACATTAAATTCAAATTTTTCTTTAAAATCGGATTTTAACAATCAGATTTTTCTTTAAAATCAGATTTCAAAATCTGATGCTTATCGGATTTTAAAATGCCATGTTGTTTGGTTTGGTCGTGTATTGAATCAAATTTGAAAATACAAATTCTTTAAAATTAGACTTTAAAATCTGATGCTCAAGTAATGGATCAATTTTTTTTTTTAAAATTTGATGCTCGGGGTATTGGATCAGATTTACATGCATTGGAGCTGTGATATGCTCCATAAATGCTATAGAAGATACATTCAGAGTCATATTTCTGTACTCTAGGAGTAGAGCATATATATGTTACAAGAGCATATGATATGCTCCAATAGTACAGTAGACATACTGCTCACAACATAATGTTATTGTTGTGGAGCATAAGTGGAGCATATTACATGCTCCATGAGTAAAGATTCAGTCTTATTTTTGTGATCCAGGAGTATGATATGTTATATGTATTGAGATATTATATGCTCCATAAATGCTCCAGGAGTATGCATTCAGAGTCCTAGAGCATGTAATCCAGGAGTAGAGCATATATATTTCAAGAGCATGTGATATGTCACTGTTGTGGAGCATGTGATATACTCCATATATGCTCCATATCAGCAATATCTCAACTGTCTATTACTGAGTTGAGTTATGGAGCATGTAACATGTTCCATTTATGCTCCACAACAGTGACATTATTGGATTTGAGTTATGGAGCATTTACTGTTGTGGAGCATGTATGGAGCATATGATATGCTCCATTTATCTCAGCTGGTAATACTTACTGATGTGGAGCATATATTGAGCATATAATATGCTCCATATATCGCAGCTGGCTTTTACTGGTATGGAGCATATGGAGTATATGATATGCTCCATATATGCTCCACATCAGTAATATCTCAACTGTTTATTACTGGGGTGAGTTATGGAGCATGTAACATGCTCCATTTATGCTCCACAACAGTGACATTATTGGGGTTGAGTTATGTAGCATTTACTGTTGTAGAGCATGTATAGAGCATATGATATGCTCTATTTATCTCAGCTGTAATACTTACTGGTGTGGAGCATATAATATGTTCCATATATCGCAGCTGGCTTTTACTGGTATGGAGCATATGCTATGCTCCATATATCTTAGTTGGCTATTACTGGTGTGAAGCATATATGGATCATACAATATACTCCACCACAGTAATAGCCAGCTAAGATATTATGTTGTGAGCAGTCTGCCTTCTGTACTACTGGAGCAATATGTTTCATTTATGCGCCACAACAGTGACATATCAACTGTTATGCTCTATTTATATAATATGCTCCATTTAGGATCCATTTATATAATATGCTCCATTTGTGTAATATGCAATTCCATGTGGAGTGAGAAGACATACTTGTGTCATTGAGGTACCTAGTGCATATTTTTGTGATCTAGGAGTATGATATGTTATATGTATTGAGATATTATATGCAATGTTTAAAAAGGCGTTTGAGGCTTACGCCTTGAGGCCCGCCTCGAAGTGAGGCGGTCCTGTGTTGCCTCGAGGCGCACGCCTCGGCAGCCACATATAAAAAACCTACACATCTGTATCAAGAGGTGTATGCCTTTGTCCGAGGAGCGTCTCAAGGCGTTCGAGACGTAAGTCTCATGCTCCAGGCGTGAAACATAGGGTGGGGAGGGGTTAAAACCAATGTTTGGTGTGGAAGGGGCACAAAGGATTTGATATGTAAATCGCTTCCATGAGCCCTTTTTCACCTATTAAACCTCCTAAACCATTTTAGATCTTTTTAGGTTTTGAAACCTCTTTGCCTCCAAAAACCCAAAATCAAGATTTTGTGCTCATTTCTCTTCCGATTTTAATTCCGAAGTTGTATTCTTTTTTGTGGATTGTCTACCAACTACAAGTGAGAAATCAAGATTTGTTTCAAGTTTAAAGTTATAGATCATGATCTTGCTTCTTCTACTAGTTTTTTCTATGATTGTTTCTTTGTATTTTACCATTTCATGTATTTGTATTATTGTTTTTTTTTTTTGAATATTGACAATGTTAGTCCTACATTCGTATTTTATTGTTTGTTATTACTTGTTAGTTGTTACTTTAATTATTATCTTGAATATTAAAGAATTAAGCGTGTTTAAGCTATTTGACTTTTTATTTTGTTGTTGGAGTGCTCAATCGTGTCATATAAGATATTTTCTAATACATTGTGATTTATTATGCATATATAGTTCAATTATTATTACACATTCAATAATAGTATTTATTCTGAAGTTTTTCTTCTTTAATTTTTTTTTACCAAAACGCTTCAAAAAAATTTGAGGCTTATGCCTCAATGCGCCTTGAGGCTTACGACCCGCCTCTCTAGAGAAAAAACGCCTCGGTACGCCTTTCGTCTTTTTAAACATTAGTTATATGCTCCATAAATGCTCCAGGTGTATACATTTAGAGTCCTATTTTTGTACTCCAGGAGTAGAGCATATATATTTCAAGAGCATGTGATATGCTCCAGGAGTATGCATTCAAAGTTATTTTTATATTCTTTCTTAAGTTTATGAAAATTTATCGAGTATCTTTTGATCCAGGTTCTCTATTTGTGTTGCAGGATTTCGTGATATTCATTGTATAGCCTAGTTGTGGAATTATGGCTAAAGAGGTACATGCTTCAGCCTAAGAACTAATCGATTTGTGAAATCATAAATCCCACATTTGTGGCCTATGTTGTCATGTGTTTTATTCTGATATATCGATGTCAAAAAAATTTGTAGTTTGAATCTCATGTGGTTTTTCTTCTAATTAGTTTTTTATATTGCTTGCTATTGGTATTTAGAATTCTCCACTTAGAATGAGTGCTAGGACTACGTCCTCAAACTTGTAGTACAGAAAGTTGAGAAGATGCCCAAACCTGTTAGAAGGTGCACGAGCTATTAAATAGAGAGAATTGTTGATCTTTTTCAGAATAATTCAGATGCATTGGATTTCCTCTCTGGATCATGTTTTGGCCATTTATTGAGTATGAAGTCATCAGGTACGATGTTTATACCGATGGTCACTCACTACTTCCTTCAGCATAAAGTGAAGGATGATGATATTTCATTCAAGATAGGAAAGACAAAGTTAACATTTACAGTTGCTGAGTTCTCTGCAATGAAGGCCTAAGATATATGAAGGGTCCGAAGCTACCCAGATTGCCACAACAACAAAAGCCACGATTACGAGAATTCTTTGGAAATAAGATTACACAGGCAACGTTGTGGGACAAGATTAAACACTTTGAGGATCAAAAAATAAATTTGGAGGATGTTTTGAAGTTGAATTTAATTCTAATTTTGGAGAGTTACGTTCTAGGTACCAATAATGTTAATAATATACGTATGCGCTTAACATAGGCTACAATGCCTTGAAAGCAGGTATGGAAGGGGCATTAAAGGATGATAAGAATCAAATCAAGTATAATATATTTGGCTGCGTGCTTGTTTTCCAGATATATAATTTAATTTTTAAACTTTGTATTTCTACATAGTTGTCAATCATTTTCTTATAACATATTAAACTTGATATTGACAGTCTTGGGTACTTGAAAAGATTCCCAAGTTGGGTTGTGCTTGTGCTTCGAAATTGAAGGATGCCTTGAAAACAGGTATAGAAGGGGCATTAAAGGATGATAAGAATCCAATCAAGTATAATATATTTGGATGCGTGCTTGCTTTCCAGGTATATAATTTAATCTCTAAACTTTGTATTTCTATATAGTTGTCAATCATTTTCTTATAATATATTACACTTGATATTGACAGTCTTGGGTATTTGAAAAGATTCCCAAGTTGGGTCGTGCTTGTGCTTCGAAATTGAAGGATCACAAAATTTCAAAGATCTGCAGTTGGTACAACTTTACATATTACAAGTACGATGAAGTTGCAACGTTATTGGAGATGGATGATGTAAGTATAATTTTTTATTTATGTAATTGTCCTTCATTTTTAAATATATATTTACTAATCAATATCATTGTGTTATATTTTTTAGGTTGAAATTGTCGAAGATTTGAAGTAGACTAAGGATAAACTGATGCAATCTTACACTTTGGCAGAATATGAGTCAGCTAGCGATAAATATAAGAATGAAGATCTGACAAAGTATATTTTACAGAAGAGGGACATGGAACCTGATATTGAGGAAAAAGAGCTTAAAATTGATAAATGAGCACAGTCATCCATCTCTCTCTGTGATGATTGATGCATGTCAGCCAAAGAGTGAGAAGAGATGGGGTAAGGGAAAAAGAATTATCGAGTTAGAGAAAAAAGTGCATAAACTAGTCTTGCAGGTTTCCATTCTTTATCTAACTAAAAGTACATGCTGCAAAATTTAATTAGACTTATTAGTAATTACCTCAATTTCTTCTTGTGAAGATAGACCGATGACATTGTCTTCTTTATCCCTTTCCTTTTCATTCTCCATCTCCACATTCTTTTTATTTTTCTTTTCTTTATTCTTCCCCTTCTCCTCATCTAAATCACCTATATAAGTAGAGGTAAATAAACCTCTATCCAAAATTTCTTGTGCAACATCAGCAAGATGGTTCAAATTCAATTCATTTCTATCACCTTCTTCCAATGGGGATAAAGGCTTATGGGAAACCTCTTGCTCCTCCCCTTTAAGCACCCTAATTTTCTTTTGCAGAGAATAAACTATCGCAGACGACAGTTTATTCTCTGCAAAAGAAAATTAGGGTGCTTAAAGGGGAGGAGCAAGAGGTTTCCCATAAGCCTTTATCCCCATTGAAAGAAGGTGATAGAAATGAATTGAATTTGAACCATCTTGCTGATGTTGCAGAAGAAATTTTGGATAGAGGTTTATTTACCTCTACTTATATAGGTGATTTAGATGAGGAGAAGAGGAAGAATAAAGAAGAGGAAAATAAGAAGAATGTGGAGATGCAGAATGAAAAGGAAAGGGATAAAGAAGACAATGTCAGCGGTCTATCTTCACAAGAAGAAATTGAGGTAATTACTAATAAGCCTAATTAAATTTTGCAGCATGTACTTTTAGTTAGATAAAGAATTTACCGTCGGATGATGCATTCTACAGATTACAGTCCAAATGATCAGAATAGCACTTGGGTTGCTGGGGGTAGAGCGCCATTCTCTCAAGAGGGTATGTTGTTTATATTTTTACTAGTAAACGAACATCATGTTTTAGGAAACCTTGTTTACTGAGACCTAAAACCTATATAAATTGTCCATGTCTGGATTGTTCCATATCCATCACGCTCTCTGATGGAGTGTATTTTCATGTGCATCGTTTTTTTATTAAACTAGTCCATTTCCCCATGAAAGAGAGGAGAGAAGTGGCATTAGCCTAAAAATGTAAGATTTCATTCTTTGTAGCCAATTTTATGGACTTATGACACTCCTCTTTGGAACTACTTGTGAATATTTCATATTACCTTTCTACTGTAAAGCACTTTTAAAGAAATTTCAAACTGATGGGTAATGAACCATTTTTCTGTCAATATTTATTTTCAGCAATTAGTTGATACTGAAATTTGAGGCTGCACCTTTGCTATCGGTTGGCTGGTCATTTTCTTATGGACAACCATCGAATGGCCGTCCCGTTGAACTGGTGACGAGATCTGCCTTAGCCCGGACTCTGTCCATTGTAGCATTTGTCTTCACAATTGCATGTGGTGGACCTAGTGCTTCGAAATGTAAGAC
This sequence comes from Chamaelirium japonicum, assembly GCA_947650365.1. Taxonomy (NCBI): domain Eukaryota; kingdom Viridiplantae; phylum Streptophyta; class Magnoliopsida; order Liliales; family Melanthiaceae; genus Chamaelirium; species Chamaelirium japonicum. The sequence continues at coordinate 75,420,238 of OX393556.1, read as the reverse complement.
CATGTTATTTGCACTGAGAAAAATGTGCCCACAACTTTGTACCTTTGTGAGTTAAACATAATACCAATTCCATTACATAACCTCGTTCGTTAAATTGTATAGAAATAATCTATTACATTTATATCTCAGTGTACTTCGAATGCTGAATGGTGGATTATATAAAAAAGGTGGATTATATCAATCATATGAAAATAAATAGAATTTTTTGACATATATATTTGGAGGAATGATGTATGATCGAGTTTCGATATAACTATGTAAGGGCAGCAGTGGTATCAACATTGTTTGTAGGATAGTGTGATGTGAATCATGTGATATATGTGGTAATTTGGTCTTGTTTTTAATCTTCACTAAAAATCATCCAAATGATGAAAGCCTCTCTTTGCTTCGTTTTTTGTAGCAAATTCCTCGTTCTGATGATTCCAGGATTGTTTCTCTACTGTGCGACACTTTTAGTATTTATCCTTCTTATGCTTGCAAGTTCTGAATTCTTTGTGATTTTTATATAGTTCCATTGAGTTTTTGCAAACAAACTAGAATGATTCCATTAGTTTCTAGACTAGAATACCTATTTGGTTCATATAGAAACCATTAATCCATCGAAAACCAATCTTAAACCTTTTAAGTTTTTTGAATTTGAAAACCAGAATCAGATTCCAGCCAACACAACCTTATGATTTTTCTATAACCAATCCTTATTTTCTCATAAACCCTTGTAATAGATCTTTGAACACTTTTTAGGATCATATAGCTACTTTCAATTGCAATTTCAGATCATACTCAGATCTGATCACACTTGAAAATTTTTTAGACCTTGCCCGGATCACCTTTCTCAGAATCTGGACTTGGATTCTTCAGGAACCCCGAAATGAATCTCAGGCTTTGGAACTCCAAGTCGATACCCCAATAAATAACAGAGGCTTCATGTTGGCTCGAACGTTCTACACATCCGATTTTTTTTTAAAAATATGTGTGACCGCTTCTCTACGGAATAAGTTTATGACACATAATTATTATCCTTTCGTTCTACGGTTTAGCCAGCCGTTGCAGGAGGTGAAACAAAGCTTTCACACTTGTTACTTTTGAGCTAGCAGAGTTAGGACTATCTGTTATTGATCATATGCCTGAGGAGATTATGTATCTCTCTGTGCAGAATCTTCTACTTTCTGAGCAGAATATTTGTGCTTGAACCTTCCTGAGCATGTTCTAAGCTGCTTCTATTCCTATAGATTGACTATACCATACTTCTAAAGATTTGTTAAATGTTAATTTGTACATTTTTGATCTATTGCAGATTCAAATTAAAAATGCATTGGCTTCAAGTAGATAACCAATTGCCTTTTACTCCGATGCCAGTTCTCTTTAGACCACAGAGGTTGGGTGATCAGATGGAGTATATCATAAAGTTTTCCATGACGATGCAAACAAATAATTCCCTAGATTTTTGTGTTTACCCATATCTTGGTTTGCAGGTATGTAAATTGGCTTCTTCTTGATCCTCTATCATAAAGTTTTCCATGACGATGCAAACAAATAATTCCCTAGATTTTTGTGTTTACCCATATCTTGGTTTGCAGGTATGTAAATTGGCTTCTTCTTGATCCTCTATGTATTCACTACATTAATTTATGGATATCATGAAGGATGCAATAACTTTTTATTTTATTTATCATGTAATAGTGACTTTTAAGTTAGTTCATCTCAATCCATTACTCTGATTGACCACTCATATAATCTTCTTTAGAGTGTAATTTATTTCATACATGAATGACCGGATACTTACTGTACAGGCTCCGGATAATTGTTCCATTTTCATTAACATTCATGAGCCCATTGTATGGCATCTTCATGAGATGTTCCAACAAGTAAAACCGAGTTGGTTGTTTAGCTCTCCCACTATTGCTGTTTCGGTTGATCCAATGATAAAAATGGAAATATCATTTTACAAAATGTCAATTCCGATTTTACAAAATGAAATTGGAAAAATTTGATGCATCCGATTTCAAAAAATGTGGAATTCCACACTAAATTCTGACTATAGCTATCATTGAAATTCCCTCTAGCAACCACAAGTTCTCTTATAATTCAGGTTCTTTGGACGACGAGTGATCCAATTTATATGATTAAGGAAAGGATTTGCTTCATATTATTGCAGGTGAGTACATTTGGAGCTCTGATTTATAGTCCGAATTGCTGCAGCATTTTATGGGTTGGCTGAGCTTGTGCAGATTTTATCAGTTCTGCCATGTGCAGATTTTTGTAGAGTGCAGACTGCAGCAATCTTGCAGAATATCTACTGATATTAGTGTAGATTCTGTTGTTGGTGCATGGAGATGATGATGTCTTGCTGCTCTTGTGCTCTTGGAGCAAATGGAGACCATTGCATGCACCCCAACACCCTTTTTTTTTCTTAGATCTGCCCTCCAGCCCCATATGGGAGATGAGAGGGGAACATATAAAATTTTACAAACCATGGCAGCCATGGTTTGTAAAATCAGAATCTTCTTATGGTTATTGGGGAATGGCAATTGTTTGTAAAATAGGGTCATATTTGCTTATGGTTATTGGTGAATGGCAATGATTAAAAGGGTCATATTTGCTTATGCAATTGTCAAACTATGTTGTTGGAACCATGTTTGCCACCATGTTTTGCTTGTTGCAAGACTTATGTAGAATTTTATATAGAAATTTGTGCAGAATTTTTTTCCAGTGTGTTGAATGGATCCCGCCTAGTTGAAAGACTTGTGCAGAATTTTATTCTAATATGCTGAAATATAAAATTGTGTAGAATTTTGTGCTGAAATATGAAATTGTAAAAAATTTTATTCTTGCAAGTGTGTTAAAAGCTATTTCTTCACTTGTGCAGAGCTCTTATGTTGGTAATGCTAAAGATGCTCCAGGAAAATATAATTTTTTTATTCTACTATCATACTAACACTCTATGTTGTTCTAGATAATTCAATAATGTCATCAGAGCCATCTACTACAGTCCAACCTGTATCTGGGCCATTGGGTGGGAAATCTCCAAAGGAAAAAATGAAAATCAAAGTAGAAGACGGATCTGTCGTTGGTGATTACTACAAACAGCGGAATAGGCGTACAGGGGATCTTGTGAGATCACATATCCCAATTAGCTACATAGACTGGAGAAAAGTGCCGAAGAATTTCAAAGACGATGTTTGGATGGCCTTGATGGTAAATATTTGTTTTACTTCTAATGTGATTACAACAAGGGCCATCACCCTTTTTCAGGTTTGGTTTGTATTTACAATGTAGGATTGTGCTACTCCCATTACCATTAAGGCTATATGTTTGCTATTGTTAGGAAGCATATATCAACTGATTTTATTTTTTTCATCGTTTTTTTTCATGCAGAATGAAACCCAAATTGCAATCAAAGAACCCCATGTAACTACCTTGAAGGTCCCTAATCCTTATAAGGTTGGATGCAACGAAGGACTCGATGCAAAATTCTTCCAGTTTTATCCTACGACTCTAACAAGGTAACAAGGTTGGATGCAACGAAGGACTGGATGGGATTGAAGAGTGAACGCACATAGCAGCATTTAAGGCTTTATTTGTGGAGATAGGTGAGGCTGGTGTTGCCTCTATTTGCCCGGAGGCTCTGGAGCAAATCTTGCATAATTTGGGATTGATGTTAGGGACTAATTAAAGAGGATCTCATAGTTGATGAGGTCTTGGCTAAGGCTCTTGCAAATGAACGTCTAGAAAATTTTTCTCATTTGGGTGATTTTTTCTCAGCTGAGTCACCAAGTGCAGCCCCTCTTCATCCAATGGTGAAGAGAATAAAAGAGAAGTGGCCAAAGGGTACTACTGATATATCCACAAGAAGTGAAGGGGATGGTCACAGTGAGTTTTTTGCAGGTTTGCACTAGTTCAGTTTTTTGCACCTGTGCAGATTTTTGCACTTGTGTTTTGCATGTATTTTTTGTTTGCTTTACTTGAAGCTGGGTCTATGCTTGTCCATTTTGGGCATAGCCTAGTTTGTAATCACCTTAATTTTTTTAATCTCCTACCCCCCATAATTTTTTTTTTTTGTCGATTAGTGTTGCTGCTGATCTTAATACAGATTGATCTATTGTGGATTTATGGAGTGAAGCTTGTATCTTAATACAGATTGATCTATCTGGTGTGTGGTGAGCTTTTTTAGTTTACGTTTGTGGCCACTATTTGGCATGGGGTCAACTTCTTGTGTAAAGTCTAAGTGTTGCATTTACTATGAATATGTAACTGGATTTATAATATTTTATTATCTTAACTATTTTATTATGTGACAATTTTCAAGATATATGTCGTACGCTATAACATCCTCAACACCATCACTAGATGAGCATAATACTCTACATGACCCTGAAACTTATAGAAGTTCGTCTGAGAGTGACGATGGAGATGGTGAGTTTATGATAAAAAATGGTCTCAATGCTTGTTGGGTGCCAAAAATATTTTTAATATCAATTGTATAATGAGAGTCTAATATGGTTTAGTTTTTTGTTCCATAGATAATCGGAAATGTGTAAAGTGGAACATAGATGAGCTGGTAAGACTATAAATTTGAATAAATGCCAAAAGTTTTGTCATCTTCATTAATTGTATGTTTTTGATCTTTTATAGATGAAGGACAATCCTGAAATTTTGATTGATAGAATGACGTTATTCCTCACAACGCATACAAGAAAGGATGTGACAGCTCCCACTCCAACTTCTAGCCAGCACTCGGTACTAATAAAATCAACATATTATTAATTTTATTTCGTTATTATCCAACTAAAATAATAAAAAAAAATTTAGATCGATATCAGAAGAATTGTTATTATCCAAAGACACAGACTGTAGGAAACTTCAGCGGATGGTTGCTCAGTTTGTGAATAAAAAAGGATCACCGACGATAAGCAACCAGAGAGCGCATATCCGTACCAGTAGCAATTCACAGGTAGTTCAAATATGAGCTTCCTAGGTACAATGTTAGTATTGACATAGTATGTAAATGGACCCAATAAGTATTTTTGGGATGAAGTAATGTGACTGAGCTGATTTTGAGGAAAATTGTCTCCAAAATCATAATTGTACTCTCTTCGATTTTGATAGTGAATCACTTAAAATGTATTTATCTCAAGAGGAATTCTAATTAGAAAGGTCTTCAAAAGAGGATTTCAGTAGAGTTTTACATCTTCTACATATTGAGAGATATACTTGCTAATATGAAGATGATATTTCACGTAAACCTTGACTATTTAAAATCACGTCTTTTGATAAAAGATGATATTTGTAGCATCTGATCTTTTCCTCTTATTTATGTCAAAAAATTTGGTATTTTATTTGAACAACTTGCTATCTTTTTCTCTTTTTTTTCTTGATGGAAACTCAAGGAGAACTTTGGGTATTGTAGTTAATCTGTGATATGGGAAGAATGTGATGTGAGGGGAATGAATTGAATGGTTTTTTTAAAGAAATGTATTGAATGTGATGTGGATTTGTTGTATATGTTTATAGGCCAATTTGTATATATGTTGCATCCACAGATGTTTAATATTTGTTTTATTTATAGTACTGTCATATTTCTGCTTATATTTTTTTTTTCACCTGGGCACCAAAACACGACGGTTAAAAGCCGTCGTTTAATAACTCCAGCTGTGACTTTAAACGACTGCTTTGAACCCTTGTTTAATATATAACGACGGCTTTAGACCGTCTCTAATTGCGACAGCTATAGACAATCGTATTTTATGATACTAAAACGACGGTCCTAACGACGTATAGAAGTTGTCGTTTATATTTTACGACACCTTTGAAAACGACGGTCTCAACAACGGCTTTGAGCCATCATTTTATTTATTTACGACGGTTTTAAACCGTCGTTAATATAACATTCTGACATAGTGTTATAGGAATATGACAGGACACTCGTACCTTTTCCAAATGAGGATCTTTTGATTTTACTGGGTATCCAATTCAAATTCCACGTAAATCAAATTCCATTATCTGGCCCGTTTTATACCAAATCAAATTCCATGAATTTGTAATTTCATTACAATATACTCATTCAATATTAATGACATCCACTAAGAATATTTTTGGAAAACCATAAATCTAAGAATATTTCATTCACTAAGAATATTTTTGGAATACCATAAATCTATGGAGCAACCCTTATTCCCTAGAATTGAAAAACATCTAGACAAAGAGGGTTGAATGGATCATCCTATGAAGATTATTGATTATGGCCTTTCTGATTTTGTCATACCAGGTAATTGTTGACAAAATTTTAAATAGATCATCTTACATGGGATTTGGAAAATAGGAAAATTGGGCTTATTTTAAAATCAGATTTTTCTATTTTAGGTATTGGCACTTGTACCTTTTCCAAATGAGGATTCTTTACATGGGCTCAGTTTTCCTTCATACAAATCAGATTTTCATCTTACATGGGATTTAGAGTCATTTTAAAATCAAATTTTCATCTTACATATGATATGCTCCATTTATATCAACTGATAATAATTACTAGTGTGGAGCATATATGGAGCATATAATATGCTTCATATATCTCAGCTGGCTATTACTGGTGTGGAGCATATGATATGCTCCATATATCTCAGCTGGCTATTACTGGTGTGGAGCATATATGGAGCATATAATATGCTCCATTTATCTCAGCTGATAATGACTTTTGTGGAGCATATCATATGCTCCTGGAGCATGTAATATGCTCCATATATGCTCCATAACAGTGACATTAAGTTGTGAGCAGTTTGTTTTCTGTACTTCTGGAGCATATCACATGCTCCTCAACAGTGACATATATGCTCCACAATAATTGATCATACTCAACTGTATATTTGATAGGATGCGAATGCTTAAATAAATTCAAGTGCTGAATTTTAAACACGTAAAGATAGAATTCTGCATATAATGAATCAAATTTCAGCAAAGACTATCACCACAGATCATCATTCAATCATGCCCAAACAGATTTAATTTGATGAAGTAATAAAACTGACATGATAACCATTAATTTCAGATTTAAATAAACGATTTCAGCAATAAAGGAATGACAATATCTCAAACATAAGCTAAAGTATCAAAGAACAAGCTTAGACCTAAGCGACAAAATTCTAATGGATGAGATTCTCCAGAAAACCAAATATTTGGAACCCTAACTTAAATTCAGCAATAAGGCCGGTTGGAAAAGAAGGTTTATCACATGAAAATAGCAGTTGGATGCTAATGGGATACGGGAGGCTGCTTGGAACGGATTAGTAGGTGGGAGTGTATCGAGGGACGATTTTAAACCGTGCTTTGGTCAATGTCGGCCGCTGACAGGAATTCCGTTGTTGCAGATGAAGGGGCGGAAGAGGAGGTGTGGTCCGGAAGAAAGGTTGAAGAAGCCGAGACGAGTTGATCTTTGAAGATGAAGGATCTCCGCGTCGATCTTCCGCGAAGTCGTAGACGAAGGCGTGGTGACGAGGTAGAAGCTTGCGGGTGGAAGAAGATGACCAGATGCAGGATGATTCTTCGAAAGATACTTTGAACAAGCGAACACGCTTCTCCGTTCTAGGGTTTCAATTCAATTTCATCGTCCCCTCATCAACTAGGGTTTGTAGGATTTATAGGAGATGAAACAATCAAAGAAACAAACAAAAAAGAAAAGAAAGAGAGACACGCGAGAAGAGAGAGAGGAGGACACGTGCACGCTTCCCAAGGCGTGCCCGCGGGGGTATTGCCGCGGGAAAGGGGGGCCGGCTGGGTAAGGGTGTTCGGTTAGGGGTTATAGGGTTCCTTCAAATCTCATCCATTGAGATTTAATCGACCTAAGATCCTACGGCTTAAAACCTGACATAGAAACGAATCAGTTCGGCATCTGTGGCTCGAACCGGATGCGAACATGGCTCGCACCTACCCAAACCAGAAATAAAAAGATAAATAACTCAAGATCCGTTAGTCGGATCGATAGAAAATAAAAACCCAAGTCCTAGATCCTCGAACGAGCTTTCTACTGATGCAAACGGATTGGCGATCGGCTTCCGGGATCTCCGTAGGGAATGAAAATACACGATCAGCTGTGAAAATCTGCACGTAATAGGCTCGTCTGCATCAATATTCTTCTTTGTCCTTTGAATGTTTTATAGATTTTAAATTATTTCTTCTCTTTCTGTCTTTTAGGTAAACCAAAAATCATATCCAGCTTGTCCAATTTTTGTAGCTTGAAGATAGAGCTGTGGATGAACTGTAAATTTTCAGAAATTATAAGAACTAGTGTAAATTTTTATGCCAAAAAAGCAACATCTTGTGATTGACACCAATATTACAACCCACTAATTTATGATTGACACCAATATTTTTTAGATCACTATTTCAGTACAATAAGTATAAGTTTTTCACACCATTAAAACTAAAAGTTTTTCACAAAGACAACCTACCAATTTATGATTGACACCAATATTTTTCCAGACCATTATTTCAACACAATAAGTATAAGTTTTTCACACCACAAAAAATAGAAGTTTTTCACACCATAATTATAATAGAAGAAGTAGAAGTTCTCCATATCATAATTATAATGCAAAAAGTAGAATTTTTTCACACCATAATTACAATAGAAGAATTAGAAGTTTTCCACATCACAATTACAGCCCACTAATATTTTTCACACTATATTTCCAATACAAGTAAAAGTTTTCCACATCACAATTACAACGTAAAAAGTAGAAGTTTTCCACATCATAATTACAACACAAAAAGTTAAAGTTTTTCACACCATAATTACAACGCACAAAGTAGAAGTTTTTCACCACACCACTATTTGAACTACATATGTTAATCTCCCTATGGAATAGGAAACTTACAGGACTTTCTATTATGCCCCGTCCGTTTATATCTACCATATTTGATTGTTCTTCGTTTTTCACCTTAAGAGAGTATCCGCTTCTTCTTTGGCCTTACTGTTGGAGTTTTCATCATCGGTGGTAATAATTTTTTAGAATTCTGTCACTTTGGTACCTCCCACTGACTTTTGTCTCCAACTGGATAGATTGACTCTTCATATGTCGATCGATAATTATCAGCAGAGTAAAAATGTGCACAGTACTTATATGGATCTGTTTTGTAAATCGTAAGTTCAGCTAAGGCATGAATACAAGGCATCTCCATGACATCAAACTTACAACAAGTGCACATACCCTTACTCAACACCACATGATTATGGTGATGCAATGATCTAACAAAATACTCATCAATATTAATTGGATCACAACTTGTGTCACGAGCATGTGATATATCTGATGCTAACTCTTTTTCAGCCCAAGTAGTTGGTATGGTTGGTAAAACAGTTGCCACATTTCGTCGCTTGAACCATATACCTTGTAGCTTTAATCTAAATTCCTCAATAGTCATTGTAATTGGATATTCTCTGATTTCTTTCAGAACACTATTGTAGCTTTCAGAAGAGTTTGTGGTAATAATATTGGTCCATCTTCTGGAAAAAAATACCGTAGTCCATCTTTCTTTATCAATATTGTTCAGCTATTCATATGCCTCTTTGTTGATTTTTTTAATGGTCTCCATTAATAAATAAAACTTTGTTGGCCTTGTTGCCTTGACAATATTGTAGAAATATGAGTATAGCCGTGGTTGCTTAAATTTTGAAAACATATTTTGAGATATATGAAATGCACAATATCCATGATAAGCATGTGGAAAGACTATTGGAACTTGAGACAATAAACCCATATGATGATATGATATAATAACCAAGTTTCTCATCATCTGTTCTGTCATACTAATGCATCATGCAGTTGTTTCAAGAACCAATTCAAACTGTTGTTATTATTGGATTCTCCAACGCCAAGTGCAATAGGAAATATATGGTTATCTCCATCCAAATAGTGGCAAGGAAAAGTGTCCCTTTATACTTTCCTTTTAAATGGGATCCATCAACAGCTATCACTGGCCTTAACAACCCTCTTTGATAAACTCTAATAGATTGATCAAGGGCCAAAAACAAACGAAGAAACCTACCTTCTTCTTATTGGATTTTTGCAATAGTCCTAATATTCATTTTTGCAATAGTCCCAATATCCCAAACGAAGAAACCTACCTTCTTCTTATAAGAGGCCTCATATGATCCCCGTACCTCATTAATATCAATCTCTCTCGCCTTCCATGCTTTTCTGTAGCTAATTTTGACACCAAACTTTTTCTGAACATCACGTATAATCGTCTTTGGTGTGTAAAGTACATATGCTTCAAGTCGATCCTTTACAAACTCACTAATCAACCTACTAGTAGCTTGTTGATTATCAACCCTACGCTGTGGCAATGAACAATTGTGCACGAGAGCTAATGTTTTAATCTGAAAAACTTCAGTTCCATTCAACTTTGATGCATGCAACCTCCAAGGGCAGCCTTCCCTTTTGCACTTTATAGTATACCGTGTTTTGCTTGATTTTATGACCATATATTCAATGTTTGCTTCCATGACATACTTATTTAGAAGAAAAATCATGCTTGTCTTGTCTTTGAACATTTAGTGAATCTCAAGATTACGAAAATTATCATTGAATTTTTTTTTTCTTGGAAACCACTATTAATATATATATCTTCAAAGCAAGAAAGATCTCTTTATTGTGTGCCTTTACAATCCAGCTTCGATTTTTCAAAATCTCTTATTTCATCAAATCATTATTCAAACTTTGAGGATAATATTTCACCATATCATTTGTTGGACTTTGTGGAGAAGACCTGCAAAGTTTATATAATAAGAGAAAATAGAAGTAGTTTTATCATACATAAAACTTTTACAATAATTCACCATTTAATACTTACCTAACGATGGTCGATGAAGATATTAGAGAATTATTAAGTGATTGATTTGGATAAAACTCTACTGTCTTGGGGCATATATTTTTCTTTGGAGTGCCAAATAGTAATACATTTAGTACAATGCATCCATCACCACTGTACGTAGGCTCTGTGTTAAGATCTACCATTTGGTGAAGAAGTGGATCTGCATGTAGGCCAACCTCTGCCTCCGAGTGAGGAGTTGGATATGAATTAAGGTCTATGACAAACTTCACATCACTTATGCCACAATATACATCATCATTTGAAAACCTGCAAGTATAGAATTTCATGGATTACAACAAAAATTATAAGTTGATAAAAATATTTTACATTTAAAAAGAAGTAACAGTCTCACCTAATATCATCCACAAAAGTGTTATCGAGAAATTTTTTTCAATGAGATTCATTATTCTGAGTGCATTGTACAGAAGATACATTTTCAATGCTACCACCAATATCTATTGTAGGTAGATAAGATGAATCTCTCATGGAAGGAAAATCTTCTGCATTCACAACTGGAGGAATTTTGGATTTCTTCCTGCAAACCTTCGATCGTTCTCTATAGATTTCAGGTACCTTTCTCTTCAGAGTTGTTTCGAAGATATGACGTGAAATGGGACATTTTTGTACTCTACTTACTAGCAACGGAATATTTGAATTATTTACGTTACGAATACTATGGGCAATAAATAAAGCAACGTCACCATCATCCAAAATCTCGACAGGTGGACAAGGGATCGTACTAGGATATACAACCTTGATAGAGATATCATATTCATCTTTCTTAATATTCATAAAACAATATATCAGATCAATGAGTTGATCAAAAGAAGACGAACGAGGCATAAAAAACGTCTTTGTTATTCCACCAGTGTACTTATATTTAGCATTATCTTTAACTAAATCTCCATTGCAAACGCATAATACGGGCAGTGTTGTATCCATGGTGGTATACTGTAAACAAAATAAATATATTAAAATTAGTTAGTACGATACATTAAAGAAATATGCAAGCAACATAATATATAGATGCATAACTAATATTTAGCTCATTCCTGAATGTGGGATTTAGGATTTAGCAATTCAATGGGTTCCTAAAGATTAGGGTTGAAGCATGTAATTATGTAGTCATTCGTCGACACCGGGATGAAAACACCCGAAGTGATTGTCGAAGAAAGTTTCACCGGATGTTGAGAGAATCAATATCGAAGGTCGACAAAAATATCACTATATTGGAGTAAGATGAAGCGGAGACTTAATCACGTACCATAATTCCACAAATGGGTTATGCAAATAACATTAAGAAACCATACAACATAAATGTTTGATCATAGATAAATAAATACCCTATAATTTTTCTATACAATTTTTTTTAAAAAGATTTCAAAGAAATTATAGTATTTGAAGAGGAATAGAATGAAAAAATACAAAGGGTGAGACCATGAGAGAGAAGGGGTCCGATGACGATGTTGCTACTGTAGATCAATTCCTCACAAAGGGTTTCCACATTCCTCAGGTGAGAGAGAGTAGTCCGGTGGCGATGCTTCTACTCCTCTGCCGCTGTAGATAGCTTTCCCGCCCCAAGAAGATGTGGCCTTCCTCTCTCTATCTCTCTCTCCCTCTCTCTCTTCTCTTTATTGCTTCCTCCCTCCCTCTCTCCCTCCCTCTCTTCTCTTTGATACTGATGAAAAACTCAGAGAAAAAATAAAAACCCTCGAGCTGCACTGCACCTCTTCAAAGCGGATGATATTCGCGGGGGCAACGTCGTCCAAAAAAAAAAATAAGGTCACAAAAGTAAAACTTTAAAACCTAGGGTCAGTTAGATCAATATAGATTAGTTGAGGGTCATTTTGGTTAAAACCTGTTAGATTTAACTGGCAGGTTCCCGACCAATGCTCGCCAAACGAAGGTGCTAACTCTAGGAAGAGTTTGTTTAATGATCAGACAATAGCTTGCTAGTATCGTTCAGTAGCTATGGGGTGTAAATGAATCCGGACTGTCGTGTATTCAATCTTTGAAGAGTTTATGGTAAGTATATTTGATGGAGAAATACCGTGATTTTATTAAGGTCCAACTCACGCGTGGGGTACAAACGGAATGAGTTGGAACTCCACCTAAAAACCGTGGGGTACAAACTTACACGTTTTCTATACAATCGAAACCCACGGAGGAGTTGAAACTCATCTGGTCGTCCGCCTCCGCACGGAACCAAACAACCGCTTTAGAAAAACACGCGGGAGTTGGAACACGCTGGTTCCAACTCCCTCCAACCAAACAGACCAAGGAGTTCAATTCTCCTCCAGTCGGTCGGCCCCGGTCGGTGGGCCCGGCACACATCACAGCCGCACGAAGGCAGCGACCCGACAGTGAATCGCACTCCAGCCGCCCGCATGCGACTGTGACTCACGGGACCAACCAATCGGGACGACTGACTGAGTTTAAATCTCCTCCAGTCGGTCGGCCCCAATTGATGGACCTCGCGCGAAGCACAACCGCACGTGGTCGCTAGACTGCGATTCAATTTTGAGTCACCAACTATTTGTGCGACTGTGATGCGCGCCAGGCTCACCGACCCGGACCGACCGACTGGAGGAGATCTGAACTCCCCTATTTAGTATTTAAGTACCCCCAGGGGCATTGAAGAAGGAGGAGGGGAAAAAAAAGAAGAGAGAAGTAATCTCTCTCTCTCTCTCTCTCTCTCTCTCTCTCTCTCTCTCTCTCTCTCAACTCACTTAGGCATCGAAATGCAGACACTTCACTAGGAAGCTATGGGGGTGTTTGGCATCATTCCGGAACAATCCATTTTCATTCCGAATTCTGTGATTTAAAAATAACGATTATTAATTCTTCCGGTGGAATGAAGGATTTGGGAACTAAAAAATATCACTCCGGCTATTTCTATTCCAATCAGAACGGTGGACCATCAGATTGTATTAGAAATAGTAATAGACAGTAATAACCTCTTCTGGAAGAGGATTAAAGGAAAGAGTTGTTCCACGTACCAAACACCCCCTGTGCATCTTTGCTTTTTCTAACATGCAAGCGGTTTGCCAAAGAAGATCGACGATCGAAGACCTCATAGCCACTGACTCTACCATCGGCCGTTGCGTCCCTCAGTTTAGCTAGCCACCTCCTCCCTCTGAGAGTGTACGTGACAAACCCTGCCACATAATTTATCTTCAAAACTCATTAATTTTCCCTACCGATGCCAACAAATAAAACTTGGAGGATCCTGCATTGGAACATTTTTACAAGGAACCATATAAAACCCACCACTTCATGATGTACAGATAATGCCTTTTAACTCTCATTTGTAAAGGATTAATTGTGCATATCACAAGGTTAAGTATATCAGGGGGAAAAAATATATTAAAATTGAATTAAGACCTCAATGTTCTTAAAATTATACAATAGCCCACTATACTGGCCACACTTAACTTTTATTTATCAGAATTAATCGAGGCTGACTTTTACTTTAACTTTTATTTATCAGAATTAATCGAGGTTAACTGTCCCATCGCTCGGAACTCCTTCCCCACCTCCCGATTTATGGGCACCGCCTTCCTCGATTTCTTTGAGATGTTTGACAATCTCTTCCTTCTTAGCGCTCAGTCCATTGATCTTCGCATCGAGCTTCTCGAGCTTCGCCCTAAGCTTGCCTGCATCTCTCGGGAGCTCCTTGCCTTTATCATCCTTACTCGCGCCTTCCATCTTCTAATGATCCCACTGCTTTGATGGCCAGGTTAGTTTGTAAAAGCCAGGTCCGAGGCTGTGTACTTTATAGGACAGAAGAGGAGGGCTTAATTCTCTCTCCTCAGCTGAGCATTACCCGTTCCATCAACGGAGGGGAATGGAGCTCTGTAGTCTGTAGCGAGAAAAAAGAGGGCCCACCAATATGGAATGGATTTTGCTTCAAACTCGGAGGGCTTCTAACACTGAATATTTCCTCCGGTTCAAAGTTCAAACATATATGAGATTAGGTGTTGGTTGAACCCGCCGAGTTTTCAGCCGGGCCGGAAGGATCCTTGCTTGCCGGGGTGACTCATGAACGTTTGATATTAGTGTAGGCCATCCTTGGTGCATGCTGGCCCATTGGGTGTTCAGACTAACCCTAACAGAATATTGTAACTGGACCTATACATTAGAGCCAATGGATAGGGCCTGGTCATAAGATTGTGGTGATTTGTTATTGGGTTGGGTCAGTCTCATGCTAATTGCTACACTAGTACCTAACATGTGTGATGCACGGATGGCTACGATGTAGTGCGCATACCGAAACCACAAGAGACGATCCCACTGCATAGAATGCGTACTACATGCATGAATGGCTGAGATGTCGATCCAATCGCACGTACGTACGACGCATACACCAAAGGCAATAGACTCGCACCCGGCCATTGAGTGTGTGTTTTTCTTTTGGGCAAATTAGCGGTAGTTCCCTGGAGCAAATGCTCTGTTATGTTAGGACATGCTCAAGTTATGATTAGCGTTAAGCCTCTCCATAACTAATTTTTTAAAATGTTCATTTTATCCCTACATGCAGCTATGCTATGTAGGAAAATCATATAGAAGAGTAATAATTCATCGGTAAGACTAACAATTCGGTTGGAGTGCTGCTACCCCTGACACAATAGAATCATTGTAGCAGCTACAATGAAACCATTAGGGTTATGTTTTGCACCTAAGTGTAGCAATTGTTACTCTTTTGCACCTATGCAAAGAGTAACAATTGTTACATTACTTTGCTACTCCTCGCACCTAAATGTTACTTTACGGCAGCAAAGTACTGTAGCAATTGTTATTCTTTTTGCACTTAAAATGTTATACTACTTTTGCAAATGTTACTTTTATGCATCTGAAAGGAAGGGCACTTTTATCGATTTAAGGGAAAAAAAATTTCAGATGGGGACCATGCCTAATATTGCATGTTTGGCTAGGGATCTAAGCTTGAATCTAGAGTTCGCTTGTCCTGTAACTAATAAAAGATATCCAACGGCCTCACTTGAGGTCCTCTCTCCAACAAATGTGGTGATAAACCCACCAAAAAGCTCGCTGAATGATCGCTAGATGTAAAATAAGAGTCTGACACTTGCTCGATTTGTTGGCTTGCTTGGGAATCGCTATCGGGTACAATTGAGGTCTGCTACAATAAAAACCATCCAATTAAGTGAAAATGAAATGTTCGATTAAATTTCTTGAGCCGGTCAAAAGCTACCCCCCAATGACTATTATATTGTAGGAAGTGGGTAGAGAGGTCATTGGAGTATAAGCAAAACCCACTCACCAAATATACTGACGTGACACTTTTAACTCTCCAAATATTGATTTGAGGTGAGAGGCCGTTGGAGATGCTCCAAGGGAGTTGCTAAAATGACTTAACACTCTCCCTCTCTTTTTTGTGGCTTATTTTGACTTTGCCCCCCAAAATTTTGCATTGAATTTGACTTTACCCCCCATATTTCATTAATTAGACTTTACCCCCCAAAACTAACTATTCCGTCATCTCACCTCCCAAAACTTTATTTCTTTTCCGTCAGCTCACCCTTTCTCTTAGGACGCGTTTGGCAAACTATATGGGAATAGCATTCCCGGGAATCCCATTCCAGGGAACCCATAGCCCAGGAATGCTATTTCCATGTCAGTGATTGGGAATGCTAGGGGGTTAGGGGGAATAGCTTACCAACCCTCATTCTGGTGTTTGGTTAGGCCAAGGGTTTGGGGTGGGAATGGGCTCATTTTTATCATTTCTACCCCTCATTTTTATCCATGGTTGGAGCTATAAGTACGATTCAGTTGTTGGAGTGGCTGCCATATGAAGTTGTCTCAACTAAAAAAAGAGAAATGCTATTCAGCCTGAAGGTTTTCCCGATTTCGTCGGCCAATTGACGTTCAACTGGTGCTGTTATAGATTTTAAAATCGTTAGTGGGTTTCAGCCACCAGTTGTATGCTGCCACGTCAATCGGGCCTACAAAATCGGGACAAACCTTCGGACTAAATAGCATTTCTCTTTTGGAGCTCGCCGACGCCTCTGTTGGAGCCCCCTCTGTTGCTGCTCGTCGCTGTCCTCGCCGCCTCTGCTACAACCGTCGCCGCCGCTGGAGCTGCTTGGAAGAGGGGAGAAGAAAAGAGAGCAGTTTCGGGTTAATCGTAAAAAACAGGGACCTTAGGCTAACTGAAATTATTCGATATCTTGTTCATAAGTTGGATCGATTGCCAGGGAACTCTCGTACATTAAGCTTTTTTTTCCCTAAAAGCACGTCGGGACACAGTACCGAACAGTGAACGATGTGTTGTGCACCAGTCACTGTTTGATGCTTTGAGAAATTGCTCCAAACAGTCATCGATCCACCACACATTGATATTATGTTAGATTTTGTATCATGTCCGATAGCACTTTTTTTTTTTAAGGGGGTGTTAGTCAATTGGGATTTTAAAATCATTATTCAGGAGTTCGTGGACATGCGGTCTTTGAGAATCCGCGGCCTTTTTTTAAAGAGATTGAGTTTTTTTAGGAGTCTACAGACTTTTCTGAAAAGTTTACGGTCTCATAAATTTCTTTTTTAGGAGTTCACGTGGGATTTTTGTTATGGACTTGGACATAAAATCCCATTTAACTAACACATTTGAAAAACAATTTTGATGAATTTTGAAGGCTCAATACGAAAAGTATTAAAACGTTCATTAAAAAAATATATAAGAACAATGAAACAAAATTAAGCTCGATTTAATCAACATTGTCTCTGCCATCCAAGATTGTCTTACTATGTTGGATAAATAGTTTGGTCAATTTTTACATATGTCAAATGATAAAAAAAAATTCATATCAAAGATTTTAATAATTTTACATATAGAAATTGATAATTTTTTTATAAATAAGATCATATTTAAAACAAGATTGACCGTATCTTGCTCGTAATACTGCCATCCTAGACTACAGATAAAACTTGCGAGTGAGATTCAATCTTTAGCTAAAGAAAGAAGAATATCACGGTTGACGTGAACGCAAACTCGGACTCTAATGTAAGGCAGCGTACATTTGCTCTATTTACTGTTTAGTAATTTACTTTTCACTTCACAACTTTAATTAACAAATCTAAAAAGAAAAGATTGGCAAAAAAATTTCGATCAGCATTTAGACGAATTTGACTTTTTTATTTATTAGGTCCACACCAGCTTACCCTTACTTTCTTTCCTCCCTCCCTCTCTCCCCCCCCCCCCATCATCGGCATAGTGTCTGTCCTCTCCCTTCCTCCTCGTCCTCTTATTCTTCTTTCTCCTCCCCTCTTCTCACTGAATAATTTCAAACCATGTCGATGGCTCCCCATGGCTAGCAATGTCAAAGTAGCCACCGACCCAACTCCAAGGTGTGTCGGGTGGGTTTGACGAGGAAGATGGAAACCGGGATAGCATTATCCGGATGGAAATCATGATACTGGAATAGCATTTTTTTTTTTCTTTTCTTTTTTTAGGTGGGAGCACTATTACTTTTATGGGCAAGTCATTAACTACGGCTGGCAAATTTGGACCCGACACGGCAGACCCAACACGAAGTTAGCGGGTCTGGGTCAGGGTTAAATGGGTTCGGGTCGTAAACGGGTCGACACGATAGACCCATTTAATAAACGGGTCGGGTCTGAGTTTAGGGTCTGGACACGATAGACCCGGGAAGACCCATTTAAAATTCAACGGGTCGTGTCGGGTCTATCCGCAATGTGATACGGTAATATATAGTACCAGCGGGTCTATCGAGTCAGGTCGGGTCGAGTCGGATTGGGTCGGATCGGGTCAACTGAATAGATCCGAGTGGTAAACGGGTCTTATCGGATCTACCCGTTTATAAGCGGGTCAGATCCGGGTTTAGGATCTAGACACGATTAGCTAAATCGGTCGGGTCCGGGTCTAAGGGTTTTAGACACGACACGAACCCGACCCGACACTACCCTTTGCCACCCCTATCATCAACACCCTTACACTTCCGATTCGAATTTTCCAGAACCATCTCCCAGCACCATCGGTTGCAATTTATAGCAATTGTGTTTTAGTTTTATGTAGTGGGCAAATATATTTTTATAGGATGAAAAAAAATTAGGAAAATTTTATCCATACCCCAAAATTACTTCACATACACTGTTTTTCTAAAAAAAACTGGTTTCCCATCTCATACCCCAGCCCGCTAAAACTAAAACCAAAAACACCAGCATCCTTCCCCCCCCCCCCCCCCCCCCCCCCCCCCCCCTTCTATGTCGTTGGGATACATGGAGAGAGAGAGAGAGAGAGAGAGAGAGAGAGAGAGAGAGAGAGAGAGAGAGAGAGAGAGAGAGAGAGAGAGAGAGAGAGAGAGAGAGAGAGAGAGAGAGAGAGAGAGAGAGCTTGGATCGCCTCCTCTTCACCTCGATCCTTTCCTATCACCGTCGAAGCAGGGACAACTGCCACCCCCGCTTTTCCTTTGGTTCGTGCTCCGAACGGGGACGAGAGGGGGATGCTGGCCGAAGACGAAAAGAGGAGCATTCACTGGTAACAGAGAGGGTGAGGTGGGCTAGAGGTGGTGGGGGTAAGGTAGCTGGAAGTGGTGGGGTATGAGGTGGAGGTGGGGTAAGGTGGCCGAAGGTGATGGGGTATGAGGAGGAGGTGGGGTAGTTTAGGGGGTTTTCTTCTTCTGAGGGGGTGAAAGGAAACCAAAGAGGAAGCAAGTTATGTTAAGTACTTTTGGGTTATGAATAAAATTTTCCAAAAATTATTCAAGCTCCAAAATTGATGACTTCACTCCGTTTCCCATTACCTCAAGACTTCACTTTTTTTTTTTGTGTCAATGACAAGTTTAATTTCCCCTCCCCCATACCCCACATGTTTTCCCTTGTTCATACCCAACATGCTTCCCTCCTCCTTCCTCCCAACCCCCCCTCCTCCTCGTTGAAGTCACTATCGCCTCCCCTTCCCTCCTCCTCCTTTTTAATCGCCAAAGCCACTTTCACCTCCGATCCCCTTCCCCATCACCGAGGGAAGTGGAGGTGACATCGGCCCCGACAAAGTGGAATGGAGTGAGAGGAGGAGGATGACAGGCAGTAGTAGCTCCATCAATGGGAAAGAAGGGAGGGAGGGATGTGGAGTATAAATGAGGGAGGCTAGTGAGGTATGAGATCGGGTAAGCGCTGGAGGTGGGATGTGGGTATGAGGCGGGGTAAATGGAGGATATATTTGCATCCAAAATGTTACAAAATAACAAAGTGATCATGGAGAGATACAGTCGTGCCATTATAGATTAACGTGATTCACCAATTGGTAAGTGGGCTACACCACGGATAAAACTTTCGGTGACTGTGGGTGCAAAATCTGGCTAACGCCTAACAGTGCGACCCACAGCCCTGCTTGGGACCCACAAGTCCAATGGTGGGACCCGCAGCATTGCCTGGGGCCCACTTGCACTATCTAGGGTCTGTTAAATCCTCTCGGATATTTACCAAACCCCAGATATTTCTGAAAATATTCCTAGAATATTTTCCAGATAAACCAAACATCTATAAATAGCAAACCCTATAAATTATTCCGGATCCCAAAATTCCAGACCAGAAACCCACTTTCTGTTTTCCAGAGCTTTCTGGTTTTCAGACTCCTTTTCCATCCTCTGATTTCTTGTAAGAAGCACTCCTTGGCCTGTTGAGAGTAGCTCTACTGTTTACTCAGAGATAGTGGATTCAAAGGTTGCGTCTTACCGCACGGAGACGTAGGCTTCGGCCGAACTTCATCACCATATCCCGTGTCATCTCTTCCTCTACCTTTCTACTCTACAGTGCTTGTGTGACAACCCAGCAAGTCACAACCTAGCACTTCAAAGCGCGTCATATCCCAAGGGTAAAACCTTCACTCGACTGTTGGAGGAGAGTCACGTACGACGGCCGAAATCCTCCCCCACTGTTTGGCACCGTCTGTGGGATCCGTCATATCAACTTGCAACTTCCAAGCTTCCCAAATCCTTCGCCGGAGAAAAACATCATACACCCAAACGCTCAGCATCCAACAACTTGCTCAATGAGTCGTCGGTTCGCTATGAGCCAATACTCAGAACAACAACTTGCTGTTAATTCAAGGAGTCGTCCGTCGGTTGATCGCACCGCCCAGGCTTAACCTCGACAGTCGCCTCAACTCGCCGACCAAATTTCTCAGCGCTTGGGGAAAGCACATGTCTCTCCCGGTACCAGTGCTCAAGCGTCATACCAAATCACAGCAAAGGACTATCAACTCCTCACCCTCATGAAACAGAACGCCGCTCTCATGGTGGAAAGAGACTCCCTCTGATAGATTATCGTCGAAGCATGAACAGATCTCCCATGGTCTGCCGTTGGCATCAAAGACGGAGCAGACGTCTGCCGGTCGATTGACAAATCTCCCGCTCCTTCCAGACGATCCTCGTCGACATCCTCAACGTTCTCTCAAATCCCTCTCGAGAGGACCCTCGCCTATTCCTCCTAGGTCGATTGTCTGGGAGCGTCTTAGTAAGTCTGCACGCCATCCCAAGTCTCTATCCTCCGAGTCATCCTCCGAGCCCTGCATCGTGAGGGATGTTCGGAAAGATGGGGACAGCTCCAAAGTTCGGCAACATTACAATGGCGATCGAACCCCAGTTGGGCATCGACGACGAGATGGCCTCCAACGCCCTCTTTGCCTCCTCTTCCTTTGAGACGTCTCTCCAACCAATGAGGTGATCGTCAGAACAATCACGCCTCCGTAGGGCCACTTCATCAGCACATTCTCCGAGCCCAGTTTCCTCGAAGCTGGAAAGCCCCCTTTCTCCCCAGGTTCAACTGTTTAAAGGGAGATCCGACACTGCACGTCCACACTTTCAAACAGGCACTGACGCCGCACGACCACAACAACCAGGTTCTATGCCGCACATTTACTGGCAGCCTAGATGACATGTCGCTGGACTGGTATCACAACCTCCCTACGGCCTCTGTAAGTCAATTCAGGGATCTGGCAGTCCTCTTTGTTCAACACTATCGGTTGAACCTCAAGCCGGAGAAAAAGCTAGACTTCCTCTACCGGCTCAGGATGGGATCGGACGAAACCCTTTGAGAGTTCTCTTGGAGGTTCCGGAACGAGCATGCTATGTTGGGTATTCTATTATATGAAGACAAGCAAACGATGACTAACAGAATATAGAGAAGTTACAAATCTAATGCAAAAAAGTAATTGAACAAACTATAGGGGTTTAGCATGCAAAGTTGAACACAGCAATCAAACAAGGTTTAGGTTGTCCTAAGGTTGTCTACAGATATGGCAAAGAGGTGGAAGAAGGAAGAAGAACAAGATACTTAGCAGTTGTCGAGGCTTGTGCTAGCACAATGCCCTGAAAGCTATTTCGCCGCCTCGGTAGGTGCTTCAAGGCCTCCGACGAACGCTCCCCAGGGTACAACGACTGGACTCCTCTTCAGCACCGAAGGGAACCCTTTGGGACTCTCAGCGTACTCCGGACACTCCAGACAAGAGCAAAAGAGAAAGAAAAGAGAAAGTGGAGAGAGCTCTTCGCTTGGTGTCTTTCTGGCTTCACCGGACCCTCTTTTATATAGAGGTCCTTAGCCATAACGTCCCCACACTCACAGCCATTGCATGCAACGCACTGATGAGCATTCACTGCTCTGTCAAGTGAAACGGTTGCATGTGACAGTGCAGAGGTCCAGGTTCAATGAACCTAGCTCAGCCTCGTGAAGAGTGTAACGGAAGGAATAAATCTCCATTAAAAATTAAAACCCAATGTAAAACAAGGCCCGAAGCCCGAAGACCATTCGCGTCCACGCGGCTCGCGAGCCGCGGCCTCGGCCCGACTCGGCGCGCGCGTGTGTGGTGGGCTATGGCCTGGCTCTTGGGAAGCTACAAAGCCCAATGAAGGGAGTTCCATTATAACCGCATTAAAAGATCTCCCCACGGGCAATATGGGACTAAACTAAAAACCGGTTTTTTCATTATTCTATCAAAACCAATTTTTGTAACAATCCCCCACAATAATGAAAATATCAAAAAACAAATCGAAAGAAGTAGTCTGGAGTACTTATAAGAGTATGTATAGACATAAGGTGTCTTTCGACTTGAACCTTTGCTTAGTGTAGACTGCAGGACTTACTAGCTGACAGTGAACTTATGTCTTGAACTGTACAGATATATATATTATAAGTCTAGTCGACAAGTCTCACCCATACTTTCATATACATCATAGAGTCCCATGCAGTTGTGCTCTTTATGGCCATGAGCCTTCCCCAGTTTTCTTGAGTGTTCCAGAGAATTAGCCTCAATTCTCATAGAAGCGGCCATACTTCTACACTCATATAGGTGCTTACTATCAAGAGTGCTCTGTATCTATACACCCCACTGGTATACCAGCTATAGTTAGCATTAAGAGTCTAAAACTCAGCCTCTCAGCGATACATAATGTACTATCACATCATAGGGAGGGGAGAATTTTGATAGCACCCCCACAAATCCCTCGAATAACTTGTTTTCCCATTGAACCTCGATTTTGGGATCTCCAATCACGTAGGTTGGGTTACCATTATCGGAGACTTATTCGTTTATAGGCCTCAGCCCCATCCCCCTCGATGTACTTAGAACTAACTCTCTAGCTAGTCCTTTAGTTAAGGGATCTGCTAAATTATCCTTTGACCTAATATAGTCAATAGTAATTATCCCATCTTTCAACATCTGTCGAACAGTGTTATGTCTACGACGAATATGTCGTGACTTTCCATTATAGGAGTTATTCCTGGCCCTCATTATAGCTGCTTGGCTATCACAATGAATTGGGACAGCAGGAATAGGCTTTGGCCAAAAAGGAATATCCATAATGAGATTCCTTAGCCATTCACCCTCTTCACTAGCTTTATCTAGTGCTATGAACTCCGACTCCATAGTGGATCGGGCAATGCATGTTTGTTTGGATGATTTCCAACAAATTGCACCCCCTCCAAGGGTAAACACATACCCACTAGTGGATTTGGTTCCTGAGGAATCCGCAATCCAATTAGCATCGCTGTATCCTTCTAGGACAGCTGGATACCTACCATAGAAAATGCCATAATCTAAAGTATGTTTTAAGTACCTTAGAACTCGGATTAGAGCATCCCAATGCTCTTGGTTAGGGTTAATAGTGTATCTACTAAGTCTACCTATCGCATAAGCAATATCGGGTCTCGTGCAGTTCATGATATACATGAGACTGCCAATTACCTTAGAATATTCTAGTTGTGATACACTAGGCCCTAAATTCTTCTTCAGGTGTACTGAAGGATCATATGGCGTTCTAGCAGGTAGACAATCAATATGACCGAACTTCCTAAGCACTTTCTCGATATAGTGAGATTGAGATAGAGCTATGTCATTGGAATCTCTCTTAATTTTGATTCCAAGAATGACATCTGCAGCTTCTAAGTCCTTCATATCAAAGTGCCTACTCAGGAAGTCCTTGGTCTTGACCACTACTTCTAAGTTGGTTCCAAAGATCAACATATCATCTACATAGAGACATATGACCACACAAGTCAAGTTATTGACCTTAGTGTAGATACATTTATCTGATTCATTAATTCTGAAACCACTTGAAGTTAACACATGGTCAAACTTCTCGTGCCATTGTTTTGGAGCCTGTTTGAGACCATAAAGAGACTTTTTTAGTCTACAAACCTTCTTCTCCAAACCTTGCCCTATGAAGCCTTCGGGCTGATCCATGTAGATCTCTTCCTCTAATTCTCCATTTAGGAATGCAGTTTTTACATCCATCTGGTGAATCACAAGGCTATGGATAGCGGCTATGGCTATAAGCACCCTAATGGATGTAATCCGGGTCACAGGAGAGTAAGTGTCAAAGAAGTCCACTCCCTCTCGTTGCCTATAGCCCTTTGCTACTAACCTCGCCTTATATCTCTCTATAGATCCATCTGCCCTAAGCTTCTTCTTGAATATCCATTTACACCCAACAGTTTTGCAACCAGGAGGAAGCTCCACTAACTCCCAGGTGTTGTTGGATGTTATGGATTCAAGTTCACTGTTTACAGCTTCCTTCCAAAAGATGGAGTCAGCTGAGGTTATGGCTTCATTATAACTAGTTGGATCCTCTTCCACTAGATATGTAATGAAGTCAGGCCCAAATGAAGTACCAGTCCTAGCTCGCTTGCTCCTTCTAGGTTCGATCTCTTCATTATCTGAAGAGTCATCCCTCTGTCTAGGAGCAGGCCTCTCAAGCGTACTGGGCTCCTGAGGTTTTTCAGACCTCTCTCTATAAGGAAACCGATTTTCAAAAAATTCGGCATCCCTAGTCTCGATGATGGTATTATCATCTATGTATGGGTTTTCAGAATGGATTACTAAAAACCTATACGCACTACTGTTCTGGGCATATCCTATGAATACAGAGTCAATTGTTTTAGGACCTAGCTTGGTCCTCTTAGGGTTAGGTATGGATACCTTCGCTAAACAACCCCACACTTTGAGGTATTTATACGATGGCTTCCTACCTCTCAGAATCTCATAAGGAGTCTGCTCAGATTCCTTAAATGGGATTCTATTAAGAACATGTGCTGCTGAGAGCACAGCTTCCCCCCACAGGTTCGTAGGTACCCCTGAACTGATCATCATGGCATTGACCATGTCCTTTAAGGTCCTGTTCTTCCTCTCAGCTACTCCATTAGACTGAGGGGAATATGGAGCAGTGGTCTGATGAATTATACCGTTGTCTTCACAAAATTTAGTGAATTCTCCGGACTCATATTCACCTCCTCTGTCCGACCTAAGGACTTTGATCCTCTTCCCTAACTGGTTTTCTATCTCAGACTTATAGGATTTAAACTTGGACAAGCTCTCGTCCTTACTCTTAAGGAGAAAGATTGAACAATGTCTGGAACAATCATCAATAAATGTGATGAAGTACTTGTTCCCTCCTCTCGTAGTGTAACCTTTAAGGTCGCACACGTCTGAGTGGATCAAGTCTAGGGTTTCTAGGCTACGCTCTACACTCTTAAAAGGTTTCTTGGCATATTTAGCCTCTACGCATATGCCACACTTTCCATTTGAGGATGGAACACATTTAGGTACACTACCTAAGTTAACTAATCTTTTAAGGGTTTTAGAGTTAACGTGTCCTAGTCTAGCATGCCACAGATCAAAAGAATCACACAAGTAAGCAGAAGAAGATATTTTATTATCATTATTGAAAGAGGTTACATTCAGCTTAAATAAGCCCTCATCAAGATAACCCTTTCCCACAAAAGACCCTCCCTTAGTCAGGACAAATTTGTCCGACTCAAATACAAGCTTGTAGCCCTTCTTGCTCAGCATTGCTCCGGAGACCAGATTCTTCCGGATGTCTGGGACGTGAAGCACCTCCTTCAGAGTCAGAAGATTTCTAGAGGTGAACTTCAGAATCACATTCCCTTTTCCAGCAACTTGAGCAACTAAGGAGTTCCCCATGTACAGTGACTCGCCTTCTTCTGCAGGTGTGTAGGTGGAGAAGCAGCTCTTCGACCCACATATATGTCGGGTAGCTCCCGTATCCACCAACCAGTCTGCAAGGTTGTTGACTAGGTTGACCTCCGTCACCACTGCCGAGAAGTAGCCGCTCTGTGCCACGTTCGCCTCGGACTTGTTCTTCGGCCGATTAGCTGCACTGAAGTGGCACTCCCTAGCCAGGTGACCTGGCTTGCCACAAACGAAGCAGTCTCCCTTCGGCTTCTTTTTGAACTGGGGCTTGGATTGCTTGTTCTTCTCCCAGGGCTTAGGAGCAAGAGCCTTCTTTTTGGAAGACTTCCCCTCCACGAGGTTGGCCTTTCCTTTTATCTATACGGATTCGGACAACAAGGTCTTCCAGGGTCATCTCCTTCCTCTTGTGCTTCAAACTGTTCTTATACTCCTTCCACGAGGGAGGCAACTTCTCTATGATAGTTGCCACTTGGAATCCCTCGCAGATTTTGTACCCCTCAGCAATGACCTCATGGATGATAATCTGTATCTCCTCAAGTTGGGAGACTACAGATTTCCCATCTTCCATCTTGAACTCCAGCAGCTTCCCGACCACAAACTTCTTCGACCCGGCGTCCTCTGTGGCGTACTTCTTCTCTAAGGAGTTCCACAGGTCTTTGGCGGACTTGCAGGTGAAGTAAACATCATATAGGTCGGGGACAAGGCAGTTGAGGATATAGTTCCTACACAGATAATCCTGTCTTTCCCAGGAGTCTAAGTCGGTTTGGTTAGATGAGCCATCATCTTTAGAGATAAGGGTAGGCTTCTCGGAAGAGATAAGGTCGACAACCTTAAGGACAGTCAGATAGAACCTAAGTTTCATATGCCATCTCTTAAAGTTCTTCCCATCGAATGGTTCAGGCTTCTCACTAGACTTGCTAGGTTTCCTCTCCATCTCAGTAGTCATCTAGGAAGAATTCCTTTTGAATTTTTAAAAATTTGACGGCCAGGTCAGCTCCAGGAAGGAGGTGGAGCACTTGGCTCGCTTAAGTACCAAGCTTCCTAGGGCAATTTAATGCCGGTTTGTCAAGCTTTCCTCGACACCGTCAAACTTATGAAAAATCAAAGGAATTCTAACAGTTAACAAGAGACTAGATCTAAACACTCTCGTATTGGATCTAGATCTAACCAGAATAGAATAGAATGAAGAAAATAGCTTTCAATTGTTGGGTATTCTATTCTATGAAGACAAGCAAACGATGACTAACAGAATATATATATATATATAGAGAGAGAGAGCTTGGATCGCCTCCTCTTCACCTCGATCCTTTCCCATCACCGTCGAAGCAGGGACAACTGCCACCCCGCTTTTCCTTTGGTTCGTGCTCCGAACGGGGACGAGAGGGGGATGCTGGCCGAAGACGAAAAGAGGAGCATTCACTGGTAACAGAGAGGGTGAGGTGGGCTAGAGGTGGTGGGGGTAAGGTAGCTGGAAGTGGTGGGGTATGAGGTGGAGGTGGGGTAAGGTGGCCGAAGGTGATGGGGTATGAGGAGGAGGTGGGGTAGTTTAGGGGGTTTTCTTCTTCTGAGGGGGTGAAAGGAAACCAAAGAGGAAGCAAGTTATGTTAAGTACTTTTGGGTTATGAATAAAATTTTTCAAAAATTATTCAAGCTCCAAAATTGATGACTTCACTCCGTTTCCCATTACCTCAAGACTTCACTTTTTTTTTTTGTCAGTGACAAGTTTAATTTCCCCTCCCCCATACCCCACATGTTTCCCCTTGTTCATACCCAACATGCTTCCCTCCTCCTTCCTCCCAACCCCCCCTCCTCCTCGTTGAAGTCACTATCGCCTCCCCTTCCCTCCTCCTCCTTTTTAATCGCCAAAGCCACTTTCACCTCCGATCCCCTTCCCCATCACCGAGGGAAGTGGAGGTGACATCGGCCCCGACAAAGTGGAATGGAGTGAGAGGAGGAGGATGAGAGGCAGTAGTAGCTCCATCAATGGGAAAGAAGGGAGGGAGGGATGTGGAGTATAAATGAGGGAGGCTAGTGGGGTATGAGATCGGGTAAGCGCTGGAGGTGGGATGTGGGTATGAGGCGGGGTAAATGGAGGATATATTTGCATCCAAAATGTTACAAAATAACAAAATGATCATGGAGAGATACAGTCGTGCCATTATAGATTAACGTGATTCACCAATTGGTAAGTGGGCTACACCACGGATAAAACTTTCGGTGACTGTGGGTGCAAAATCTGGCTAACGCCTAACAGTGCGACCCACAGCCCTGCTTGGGACCCACAAGTCCAATGGTGGGACCCGCAGCATTGCCTGGGGCCCACTTGCACTATCTAGGGTCTGTTAAATCCCCTCGGATATTTACCAAACCCCAGATATTTCTAAAAATATTCCTAGAATATTTTCCAGATAAACCAAACATCTATAAATAGCAAACCCTATAAATTATTCCGGATCCCAAAATTCCAGACCAGAAACCCACTTTCTGTTTTCCAGAGCTTTCTGGTTTTCAGACTCCTTTTCCATCCTCTGATTTCTTGTAAGAAGCACTCCTTGGCCTGTTGAGAGTAGCTCTACTGTTTACTCAGAGATAGTGGATTCAAAGGTTGCGTCTTACCGCACGGAGACGTAGGCTTCGGCCGAACTTCATCACCATATCCGGCCCGTGTCATCTCTTCCTCTACCTTTCTACTCTACAGTGCTTGTGTGACAACCCAGCAAGTCACAACCTAGCACTTCGAAGCGCGTCATATCCCAAGGGTAAAACCTTCACTCGACTGTTGGAGGAGAGTCACGTACGACGGCCGAAATCCTCCCCCACTGTTTGGCACCGTCTGTGGGATCCGTCATATCAACTTGCAACTTCCAAGCTTCCCAAATCCTTCGCCGGAGAAAAACATCATACACCCAAACGCTCAGCATCCAACAACTTGCTCAATGAGTCGTCGGTTCGCTATGAGCCAATACTCGGAACAACAACTTGCTGTTAATTCAAGGAGTCGTCCGTCGGTTGATCGCACCGCCCAGGCTTAACCTCGACAGTCGCCTCAACTCGCCGACCAAATTTCTCAGCGCTTGGGGAAAGCACATGTCTCTCCCGGTACCAGTGCTCAAGCGTCATACCAAATCACAGCAAAGGACTATCAACTCCTCACCCTCATGAAACAGAACGCCGCTCTCATGGTGGAAAGAGACTCCCTCTGATAGATTATCGTCGAAGCATGAACAGATCTCCCATGGTCTGCCGTTGGCATTAAAGACGGAGCAGACGTCTGCCGGTCGATTGACAAATCTCCCACTCCTTCCAGACGATCCTCGTCGACATCCTCAACGTTCTCTCAAATCCCTCTCGAGAGGACCCTCGCCTATTCCTCCTAGGTCGATTGTCTGGCAGCGTCTTAGTGAGTCTGCACGCCATCCCAAGTCTCTATCCTCCGAGTCATCCTCCGAGCCCTGCATCGTGAGGGATGTTCGGAAAGATGGGGACAGCTCCAAAGTTCGGCAACATTACAATGGCGATCGAACCCCAGTTGGGCATCGAACGACGAGATGGCCTCCAACGCCCTCTTTGCCTCCTCTTCCTTTGAGACGTCTCTCCGACCATTGAGGTGATCGTCAGAACAATCACGCCTCCGAAGGGCCACTTCATCAGCACATTCTCCGAGCCCAGTTTCCTCGAAGCTGGAAAGCCCCCTCTCTCCCCAGGTTCAACTGTTTAAAGGGAGATCCGACACTGCACGTCCACACTTTCAAACAGGCACTGACGCCGCACGACCACAACAACCAGGTTCTATGCCGCACCTTTACTGACAGCCTAGATGACATGTCGCTGGACTGGTATCACAACCTCCCTACGGCCTCTGTAAGTCAATTCAGGGATCTGGCAGTCCTCTTTGTTCAACACTATCGGTTGAACCTCAAGCCGGAGAAAAAGCTAGACTCCCTCTACCGGCTCAGGATGGGATCGGACGAAACCCTCTGAGAGTTCTCTTGGAGGTTCCGGAACGAGCATGCTATGCTCTCCGGACATCATCTCGACGATGAAGCCATCATGCTCGCATTCCAGAATGCCCTATGCTTTGACCTCCACATCTACAACGACCTCATCCGCAATCCTCTTGCTTCCCTCGGAGTGCTATTCGATCAAATTCAAAAGGAGATCGAGGTGGAAGACGATCAAGTCGATGGCAAGAAACTTGACCTCGAGAAGCGTCTTTCTGATAAGGCACTAATGAGACCAACAGCTCAAGCTCGCAATGCTTAGACTGAGGAAGATGGAACCTAATCCCATACCCAGATTCTCGTGTGGTGTGCACCCCCAAGACAAAGGAGTTTGGGAGGCATCCGGGCCGGCACACCTTTGTTTTGCAGCGAGCCATACCTCAACTGATTCCTCTTTGAGTCACCATGATGCCGATGAATTTCTATGAGGTTGCCCCAAACCCATGCTTCACCTTAACTTTATCTTAATATATATTTAAGATTGTAGATGGCTCTTCGTTGATAGCTTTTGCAAAGTAGTAGAAGACTTAGACAAGGTGGTTATATATCCTTTTTCTTTTTTGGAGGATTTTTTTTTTATCCCAACATATATTTTATTTATTTATGTTTAAACAAGTTATTGAACTTTTTTTTTTTGGATTTTTCACAGTCTGAATTATATCCCCCTCGATCGGCTCAAATATTCCTAAAAGTTCCCGTTTGTGAGTATGACAATGTAGTACTGAAATCTTATACCAAAGCGTAAGCCAAATATCTCTACCTTCTCTGTCTTGATGGTTTAACTCTGATGCTGAGAGTTGGCATCATGTGCTGTCCAAGCTTACTAAGCTTGATGGGCAAGTAAGAGAACTGTAAAGCTTGAGAACTAGGAAAAAGCAAGGGATTCTACACCTTTCCCCCTCCCTAGGTAAGAGAGAGAGAGAGAGAGAGAGAGAGAGAGAGAGAGAGAGAGAGAGAGAGAGAGAGAGAGAGAGAGAGAGAGAGAGAGAGAGAGAGAGAGAGAGAGAGAGAGAGAGCATGCAATCAGGATGGTATATAAGTAGATCGACGATGTGAACTTGTAACCTTACCTGGTCAAACTCAACTCATTTTGTGTACATCGATAGAGAGGCTTCATGGACAGCACAAGAGGAAGAAAGCCGGATGGAAAATCACAGCCCGGGAAGCAACTGATATTCGATGATTACCAGCCGTCCATTAAGTGGAGCCAAGATGCTGATAATCATCTCCTTCATGTCGATCTCCCAGGTAAGATTAGGGATGCAACTTGGGTGGGTTGAAACAATACAACCCGAGTTGAATTTGGATCGGGCTCGGATTGAGATGTCAGGCAACTCGACCCAATCGAAACCCTAGAACTCATGTATATCTATGTGTCTGTAATGTTTAGGTAACAATCACAACCATCCTATGTACTCATATGTTGAGGTGTTACAGTCATCCGTTTCATCCGTTTCGTCCAGACATATATTTTTTATTTGCTTATAGCTTATCAAATAAAGGCATTACCTAATGATCTAGTAAATTGCATGAATTGAAATACAAATATAGTTGTATGGTAGTGTTAGTGAATATATTTTTTTAAAAGATTTTGATCTTAAAATATTAAAATTTTAATCAATAGGTATATCCGAACCTGCACAATCCAACCCCTCCTACCAACTTGGGTTAACCCGAGCCCAACCCAAGCATAGTAATTTTTGCTTGGGTTGGGCTTGGGCTGGGCATCTCGGACTGAAGGTTGGATTGGGTTTGGGGCTGTAGTACATGGGTTAGACTTGGGTTGACCCTCAACCCGACCTAACTAGCCGGAGTTACAGCCCCAGGTAATTAAGATGCTGTCAGCCTGTTATCCCGACCAAGTCATACACAGAGACTAGAGAGCATAGCTGCGCCGTCCGATATCAATCTATCTATATTACCAAGCTAAGAGGAGAGGGGAAAAAATCCATTCTTTCACTAAATCTCTATAAAAAAAAACTTAGTCGAAATTTGAGTTATACTCCGGTCCATCCCAAACATCTCATAACCAACCTCTCTCTCTCTCTCTCTCTCTCTCTCTCTCTCTCTCTCTCTCTCTCTCTCTCTCTCTCTCTCTCTCTCTCTCTCTCTCCACATCCAGGTTTTAAAAGGGAGGAGATCAAGGTTCAAGTTGACAACTCTGGGAAGCTAGCAGTGACGGGCAGGAGGCAGGCGAGCGAGGGCAGATACGTTCGTTTGGAGCAGGCTTTCGATATTCCCAAAGACTCGATCCTCGACAAGGTCAGTGGAAAATTCGAGGACGGAACCCTCTTCCTCATCATGCCAAAGAAGAAGGTAGCAGAGGCTAAGGAAGCACCCCAAAAGGTCTACCCCCCGATATCCCAGGAGCTGACGAAAGCCGACGACCCCATCAAGAGAGAGAAGCCAAACATAGGTGGTGGTGGCGAGGAGTTGAGGAAGAGAGAGGAAGATCCCATGAAGCTCAATCCGAAGAGAGATGAGGAGAATAAGAAAGAGGATCAAGACCCCATCAAGAGGGAGAAGGCAAAAAGAGATGGCGACGAGGAGATAAAGAAAGAGGAAGATCCCATCCTTAAAGGGAAGCTCAATCCGAAGATAGACGAGAAGAAGTATAAAGAGGAAGCCCACGACAAGAGAGAGAAGGCAAAGAGTAGTGGTGAGGAGGTGAAGAAGAAAGATGAAGATCCCATCCTCCAAGAGAATTGGCCTAAGAGAGATGAGGAGGAGAAGAAGAGATTGGAGGAGCCAAAGGGTACCAGTTGTGGGAATGGAGATCATAACAGGGTGGACGAAAAAGTTGGAAAGAAAGGAATGGTATGGAAGAAGAGAGAGGGTAGTGTTGAGGAGGATGAAGGGTGCTTACATTATGGATTAGTAGATGTATTGGAGAAGATCAACAGGAACAAAAGGTTTATTGCCGTGGCTGTTGTAGCCTTTTCTATTGGGTTCATTGTGTCCCATAAGCTGAGGTCAAGTCGAAGATCAGACATGTAATTAATGTATCACTAGCATCCCTAGCTAGTATTTATGGTTGTATTAATGTAATATCTTGCATTGCACAAATATTGCTCTGTTTGACTGGTAATTATCAATATATACCTAGCTTTTATTCTTCATCCCATCTATAAAAATATAAAAGTGAATTTCAAATATGGTCAAAATGATTGATCACCTTTTAATATGGCTCATGAATGTCTTCTGATTCATCCATCGATCGGTTTTTAAGCAAATTTAGATGGGTGTATATAGCCATCGATTCGCTATATAGGCGGCTAGCCCATTAGCAATTAAAATATATGCTGGTTAATTATGCCTATGACTGTAGTCAGCTTTCAGCTTGACTGAAAATAGCTCTGAAATGAAATGAAAATGACTTGAGATATATAAAAACTGAAATACCCTTTCTTGTATCATTGAAATACCCAAGGCAGACCCCGTCAAAAGGATAACCCCCTTATTTTGCTGCTGCACACCATCATCCACCTCCGTCACCAGCAACCCACCACCGCCTTCTTCCTCCTCCTCCGTCTTCCTTTCTTCTTCCTCCTCCTCCTCTGTAATGACCGACACTCCAGGATGTTTCGCTCAGGGCAACCCAGTCTCATTTAAATATTATTGTTTGAATTCATTGTTTGTGCTTAAACGGGACCAAGCAGCGGGTCCCGGGTACGAGTCACAGGACTGTATCGGAGATGTAGTTACATGAGCTTGTGAGCACGTGAATCGAGGCAAGACACAAATATTATATATATATATATATATATATATAATTTTAATAATCAAATACTGTAGTAGGTTTGTCGGACCCGGCGAGGTTTGCGCACCGGTGCGTCTCGGCGCGACCTGAGTCGAGGGCGGGTCAGGCTCAGCGATAGTCGAGCTTGACCGATATTAGAAAAAAAAAAAAGAGAAGAAGAAAAGGAAATGAAAAAAAAAAAGTCAAAACTAAAACCAAAACCCACCCCTAAACCACACCCAACCCCAACCCCCCAAACCCGAACCCGAACCCGAACCCGAACCCATCTTTCCCCTTTCTCCTTCTCCCTCTCTCTCTCTCTCTCTCTCTCTCTCTCTCTCTCTCTCTCTCTCTCTCTCTCTCTCTCTCTCTCTCTCTCTCCCCCAAACCCGTTCCACTCTCTCTCTTTCGGATCCCTCATCCTCTCCCTCTCAAATCCGAGCCCCCCTCTCTCTTGGATCTCTCAAACCCAACCCGATCCGACCTGGCCCTCCCCCCAAAGACCGCCGCCTCTCCTCTCATCCCGAGCCTGGGATTCCGGCCCGGAATCCCGCCGGCCGCCGCGCCCCTACCCTGTTGTCGCCGCCGCCCCTAGACCCTAACCCGGCCGCCGCCCCCCCTAGACCCTAAGCCCCGTCACCGCCCCCCTTTCCCCCTTAAAAACCTAACCCGACCCCCCTTCCTTCAGACCGACCCCCCTACACCCCTCTAATTCCCCTCTCCGATCTCTCCTCCCTCTCTCCCCGACCTCTCTCTTCCTCTCTGATCTCTCTCTCTCTCTACATCTCTCTCATCTCTCACTCTCTCGATCTCTCATTATCTCATATCTCCATCTTTCTGTGGTGCTGCGCCCAGCCACCGGAGAAGGAGGAGGAGGCGCTGGAATGAAGCAAAGAGGAGGAGGAACCCCGGCCAAAGCCAAGGACCCCGATTGACCGGTCAGCCCACTTCCCTCTCTCTCCGTTTTTGCCTTTTGGGATCCGACCAACCACTTGCCGCCCATGTTGGTCACTACCACAGAACTTGGTTTTTTTTTACGGCCTCCTAAACGGCGGCCAATTGAGACTGGTCGAAAAAAAAAATGTCAATCTCGGCAGCCTGATCGTCGATTTTGATGGAGTCTTTTGCGGGGGCTAGGTCGCAAAATGTCATTTTCGACGGAACCATTAGCGGCCATCATTTTTGGCGGCTTGGCCGCCGATTCCTTGTTTTTTCGGCCACTTTTGACCGCCGTAAAAACCTAGTTTTGTTGTAGTGGGTGTTCCTCTTCAATACGGCCATGGCATCGGCAATGTGGCTGGTTGCTATGCAACTGGTGAGGCCCGACCAAGCTAGGCCATGCCCTCTCCGACCACCCAACCACTAACCCGACCAGCTATGCTCCACACCCCTTTTTGGCCCTTGCTGTCGTGGGTGCCGACGACCTGGTTGTCGGTGATCAGGCAACGGGTGTACCTCGACCACCTTGGCCAAGTACCATCTGGTGCTCAGTCACGAGTGCCGACTCCCTGTGTGCGTGTGTGTGTGTGTGTGTATCCTTGGGTGCGTAGGGTACAACCCCTATCCCTTATCTTCCTCTTCTTGTGTGGTGGTGTTTCTTTTGAGCCGTAGTACGATTCGTAAACCCCCCAAAGTTGACCCACTTGGGTTGGCGACCATTATTGACCACTTCCTTTGCTAAGGCGGTTCCGACCGTATCAGGCCTTAGGAGTGAGCTAGCCATTGTGCTTACCCTTAGTATAGCGTGGTGCCATTTGCATTGTCACATGTAAAGTAGCCATACACAACAATATACCACTTAGCGGGCGACCCCAGAGTTCGACCGAGTGGGAGTCCAACGATTGGGCAGTCGACGATGCCAAGCCCTGACCTGGCACACCAACTCAACCCTCAAACTCCCCTGCAAAGTCGATCTAGTCCCTAGCTTGAACATATGACTCGAGGTTAGCGGGCCCGATCTCATCGGGTCATGCAAGCTTCAAAGTCTATGATACCGATGCGGGTTCAACCGCCTAAGTAGAGTAAGGTCACATAATACCTTGTGAAGCCATGTGCGTACGAAACCAACCATTGGCGTCGACAACACTGACTAACAGAGACTGTACCATTGAAATACATCCTTATGCATGCCCATGTTACCAATCCCAAAAATCGATCGGGCGAGGTGCATTCCCTATCGCCAACCTGAACGTCAGCTCGGTAAGGCTTAACAAATTGTCTTGCAACCCTACCGTATCCGCACTCAAGCCCAAGGTCATATCGGACTGAATGATGAATCGAAACCGACCTTGACCTGAACCCACACCTTGGTAGTAAGGCCGAAGGCTCTTCGGAGTACAAGGCACGTTAATAGTACCATCCGACGCGGATGCGACCATTTAGACAGAATTATACAGTTGAACGATAGTACGACCCTCGATATTGGCAATGCCAACCGATTGACAATACACCATTTGGCGCGTCGGTTTGCGTGCCAGCAGACCGACATCCGATGACGCTACCTTCGGTGCATCGGTTTGCGTGCCAGCAAACCGACATCCGATGACGCTACCTTCGATGCATCGGTTTGTGTGCCAGTAGACCGGCATCCGATGACGCATAAATTCTCGGCTCGGCCAACTCGGGCCTAAATCACTGTTTTCAGTAGCAAACAATAATCATGCACCATTATGTGTGTACTTGGCAGTTCGTGACCGTGTTGACCCAGACAGAGACGGAACGGAGGTTGCTAGCAGAAGCCCGTGTTTGACAATCAGGTGCCATCTACTTCCATTCCCGTGGTCTTTGATAGTGGAAAATAAGAACAACTAGGGTAGGTGTCCATGATACTACATGCGGGTCCCTTCGGGCATCGTCGCATGTGGTCACGTGGACCCCTCTTTGCATGTGAAGTCGCGAGTCCGACGACGCATACTTTAAAATATTAATAAAATAGTCATGCTTTAAAATATTAATAAAATAGTCACAATTATTGCATGGACACCGTAATTAGGTATTTCCCTTAAATTAAAATATAATTTGATTAAATAATGATTATCGGGACCCACCCTACTAAAAGGAGGGGCAATCCTAATATACTGATTTTGGGGGAGTGTAGGTTGAATCGCTTTAAGAGCGATGTGACCTTTAGCTTGTTGGATTCTAATCCGGGTCAGAGACTCGCGACGGAAGCGATTTGGCGGTCGAAAGACCGATCATGGTGCACGTTACACGATTTAAACTTTCATAGAAACTAATCTACATATGTATGCATGTGTATGCACGAGAATCGAAAACCCCTAACGGCAATCTAGCGTAATGATTAACTAGCATGCATGCAAATCATAATGCTCGCTAGATCTACATGTTAGATTACACATACCTTTCGTACGGATCTTTTAACCGCTGAGAATTGTCTTCTTTGTCGATGGAGACGGAAGATTGTTCGCGAAGATGCCGACGGTACGAATGGAGATGTTGCCTTCTTGTTCACCCGATCTCACACGATGCACGGAACGTCGCTCTCGGATCTCTGAGTGCCTCCGAAGAACGACCCTTCTCCTTCCTCAGAACTCCACGCGAGGAAGACGAAGTAGCAAGCGGGAAACGGAGAGAGATTAGGGAGAGAACTAGAGAGATGAGAGAGAGGGGGGTTCGGTTTCTGTAGTACATGGGGCCGGCGCCCCATAGGTCTTTTATAGGGTCGGCCACCCCCCCTTGGATAAGGATCCAAGGGGATAATAACCCCCTCTCATTATCTCTCCATTATCTCCTTTTTATCTCTCCGCGTATTTATCCGTTTTCACACTTTTTAGGGCTCGATCTTAACCGATTTATCGCCCCATCCCTATCCATATGGCCGGCCCTATAGATGAGGGATTCTTATCCCTACATCATAGGGCCGGCCCTAGTGAGGTGTCCCACCACTAGGGTCGACCAACAGTGAGGTCCGGCAGAGTGAGGTTTTTACCAAAACGCCCCGACGCCTCATTTTGACCATTTCTAGCGTGCGATACCTAGCGGCCATTACTTAAGTGATATCTACTAGTTACTTACTATTAACTGAGGCCACCAGAGGGTGCCTCTAGCAAAGTCAACTAGTCAACTCGCAACATACCCCGGTGCATCGCACCTATGTAGCGAAGTTCACTTATGGCTAGGGATCACTACATACGAATCTGTACTAGTCTCGGGCTCAACCCTTAGTACTTGTATGTAGTTACGCATCTACCGTGCTCTAGTGCCAAGCACACACGGAGCGTATACTTCTTTCTTCCTCATGCTTATGGTGTTCCGAGGAGACGGTTCAAGAACCGTACATAATGTTGATAAGGTGGAACCATCAGGGACCGGGGTTCATGGCTTCCAACTCAAGCTCGATCGACACACTACCCGAGTGTACCATCGATCCTCTGAGCTCGAGTTAACCTGCGTAGCCACCCAGAGTGCGATGCAGGCTGCACTCCAATTCACCCAGACTTACTATGTTCTCCATCATACCCCTGCTCTCCGCTTAGTTGTGGTAAACCCGCTGTCCCTCCACTTGATGCCATGATTCACTTCGAGTGGTGAAGACTATCGTCAGACTCGAATGATCATATGACTTGGTTCCTTCCAGGTTGACCTATACATCGTACCTCTGATTACCCCGTCGAGTAACCGAACCCGGTCAACAGTCAAACTGATGACCACCAGGCCTGGGTTTGGTACAGTGTAAGTCACACCAAGGAACGCACCTCCCATCAGGGGTGTGGATGGCCTGCAGGAGTGACATGCTAATGCAACGCCAGCCGGGTAACCCAGTACACCGTGGTTTTGGATCACTGCATATGGACCCTCACACATTGGTACGCCAAAGCACCACGCAACTGGTTAGTCCATCAGTCATGGTTCCTCAGGGTTTAGGACCGTTTTACCCTAAGCAGAAACACGGCTTAATGTACCAGTGTCTGCTCACTGATCTGTACACCGTGTTAGTTCCGTTCAGCCACAGACACTGTGCCTGGTGATGACCATGGTGAAGACATCCCATGAACTGTCATCGCCAACAGCTTAACATGATGAGGCGACCAACCTGATCATAGCTGCGAACTTATTTAGGTTATATGGAACTAATCCACTCAGTCTTCAACTCAGTGGACTACCATATAACCATGGCTCTCTGTTCTCAAAAGAACACGTAACTATGTTACGCACCTATATGCATCTCATATAATAATAACTATCAATCTTTATTAGACCAAAACATAAAGTTTTACAAGCTTAGGACACATCAATCCTAACAATCTCCCACTTGGTCTAGCGAAGCAAAACGGTTTTGACTCCCATCGCGTCCACATGTCGCTCGAATGCCTTGGTAGGTATTGCCTTTGTGAAAGGATCAGCAACATTATCTGTAGATGCAATCTGTGTCACCGCTACTCGCCCTTGCTTTTGAAACTGCCGAATCAAGTGGAACTTGCGCTCGATGTGCTTCCCCTTTTGGTGATGTCTTGGCTCCTTAGCTTGTGCTACCGCCCCACTATTGTCGCAGTAAAGCACAATAGGTAACTGGGCCTCTGGTACGCACCCTAAATCCGTAAGGAATTTCTTGAGCCATACCGCCTCTTTGGCTGCCTCGCACGCTGCAACGTACTCAGCATCTGTGGTAGAGTCTGCGATGCATTTCTGCTTCACACTCTGCCAACTAACCGCTGCTCCTCCTAACATAAACACAAAACCTGATATCGATTTTTTGGATTCTAAATCTGACATAAAGTCAGAATCTGTGTATCCAATCGGCGTCAGTTCTTGTGCAGTGTAAACCAACTCATAGTCCCTTGTTCTACGAAGGTACTTGAGTATACACTTCACAGCTGTCCAGTGATCTGGACCCGGATTCGACTGAAACCGACCCATCATTCCTACTGCGAAACAGATATCAGGCCTTGTACAATGCATAGCATACATTAGACTACCTAATGCCGAAGCATAAGGTATCTTCTGCATTTCTGCTCTCTCCTCAGGTGTCTTAGGACATTGATCCTTAGACAGTTTTACGCCATGTCTAAATGGCACAAAACCCTTCTTGGAGTTTTGCATGTCAAATCTAGCCATAACCTTATCTATATACGCAGCCTGTGATAGCGAGAGAATCCTGTTCTGGCGATCACGTGTTACCTTGATCCCCAAAACATAACTCGCTTCACCTAGGTCTTTCATATCGAACTGTGTTGACAACCAGACCTTTACCGTTGACAATGTTCCTAC
The DNA here is from genome assembly GCA_947650365.1 of Chamaelirium japonicum. Lineage (NCBI taxonomy): Eukaryota > Viridiplantae > Streptophyta > Magnoliopsida > Liliales > Melanthiaceae > Chamaelirium > Chamaelirium japonicum. The sequence goes on along the minus strand of OX393556.1, from coordinate 75,379,950 downwards.
ATCATTTCCAATGAGCAGAATATCGTCTACGTAAAGTATCAAATATACTACTGTGGTCTTATCAGTCCTCTTGTATACACATGGTTCATCCTCGTTTTGAGTAAATCCATACGACTGGATTGCCTGATCAAAACGGATGTTCCAACTTCTAGATGCTTGCTTTAGTCCATAAATGGACTTCTGCAACTTGCAAACTAGATGTTCCTGACCCTCTGACTCAAAGCCTGGTGGCTGAATCATATAAATGTCTTCTTCCAAATTTCCGTTAAGGAATGCTGTCTTGACATCCATTTGCCAGATCTCCCAGTTGTAATGGGCTGCAATGGATAGGAGGATCCGAATAGACTTTATCATAGCTACCGGCGAGAAGGTTTCGTCAAAGTCGATCCCTTCTCTCTGGGTGTAACCCTTGGCAACTAATCTAGCTTTATAAGTCTCTATTGTACCATCGGATCCTCTCTTCTTCTTATACACCCACTTACACCCAATAGGTTTAATATTGGATGATGGTGTAACAAGAGTCCAGACTGCGTTATGGGACATTGATTCAATTTCTGCCTCCATAGCCTTTTGCCAGTCAGAGCTGTCAGAAGCTCCCACTGCCTCATCGTAGCTCAGTGGGTCATCCTCCTGACCCTCTGGATCAACCAATAAGGTTTCTCCATAGTATCTGTCAGGAGCTCTGATGTTTCTCCCACTGCGACGAGGTAGTGGTGGTGTTACAGGATTAATAGGTTCTACAGTATCTAGTATATTATTGTCTGTAATGTCAGCTCCCACTATGCTTTTGGATGCGCTCTCTGATCTAGTACCCAGCAACTCATCCAGAACTACCTTACTAGCAGGTTTGTGGTCCATAACATAATCATGTTCTAGGAAAATGGCATTCGTTGAAACGATTACCTTCTTTTCCTCAGGATCATAAAATAGTCCACCTTTAGTCTCTTTGGGATACCCTACAAACAGACATGCTTTGGACTTTGGCTCCATCTTTTCCCTCTTGTCTATCCGCACATGTGCAGGACATCCCCATATTCTGAAATGCTGTAGTGTTGGCTTTTGCCTTGACCACAGTTCTCTAGGGGTCTGAGGCACTGATTTAGATGGAACGTGGTTCAGAACATATGCTGCTGTCTGAAGGGCATATCCCCAAAAGGTCATTGGTAAACAGGCATAACTCATCATGCTTCGAACCATGTCCAACAAGGTTCGATTCCTTCTCTCAGAGACTCCATTCTGTTATGGGGTACCTGGAGCAGTTAACTGGGATGTTATCCCATGCTCCACCAAATACCCAAGGAACTCGTCAGATAGGTATTCTCCTCCTCGATCAGATCGAAGGGTTTTAATACATTTACCTGTCTGCTTTTCTACTTCAGCCCTGAACTCTTTGAACATATCAAAGGATTCCGACTTCCGATGCATAAGGTAAACGTAACCATATCTTGAGTAATCATCAGTGAAAGTGATGAAGTACTCATGGCCTCCTATCGCCTTGACGCTCATGGGTCCACACACATCTGAATGGATTAACTCCAATACCTCAGTAGCTCTCACTCCTTGGCCTTTGAAGGCCCTCTTGGTCATCTTGCCTTCCAGGCAGGATTCACAGGTGGGAAGGATCTCCGTAGGATCTGTTTCCAGAAGCCCGGCCTTTACCAACCTATGGATCCTATCTAAGGCAATATGCCCAAGCCGTAAGTGCCACAATTGGGTTAAATTCTCCGAAGGTTTCTTACGCTTAGATGAATTAACATTAAATGCTGAAGTTATTATGTTATCTTTCTCAAATTTAGGACTGACAATATAGAGATGATTCTGAACCATTCCTCTTATTATAAAAGTTCCATTCAGTTTAAAAGACACACCAGAAGTATCAAAATAAACTGAATAACCTTCATTAACTAAAGAAGAAATAGAAATTAAGTTACGTCTCAAGGACGGTACATAAAAGACATCTCTAAGAGTCAAAGTCTTATTATTCGAAAAACTAAGAGTAACATCTCCAATAGCTTCAGCAGCAGCCACGGCCTCAGTTCCCATGCTCAAGGTCACCTCTCCATCAAGCAACCTTCTGCTTTCCCGAAACCCCTGAAGAGAGTTACATGCATGGTTAGTGGATCCTGAATCCACAATCCAACTAGCAAAAGAACTATTACTTGAAAGAAATGATTCAACAACTAAGAGTTATAGATTACCTTCTCCAGCATTCCGAGGTTGCTTGTAGTCCTTCTTCCAATGACCCTTCTGGCCACACCGGAAACACTTCGTGCCTGGTTTCTTTGATTCTCCAGACCCAGAGGCCCCAGCAGAGTCCTGCACAGGCTCAGACTTAGGTTTCCTTTTATGTTTCTTGCCTTGAGGTTTACCAGGCTTCTTGAAGGATCTGCGTTGCACGTGAAGTGCTTCGCCCTTCTGCTTGAAGCCATCCTCAGCTGCCTGGAGAGCTCCCAGAAGCTCTGCATTTGTCATAGCCAACTTGTTTAAATTAAAGTTGGTGACAAAGCCTTCAAAGGCTCCAGACAGTGACGAGAGGAAGATGTCTGTCATCACCTCGCCTTCTAGCACAATGTCCATGGTAGCTAGTTCGTTCTGGAACCCAAACATTTTCATCATGTGTTCCCGAACCAGCGTCCCATTGGACATCTTAGTGCCGACGAGTTTCTTGATGGTAAGGTATCGCGTAACGCGATTGTGACCTTCAAACATCTCCTTCAGATACAATATCATATCAGAAGCGTCGGGCATCTCCTCGACTTGCTTCTGCAGAGTTGTTTGCAAGGATGCTATAATATAGCATTTACATATCTCATTAGATTCCTTCCAGTCAGTGAATGCCTTTAACTGTGCCTCTGTGGCATTGGGTCCTGGCAAATCTGGCTCAGGGTCATTAAGGGCTGACATGTGTTTACCTATCCTTAAGACTAGGTACAGGTTGCGCTTCCAGTCCTCATAGTTGGGACCGGTAAGTTTGTGGTCATTTAGGATAGCGGATAGGGGGTCTAACTTGGTCATCTGAAAATAAAAGATTGAATGTATGAGATGCATGAAAACTTATTTTATGGATTTTTAAAACAAGCTAATTATATCCATATGACAACGCTACCCTCAAGCGAAGCCATCTCTATGGATTAATTAACCATGTATGTAAGATCTCGGAGTAGGCTACACCTGTCCGAGGGGGCAGTGTGCAGGTCTTCCGCTTACACGGGTCTTTCCCTTGACCCTATCCAAATCTGCCAACTACGGGCTTTGATGGACCATGGTTATCTTTTGGCCAGTACCACGTGATCACCGTTGTCTTCGCAGCGAATACCTCACGCGTACTTAGGATGCTTACCCACGAGCTTAGGCAATTACGGCACGGGAAATCTAACGGCCCCCACGAGGGTGAGTAAAGCCTGAACACTTGGCACCGTAACCGCCATATCCCAAAGGAGATCACTAAGTAGCTTGGCATAGAAAAACACAACTCTCACCCGAGGGGGTTGTTGAGTTATGCCCTTCCACCCGAGTACGAAGTGATTAGCCGTGGAGGCCAGAGGATCTCTTTAAGTCCTCTTTTACATCCCTTATTATTCTGAGGGTTATTTTGCGAGTATGATTTTATGCAAATGCAAAGGTAGCGACCTCCTAAATACTAGACCCTGGTCACACCATGCTCCCACTAGCGTTCAAGCCCTTCGCCTAGCATTAATCATTCTCGGAATATCATAGTCCCTGCCTCAAGTGGATTTCTCCATTCAAGGGTCACATTACATATTCCGAGAATATCGATGCTCTGCAAAACTGGTTATCACGCTAATGCTCTGGAGCTAATCCTAGAGTCAGACTCACTGGAAAGGACTCCCACTAGTCATGGCGCCTCGCTTATAGATTTGACAATTGATGTTGAATGGATCTCCATCTCATCTTTGATTTCGATGCTGGCCAAATAGGCACACCCGACTAATCGGGTGCTCTCCTAATGGTGGCATAACCATATGTGATGGGATCCCACTAACATCAAAAGTCAACTAAATAATAGGCGTCATCTAGCGGGATCCTAACCTCAAACAGTCGCTAGGACCGGAGGGGAAAGGCATCCCTCTGAAGACAGATAATCACATTATCTCATCGGGGTTCGATATGAAGCATAAAGAACTAATTAAAGAAAGCAACCATTAAAACTGAATTAAGTTCAGGGTCCGACCCCTGAACCTAATTAGCACAGCGCAGGCCTCTAGCTTTCTTCGCAAGGTTCCTCGGTCCGGCTCCTTCGTCGCGCTCGCGAACACTTTGCCGGATCATCTTCATCCTCCAGGGTTCAGCTTCCGCTCCCGATGGTGGATTTCTTTGGCACATCTCTCTTCTCGATCTGTAACCAAAAATTCTAGTACGCTACGAGCAAGTGCTCGATCGTACACAATTTCCTAGAAAGAAAAGAAAACACACCTAGAAAAAAAAAACCATGGGAAACCGAGGATGGTCAACCCCCATCACTCGCCCAATCTAAGGCTCAATTACATATCCACACACAGAAAGCAAATCCAGACAATTGCTAACTCGGGGTCCGACCCCCGGTAGCAAGCACAAAGCATAGATCTAGATTTTTTTATAGCGGCGCCCTGCAAGAATGATTAATAGAACAAGCACAATCTATACATATGCATGATCTAAGCGTATGAACCCCGATGATCTCACGCATTCATCATGCGCACACATGTTCATTTCATGAAAAAACGTGAAACGTACACCACTAATGCGGCTCTGATACCAATTGTTGGATTCTAATCCGGGTCAGAGACTCGCAGCGGAATCGATTTGGCGGTCGAAAGACCGATCATGGTGCACGTTACACGATTTAAACTTTCATAGAAACTAATCTACATATGTATGTATGTGTATGCACGAGAATCGAAAACCCCTAACGGCAATCTAGCGTAATGATTAACTAGCATGCATGCAAATCATAATGCTCGCTAGATCTACATGTTAGATTACACATACCTTTCGTACGGATCTTTTAACCGCGAAGAATTATCTTCTTTGTCGATGGAGACGGAAGATCGTTCGCGAAGATGCCGACGGTACGAATAGAGATGTTGCCTTCTTGTTCACCCGATCTCACACGATGCACGGAACGTCGCTCTCGGATCTCTGAGTGCCTCCGAAGAACGACCCTTCTCCTTCTTCAGAACTCCACACGAGGAAGACGAAGTAGCAAGCGGGAAACGGAGAGAGATTAGGGAGAGAACTAGAGAGATGAGAGAGAGGGGGGTTCGGTTTCTGTAGTACATGGGGCCGGCGCCCCATAGGTCTTTTATAGGGCCGGCCACCCCCCCTTGGATAAGGATCCAAGGGGATAATAACCCCCTCTCATTATCTCCTTTTTATCTCTCCGCGTATTTATCCGTTTCTCCACTTTTTAGGGCTCGATCTTAACCGATTTATCGCCCCATCCCTATCCATATGGCCGGCCCTATAGATGAGGGATTCTTATCCCTACATCATAGGGCCGGCCCTAGTGAGGTGTCCCACCACTAGGGTCGGCCAACAGTGAGGTCCGACAGAGTGAGGTTTTTACCAAAACGCCCCGACGCCTCATTTTGACCATTTCTAGCGTGCGATACCTAGCGGCCATTACTTAAGTGATATCTACTAGTTACTTACTATTAACTGAGGCCACCAGAGGGTGCCTCTAGCAAAGTCAACTAGTCAACTCGCAACATACCCCGGTGCATCGCACCTATGTAGCGAAGTTCACTTATGGCTAGGGATCACTACATACGACTCTGTACTAGTCTCGGGCTCAACCCTTAGTACTCGTATGTAGTTACGCATCTACCGTGCTCTAGTGCCAAGCACACACGGAGCGTATACTTCTTTCTTCCTCATGCTTATGGTGTTCCGAGGAGACGGTTCAAGAACCGTACATAATGTTGATAAGGTGGAACCATCAGGGACCGGGGTTCATGGCTTCCAACTCAAGCTCGATCGACACACTACCCGAGTGTACCATCGATCCTCTGAGCTCGAGTTAACCTGCGTAGCCACCCAGAGTGCGACGCAGGCTGCACTCCAATTCACCCAGACTTACTATGTTCTCCATCATACCCCTGCTCTCCGCTTAGTTGTGGTAAACCCGCTGTCCCTCCACTTGATGCCATGATTCACTTCGAGCGGTGAAGACTACCGTCAGACTCGAATGATCATATGACTTGGTTCCTTCCAGGTTGACCTATACATCGTACCTCTGATTACCCCGTCGAGTAACCGAACCCGGTCAACAGTCAAACTGATGACCACCAGGCCTGGGTTTGGTACAGTGTAAGTCACACCAAGAAACGCACCTCCCATCAGGGGTGTGGATGGCCTGCAGGAGTGACATGCTAATGCAACGCCAGTCGGGTAACCCAGTACACCGTGGTTTTGGATCACTGCATATGGACCCTCACACATTGGTGCGCCAAAGCACCACGCAACTGGTTAGTCCATCAGTCATGGTTCCTCAGGGTTTAGGACCGTTTTACCCTAAGCAGAAACACGGCTTAGTGTACCAGTGTCTGCTCACTGATCTGTACACCGTGTTAGTTCCGTTCAGCTACAGACACTGTGCCTGGTGATGACCATGGTGAAGACATCCCATGAACTGTCATCGCCAACAGCTTAACATGATGAGGCGACCAACCTGATCATAGCTGCGAACTTATTTAGGTTATATGGGACCAATCCACTCAGTCTTCAACTCAGTGGACTACCATATAACCATGGCTCTCTGTTCTCAAAAGAACACGTAACTATGTTACGCACCTATATGCATCTCATATAATAATAACTATCAATCTTTATTAGACCAAAACATAAAGTTTTACAAGCTTAGGACACATCAATCCTAACATAGCTGTAGTGCTCTTATGGGTTGCGAGGGCAGTGCGGGACCAGGGTTAAAATGTTACAAACTATTAATCATCGTATGCTTTTTTTTTTAATTATCTAAGTATATTATTTACTATTGGAGCATTTAATACTTTGTTGCAATGGGTGAAATTGAAAAGATTGGGATCCCGTGCGCACAAGGGCCGTGAACCACCCTGCGCGCACAGCTGAAGATCAGTAGGCCAGCTAAGGGGTCACAGGCAAGGATTGTGGTAAAGTCAATAGGTGGTGCCCTCGATTAGGGATTGGCCTAGCAATTCTTGTCCCAGGGTAGTTGAAGACCCTAAAGAAAGCAAGTTGGGCGGTAGAGCTCCACCGTGAAAGACGGGAAACCCCTTATGATCATATGGGTGACTTTGCGCATGGTGTCGGAGTATGCGCGGCGAGAGAGTTGGCCCTCTACATCGAAATAAAAGGCCCTATAGTAATGCCCGATCGGGGACATGATGAACAAAATATCCGGGGTTCATATTAGGATAGATATTTTATATAATTACTTATTAACAACTATGGAATCTTAATGTGGATTATGAAATTTTAGAGCATGATGATTTAGTGACATTTAGATAATCTTTTTGTTTAAATAGTTTATTTATACTATAAAACATTGAATGAACTTATGTTAGATAATCTAGTGACAGTAGATATTGCATGAGAAATAGACTGTTGATAGGATTAGGGTGTTCTTCTGTAAATATTAATATTATGACTGCTAAATTTAATTCAATTAGCTCGGTTGTCTCATAGTATTAAAGGGTACTAGGATGTCACTAGCCATTAATTTGTCTAATCTCCAAATTTCTCATTGGGGGCTACTCTTTCCCACGAGTAGACTCTCCTGCAGGTACGGAGGTTCAGGAGTAGCAGTGGGAGGCTCGAGGCGGAGTTAGGATTGCAATAGTGTTATGTTTTCATTTTGTCATATCGCAATCTTTTTATTTCGGGTTATGTAATTGTTGGGATTAGTGTAAGAATCATTTAGTCTCTTTTAGCGTTTTGTTACTTGACAATGATCCAGCTGAATTCTTTTGGGTAGGCCTCTCCTCAAGGCCCCAAGCCTAGGGTAGATCACAATGGAAATATAAGAAAAATAATTGACCTAATTGACTAGCCCTGTAGATAGGACCTCTAAACCAGTGTACTTAGTGTCAGGGAGTGGGTGAGATTCCTAGCTCGCCATCTGAGACTTGAGTCTCGTGCTCCTTTAGAGGGACCTCTGTCGGTATGTAGTGGTGCGGATATGCCGCTCATACTGAGAGGATAGCCTTTCGAAAGTCGAGCTTAATTATATCTCTATCGACAGAAATTTTATCTCTGTACTTTCTTTTAAAAAAAAAATATTTTTATAAAAAGCCAGTTTTAAAACACCTCTTGTTTCTCTCTTCTTTTCTTCTTCATTTATGAGAGAGTAGAAGCCCTGTGAGAAACCCTAATCGGTGTTTAAATCCCTTGGTTTTTCTTCAACTCACACCCCAGGGATCGGTTCTAGATTTCTGGGGCGTGACATCCTCCCCCCCCGAAATCACAACATTCGGCCAAACCAGGCTGAATACATCTACTCTGCATTCGGCATGCATAAGAAAGAGGTTTATTATTGACAGAAATTTTTATTCCCATCAATATAATGTGGGTTTTTGCTGACGGGTATAACAATTTTCATTGGTATAAACAAAATGATTTTTTTTTTCATTTTTAATGCAGACAGATATATATTTAAGAACAGTCGGTATAAATAGTTGTATTGGCGGTAAAATGTTATTTATTACCAACTAATAATAAACTACCCGTCGATACTATATATATTTTTATTTACTTAATTTTTGATATTTTTTACCGATGAATAATATAGTGTTCGTCGATAAACACGGTTTGCCCCTAACTGGCCACATTTATGGAGCTCGACTCTGCTCCAATAATTAAACTGGCTAGTTATAGGCTGGTAACAATCACAGCCATAGAATACAGGAGCAACGGCCATGATGCACAGGTGCATTTATGTCTGTATTTTCTTGTTTGTATTTGTCTATAGCAGATCTACAGTCACAATGTATAGAAATAGCTGGGAAGGGTTTGTCTACTAGAGGTATATCTATTAGTAAATCCCTAAGCCACTCAGCTTCGGTACAGACAGTATCGAGAGCAATCATTTCAGACTCCATAATAATTCTAGCTATTACAGTTCACTTTGATGATTTCCAAGATATTGTTGCTCCTCCTAGAAGGAATACATACCCGGCCTGTAGTTGACTTCACATCTAGTGAGTCACTAATCCAATTGGCATCACTATAACCCTCTAGAACAGCTGGATAGCCACTAAATCGTAGTCCATAAGAGATTGTACCCTTAAGGTATCTAAGGATCCTCTCTAAAGCATTCAATGTTCAGCACTTGGATTATTAGTGTATATTCTAAGTCTATTTACCGCATGTGCTATACCAGGCCTTGTATAATTGGTTAAGAATCCTAGAGATCTTATAATTTGTGCATATTCCTTTTATAGTACAGGAAATCCTTGATTTTTATTTAGGTGTATGCTAGCATCGAATGATGTCGATATAGGACTACAATCAAAGTAATAAAACTTTCTTAAATATTTTCTCTACGTAGTGTTCTTGTGACAAGATTAATCCCTCTGGTTTTCTAATAATCTTGGTGTTAAGAATAACATCCGCTTGTCCTAAATCCTTCATATCAAAATTTTGAGATAAGAATGATTTAACCTTATTTATAATTTGCATATTCGTGCCAAAAATCAATATATCATCAACGTATAGACATAGGATAATATTTTTATTTTTCTTTACTTTATAGTATACGCATTCATCCGTTTTATTTATCTCAAATCCAAAAGAGAGAATAGTTCTATCAAATTTTTCATGCCACTATTTAGGAGCATGCTTAAGTCCATACAGTGATCTGATTAATTTACAAACCTTCTTCTCTTGACCTAAAGTTATAAATCTATCAGGTTGATCTATATAAATTTCCTCATCTAGATCTCTGTACAAGAAGGCTATCTTAACGTCCATTTGGTGAATGAACAACTTATAAATTGAAGCTAGGGCTAGTAGAACTCTAATGGTTGTTATTCTCGCTACTGAGGCATATACATCAAAATAGTCCACTCCATGCTTTTGGTTGAATCCCTTAGCTACTAACCTAGTCTTAAATTTATCTATAGTGCCATCTGGTCTAAGTTTCTTCTTAAATACCCACTTACATCCTATGGGTTTACAACCAGGAGGGAGATCAGTCAATTCCCAGGTATAGTTCTGGATAATTGACTGAATCTCATTGTCAATAGCCTTCTTCCAATATGGGGAGTTATAGGACTTTATGGCATCCTCATAGATGGTAGGAGTGTCTTCTATTAATAGAGCATAAAAGTCATCAAAGGTTTTCTCTACCCTTTGTCTTTTACTTCTTCTAGGCTCAATTGATGACTCTTCTTCTATATATCTTATGGGACTAGAACTTATATCTGGATTGAAACTAAAACCTATATCTGTATCATCGGTTCTATCCGTATTTCTAACTCTAGTCTTAAATAGAAATATGCTTTCGAAATATGTCGCATCTCTGGCTTCCATGATGGTGTTGTTTAAGATTTCTTCTATCTCAGAGTTAAAGACTAGAAATCGATTAGCATTGTTATCTAATGCATAACCAATGAATATAGCATCTACTGTTTTGGGTCCTATCTTCTTTCTTTTATTGTCAGAAATTCTAACTTTTGCTAAACACCCACACACTTTGAGATAGTTCAAAGTGGGCTTCCTATTCTTCCACAACTCATAGGGGGTAAGGTTTTTGTTTTTAGAGAGAATACGATTAAGGATAAAATTGCCTGCTAATAGGGCTTCCCCCCATAAGTTCTAGGGTGGTCCTAAGCTAATTAACATGGAATTGACCATATCCATTAGGGTTCTATTTTTTTTTCGGCTACTCTATTTGATTGAGGGGTATATGGAGCAATCACCTCATGAATTATTCCATATATTTCACAAAATATAAATAATTCATTTGAGGTATATTCTCCATCTTGATCGGATCTAAGAATTTTTAAGGTCTTATCTTTCTGGCTTTCAGCCTCAGCTTTATAGACCTTAAATTTGTCTAATACCTCATCTTTCGTTTTTATAAGGTAAATATAACAATACTTAGATAGATCATCAATAAAAGTGATGAAGTATCTGTTACCGCCTCTCGAGATTCTTCCTGAGTCACATGCATCGCTATGGACTAATTCAAGGAGATCAGAGTCTCTATCTATTATTTTGAAAGGCTTCTTGGCTTGTTTGGCTTCTACACAGATTTCACATTTATCGTAATATTGAGTATCTACCTTAGGTGTTAGGTTTAGATTCATCATTCTTTTGATGGCGTTATAGTTTACATGACCTAGTCTAGAGTGCCAGGTAGAGGAAAACTCAATGTTCAAAATAATGGGATTATTGTTATTAGAAGGGATACATGTATTCAGCTTAAATAAGCCGTCAGTCATGAACCCTTTCCCTATGAAAGACACACCCTTAGTTATAATCACTTTGTTTGACTCGAATACTAGTTTATATCCATGTTGGACTAGGAGGGACCCACTAATAAGGTTGTGTCTAATCTCTGGAACATGATAGACATTGCTTAGGATTAGGGTCTTGTCTGATGGCAGCTTTAGGTTTACTCGACCTATTCCTGTGCTTCGGAATTATTATCCATGGTCACTACTCCTCTATTCGAGATCTCACATGTGGAGAACCAGGAACTATCAGAACATACATGAATATTAGCTCCGGTATCTATCCACCAGTCAAGTGCTTGGATTGCCAAGTTTACTTCTGGGGTAAATTGAACTAGCCTACGAATGGTCCTAGTAGATCCTGTTGCCATTTCGATTTTTGGATTAAGACTTTGTGTCAGGTGCACTTACACTAGAAGTATTTGACCACTTATCAAATGCTCCAGATTTTGGGGATTACAGACAAGACACACATACACAAGTGTATACGCCAAGCTCTCCCTACTAGAGTTTTGATTAGGTCGATAGATTTTTATAGTTGGATTTTAGCTAGATTAGACTTAGATATCCAAATAAAATTCCAGATTGTAATGGACAGATCAGCTCCAGATGGGTGGTGGAGCACTAAACTCGTTTAAATACAAGTCCGTCTTAGGCACGTATACCTTTTTGACAAGCTTTTTTATACATTGTTACGCAATAGTATAGTCACTAGAGATCGTGAAGTTACTAGTCTAGCGATAAGTTTTAATATTTTAATTAGATAAGGTACTATTCTTTTCTATAAATAATTAGTTTCTTAAATTAAAATTATTTTTCTTACAATTTAATTTTCAAGTATCTTAATTAGAATATAGAAAATAATTTACGCAAATAACAATATATGCTAAGAACTAATATTAGGCAATTTGCTAATTACAATTAGCAATAGATACTACTACTAGCAAATTCGTATTAATAAAATATGCTATTTTAAAACAAGAAGTAAATATTTTTTTCTTATATAATGATTATTTTAATCTCTATCAGAGCAAGGATGATTAGAATGAATATTTAATAAATGAATATATAATATATAAGAGATATGACAAATATCTAAAATTTATATTTTTGAATATTTATTTAGCATATAACATGTAACTAATTAGAATTTTGCAAAGTACAATCGACTTTTAGATTGTTAGCTACAAGTGAAAATATCTCACCTAAAAAATTAGATGATATAAAATCTTTCAACAAGATTAAACCAATTCTATAATGCTAGAAATAAAATGTTACCCTAATCATGCAATGACTAATAAAGATAGGATTAAGCTCTAATGAATATTTGTATATTTATCATGCTAAAATAAAAATATCGAATTTTACATATGTAGTTACTAGTTGACTATGATCTAGGATTTCTAATTTGCAAAATAGAGAAATAAAAAAGGGAGAGTTTGGATGGAGCCTGTTTGGTCGAAGCGCGCAAACGCTGTCCTAAAAGTCGATTTGCAAAATACAACGACCCAGCCGGCTCTCCCTTCCGTCGGCACGACTTCGAGAGGGTGTACGGCGAACCCCAATGTACCTTTCAAGAACCCAGCAGGTAGCAGAGATCGAAACACAAATAGAAAATGAAAGATACAAAGTTTTTGGTAACAAAAGCATAATTTGTTGTCTACAAGCTCTATGGTCTTGGGTCTCTTATATAGGCAAAGCCCAATATGTGTTGATGACTGCCCATTTATTTAGACTTAATGGGCTTTTATAGCCCAGCCATTATATCCCATTTAGTGTGCCCGTTTATAGCCGTTTGTAGCCGTTTATAGCCGTTATACGTTACATGATGATCATTTGTTTTTAAAACACATAAATAAAAAATTAAATAAAATCTTAACAATCGAACTCGGAATCGAGCAGGGATAGTGAGGAGGAGGGGTCGATGCGGGACGTGGTGCGGGGGAGGGGGTCGGCGCCGGTGACGGAGCGGGGGAGGAGGAAGGGTGGAGCGGCTGGGAGTTGATATCCATCACCGTCATCGCCGCCGCCACGGTCACGAGAGGAATGGAGGGGCTGGCCGAGGAGGTAGCGGACGAAGGAGTCGGGGAGGGGGTGGAGAGGGTCTTGATGGAGTAGGGTTTGAAGACCGGGTACCACGCCTGAATCTCGCATCGCTGAAGCTCCTCCTCTCTCATCACCCCCTTTCCGTCTCTCTTTTTTTTAAAAAGAAAAACCTAAATACACTACAAAGATCAGAGCAGCGGAATGAGCCAAAAGACCCCTCACCCTGGACAAAACAACAAGAACCAATAACACGAATCATCAGTCCCAAAGGGGGGGGGGGGGTAGAGACATCCCTAAACCAAAAATCATCTTCCTGCAAAAAAGCCTCACGCGTAAGCCAATTAGCCACACCAACTGTCAGACCTAATTGATCAAACCCATCGCCACCGTCGCTGGACCTAACCGAACTCATCACTGCCATCGGACCTAACTGAACCTGCCTAAACTAAAATCTTGAGGCCATGGGATGAACCCTATGCCTATAAATCCCAAACCTAAACCGATCCCCTACGTCCCCGCTGCCACTTTCGCCTCCATCGCTCAGGCCCTTCGCCTTCACCACCACTGCTCGCAGTCAAGGTTGCAATGGGTCGGGTCGGGTTCAGATCGGGTTGAGACATATGTATAAGGGCAAAACACCCAACCTGAACCCGACCCGTTTAATAAACGGGTCAAAAACTTAAACCCAAACCTGACCCGCTAATAAACAGGTTGACCCGACCCGACCCGTTTACTAAAAGGGTCGGGTTGGGTCAACAGAACCCATGTAAACCTGTCGGGTTGGGTCAAGACAAGTCGGATTGGGCCGGGTTTGATCGGGTTGGCTCAAGTTGGCTCAAGTTGGGTCAACAGAACCCATGTAAACCTGTCGGGTTAGGTCAAGACAAGTCGGATTGGGCCGGGTTTGATCGGATTGGGTCGGGTTGGCTCGAGTTGGTTCGGGTCGGGTTGACACGACCGATTTGTTAAACGGGTCAATCGGGCTATAAGTACAAACCCGAACCCGACCCATTAAATAAACGGGTCAAACGGGTCGACCCGTTATGACCCGAACCCGTTTAGACCAAACCCAAACCTGCTAACTTCGGGTCGGGTCAAGAATTGCCACCCCTACTCGTAGTTGCCTCCACCTCCATCGGACCTGGCCATCCTCTGCAATTGACCGATCGAGAGAAAAGAGGAGGTGAGAGTAGTCTCGGTATTAAAAAAAAAAAAAAATTATCCTAATGTTGGATTGGTGAGAGGGGTTGGAGCTCGAATGCAAAAACCGGTAAGAGACCGTTGACGCAGATCTGTGCAATGAGAAAAATGAATGGCCATATATGATGCACAAACTGCGCGTCCGCTCATGATAAAAATACCCTTGCACATCGTGGGGGCCGACGAATTCCTCGTCACAAGCGTGTTATCGCTACAGGTCTTTTGAATTACTGGAAGTTCCAGAGTGAAGCTCCCGATTTACCAACGGTACGTCCAACACACCATCTTCTCCCCCGGTCCCTCGTCAGCGGCAGCTCCAGAAATTTAAATCAGTGGGGTCAAAAGTTACATTAAAATTTTTTTTTTTTTTTTCAGATGACGGCTTTTAATAGGGTTCGATGATTTGATGGAGTGAGATCAAACCAATAGTCAAAACTAAATAAATTATAATAAAAATTAAAAAATAATAATTTTTTTAATACATTTGAATCGGTGAGTGGGGTCAATTGACCCCACTCACCCATATATATGTAGCGCCGCCCATGGTCCTAATGCATCTATCAACACACCCGGCCGGTGACCTCGTCGGCACCCCTGAATACCACCACTGTCGTTAATTTCCATTGAAGGTTGTCGATTCCTGTATAGACCACTCCTCCTCCACCTCCTCTTCTTTCTTCTCGATCTCAACCCAAATACAGTCGGCCAACAAGTGTTGTACTGTGACGGAGGCCTACATGAGTTGGTGGGAGAAATGAGGTGTGGGAAGATCGAAAAGGAATGCACATGGGAACTGGATGAGGGGTGGAGGAGGAAAAAAGTTTCAGCACATCCTGCGTAGGCTACAATCATGTGACGACCCACTGCGACTCAAGAGATATGGGGTCGCAGGATCTAGCACATGGGGGCAATGGCCCCCAGCACTAAGATTGTGCTGATAGGCTCTGGGTAACAATTGTAGCGTACGCATGATGTGCCGAAAATTTTCCGTGGTGGAGGCCAGGGGAGGGGTGAGTGCATGTTTGCTACTGGCTTGATTTGCTGTGTTGGCTACCGACCCAATCACAGCAAGCCATGTCGTCCATTTTAAGGGACATAATAGGAAAGGCAAGTCCGGTAGTAAGTGTAGACCTCATTATACATTTTAAATGGGTGATGTGGCTGGTTGTTGTGATTGGGCTGGAAGCAATCGCAGCAAATCGTGGGGCCCACTGGGATTCAAGAGAGATGGGGCCGGGTAGCGGGCTCTAGCACATGGGGATAGTGGCTTCCAGAATTCAGGGTGTGCTGATAGGCTCTGGGTGCAGTGGGCCCTGTGGTTGTATGGTACGCGGCAGAGTGGGGGAAAAATGCATGGTTGGTCATATTGGAATTCGATTCTTTCACTGTTCGTCCTTTCCTTGGGTTCACTCACTCGGTGGGAGGCGTACGTACTGCATGGCGGGAATCACAATCATCCGATAGATCAAGATATATGCGGTTGAAGCCGAGTATGCTGCACTTGTTGGGTGCCTGACGTCCATTGGATTCACCGAGGGAAAGGACGAGCGAGCCGTAGAGGAGTCGTCCAATTGTCATCTTGGCTCACTTCCAAAAAGGTGGGAGGATTGTTATTCTACCCACGGCTTCATCATCGATCATAGCGTGGCACCCATCACAGCCATCCGTCTGACTGCCAGTTGGGGCCATCGATCAGGGTTGGGTGCAACGGACGACGACTGTTATCGCGCCGCATCAAGTTGCCCAGGGAAAGTTGGCAAAGTGGTTTGGCAGAATAGCATTTTCCAAGGAAAAATTAGATATCCTCCCCTTTTTATTCCTTGTCAAGTTGACTGTAAGTTTTGTGGTCCCTCTAGAGGAGCAAATATTCTCCAAAAAAAGAAAAAAATTCTTCATCAAACAGACGATAATGGCCGGATTCCCTCCTTTTTTATCTTTGGATGTCGTGGCGAGATAGAGAGAGAGAGAGAGAGAGAGAGAGAGAGAGAGAGAGAGAGGCACTCCGATCAGCCGTTGCCCCTCGTGTCCGCACGCATGCTACTCGACTGACGAGGACTTAGCCCGCTTGAGACCCTTCAATTTGATCCCCACATTTAGACTGCAGCGGCTGTAGTCAAGAAGAGGCAGTGGGCTGGTTCGGATTTTTTTTTTTAGTTTGACATAATTAAGTCCTTTTTGATAAATGACTAGTTGTAGAATACGCTAATTTTGAAACATAGCAAGTCCCTCTCTCGACAAATGTACTTTTTCTCGAGACGAATGTATACTCTTTCTGAAGACGAGTGTAGACTTGTAGGGACCTTAGTTAATATAGCAAATTATGATATCATGTGGCTATTATTATAAATTAGTTAAGGACCTTAACCTAATTAGCCAAGTTTACTTAATAGTTAATGATGGTATCAAAAAATATCACCGACGCGTCGTCCACGTGGCAACAGCAAAGAAGAATACGACGAGACGACAAAAGTTCTTGGGGGGATCGCCTTTGTCTTTGGGTACACCAAGGGCGACCCCGGGTGACCAAAGAAGAAGTCCCCCCCTCCCGATGAGTTCGAGATTCAAAGCCAATCCCGATTTTGGGTAAGCAGCTTTGTAGCCAAAACAAGACTTGGAGTTCAAAGAACACTCCCAGCGAATCCGGCCTCCGCCCGCGCGATCAGCTCGCACGCGGAAGATGTCGCCCATGACTGACGCCCTGAGCTTACCCTTACCGCATGCGATCCGCTCGCACACGGAAGAGGTCGCCCGTGGCTGACGCCCACCGCTCGCCCAAATCTTACCCTGATGGTACAAGGACCGTACATAATGTCGATAAGGTGGAACCTTCAGGGACCAGGGTTTATGGCTTCCAACTCAGACTCGATCGACACACTACCTGAGTATAACATCGATCCTTTGAGTCCAAGTTAACCTGCGTGGCCACCCAGAGTGCGACGCAGGCTGCACTCCAATTCCCCCGGATTTACTATGTTCTCCCTCATACCCCTGCTTTCCGCTTAGTATGGTAAACCCGATTCCCTCCATCTGGTGCCATGATGCAACTCAAGCGGTAAATAATACCTTCAGACTCGAGTGCTCATATGACTTGGTTCCTTCCAAGTTGACCACATATATTGTACCTCCAATTACTCTGCCGGTTAACCGGATCCGTCACTTGTAACACCTGAGGTGTTAAATTTGAGAATAATAAAAATCCTCCCAGGGCTCTTTTCGTCTTTTTACCGTCAGACTTTCTTGTTGGGTTTTTTCTAGAATAATGGGTCGTAAACCCATGAGATGTTTTACGTTCACTTTTTCTATATTTTCGAGCACGTCGTATTGGTGCGTCCCGTGCAGGGATCGGGTGTATGCGCAGCCTGTTTCGGCAGCCCGGTAGTTAAAACCCTAGAATTTCGATAATCAGCCCACTGTCGGTATTGTTTGGTTTACCACAGGAGATTGGGTGATCGGATCGTAGCAAGGCTGGATACGTTGGGTGAGGCTCTGAAAGACCTTTCCAACGAGCCTGAGCGGGGGTCGATCCGACACCCGGACAATAAGTTATTGCTATTTTAAAATTCAGAGTATTTCCTTTATTGTGGGAGATCTACAAGTCATAAAAATATGTACCAAATGTCAATGTGTTCATGTCGATGAGACCTTTCCAACGGATCCTTCCGTGCCCATTTCTGACCTCCGGTTTGTTACCTATGGCTGATTATTCTTTTCAGCTAGGTAAGTCGACGGTTTGCACCCGGGTTCCAACCGAGCACAGTTCAGGGCTCGGGACCGAGCCCGATCAGCCCTATGACCTTCCTCCCAACCTTTCAGCTGGGTTTAGACCCCCTCGATCACCCACCCCGGTAATTAAAATTCAAAATTCGGATTAGGGAGATCGGGAATATTTAAGACGATATGGCCAAATATTCTCCTCCATAATTCCCTCCTCTTTGTTAGGAAGGTCTTAACCAACCCGATTCCCCAGCCACCTTGCCATAACCGCAGCACCCCTACCCCTTCCTTTGTACGTGAACTGAAGAGCGAGAGAGAGAGAGAACGGAGCAGAGTAGAGAGAGAGAAGAGAGAGAGAGAGAGAGAGAGCGGCACAAGAAAGAAGAAGAAGAGATAGCAGGAGAAAGGAGAGAGAGAGAGATTGAACCCCGAAACCATCAGGTTGGTCCTCCCCTCCCCCTCTTCTCTCCTCCGCGACTCCTTCCCCGCAACTCAAACACCGGCCACCACCATGGCCGCAACCCAAGCCCCCTCCACGCACAGCCGGACCTCCAACCCGACCACACCCTCCTCCTCCTCCCTTGCCGCGGTCCACTTGGGCCGGGGACACCACTGCGACCCCACCTCCGGTTCTCTTCAGGCGGACCAAACTCCAAGCTTCGTCGGCGATCGCCGGAGAAAAACCAAACCCAAGCCACCGGAGCTGCACCCTCCGCCACGAACCCCTCCGACCAAGGTCGTTTCGGGCTTCGACGGCACACCGGCCACCTCCTCCCGCGCCTCCCCTGCGAGGGTGATGCGGGGGATACCGGCCGGGCACCGCCGGCGCACCCAAACCCGGCCACCCCGCCGCCGGCGTCGCTCAAAAACCAGAGCCCTGTTTCTCGTTGAGAAGAAAGACAGCAGGGACCAATCCGTAATTAAGATATATCCCAGGTTTTCTTTAAAAAATGTTAATACTGCAACCCGACCCGACTGCACTGCAACCCGACCCGCTTAAGTGCACAGCAGACCCACAGACCCGGCCCAACAGTGAACCGGTCTGGTTCACCTGAACCAGACCCGTAAACCGTCTAGAATTGGTTCAACCGCCATTTCTTCGTCCGATCTCGGAATCGAACGAAACCAGCGGCATTTCGACCGGCTCGAAGAGACCCACTTGTTAAACTAGAATTGGTACAGTAATTTCACTATCTAGGATCCCTTTTTAGCCATGGGCCCGATCTAGTCGGTGCACCGTGGTTTGACCACCAATTCTCCGTCCGATCTCGGAATTGGATGAAACCAGTGGCATCGTGCCCAGATCATCGATGCCGATGTATTGAACCTAGTTTGGAACCCTAGAGACCCCTTTACTCTATTGAACCGATCATAGATCGGTTTTCACCGGTTCGACCCTAAAACCTCCGATCGAAGTCGGATTCGAGCGAGACCGGATCCCATGGGTCCCTCATCCCGAAACCAACCTTTTTAGAACCCTAGTTTGAGTAATTTATGGATATAACAACTTATACCTTTCAAACCATGATGGTCAGTTTCTCCTTCGACGGTACACCGGACCGATAGGCGTGAGGAGCGTGGACTACCGAGCTATTCTCCAGGTGAACATGATTAATTCTATTCTAGTTAGAGTAGATTGTAGTTGTATCTATAAAATAATAAATAAAATCGTATGTGGCATAGTATGTCCAATGCATGCAGGCGGGAAACCGGTACTGCATGTGGGAGGTGGGCATACTATCCCTTTCCTCTGAATAATCATGCATATAATATTTTGATAGCTGTAACAGTGATTGACTCAACCTAGATTCACACTAGGATGCATGCAAACAAGTAGATACTTGTACTGATTATTTATTAATATTCTGTTGAATGAGTGTGTTTGGTGACCATGAGTCGCATGGGGCAGTCCAGTTGCTATTTAGCAACAAAGACTGGTGGTCTCAGTGGAGAGACCGGTGGTCTCAGTATAGAGACCGGTTGTTATACTTCCTCAGTCGAGGTTCTCTTCCCAGAGGGAAGACTCACTACTCACGGGCATGGGTAGGGGACCCGAGTGCACAGGATGGGAGGTGAACCACCGCCTATGCATAATCCGAATCAAGTAGGTAGGTCACAGGGTTGGGCAGGCGGTAAAGCCCCTAGTGGCCTAGTAGTCCACCCCTGGGTAATGACCCCGAAAAGCAAGGTGGGCGGGAGTGCCCCGTGGTGAAAGACCAAGCCCCCTTATGGCCATATGGGTATTTCTGGCTCTCCAGGTACATTTGGACCCAGGTTCTGTTGGCAGACTCAGTTAGAAAACTGTCGGTTCACTTTAGGAGTAGGTAGAACTAACCTTCGGTGATTAGTTGCATACTTTTAATCTGGATGCTTGTTTGTCTTACATTTACTAGTTGTAGTTGTACCATAGTAGATGTTGAGCGTCCATTTGGTGCGAATTATCCCTTCTTTATCATGCACATATCGTCACTTTGCTACGTAAAACTTTCATAATACACGTAAACTGCATGAATTTCTTTGTACCACGATATAGTAGACTTTCATACGAACCCAACGGCATATTGGTTCGCTCTCATACATTGCATGCATGAAAGATACAGAGCCTCATAGTCCAAATTATCCTTTTATCGATAATTGCGTTTGAATCTGATAAGCGTCATCTCATCTGTGTTTTTCAGGGAATTGATCCGGTTTTCGATGCAGTCAGCTCAAAGACTTTATGACCAAGCCATGGATATTCTCACGATAATTTGACGGAGGCCGTACAGCTCGTTTGGAGGCTTATTCTGAAGAACGATGAAAACGGACAATTGCAATGAGTCGGATGAGAGAAGACTTTAACTGAGCCGATGCAATGCATGATACAAACTGGAAGAGGACTACAGACATACAAATAGGTGACGATGCGATTGATGATGGATTCGGATTACGATGACCAAAGCCTGCTCAAGTTTTCCGCATGATCCCATTGCGCTTGAACCCAGTTGTAATTATTCCATTCCTATGCAAACAAACCCAAGCCCAACTCCGATCCACCAAGCCCATGCATGCACCCACCGTCCGATCCATGACCTCATGCATGAACCATGCACGTTCATTCCATCAAATCGCATGACACCCAAGTCCCTACTTGTGCACCCGATCCCGGTCCGACCCGATCACAACCGCCACTTTCCATATCTCTTTCCACCTCTCATTCCCACTTAAACCCACCGGATCCCATGCAGACCCCCGTTCCAGCACTCTCTCCCTTTAAAACCGGAACTGATCACAGCCGTCCGTCCGATACTAGAGCAAACACATGCATGCTTGCATGTGAACCCAACCACCAGCCCCTTAACCGCACTCACTCTCTCATCCAATCATAGCCATCCGATTTAATCCAGCCGTCCAATACATCCACCATGCATGCTGCCCAATCACCACCGAACTTCTTTACTCTCTCTCTCAAAACCCAAATCCTAATTGATCACAGCCGTCCCTTGAGCCAATGTACCTGATCGGCCCAGCTCTCTCTCCCTATTCTCTCTCCATCGAGCCAGCTGTATCCGAGCCCCTCTCTCATAACCGAACGTGACCCTCTCTCTCTCTAACTAAATCACAACCGCCCGACTTCCTCTCTCAGCCCAATCACAGCCGTCCGATCCGTTTTCCCTCTCCCATCCGTGCATCATCCATGCAACCGAAACCCAGGATCCACTCTCTCTCTTCCTACTTCCTCTCTCTCGTACCCAGCGCCCCACCAAACTTCCAGCTTTCTCTCCCGAGTTCCTCTCAACCGAAAACTCAGCCGATCGTCTCTCTCTCTAGATCTCCTTCCATATCTCTCTATCTTCTTTTTCCTTATCAGGCCATCCCGTCCACACACTACCGATCAGGCCCAGCTCTCTCTTTTCCTACATTCTCTCTCTCTCTACCGAACGTTTCTCTCTCTCTATTTCCTTTCTCTCTCTAAAGCTGAACCCAGCCGTCCGATTCCCAGCTGTACCCGACCCATACACGCACCCAGCCGAACTTCTTTCTCTCTCCCGGATTTCTCTCTCTAAAACCCATGCACGTTCCCTCTCTTTCCTTATCTCTCTCACCACCGGACTCTCTCTCTCCTATATATAGGGAGGGATCCGAACCATCAAGGGGAGAGAGGTTTTGGACGAAAATCATCCACCACTGGAGAGCTTTGGACGACCAAAAACTCAGCCATAGACCACTTAGGACGAACCCATCACCACCGTATACCATCCCTCTCCCACATCTACCGGCCATCGTCATCCACGGACCTAGCCTCCACCTCCGAGAATCCTCCGCCATCGTCATTCGAGCCGTCATTCGCCATCGTACCATCGTTCGAGCCGCCATTGTACCATCGTTCGAGCCGTCATTCGCCATCGTACCATCGAAGCCGTGCCGCAGCCGAGTCGAAGTGAAGAAGCATCGATCGGAGAGGAGGACAACGAAGAGCAAAGCGTATTCCGAGAATGATCTGTATCTTGCTCTTCCCTTCTTTTACTTTTGATGTAATGCGACCCATGATGAACTAAATTCCATGCTAAGGCTTAGATGAAACCCCGGTTATAAATATTATTTAGGTTTATTTTATGTGATCTATGCCAATGCTCCTTAATGTTTATGCGATTCAATTCTTAATTAATTGATGATTCAATTTGCTCTCACAATCCATGCCATGTATGTTTTGTAGTTAGCGCTAAAATTAATCATCATGCAATTAGGCCTATTTTAATCGAATAATTAAAACCCAGATCTTGCATGCTTAACTCAGACATCGGATGCTCTGCTCATGTGCTTTGATCCGTTGTGCTTAACCTAGATGTGTGATGCTTCGTTTTATTACATATGCTTGAATTGAATCCAATATTAGAAAATCATATTTAGAGCCTAACGATCACATCCTCGAGTCGAGCACGGGAATCGTATTCCCGCATGCTACTCGTTCGCATAGATGAATCTAAATAAACCTAGTAATACGGATAACCGAGGTGGATTCGAATGCCTTAGTACCTTCTCCACTTGAAACTCGACTTACCGTAACTAGCTTGTTTTCCTGTCCTTAATTAGTTTGCTTTTAATCTCACAACAATCAACTCCCATTAAATTATCTTTTAAAGTAATTTAGGTTAAATAGTTAATAACCCTAGATTAGACAGTTCCCTCATTAGCAATCCCTGTGGGATCGACCTCGTAATACGTACCGCTCCTACAAAGCGATTCGTGCACTTGCGAGTTATAATTTAGATCAAATTAAAGCCTTAATTTAGGATTAGTTTAGATCGCATCAGTAGAACTGCCATATTAGCTAGCTGAACTATCTTATTTGCAATATATGTATGTATATGTTGTCGCCCTCGTAGACTTCTAGAAGGGCAGGGTATGACTATGGTTTACCCTAGCTAGTTTAGGGTTAACGGTTCACGGAGTTTACCTAGTAAACTCACCCCGTTGTTGCACACTCTTTTCAGGTACCATAGATCCTTCTCAGGCGCTTCCTAGAGGAGCTTGATTAGCTATTGAGGGAGGATATTAGAGGTGTTAACTAGTTTTATTATTTTCAGTTGATTATGTAATAACTGTTGAACCATGTTTTAGATGCTCTGAATAATGCCAGAATCAGTAATATTTCTTTGGTAGGCTTCTCCTCAAAGCCGTCCCTCATCAGCTAGTAAGTAGTTAATGATAAGTTAGTAATAAATGACTAAATAATAAAATCAATCTCGCAACCTTATAACATTGACTTACCCTTAAAACCCCATCACCCCCGGGTTTGACTGGTTTACCCTTGTAGTCAGATCCGGGGCGTGACATCACTAGTCCAACTGATGACCACCTGGCCAGGGTTTAATACTACGTAGGTCAGACCAAGGAACGCACCTCCCGTTAGGGGTGTGGATAGCCTGCAGGAGTGACAGGCTGATGCAACGCCAGCCGGGTAACCCAGTACATCGTGGTTTTGGATCACTGTATCCAGATCCTCTCAAATTGGTGCGCCAAAGCACCACATAACTGGTTAGTTCACCAGAAATGGTTTCTCAGGGTTTTGGACCGTTTTACCCTAAACAGAAACATGACTTAGTGCACCGGTGTCTGCTCACCGATCTGTGCACCGTGTTGGTTCTGTTCGGCCACAGACACTGTGCCGGGTAATGACCGTGGTGGAGACACTCATGCTCTATCATCCTAACAGCTTATCCTGATAGGGTGACCAACCCTAATCAGAGTTGCGAACGTATTTAGGTTACATGGGATCAGTCCCTTGAGTCTCCCACTGAAATGGATTACCATATAGCCATGACTCTCTGTTTTGTAATCAGAACACGTACTAAGGTACGTACCAATATGCAATCCTATACTATCAACCATACATAGCTAAACTATAGGTTTTTACGAGCTGTAGACCTCACCAATTCTAACAAGAACACCCTGGAGACATTTTCTAATACTCCCTTTGCGAGACATCTGAATCGCACTGGATGCCTCCAAATCAAACTCAAATCGCTTGTCGTCCTTCATCATGTCTGACGCCCTACAAAGCTTTGTTCAACCCGTTCTGGATCAATGCTTCGCTGACTTGTATTTTCCACAAGCCAAAGTTGATCAAAGTCATCGAACTTCTTGATCTCAACCCATATGTTCGACTCATGAGTAGCCATCTCATATTTTTTCACCTTCGACCAAGTGCATCTGAATCATCAACAATAGTTTCTGATACCATTTGTTGTACAACTGGCTTGCTCTGATACCAGTTGTTGTGGATCCAAGATCCCCGCACAGTGGAAAGAGCACCCAAGGTGTGAAGAATCAACACCGGTAGACAACGATCACCAATATCGAGAAGTAGATCAAGAATAAGCATAAGCAATCACACAAGATTCAAACAATGATGATTAATGGATTCACTAGTGTGGGAATACAAAGAGTGCATACTTGTTGTCTTCTCCCAATCCCTTATACACACCCTCAAAAAGATTACACAATGAGAAGAGATTCTGCAACCGTCTCACTCCGGAGAACATGAAGAAACCCTTCCACCAAAATCCTAAGGCCTCCAATGGGTCCCCCTCGCTCTCCATTGATAATAACTAATCTCTCAACACTAGAGAACCCACTTGGATTACCTAGGGTCATCCTAGACCCTCATATATATAGACACAAGTTTGTATCCAAGTTATAAGAGGAAGACTACATGAACACGTAGCCCGAACCGACCTAACCCGCATCTCCGGATCGATTTCACCCGGGCAAAATTTCCTAGCGTGTGTGCCTATTTCGCTCCACTTCCACTGCAGAAGGGGTTTTCTGCCATGCCTACCAGATGATGACACGTGTAGCGCTGGACTACCCGATTTGATCTAGCGTGGAGATCCGTGGGACCCGATGGCATGAACCGTGCCCAAGTCTAACAGACCTGGCCCACGAGCTGCTCTGTTAACAGAAGATTGAGCCCGGGGAGGAGATCATAGGAACCCGAGCTCCTCGATGGGAGCCAATCGGGGGAGGAGCAGGGTAGGTCCGGGTGCTGGCTCGACTACCTGACCACACGGTTGGCCCGACCTGATCAGCGTCGAAGAACTGCCATCAAGCGAGGAAAGATCGGAAGTCACCGTAATGGCCGGGATACATGCTAGGCTGGACGATCCCGAGGAAATCTCGCCCGTCGGGGTCGTGGGTTACCCGCGATGAGATATAACACCCACGATCCACGGGAGCATAGAAGGAATATTTGAATGGTGTCCGATTGGAGGGGATCCACCGTAACAGACCCGAGAACATCGGAGGACAGACCGCAGTAATTATGCACACGTGCGAAGATGCCTACAAAAGAAACCCCGCCCCCTCATGGGCATGTAAGCAATAAGCAATCCTCACTTAATAGAATTGAAACCCAAAAGAGGCAATTCACTTCCGTACCCACTACCACACTACACATCTCTCCTTTCCTTGACTTGAGTGTCGGAGGGGCCATGGTTCGGAGGTGAGCCTCGGTCTTTTTGCAGGAACCACGGGAAGGCGGTGGTGGGCGTCCAACTCCATCTGCCGATCGGGTGTGGCCGACTGGTTCTTCCCCCCACATCCACTCCTTCGTTGCTCTATCTTCCATCGTTCCTCCATGCGCAAACCTTGAAATTGTTATGTGGCTTGTTTGGAGCCACATCTTCAACACCCCTCTGCAAATGTGTGGTGGTATCTAGGAAAATGGGCAAGGGATACAACCAATATTTATTATCGAGTAATGTTATTCAGCCAGAAAATAAGATTTACAGACTATTTACATACCCCATCACAACTGTTTGTTGCATGTATGTCGGGGTTGAGTGATATTCACCGATCAGGCTTAGGTGCAACAGACGAACGGTTGTGATCGCGTCTGTAAATAGTCTATAAAGTTTTTGTTTGGTTGAGTACTATTCTCCTTTAATATTTTTAAGACCGTTTGTATTTAGAGAATATTGCGTTGCAATTATTATTATTATAATTGAAGAGGGGGTCCTGGTTATGTTCACAACGGACTAGCTACTAAGTGTGCTACGCCCCGTTAGCCATCAAAGAAGGCAAAACTGGGATGCAGTGGGCTTGCTACTCCGCTAACTAAAAATACTGAGCGGTGTTCCGCCAGCTACATCTAGCGATTTGCTGGTGATGTGAGTCTGAGTTGGCATCCACTACATTCCAATGAATCTATTCTCAGACCACTGACCATTGGATTTAATTCCAACAAATCAAGTGAAGTATTTGCTAGAGGGTGTTTTGGTCTTTAGATAAAAAGGAGTTAATGGAATAGCTAGGCTAAGGTAGCTAGCCGGTGTGAACCATCTTATTTTGGGTGGCTCTCTATTAATAGTAAACCGGCTAAGAATTTAAGTCAGTCGGCTGTGAAGGGTCTTACTATCTATCAACCGAGAAAGCGCGGGAAGAAGACGGACGGCGTCGACATGGAAAGAGAAAGATATGCGAATTCGGAGATGAAGACGCAGCAGAGCCTTCCCTCTCAAGAAAACCAGCGGAATCCCGCAAAAAGCAAAAGCAAACCCCTTCTCCCCCTTTCTTTCCACAAAATTAAAATTCCACAGCAACAAGAAAAAGCGAAAGAGACCCCCAATTCCTCCCTCTCCATCGGAAGGGGCCGGTAGAGATCGAGATGAAACCATGACGGCCGCCCCACCGCCGCCGACCGTCCGCAAGCTCGCCGTGGAGGTCGTCGACGCCCGTGACCTCCTCCCCAAGGACGGCCAGGGCACCTCCAGCCCCTACGTCGTCGTCGAATTCGATGGCCAGCGCAAGCGCACCCGCACCGTGCCCCGAGACCTCAACCCGCAGTGGCACGAGCGCCTCGAGTTCCTCGTCTCAGAACCCTCCACTATGGAGACGGAGGAGCTCGACGTCGAGGTCTACAATGACAGGCGCATGGGTAGCACCGCCGGCGGCGCGCGCAAGAACCACTTCCTCGGCCGCGTCCAGATTTACGGCACCCAGTTCTACCGCCGCGGCGAGGAGGGCCTGATCTACTTCCCTCTCGAGAAGAAGAGCATCCTAAGCTGGGTCCGCGGCGAGATCGGCCTCAAGATCTACTACTACGACGAGCAAATCGTCGAGGAGAAGAAGCCGGCGTCCGAGCCGTCAGATCCTCAGCCCGCTGCCTCATCCCCGCCGTCCGCAGCGGCGGAGACGAAGGATCCGCCGGAGGTCCCCGCCCCGACGGACACGGCTGTGGAGACGCAGCCCGATCCGCCAGTCTGCGTCTTCGTCGTGGAGGAGTCCCCGCCGCCAGCGGCGCACGTACAGGCGGATGTGGTGCGGCCGCCCACGCCGGATGATCCGACGGATCCGTACCCACCGGAGGTGAGGAAGATGCAGACGTCGGAGAGCACGGGGCGGGCCAGGGTGAAAAGGAGGCCCGGCGGTGGGGAGTACGCTTACGCCTCTGCTGCCGCCCCGAGGGTCATTTCCGGTCGGTTCAACTCTTATGGTGAGCCGGCCGAGCGGGTCCCCGCGGCGTACGACCTCGTCGAGCCGATGCAGTACCTCTTCGTCCGGATCGTGAAGGCGAGGGCTCTCCGCGCGTGCGAGAGCCCCTATGTGAAGGTCCGGGCCGGGTCGCACGTCCTTCGATCAAAGCCTCCGAGAGTGGACGGCTCGGGGAACCCGGAGTGGAGCCAGGTCTTCGCCCTGAGCCACGCCAAGCCGGAGCCGGAGGTCGAGATCTCGGTCTGGGACGGGGGGCATGCCCAGACCTTCATCGGCGGCGTTTGCTTCGACCTATCCGACGTTCCGGTCCGCGACCAGCCCGATGGCGGCCCGCTCGCCCCGCAATGGTACCGGCTCGAGGGCGGCGAAGACAGGAGCCCCGCCGGGAAGGTCACCGGCGACATCATGGTCTCTGTCTGGATCGGGACCCAGGCCGACGAAGCGTTCCCTGAGTCGTGGAACTCGGACGCGCCGTACGTCAGCTATACTCGGTCCAAGGTCTACCAGTCGCCCAAGCTCTGGTACCTGCGGGCTACTGTCATCGAGGCCCAGGATCTGCGGATCACCGCACCGCCGTCGGGGTCGCCGCTCGACGTACGTGTCAAGATCCAGCTGGGCTTCCAGTCCTCGAGGACCAGAAGATCGACGGTCAACAGCAGCTCGTCATCTTTCTCTTGGATCGAGGACATGATGTTCGTCGTCTCCGAGCCGCTGGATGATCATCTGGTCGTGCTCGTGGAGGACCGTTCGATCAAGGAGCCCGCTCTCGTAGGACACGTGGCCGTTCCGGTCGGTTTGGTGGAGCAGCGGTTGGACGAGCGGCAGCCAGTGGCGTCAAAGTGGTTCAATCTGGACGGTGGGGACGGCGGTGCTCATAACTACTGCGGCCGGATCCACCTGAAGCTGTGCCTGGAGGGCGGGTATCACGTGCTGGACGAGGCGGCGCACGTGTGCAGCGACTTCCGGCCGACGGCCAAGCAGCTGTGGAAGCCGGCGATCGGAGCCCTGGAGCTGGGGATCCTGGGGGCACGTGGCCTCCTGCCGATGAAGACGAAGGGCGGGGGAAAGGGGTCCACCGATGCCTACTGCGTGGCCAAGTATGGAAAGAAATGGGTCCGGACCCGGACGATCACGGATAGCTTCGACCCGCGGTGGAACGAGCAGTACACGTGGCAGGTGTACGACCCCTGCACGGTCCTGACCATCGGGGTATTCGATAACTGGCGGATGTTCGTCGACGCGACCGACGACCGGCCAGACTACCGGATCGGCAAGGTCCGGATCCGGGTGTCGACGCTGGAGAGCAACCGGGTGTACACGAGCTCGTACCCGCTGATGGTGCTTCTGAAGTCTGGCGTCAAGAAGATGGGGGAGGTGCAGGTGGCCGTCCGGTTCGTGTGCCCGGCGCTGCTCCCGGACACGTGCGCGATATACGCGCAGCCGATGCTCCCCCGGATCCACTACCTCCGCCCGATCGGGGTGGCGCAGCAGGAGGTGCTGCGGGGCGCGGCGATCCGGATGGTGGCTGGGTGGCTGGCCCGGTCGGAGCCGCCGCTGGGGCCGGAGGTGGTGCGGTACATGCTCGACGCGGACGCGCACACGTGGAGCATGCGGCGGAGCAAGGCGAGCTGGTTCCGGATCATGGGCGTGCTCGCCTGGGCCGTCGGGCTGGCCCGATGGGTCGAGGGCGTCCGGCGGTGGCGGAACCCCATGACGACGGCGCTGGTGCACGTGCTGTACCTGGTGCTGGTGTGGTACCCGGAGCTGGTGGTCCCCACGGCGTCGCTGTACGTGTTCATGATCGGGGCGTGGTACTACCGGTTCCGGCCGAGGGTGCCGCCGGGGATGGACACGCGGCTGTCGCAGGCGGATGCGGCGGACGCGGACGAGCTGGACGAGGAGTTCGACCCGGTGCCGAGCATGAGGCCGCCCGAGGTGGTGCGGGCGCGGTACGACCGGCTGCGGACGCTGGCGGGGAGGGTGCAGCGGGTGATGGGGGACTTTGCGGCGCAGGGGGAGAGGGTGCAGGCGCTGGTGAGCTGGCGGGACCCGAGGGCGACGACGCTCTTCATTGGGGTGTGCCTGGTGGTGTCGCTGGTGCTGTACGTGGTGCCGCCCAAGATGGTCGCGGTGGCGCTGGGTTTCTACTTCCTGCGCCACCCCATGTTCAGGGATCCGATGCCGCCACCCAGCCTGAATTTTTTCCGGCGCCTTCCGAGCCTGTCGGACAGATTGTTGTAGGATTTTGCCGTCTTGTAATTAGGAGCAACACAACAGGCAAGGCTGGTACTAATATGTGGGTTGGGTTACACTGATTTTTTGTTTTTTTTTTTTTGTTTTCTTGGATCGGTCAGAGGACATGGCGCTAGAGCACAGGCTCAAAGAGGTATGGAGATCGAAATCCATCCTGCGGACGTACCATCCAATCTGCAGCACTATTTGCCTCTCCGTATAAATGTAATTTGCACACCTGGACATTGTAAAAGAAAGAGAATGACAATCAGAAATAATAGGGTCATCATCATCAATTTGCATTAGCTCTTGATTAACAACCAAGGAATCTCCTTTCACCCATGGTCGATGTTCACGAAAATGTCGAAGGTACAATTGCAGCCCTCGTGATGACCCCCATCTTTTCATCAGCTAGAACGACTGAAGAGGATCGGGTTGAAGTTACATCCTGCAAGCAAACTTCTCCCAACACTCTCGGAAAACAAACCCTGCTTCAGCTTCATCCTTTGAGGAAGTATGATTCCTACCGTCAAGTGTATCCAGATACACATTATACAAAGTGAGACATCATCATTACTAAGTTCCTCATTCATCCGACTACATACATTTCTCCTTTTTTTTGTTAGAAGGTTCGACATAAAGGATGAAATTATACATCGCGGTTGATAAGAGTATTAAAATCCAGATGGTGCTGATTGTGCAGCAGCTCCAGCTCCCCTCCGCATGGCTTTTGATTGGGCTAGCAATGCGTCGTAGTCCTGATCGAAACAAAAAGTTAGTCGGCCTCGCAGCAAGCCAAGCAAGCTGCCTACTTAATTGGAGTACGGAAACATTTACCCGTTTCTCGAATGCAGCATCTCGCGAGTCGATAATCTTATCGGCAATCCCATAGGCGATGGCTTCTTGTGATTGGAAATATTTTGGGCGCTGGATATCTTTCGCAATCTCTTCCTTTGGCTTCCCGATCCCTTTCGCCAACAGTTCGATGTAGTAGTCGGTGTTTGCATCAAGCTCTTTTGCCTGGAGGGAACGGCATTAAGGATCAAGATACCTGTTTTGCTGTTTCTTTAAGAGGGAGAGTTGGTGGGTGGGGCTAACCTTGATCCACATATCGATGACTGCCCCACTTGATTTGTTTACTTTTGGAAGATACAGCTTAGCTGTAATTACGGGATTAGCACAGTTAAGGTACTTCAAAGTTTTTAGCACAAAAAAGTTTAGCGGAATAGGTAAAGAACATACTAGAAGCATTCGGCTGCAGAGCACGGTAGCCCTTGGCACCCAGCGATAACAGCATTGCTGCTTGACCATATGCCATGCCGCAGTTCACTGTATAAATCTTGGATTTGCAGTACTGTTGGTAATCAAGAAAATGTGGTGTCAATATATGGCATTGTGTTCCATGCCCTTTGGATTTCTTTATAACCCAATAAAATGTCAGGACAGAAATTGTTTATGGCCCTATTTTCATAGGGAGGAAAACATTTTCAATTAATAATGACTGAGATAAAAAAAAAAAATTATCCCAGGAATTATCTTCCATCAACAATGAGTTGTGCAGGTTATTCATTTTCCAATTCTTAATCAGAGCAGTAAATACTGTGAATACGGAAAGATTTTTTAGAAAGAAAAAAATGAAGTCGCGGTCAAAAAAACACTGGAAACGGTTGGGAACTAATTATACTGCACTAACGCATCAACGATCTTGAATAGATTTTGTTCTCCAAACTCCATCTCCACTTCCTATTTTAATCAGTTGACAGGAAGACCATAGTTTAAACACGACTTCGGAATCAGGGATTCCAGCTTTGTCAAGAAGCTTATATGCCATGATACCGTGGACATCACATTATTTTTTAAGACATACCCCCAATGCCCAAGTTGATAATGGATTAAAAAAACTATGACTTGTATTAAAAAACCATGACCACCACGTTCTACACATGACTACAATGTCTAGACATAGAATGTATCCAGACTCCAAGGCATTAATTTCACTTGATACGTCAAATTCTAGAGTTTGAAGCTGAGGTCTGGAAACATCGTCCTACTCTTTTCATATATGGAACCCTAAATGACATTGGATGACCATCATCCTGGGTGGTGCTTCTTAAGAGGGGATTCCTTACCTTACCCCTTCAATGGCACTTCGATAGATCAATCTGGCCAGTGCTGAATCAAAAGCCATAATACTATGATCAAGCCAAAATCTAAGAATCTGGTGTTGTAGGATGGACAAAGGATCCTCTGAAAACTCGAAAGCTCGCTCTTCATCCTCGTAGGAAAATCTGTTTTAGTGTGATGGTTGAAGGGATGTGCTAAACAGATCGGGCTTGTCAAGTGAATCGAAAACAAACCTAAGTTTGTCCTGTTCGGAGAACTACAACTCAAGATATGGGCCAATGGGCTCTATGGGTTTGTTTGAGGTTTAATGGGTCGGGTTCACAAGTGTGGTTTAGAGGTTCTGGGTAGAATTAATCATCACATGCTTTATATTTTCATGGTGTAGAATTTGAAAGGGAGGGAAGAAAATTGGAGGCGGTGGTAGCAACAAGGCGGCACGGCGACGATGGGAGGTGGCTGGTGGTGTGCAGCAACCAAGAGAATCCTTTTCTTAACTTCTTACTTCTTTTTGTCCCTATTTTCTTCTTCTCAGATCAGACAAGGTTTTTTTTTTGTGGTAAAGAGGAGGCTGCAGTGGCACAAATCCTTTTTTTTTGTGGTGCGGTCGGTGGCTAGCAGCAGACGCTGTGGTTGAGGCGTGCGGACTGGCAGCCGGCAGAGCAGGCCCAGTGCAGCTGTCGCTGTGCAAGCGAAGGTAGCAGTGGCTATGGCAGGGATCTTGTGGCAGTAAGGCTGCAGTATGGGTTCTATATCTTTGTTTTCTTTCCTTTTTTTAAGTAAGGATGGACTTACTTCTAATTGTTAACCAAAAATAATAATTTGTAGTTTGCTACAAACAGCAGCTCCTAGCTGTGTTGGTTGGGGTTTAGATCGTATTTTATGACAAGCATCATGTACTCTTCTTTCCTTTTTTTAATTAAGGATGGATTTATTTCTAATTGTTAACCAAAAAAAAATTGTAGTTGGTTACAAACAGCAGCTCCTAGCTGTGTTGGACCGTTGGTTGGAGTTTAGGTCGTATTTTATGACAAGCATCATGTACACTAGTAAAAATATTTAAATTTCTTGAGATAATAGATGTCATAATATCCCAATCTTTGAATAAGGTATCACACATCACTGAAATAGAGTAGCAAAACATTGACATCAATTGGTCAAAGGAATAAGTGCACTTTCTCATAATTGCAAAACTTTCAAGAGCCAACATCATAAAGCTGTATATGGTTTTTTTATTACCGTGTGTCATATCGAGAAATAACTTATGAAGTTTTAAATGGAAAGGATGCAATGGCTGGCCAACACCAAAATTACGATTTCAAGTTTTTTCGAGCAGTTGATCCCAGTGGAAACTAAATAGACAGCTATACTTACAGCTAGGGTATCAGCAATGGCATATGCCTCAGTTTCGGAACCAACGTTCTCCATCTTCTCATTCTGGAGGCAAGGCATTACCCATCAGTATGTACTAAAAATGAAAGCTATTGAGGTCTTCAGGTGATCTTTTGGCATATAAAGTTTTAACAAAGTCTTTAAATTTACCTGAGTCCCAGGTGAATTTATATACAAGTATATAGGTTTGGAAGTGTTATCATAATCTAACCACATAAGCTGTGCGACAATAAGCTCAGTCACTGCTGGAACTATCTGTCGAGACAAGTTCATAACATTTATGTCAAAGATGCACATTCAAAGAAGATTTAAATATATATACTGCATGTGCAATGAGATAACTGAAGATAACTTACAGGCATGCCAAGGTAGCAAATTCGAGCATCTAAGAGCAAAGAAGGCAAGTCCGGAGGTGCACTTCTTGGCCTTCCATAACCCCGGTATCCTCCACGGTACATGCTTACACTCATACTGTACTTTGACGGTCCCTCCTCTGTGCCCGAAAGGCTATACATCCCTCCATTATCAAGGTAATTCCTGGCAGACGAAATGCTTGCCTGTCACCATATTCAAAATCATTAGATTCCATTCTCTGTATAGCACAAATAATCCACAAAATTTAACATAAATTTTGATAAATATCTGGAGAAAAATATGATTATGTAATAAATCAAATAATGTGATCTACCTCTGTGACCTTTTCTGATTGCCGCCTTACAGGGTTATCCTCTGTCATAAACATGTCCATCTGTGAGGCATTCAGACCGTAGAGGTATCTGGGAGCATTTTTAAAATTGTCCAACACTGTATAAGAAAAAGAAAAGAGCTTTAAACAGAGAAAAATAAATCCGCCTAATATAATTTTACTTTTTAATGCTACTAATGAGTAATATCCAAATGCAACTGGCAAAAAATTCAAATTATTGCAACAAAGATGTATGACATGAATATGATCATGGTTTGAATTTCCAACTAAAATGTTTTGGGTTGTTAGCCTGTCAAAACAAAACTCACACACCTGTTTCGGGAATCGGGAGCAACAAGTTCCAATCAAAAAATGATGTTTTATAAACACACACACACCCCCCACCTAAAAGAATTATGAAAAGGAATCTGGGAAAAGGAGCAAACAGGCTATCATAGATTTGTTATGTTATATCCAAATTTGTATTCTGTGGATCCTGATTATAGAGAGGAAGAAAGAATATGTGAGCACTCATCATGGAGGAATTTGCAGATATAGATGCCTATTTCCTCACCAATGCCGCTAAGGCATGGGCGATCCAAGCGTGCTTTTGAAAATTTAGTGCGCCGATGTTTATGAGTAGGATAGGCAGCTTGAGAATGCATTTGAGAGCAAGTAGTAAAGGCTAATGGGGATCTCACGAAAAATCCACTTGATTCTACCACCAGCCAAACTTCTATAGGTGCATGTTTTATAAGTACGAAGGACTTGGACGCCGATCTGGTTATATTCACGAAGGAAAAGCAACAATTGTGCTAATAATTTGAGTTGCCCTAGCGGCTAAGCGTTCACCGCAGGAAAGCGACAAACGTCGATCTCGCAAATTGAGATCACCACGGTTTGTGATATGTCACTTTCTCCTTTCATCTTGGGATCATTGACAAGGTGTTGGTATTTATTGGAGCATCAGATTATGGTTTGCCTCCCGTTTGATTTGAAGTATAATATAGATCGTTATATACATGCATAAACTACTACCATGATTGATCACCACATTCAAAAATTTGTTAAAAAACACCACATTGAATGTAGCATTCATATTTCATACCAATAGCCTCTCACAACTTAGTGTTGCGTAGTTTTAGGAACCTGACCAACACATCTTCCCAACCCTACTAACTCGAACAATTCGACCAACCCGATCTTGAGTTGGGCCTGGGCTAGTGAACGTCAACCCGACCTTAGGTTGGGTTGGGCTTGGACAAAGGGTTCAACCCCTCGGGTTGGGTTGGGAAACCCCCCAAACCTGCTCGAGTTGCAGCCCTATCATGAAACGCCTGAGAAAAGATAACAAAACAACCCTTTTTTATTTGCCAACAACTGCATTAATTAATTACATGGGAGGCTTTTAAATATACTACTAAACGTAAGATTAATACTCCTATATGGTTCGATTCCTATTTACATCGATAACTTAACTAAATCCAACTAAAACTCTTATCTAAAAATACCCCAATAACTAAGTCCAAAAATTATTAGTGCAAAGTAAAATTTGCTCTGATAAGTGTGGTGAGCGGCTTCTGCTTAGCATCAATGGTGTTGGGATAAGATAAAACAATTATCTTCTAGAAATAAGTGTCCAATCCTGGATAGGTGATATCTTATCCTATTTTGATATAATTCTACATAGAGAAAATGTGGCAAACAATATTTCAAAATTAGGAAAATAGAAAAAATTAAGAAAATCCAAAAGGATATGAAATAACCTATGATTTGTGGGATACTTCCCACTTGGCCTCGGTACCGTGTCCACAAGTGCGGACACCAACACCCGTGTCCACACGTGCGGACACCTGAAATTAGGGTTTTTGTAAATTGTAAGGAACAACAATGCGGTCTTATGAAAGTATTAAATGCTTCGTGTGACTGGTACCCATTATCCTAGGGTGGCATGTATTTGTGGGACCCCATCGCATGTGGCTTCATGGTAAACACCAAGGTTTGTAGTTTCGGTTTCGGTCCGCCCACTGAGAATTGGTTTTGGTTGGTTTTGAAGTTTCGGATTGGAGTTTTGATGGTTTCGGTTTTGTTTTTTTAAATATAAAAATTAATTTAAAATATCTAAAATACTTCATATTTATTGTGTTTTCAAAAGAGTATGACTTTTGTTTTACCCCGACTTTTTGCCAAAAAACTGAAAAACGTGATTCTGAATTTTGGTTAAGTCTAGAGGAAAAAAGAGTTCTTGTAAGAGAAATTTTTTATAGATTCAAAACATTTTATTAGTCTTTGGATTTTTAAGTTGATCTTATATTTCTAGATATTCAAAGCCTTTTCTGGTCTAACATACTTTAAGCTTTTCGTTTCACCAAACTTTCTTTTTTAGCAAAAACTGTAGAGTCAGATTTTATCTAAAACTTAAAACTTATATTTGATTCCTTTGGATTTTGATTTTTTGATATTTTTATTAAATCCAAATGATGGGTATTTGCTTATTTACATAAAATAACTTAAAGTAAATAGATTACTTAAATATTTTTTATGTAAATATGGATGTCAAGATGTCTTGCTAAAATACACATTATCCTGAACCCAATTCTATTTTTTCGGATACTGAGTTCCGAAACCACAAACTTGGAGGGTTTCGGGACCGATTCCAGTCGAAATCGATTCAAAATAGATTGATTTCAGTCGAAAGTCAAAACTCTAGTAAACGCATTAGATATATTGTATTATTGACTATAAATTTTTTTTTC
Source organism: Chamaelirium japonicum (assembly GCA_947650365.1). Lineage (NCBI taxonomy): Eukaryota > Viridiplantae > Streptophyta > Magnoliopsida > Liliales > Melanthiaceae > Chamaelirium > Chamaelirium japonicum. The sequence continues at coordinate 75,342,394 of OX393556.1, read as the reverse complement.
TCTATATAGATCCATAAGCAACAAGCATGATGTGTTATTAATGAGAATTTTTTCTTTCTTTGTACTTAAGGTGTACACGTGCGATGCACACATGTGAAAGAGGCCATCAGGAGCTAGGAATCTGAAAGAAATCATAATGGTCAATATATACCTGAAAAGACTTAAATATCTTGGTTGTTTTTAATGTTTTATATTAGTTGGGATTTAAGGAAGGGATAATAATGGTATTAGTTAGTTTCAACCTTGAGACCAATTCTTTTAATATAGTAGAGATAGGACCACCAACAACATTACATGTGTCGCGTGATTGACCTATTATTTACATTGCATCCATCGTTAACTAAAACGAGGCTCGTATCAGAGTCGAGATTTTTTCTTTAGTGTATATATTTTTGTGTCCTCATATCCCAGTTGTATGATTTTGCCATGTCCGACACCTATGTCCGTGCTGACACTCGACACCAGTGTCCACAAATCATAGGAAATAAATAGTGGGTAAATATCACTGGATATATTTCCAAGCAATTTGTTTTCCCAGATTTAAGTTTTTGAGACCTAGGTGCGTAAGGATAGGTCTTAGTTCTTGTCTATTTACGTAGAAGTCATCCAACCTCTTGTAATTAATTAATTTCATGGACGAAATCATAGAACTCAGATTGCTGAATTTGTTCTAGAACTGTCGATTTGGTTTCTTCTTCTCTTTTTTCCTTTTATTTCGTTATGGAACACCTTATTGATCCACCATTGCTGGATCTTTACCCCTACGTTACATGGCATGAAACCATGATATGTTTGAGAGTTCACAAGGATAGTTACATTACATGGCATTAACCCTTGATAAGTTTGAGAGTTCACAAGGTACCCAAAACTAAGTGATTGATTCCTTTAGCCAACGGCTCGACATGATAAAGGGGGTCGTGGAGATCTTGTGACCGATGCAGGTTGTCCATTTCCTGATCGCGGCCGTCGAGCTACACCTCTGGGTTCACGAGTTCGGCAAGAGCAAGGATGAGTCCCCTTGTCGTTGATGTTAGCCCTCAAATGTTCTAGACTGACTTGTTGAAAGCGTTTCATACCTTATCACTAGATTTGCTATGTTGGGAAAGGTTTTAAATGTCCATTTTGATATGGATTTCGGTTGGTAAAACAACAACAAAAAAAAAAAACAGATTTCAGCCAAATATAAATGAAAATTTTGTATTATTTCGGTGATATTTTATCAGATTTCGATGAAACTTTGATTGTGCCGGTCACTCACAATTGGTATGTTGGAATGAAAAATCGGAACATGTGAAAAAGATAAAATTTTCATTAAAAAAAAATGAAAAATTATAGTAAAATTGTTCGATCAAATTTCAAACAAATGTTGGTGATTTAACCTTGATATGTTTGATAGTTCACAAAGATAGTTACATGTCATTAAACCTTGATAAGTCAAAGAGTTCACAAGGACAGTTACATGGCATTAAACCTTGATAAGTTTGAGAATTTGGCCCTAATTCCAAACCACTAACCACTCAACAAAAGGGACAAAAAACTGATACTACAAGGTGATGACAGAGATATGACCCCTGCCAACTATGAACAACCGATAAGGCAATCAACCCCCTCTTTGGAAAACATGGCGAGGATACCCTTCACAATGGGGTAAACAAGCTTTAGGTTCAGGGTTTGGAAAGTAGGACTATTCCTTTACCCAGCTGGCTTTCATGATCTATGTCCATCCTTCTTTTCAGCCTAATAATCAACATAATCACATTCTACTTGCTAGATTTGATACAGAGACGGCACAAGTGCAAAGCAAACTCTAAGTGATTGATTACTTCAGCCAAATCATGAAAAGCATCAGAGCATCTCATCAAAAGCAAAACTAGCAAACGGATCAAAAAAAAAAAATATCAAACCAAAATCAAATCCCTAAAGTACTCACGAATTCAAATCACGAATTCAAGAAAGAACACTGAATGGAGAGCAAAAGCGGAGCAACTCACATCCGTCTTTGAGATTCTCTTCGCGGAACCGCTTCGGTATGTGGTCGTAGGTGCTGGGATCGCGGGACTCGCATCTCCAGGTCGCACCTCCTCTCCTCCAAGGATTCGAAAGAAGGTGAGGAGACGGGAGCAGCAGCCTCGAGCTCTCGGGGAGCGCCGATCGAAACCCTAGCTGCTCGACGTTCGATCCTCGGGACAGGGAGGAGCCGCCGCCGAGGGGAGAAGCTAGAGCGGTGGCCGAAACGGCAGGGGAGCGCACAGCGATCGCCATGGTATCGACCTGCACCAGCGGCCTTTTGATTGGGTGTGACCCGTCTGAACTGGAGGAACGATAATATATATGCGATGGATTTACCGAAAATGCTAGCCCAAATGACGTGTTCGGATCACAGACGTCAGTTGCACCAGCCCTGACAGGTGAATGTGTGTAAGGCTCCGGACCAAGAGATCGGTTTAGCTAAGGATATATAAGAGATTAAACCCCCCCCCCCCCCCCCCCCCCCCCTCCCTCTTTTCTTCTCTCCTCTCTCCCGAGCAGCGGTAGGGGCGGCAAGCGCAAGCCGCTCCAACAGTTGCGGCGGGCAGAGGAAGCGGGCACGAGCTGGTCCACCGAGCTCGACCTCCGGCGAGCTGACGACCCCAACGAGCTGACGACCTTGGCGAGCTCGACCTCCGACGGCGGCGAGGATTCGGTTAGGGCTAGGGTTCATCCCATGGCCTGTAGATTAGGTTCGGCCGGCCGGGGGGTTCGGTTAGGTCCGGCGAGGGTGAGGGGGGTTCGGTTAGTCTCTAGCTGGGTCCAATGTGAACCTTGCCATCGTGTGAGCCGTCTGATTTGCATTGCGAAGCACATGCTGAGTCAAACCACGGGAAAAAAGCTTTAGGATTCTCTTGTACTCCGCTACCACAGTGTAAACGCACCATGGAGGGATTAAGTTGTCGTCCGACAGGAGTGTGATAAATTACTCAGAGGTTATCACCCTCTAGAATAACATTGTTAGCTCCACATCTAACCGTCATCATCAGACCTTCTTTAGTTGTCTAATCCTCCGCTTTCAGAGGCGAGCATCTTGGAAAGATCTTTCCCTCTGCTCTAACAAATGCTCCTAAGTCATCTCTCACTATCATACCACAAGCAACAAGGTCTTGTCCGACCGCCACATCGAATTCACCTACCAATGAAAAAAACATTGCTAATAAATTTATCTTCTTATAAATTCTTTGTTTGTAGTATCACGAGTTTCAAAATGATTTTTCAAATAAATAGCATTACTACATTAATTTCATAATATGCCATATCCCTTTGAAACAAAAAACAATGTATATCTCTTAATAGTAATAAATACAGAGAATTTGGATCAGGCCCTCGGGTCGGGCTTTCACTCTTCATTTTAGGTCGGGGCCAAGCAAGGTTGTGAGCTCATTGCGGTAGCCTCAACCCAACCCATGGCATATATTAGAACCAGGACGATTCTAACAGTTGACGTTTGGGTCTGGTTCAGGGCAACGAGCTTTTTCTACACCCCTACTAATAAAAAAAAGTGTGAGCAGATGACTGATTTTATTCACTCTCCTGGAAGAAAGGTGAATGCTACCTCCCTCTCTAAACCGTCAGATGTGGGTATAAAGGGAAAATACATTTGGCATACGATTTTTTTTTTTCACGAGTTACGGTATGATGGAAGGGGAAGGGTAATATATATATATATATATATATATATATATATATATATATATATATATATATATATATATATATATATATATATATATATATATATATATATATATATATATATATATATATATATATATATATATACATACTAGTAATGTCCGTGTCTATCGGCATGCAAAAGATTTCGAGGGGGAGAACAATATTTTGAGAAATGTGACAATATTTCAAAGATGGCAACAAAATTTTTCTAGAGCGGCGATAATATTTCGAAGGAGATAACAATATTTCGAGGGTGATAACAATATTTCATAAGCGTGATAATCAATTTGGCAGCAAAACTGCACTCGGGTTCATGCGACTCTATTCCCAGGATCTGATGATCATAGTCATTCCTTTGCCTGCTAGTTGGGGTTGAGTGTGATTCATCGATCAGTTATGCTTCCAAAAAACGGTTCTAATTATTAGGTATGGTGCATCAGACGGTTGTGAAGTGGTATAGTGCATCATCGAGCAACATATGGTTGTAAATCTGTCTTTTGCGTAAATTGCACTTTACCCTTCTAAAGTTTAGCTCAAGATCACTTAACTACCCTATAGTTAATAAACGACAAAAAATTATTTAGGGGGGTTAAGCAATTTTGAGCTAAACTTCAAGGGGGTGAATAAATTCGGAGGCGGCATCCACACTCAGCTAGCATTGACAGCTACATTTGCTCGTGCTTGTTGGCATTGCCATCAAATATGGCCGCTCGTGGAATGTTGGCACCAACACCAATGTGGGCACCGTCGATGAATTTCATCGGAAGGAAAGACCCAACAATTAATACCACTGGTGAGAGAACAGAATTCTAGAAATGATAAGTATAGTTATAGCATGTAATCTAATCCTCCAAGAACCAAGCTTTAAATTGTTCATCACAGGATTTTCCAAACATCTTCATTGGATTGAACTTCAAAGTCATTTAACTTATCCACAACAAATACACCATGCACCACATGTGATTGTTCTGATGAATTGAACATAAAGGAAAGTAATCTAGTGTTGGGTCCGCTCTCACCTCAGAGCATGAGGTCTGCATTCCAAAGTCATTGAAGCAAACTGACCAAACTATTGGATCTCTAGCTTCAGAGCCTCCACAGTGCTCACCGTCATCATCAGCAATCCCGGCTTTGGGGTGCAGCAAATCCCTATCCAGATATCGACGTTCATCCTCTAGAAGTCGAACTACAAGCAAATTTATGTTATCAAACACAAATCATATCACTTATAAACTTCTATAACTCGAAAAACAAATGAGTAATTCACTTTAATCCAAACAAAGCTTCAAACCCCAAAGGGGGGGGGGGAGAGAGAGAGAGAGAGAGAGAGAGAGAGAGAGAGATGAAAATGAATATTGTAAGATGTTAGTGTAACGATCAAATCATCTTCATAAAGGAGCGAGATGAAATATAGTTCTTACCAAGAATAAGTGAAGATGTTAGTGCTAAGTTGATCATGACTCTTTAACCTTTGGTTCTGTATGAGAATATCAGTTGTGCCACTAAATTATGTTTTCTTCTTGCAACATGAAAAGGAACATGACATACTAAACAACAATGTATATTGGTGTAACTCAGTATGCTTGGTTACTAACATTAAAGTTAGACCCCCATATGTATATTGGTCCCTCCACACCTTCTGTTATCCACTACCCTGGCCCAACACAAAAAAAAATCTCATACCAGGTGGTGTATGTGGTACTGTATGAGTCATCGTGCGCCGAGTGATCGGCCTCCGTCAGCCGAGTCGCCTCCTTAATCATTACCTCCATCATTGCACGACGGCAGTTTTATGAGACTGCCATGCTATCGATTGTCACGCTTAACAGCGAGTACTCCTAAGACGATCTTTCTACTCCTTGCATTTCACCTCCCTAAATTGAGGTCCACCTAAATAATAAAAAGTTGTAAATAACTCTAATGTTCGCTTCCCCTGCCAACAAACATATCAAAGTAAATTATAATATAAGAGTGGAGAATTTGTTTAAAAGAAAAGATTGTTTAAAACGAAGCATAACTCATAACCCACCATCCCAGCCAAACCTCCTCAAAGCCCTTGTCACCCTCGATAGCTAGTTGTCGGTGTCCAATGGAAGATGTGGGGGAAATTTCCGTGCCGTCTTGACCAGAGACTTCGCCCCATAATTCTTAGTTGAATTGTATGGTTTGTAGAGAGAGAGATTAGAAAGTAGAGAATGAGAGGTGACATGTGGAGTTCTTATCGAAGTTCGGTCTTACGATCTACGTCTCCGGGCGATAGGTGCCACTTGGTTTGCACTATAATGTATCAAGGGAGTAGTCTCTCAACAGGCCGAGATAAGCTTTTTACAATAAAGGCTGCACAGAGCAACTAAAAGAGATCAAGAAGAGGAAAAGTAAGCTCTAGCTCTGGCTCTGGAATCCTCTCCTCCTTTGATTGAATGGCCAAGCCTCCTCCTGATACCAAAGGGGTTCTTTTATAGCTGAGGCATATGCCCGATATGGAAGTGATGACATGGCAGTGGTTCTGGGCCTACTCGCTGGGCCCTTATTGAGCTGTTGTTCAAGCCCAATAAAGGGGAGGACTCGATCTGCAGGCCTTGTAGAGCGGGCCCATGGGCCTGGGCTTACCCACTTGGGCCATTGCACGGGCCCATGCGGGTCTTGTCCGGTTCGATACAATTTTTGCACCCACAGTTACCCCCTCCAAGTCAGGCCAAGGTTTTGTGGGTCGACTGGGATCTCCTGGTGCAAAGAATCTATTGTTGCGTGGTGTGACTCAAGTTCGGGCAGTCCCTGGTGTTGCGGGGTCGGTAGGCTCGAGCTGGCGGAGCTGTTAGTTCAGTTGCAGGTCGAGGCGATAGACTTCTCGGACTTAGTTTTTTTGGGTGAATCCTAAAATGCCCCGATGTGCCAAGCTTCGGGATGCACGTTCCAGACTTAGTTTTTCTGGGTAAATCCTAATATGCTTCGGTGTGTCAAGCTTCGAGATGTGCGTTCCAAACTTAGTTTTTCTGGGCGAATCCTAACATGCTCCGGTGTGCCAAGCTTCGGGATGCGTGTTCTAGACTTAGTTTTTTCGGGCGAATCCTAACATGCTCCGGTGTGCCAAGCTTTGTGATACGTGTTCCAGACTTAGTTTTTCTAGGCGAATCATAATATGCTCCGGTGTGCCAAGCTTTGGGATGTGCGTTCCAGACTTAGTTTTTCTGAGCGAATCCTAACATGCTCCAGTGTGCCAAGCTTCGGGATGAGCATTCCAAACTTAGGTTTTTTCGGTGAATCCTAACATGCTCCGGTGTGCCAAGTTTCGGGATGTGCATGCCAGACTTAGTTTTTCTGGGTGAATCCTAACATGCTCCGGTGTGCTTCGGGATGCACGTTCTAGACTTAATTTTTTTGGGTGAATCCTAACATGCTCCGTTGTGCCAAGTTTTGGGATGTGCATGCCAGACTTAGTTTTTCTGGGTGAATCCTAACATGCTCCGGTGTGCCAAGCTTCGGGATGCACGTTCTAGACTTAGTTTTTCTAGGTGAATCCTAACATGCTCTGGTGTGTCAAGTTTTGGGATGTGCGTTCCAGACTTAGTTTTTTTGGGTGAATCCTAATATGCTTTGGTGTGCCAAGCTTCGGAATGCGTGTTCCAGACTTAATTTTTTCGGGCAAATTCTGGCCGGTCTTCGCGAGGGTGACTGCGGGGGGGAAGGTCTGACCGTCCACCCTTATGTTACCACCCTTTCGTTGTCGAGGGTCATCGGGTGAGAGAACGCACGAAGGAGAGGATCGAACTGCCCGACCCCTTCGTTACCGTAGGTTGCCATCGAGGACCCCCCCTCCCCCCGTTGTCGAGGGTTGGCTTTGAGGGACCGCGTGGAGGAGTCAGTGTCGCACGGCGTGGAGAGGGCAGTGGGCGCCATCGGTGTTCGATGGAGAACGCCCCCGAGGGGGGTTTTGGTCCAATAGCTGCGAGGTCACGCGGACGTCGGGAAGAAGAGCACGCGGATGGGAGGGTCGAACTGTCCAACCCCTGTCGTCGAGAGACGTCGGGTGAGAGAAACACACGGAGGGGAGGGTTGCTGTCAAGAGAGCAACCCTCCCTGCTATTGCAAGCAGTCACTGGGATGACCCTGTTATTGCCAACCGTCGCGTTGGGTGAGAGAGCGTCTGTGCGTGGGGAGGGGGGTATGTTCTCCCCCTCTTGTATCATGATCACAATACTCGTGATTTTGCGAGATCACAACCATGCGATATAGGGCTACTGTGATCCTCCAAGGCTCCGTACGATTTTGTGAGATCGCGACCATGCGCTGAACTCGTGCTCAAGATCTTCTTCCCTCATCTCAGCCCCGGCCTCCTTCTCCCATGCCAGCATCCCCTGCATCTTCTTTGCCCACCATCGCCCAACTCCTCCCCCGACTCGATCCCACGACACCTCAGCCTCCCCTGCATCTCCATCACTAGGCCACTTTTACTCCACCTATGGCTCGTTGATCGAGGCAGCGATCGACCCATTGTTATCACAGATGGTGATGCGGAGCTCGGGGTCTTTATCACCATTCTCATCGGCGAGGTAGGGTTTGTTAGCGGTGCCGGATACCTTGAGAAGGGAGGCGTCGGAGTGGGCGTTGCGAGCCTTACCCTCCTAGGAGAAGGAGAGGGAGAGCTTGCAGCCGAGGATGACTTTACCTTTGCGGACGCTGACGGAGGCCTTGCTGTTGAGCTTGTCGAGCATCTTGGTGCAGATGGCGAGGCCACCCTCGCTGTCAAGGATGCTGAAGTTGTTGAAGAGGGAAGCGAGGAGGGAGTGGGACCATTTGAAATAGTCGTGCTCCACCCACCACTATTTATGGACGTCGGTGACGTAGGTGCACTCCTCTTCGATCCACCACTTGTCACTGTGGACGGTGGGGAGGCTGCGAGGATACGTGCACCGTGATAAGATAACCATTGGTCCGTTGTGATAACAGTTGAGATACATTGGTCCGTTGTGATAACAGTTGAGATATATAACTGATGATAACATCTCTGTAACTGATGATAACAATTGTGTAAACAATTCCGTTATCACAACTGACCCACTATCCTCTGTAACGAAATGGTCTATATTAATGTGATGGACGTCAGATACTTTGTAATCTGAACGTCACTTTTTGGTTCAATATTTCTTCTTCTTCTTCACTGTTTACAAATCTTTCATGGTATTAGAGCGGGCTTGAGAGTTTTTGGACCACAGTTCATCTCTCATCAATGGAATCCTCCACATCCGAAACACCCACCACCAACTCTTCTTTGTCCACGACGATCTCCTCTTCTCCAATCTTTCACCTTATTCATAACCTTGCATCTCGCATCACAATCAAGCTTACGATCAACAAGGACAACACGTCCAATTACCTTTTATGGCGTGCACAGGTCACCACTACACTTCGGGCATACCAAGTTGACTATCTTCTCACCCAACGGCCCTTGGCCACCCTTGTTGACGCTCAAGGTCACACTTCCCCGAATCCTGCTTACATTGAATAGACCCACTCTGATAAACAACTACTCGCTGCCCTGCTTGCTACTCTTTCTTCACCTGTCCTTCAATCTGTTGTTTCCTTATCCCACGTGTGTGCCATCTAGGCCGCACTCGAGAAGCGGTTTCTTTCTTCGAACCGCTCCAATATTATACAACTGAAATCTCAGATCCAACAACTTAAGAAAGGATCTTCCTGTTAGGATTGATGTGTTCTAAGCTTGTAAAACTTTATGTTTTGGTCTAATAAAGATTGATAGTTATTATTATATGAGATGCATATAGGTGCGTAACATAGTTACGTGTTCTTTTAAGAACAGAGAGCCATGGTTATATGGTAGTCCACTGAGTTGAAGACTGGGTGGATTGGTCCCATATAATCTAAATCAGTTCGCAGCTATGATCAGGTTGGTCGCCTCATCATGTTAAGCTGTTGGCGATGACAGTTCATGGGATGTCTTCACCATGGTCATCACCAGGCACAGTGTCTGTGGCTGAACGGAACTAACACGGTGTACAGATCAGTGAGCAGACACTGGTATACTAAGCCATGTTTCTGCTTAGGGTAAAACGGTCCTAAACCCTGAGGAACCACGTCTGATGGACTAACCAGTTGCGTGGTGCTTTGGCGCACCAATGTGTGAGGATCCGTATGCAGTGATCCAAAACCACGGTGTACTGGGTTACCCGGCTGGCGTTGCATTAGCGTATCACTCCTGCAGGCCATCCACACCCCTGAAGGGAGGTGCGTTCCTTGGTGTGACTTACACTGTACCAAACCCAGGCCTGGTGGTCACCAGTTTGACTGTTGACCGGGTTCGATTACTCGACGAGGTAATCAGAGGTACGATGTATAAGTCAACCTGGAAGGAACCAAGTCATATGATCATTCGAGTCTGACGGTAGTCTCCACCGCTCGAAGTGAATCATGGCATCAAGTGGAGGGACAGCGAGTTTACCACTACTAAGTGGAGAGCAGGGGTATGATGGAGAACATAATAAGTCTGGGTGAATTGGAGTACAGCCTGCGTCGCACTCTGGGTGGCCACGCAGGTTAACTCGAGGTCATAGGATCGATGGTACACTCGGGTAGTGTGTCGATCGAGCTTGAGTTGGAAGCCATGAACCCCGGTCCCTGATGGTTCCACCTTATCAACATTATATACGGTTCTTGAACCATCTCCTCGGAACACCATAAGCACTAAGAGGAAGAAAGAAGTATACGCTCCATGTGTGCTTGGCACTAGAGCACGGTAGATGCGTAACTACATACGAGTACTAAGGGTTATGCCCGAGACTAGTGCAGAGTCGCATGTAGTAATCCCTAGCCATAAGTGAACTTCGCTGCATAGGTGCGATGCACCGGGGTATGTTGCGAGTTGACTCGTTGACTTTGCTAGAGGCACCCTTTGGTAGCCTCAGTTAATAGTAAGTAACTAGTAGAAATCACTTAAGTAATGGCCGCTAGGTATCGCACGCTAGAAATGGTCAAAATAAGGCGTCGGGGCGTTTTGGTAAAAACCTCACTCTGTCGGACCTCACTGTTGGCCGACCCTAGCAGTGGGAGACCTTGCTAGGGCCGGCCCTATGTTGTAGGGATGAGAATCCCTCATCTATAGGGCCGGCCATATAGATAGGGATAGGGCTTTAAAACGGATAAAGTCGAGCCCTAAAAAGTGGGAAAACGGATAAATACAAGGAGAGATAAAAAGGAGATAATGGAGAGATAATTGTGGGAGGTCTTTATCCCCTTGGATCCTTATCCAAGGGGGTAGGCCGGCCCTATATAAAGGGCTATAGGGGGCCGGCCCTATAGTTGCAAAAAACCGAACCCCCCCTCCCCTCTCATCTCTCTAGTTCTCTCCCTAATCCGTCTCCCGTTTTCCGCTTGCAACTTCGTCTTCCTCGCGTGGAGTTCTGAAGAAGGAGAAGGGTCGTTCTTCGGAGGCACTCAGAGATCCGAGAGTGACGTTTCGTACATCGTGTGAGATCGGATGAACAAGAAGGCAATATCTCTAATCGTAACATCGGCATCTTCGTGAATGATCTTCCGTCTCCATCGACAAAGAAGACAATTCTCCGCGGTTAAAAGATCCTTACGAAAGGTATGTGTAATCTAACATATAGATCTAGCGAGTATAATGATTTGCATGCATGCTAGTTAATCATCATGCTAGATTGCCGTTAGGGTTTTCGATTCACGTGCAAACACATGCACACATATGTAGATTAGTTTCTATGAAAGTTTAAATCGTGTAACGTGCACCATGAACGGTCTTTCGATCGCAAAATCGTTTCCGCTGCGAGCCTCTACCATGGATTTATTTCCAACAATTGGGATCAGAGCCGCATTAGTGGTGTGCGTTTCACGTTTTTTCATTAAACCAATATGTGTGCGCATGATGAATGCATGAATTCATCGGCGTTCTTACGCTTAGATCATGCATATGTATAAATTGTGCTTGTTCTATTAATCATTCTTGTAGGGCGCCGCTATAAAAAATCTAGATCTATGTTTGTGCTTGCTACCGGGGGTCGGACCCCGAGTTAGCGATTGTCTGGATTTGCTTTTTATGTGTGGATATGTAATTAAGCCGTAGATTGGGCGAGTGATGGGGGTTGACCATCCTCGGTTCCCATGGCCTTTTTCCTAGGTGTGTTTTCTTTTTTTTCTAGGAAAATGTGTACGAGCGAGCACTTGCTCGAAGCGTACTAGATTTTTTTGGTTACAGATTGAGAAGAAAGATGTGCCAAAGAAATCCACCATCGGGAGCGGAAGCGAAACCCTAGAGGATGAAGACGATCCGACAAAGTGTTCGCGAGAGCGACGGAGGAGCCGGACCAAGGGACCTTGCGAAGAAAGCTAGAAGCCTGCGCTGTGCAAATTAGGTTCAGGGGTCGGACCTGAACTTAATTCAGTCTTTATGGTTGCTTTCTTTATTAGTTCTTTATGCTTCATATCGAACCCCGATGGGATAATATTATTATCAGTTTTCAGAGGGATGCCTTTCCCCTCCGGTCCAAGCGACTGTTTGAGGATAGGATCCCGCTAGATGACGTCTATTATTTAGTTGACTTTTGATGTTAGTGGGATCCCATCACATATGGTTATGCCACCATTAGGTTAGCACCCGACTAGTCGGGTGTGCCTATTTGGCCAGCATCGAAATCAAAGATGAGATGGAGATCCATTGAACATCAATTGTCAAATTTATAAGCAAGGCGCCATGACTAGTGGGAGTCCTTTCCAGTGAGTCAGACTCTAGAATTAGCTCCAGAGCATTAGCGTGATAACCAATTTTGCAGAGCATCGATATTCTCGGAATATGTAATGTGACCCTTGAATGGAGAAATCCACTTGAGGCAGGGACTATGATATTCCGAGAATGATTAATGCTAGGCAAAGGGCTTGAACGCTAGTGGGAGCATGGTGTGACCAGGGTCTAGTAAATAGGAGGTCGCTACCTTTGCATTAGCATAAATTCATACTCGCAAAATAATCCTCATATATAATAAGGGATGCAAGAGAGGACTCTTTTGAGATCCCCTGGCCTCCACGGCCAATCGCTTCGTGTTAGGGTGGAGAGGCGTAACTCAACATCCCCTAGGATGGGGGTTATGTCAATCCATGCCAAATCACTTAGTGATCTCTCTTTAGATATGGTAATTACGGGGTGAGGAGAGAAGGACTTTTCATCCCACCCTAGTGGGGGCCGCATGAACTTCCGTGTCGTATTTACCTAGGCTCGTGGGTAAGCATCCAAAGTACACGTGAGGCATTCGTTGCTCAGACAATGGGGATCACGTGGTACTGGCCGAAAGATAACCATGGTCCATCAAAGTCCTTAGTTGGCAGATTTGGATAGGGTCAAGGAAAAGGCCCGTGTAAGCGGATTGATGCTGTATGATGCCCCCTAGGGTAGGTACAGTCGATTCCGAGATCTTACATACATGGTTAATTAATCCATAGAGATGGCTTCGCTTGAGGGTAGCATCGATATATGGATATAATTAGCTTATTTTAAAAATCCATAAAATAAGTTTTTATGCATACTCATTATTCAATCTTTAATTTACAGATGACCAAGTTAGACCCCCTGTCCGCTATCCTAAATGACCACAAACTTACCGGTCCTAACTATGAGGACTGGAAGCGCAACCTGTACCTGGTCCTAAGGATTGGTAAACATATGACAGCCCTGAATGACCCTGAGCCAGATTTGCCAGGACCCGATGCCACAGAGGCACAGTTAAAGGCTTTTACTAACTGGAAAGAATCTAATGAAATATGTAAATGCTATATTATAGCATCCTTGCAGACAACTCTGCAGAAGCAAGTCGAGGAGATGCCCGACGCTTCTGACATGATGTTGTATCTAAAGGAGATGTTTGAAGGTCACAATCGCGTTACGTGATACCTTACCATCAAAAAACTCGTCGGCACTAAGATGTCCAATGGGACGCTGGTTCGGGAATACATGATAAAAATGTTTGGGTTCCAGAATGAACTAGCGACCATGGACATTGTGCTAGAAGGCGAGGTGATGACAGACATCTTCCTCTCGTCAGTGTCTAGAGCCTTTGAAGGCTTTGTCACCAACTTTAATTTGAACAAGTTGGCTATGACAAATGCAGAGCTTCTGGGAGCTCTCCAGGCAGCTGAGGATGGCTTCAAGCAGAAGGGCGTAGCACTTCACGTGCAACGCAGATCCTTCAAGAAGCCTGGTAAACCTCAAAGCAAGAAACATAAAAAGAAACCTAAGTCAGCGCCTGTGCAGGACTCTGCTGGGGCCTCTGGGTCTGGAGAATCAAAGAAACCGGGCACGAAGTGTTTTCGGTGTGGCCAAAAGGGCCATTAGAAGAAGGACTGCAAGAAGCCTCAGAATACTGGTGAAGGTAATCTACAACTCTTAGTTGTTGAATCATTTCTTTCAAGTAATAGTACTTTTGCTAGTTGGATTGTGGATTCTGGATCCACTAACCATGCCTGTAACTCTCTTCAGGGGTTTCGGGAAAGCAGAAGATTGCTTGATGGAGAGGTGACCTTAAGCATGGGGACTGAGGCCGTGGCTGCTGCTGAAGCTATTGGAGACGTTAATCTTAGTTTTTCGAATAATAAGACTTTGACTCTTAGAGATGTCTTTTATGTACCGTCCTTGAGACGTAACTTAATTTCTGTTTCTCCTTTAGTTAATGAAGGTTATTCAGTTTATTTTGATACTTTTGGTGTGTCGTTTAAGCTGAATGGAACTTTTATAATAAGAGGAATGGTTCATAATCATCTCTATATTGTCAGTCCTAAATTTCAAAAAGATAACATAATAACTTCAGCATTTAATGTTAATTCATCTAAGCGTAAGAAACCTTCGGAAAATTTAACCCAACTGTGGCACTTAAGACTTGGGCATATTGGCTTAGATAGGATCCATAGGATGGTGAAGGCCGGACTTCTGGAAACAGATCCTACGGAGATCCTTCCCACCTGTGAATCCTGCCTGGAAGGCAAGATGACCAAGAGGGCCTTTAAAGGCAAAGGAGTAAGAGCTACTGAGGTATTGGAGTTAATCCATTCAGATGTGTGTGGACCCATGAGCTTCAAGGGGATAGGAGGCCATGAGTACTTCATCACTTTTACTGATGATTATTCAAGATATGGTTACATTTACCTGATGCAACGGAAGTCGAAATCCTTTGACATTTTCAAAGAGTTCAGGGCTGAAGTAGAAAAACAAATAGGTAAATGTATAAAAACCCTTCAATCTGATCGAGGAGGTGAGTACCTATCTGACGAGTTCCTAGGGTCTCTGGTGGAGCATGGGATAACATCCCATTTAACTGCTCCAGGAACCCCACAACAGAATGGAGTTTCCGAGAGAAGGAATCGAACCTTGTTGGAAATGGTTCGCAGCATGATGAGTTACGCCAGTTTACCAATGACCTTTTGGGGATAAGCCCTACAAACAGCAGTTTAGATTCTGAACCATGTTCCGTCTAAATCAGTACCTCAGACCCCTAGAGAGCTGTGGTCAAGGAACAAACCGAAACTACAACATTTCAGAATATGGGGATGTCCTGCACATGTGCGAAAGGATAAGAGGGATAAGATGGAACTGAAGTCTAAAGTATGCTTGTTTGTAGGGTATTCTAAGGAGACCAAAGGTGGTCTATTTTATGATCCTGAGGAAAAGAAGGTGATCGTTTCTACGAACGCCTATTTCTTAGAACGGGATTATATTATGGATCACAAACCTACTAGTAAGGTAGTTTTAGATGAGCTACTAGGTACTAGATCAGAGAGCGCATCCGAAAGCATAGTGGGAGCTGACATCACAGACACTAATATACCAGATACTGTAGAATCTATTAATCCTGTAGCACAACCACCACCTCGTCGCAGTGGGAGAAACATCAGAGCTCCTGACAGATACTATGGAGAAACATTATTGGTTGATCCAGAGGGTCAGGAGGATGACCCACTGAGCTACGATGAGGCAGTGGGAGCTTCTGACAGCTCTGACTGGCAAAAGGCTATGGAGGCAGAAATTGCATCAATGTCCCATAACGCTGTATGGACTCTTGTTACACCATCATCCAATATTAAACCTATTGGGTGTAAGTGGGTGTATAAAAAGAAGAGAGGATCCGATGGTACTATCGAGACTTATAAAGCTAGATTAGTTGCCAAGGGTTATACCCAAAGAGAAGGAATCGACTTTAACGAAACCTTCTCATCGGTAGCTATGATAAAGTCTATTCGGATCCTCCTATCCATTGCAGCCCATTATAACTGGGAGATCTGGCAAATTGATGTCAAGACAGCATTCCTGAATGGAAATTTGGAAGAAGACATTTATATGATGCAGCCACCAGGTTTTGAGTCAGAGGGTCAGGAACATCTAGTTTGCAAGTTGCAGAAGTCCATCTATGGACTAAAGCAAGCATCTAAAAGTTGGAACATCCGTTTTGATCAGGCAATCCAGTCATATGGATTTACTCAAAACGAGGATGAACCATGTGTATACAAGAGGAGTGATAAGACTACAGTGGTATATTTGATTCTTTACGTAGACGATATTCTACTCATTGGGAATGATGTTGGAACATTGTCAACGGTAAAGGTCTGGTTGTCAACACAGTTCGATATGAAAGACCTAGGTGAAGCGAGTTATATTTTGGGGATCAAGGTAACACGAGATCGCCAGAACAGGATTCTCTCGCTGTCACAGGCCGCGTATATAGATAAGGTTATGGCTAGGTTTGACATGCAAAACTCCAAGAAGGGTTTTGTGCCATTTAAGCATGGCATAAAACTGTCTAAGGATCAATGTCCTAAGATACCTGAGGAGAGAGCAGAAATGCAGAAGATACCTTATGCTTCGGCATTAGGTAGTCTAATGTATGCTATGCATTGTACAAGGCCAGATATCTGTTTTACAGTAGGCATGATGGGTCGGTTTCAGTCGAATCCGGGTCCAGATCACTGGACAGCTGTGAAGTGTATACTCAAGTACCTTCGTAGAACAAGGGATTATGAGTTGGTTTACACTGCACAAGAACTGACGCCGATTGGATACACAGATTCTGACTTTATGTCAGATTTGGAATCCAGAAAATCGACATCAGGTTTTGTGTTTATGTTAGGAGGAGCAGCGGTTAGTTGGCAGAGTGTGAAGCAGAAATACATCGCAGACTCTACCACAGAGGCTGAGTACGTTGCAGCGTGCGAGGCAGCCAAAGAGGCGGTATGGCTCAAGAAATTCCTTACAGATTTGGGGTGCGTACCAGAGGCCCAGTTACCTATTGTGCTTTACTGCGACAATAGTGGGGCGGTAGCATAAGCAAAGGAGCCAAGACATCACCAAAAGGGGAAGCACATCGAGCGCAAGTTCCACTTGATTCGGCAGTTTCAAAAGCAAGGGCGAGTAGTGGTGACACAGATTGCATCTACAGATAATGTTGCTGATCCTTTCACAAAGGCAATACCTACCAAGGCATTCGAGCGACATGTGGACGCGATGAGAGTCAAAACCATTTTGCTACGCTAGACCAAGTGGGAGATTGTTAGGATTGATGTGTTCTAAGCTTGTAAAACTTTATGTTTTGGTCTAATAAAGATTGATAGTTATTATTATATGAGATGCATATAGGTGCGTAACATAGTTACGTGTTCTTTTAAGAACAGAGAGTCATGGTTATATGGTAGTCCACTGAGTTGAAGACTGAGTGGATTGGTCCCATATAATCTAAATCAGTTCGCAGCTATGATCAGGTTGGTCGCCTCATCATGTTAAGCTGTTGGCGATGACAGTTCATGGGATGTCTTCACCATGGTCATCACCAGGCACAGTGTCTGTGGCTGAACGGAACTAACACGGTGTACAGATCAGTGAGCAGACACTGGTATACTAAGCCGTGTTTCTGCTTAGGGTAAAACGGTCCTAAACCCTGAGGAATCACGTCTGATGGACTAACCAGTTGCGTGGTGCTTTGGTGCACCAATGTGTGAGGATCCGTATGCAGTGATCCAAAACCATGGTGTACTGGGTTACCCGGCTGGTGTTGCATTAGCGTGTCACTCCTGCAGGCCATCCACACCCCTGAAGGGAGGTGCGTTCCTTGGTGTGACTTACACTATACCAAACCCAGGCCTGGTGGTCACCAGTTTGACTATTGACCGGGTTCGATTACTCGACGAGGTAATCAGAGGTACGATGTATAGGTCAACCTGGAAGGAACCAAGTCATATGATCATTCGAGTCTGACGGTAGTCTCCACCGCTCGAAGTGAATCATGGCATCAAGTGGAGGGACAGCGAGTTTACCACTACTAAGCGGAGAGCAGGGGTATGATGGAGAACATAATAAGTCTGGGTGAATTGGAGTACAGCCTGCGTCGCACTCTGGGTGGCCACGCAGGTTAACTCGAGCTCAGAGGATCGATGGTACACTCGGGTAGTGTGCCGATCGAGCTTGAGTTGGAAGCCATGAACCCCGGTCCCTGATGGTTCCACCTTATCAACATTATGTACGGTTCTTGAACCATCTCCTCGGAACACCATAAGCACTAAGAGGAAGAAAGAAGTATACGCTCCATGTGTGCTTGGCACTAGAGCACGGTAGATGCGTAACTACATACGAGTACTAAGGGTTATGCCCGAGACTAGTGCAGAGTCGCATGTAGTAATCCCTAGCCATAAGTGAACTTGCTGCATAGGTGCGATGCACCGGGGTATGTTGCGAGTTGACTAGTTGACTTTACTAGAGGCACCCTTCGGTAGCCTCAGTTAATAGTAAGTAACTAGTAGAAATCACTTAAGTAATGGCCGTTAGGTATCGCACGCTAGAAATGGTCAAAATGAGGCATCGGGGCGTTTTGGTAAAAACCTCACTCTGCCGGACCTCACTGTTGGCCGACCCTAGCAGTGGGAGACCTTGCTAGGGCCGGCCCTATGTTGTAGGGATGAGAATCTCTCATCTATAGGGCCGGCCATATAGATAGGGATAGGGCTTTAAAACGGATATAGTCGAGTCCTAAAAAGTGGGAAAACGGATAAATAGAAGGAGAGATAAAAAGGAGATAATGGAGAGATAATTGTGGGAGGTCTTTATCCCCTTGGATCCTTATCCAAGGGGGTAGGCCGGCCCTATATAAAGGGCTATAGGGGGCCGGCCCTATAGTTGCAAAAAACCGAACCCCCCCTCCCCTCTCATCTCTCTAGTTCTCTCCCTAATCCGTCTCCTGTTTCCCGCTTGCAACTTCGTCTTCCTCGCGTGGAGTTCTGAAGAAGGAGAAGGGTCGTTCTTCAGAGGCACTTAGAGATCCGAGAGCGACGTTCCGTACATCGTGTGAGATCGGGTGAACAAGAAGGCAACATCTCCAATTGTACCATCGGCATCTTCGTGAACAATCTTCCGTCTCCATCGACAAAGAAGACAATTCTCCACGGTTAAAAGATCCGTACGAAAGGTATGTGTAATCTAACATGTAGATCTAGCGAGTATAATGATTTGCATGCATGCTAGTTAATCATCACGCTAGATTGCCGTTAGGGTTTTCGATTCACGTGCATACACATGCACACATATGTAGATTAGTTTATATGAAAGTTTAAATCGTGTAACGTGCACCATGAACGGTCTTTCGACCGCAAAATCGTTTCCGCTGCGAGCCTCTACCATGGATTTATTTCCAACACTTCCACCATCTCTGACTATCTTCAAAATATCAAACTTATTGCTGATAATCTTGCTGTTGTTGGCGCTTGCTTATCTAATGAAGATCTTATTCTTCATGCCTTAAATGGTTTGCCTTCTACCTACAACGCCTTCAAAACTGCCATTCGTACACGTCCCGGGTCCCTGACTATGGATGACTTTATTGCTCTTCTGATGTCTAAGGAGATGAACATGGATTCGCAGCCTGTTTCTCCGGATCCGATCCCTGTTGCTGCTGCCCTCACTGTTACTCGTGGCTACCGTGGTTAGCGTGGTGGCCGCGGCGGTCGTGGAGGCCGCGGCGGCCGTGGAGGCAGCGATGGCCGTGGGGGTCGTGATTTTCTTCACGATCGCAGCAACTTCCAAGATGGTGGTCATTTCTTCAATGAAAATCGTACATCTTTTGGTGGCCGGTCTCCTGACGGTGGACGTGGCATCCTTGGTGCTTCTCCTCCAGTTTGCAAGATTTGCGGGAAACCTGGCCATCTCGCTCCGGATTGTTGGCATCGTGGTAACTACAACTACGGGCCTCCTGCCATACCACGGGCTTCGCCGGCCTCTTCTGCTGCTCTACTTGCCTCGACCCCTGGCCCCTCTTCTACTACATGGTATGCCGACACGGGTGCGAGCAACCATATCACCTACGACTTCTCTAACCTCAGCCTCCATACCCAGCCTTATCACTGTATGGACACTATCACTGTGGGCAATGGTCAGTCTCTTTCTATTTCCCACACTGGTGATGGCGTACTTCCAACTTCATCGGCTTCTTTCCATTTACATCATATTCGCCATGTTCCTAACATATCTTCTAATCTCATATCTGTGCATAAATTTTGTCATGACAATAACTGCAATCTTATCTTCAATTCGGATGTATTTTTTGTTCAGGACAAGATCACGAGGAGGATGCTTTTTTGCGGGCATAGTAAGCATGGACTGTACCCGTTTCATGAGCTCCACTCCTCTCCCTCGTCCTCCTCTTGTGTTGCTCTCACTGCTTCGACCGTCGATTCTTCCACGTGGCATGCTCGCTTAGGTCATCCGTCGGCAGCTGTTCTTCGCCAACTTCAGCATGGTAACTGTGTTCCTCGCCTTCAGCCTTCAGCTTCTCATTGTGTTGCTTGTAATCTTGGAAAGATTCATAAACTCTCGTTCCCATTATCTCGTTCTACTATTTCTCGTCCTTTTGAGTTAGTCCATTCGGACATCTGGGGACCTTCTTCTATTGTAACCACCTCTGGCTATCGGTATTATATGCTTTTCATCGATGATTATTCTCGCTTTACCTGGTTGTTTCCTTTAAAACATAAATCTGATGCTCTTTATATTTTTCTCTTTTTTAAAAATCTAGTTGAAAATCTTCTTGATCTCAAAATTAAAACTTTTCGCACTGATGGTGGTGGAGAGTATATCAATCATGCTTTTGCCTCTACGCTTGCTACTCATGGTATCTTTCATCAGGTCTCTTGTCCCCACACCCCGGAACAAAATGGGGTTGCGGAACGCAAACATCGGCACCTCATTGAGACCGCTGTCACCCTGCTTCAACATGCATCGATGGCCCTAATCTATTGGGCTGATGCCGTTTGCACAGCCACCTACCTTATTAATCGTATGCCTTCCCCTGTCATCTCTAATAAATCACCATATGATATTCTGTTTCATCGCACACCGGATTATACTACCTTGCGCGTATTTGGATCCCTTTGCTTTCCTTGGTTGCGTCCCTACAAGATAAATAAATTAGATGCACGCTCTATACGGTGTGCTTTCCTTGGCTATTGCTCTCGCTCAAAAGGCTGTCACTGCCTCGATATCACCACTAGCCGTGTTTATGTGTCTCGCCATGTTGTCTTTCATGAGAACGTCTTTCCCTTCTACAATACTGGCTCCTCACTGACTGCCTGTACTTCTCCTTCACTCTCACCCTACCAGTCATTTTACCCCCCCTGTATTCTCCTCTTTAGTCGGTACCCCATGAATATCGCCCTCTACTACTTCTCTACCGGTGCCTCAGCCTACTTCCCCGTTGAATAGTCCCCACAGGCCTATTTCAGATACTTCCGCAGCGAATTCTAGTCCCCTACCTTCACCCGATGATTGCCCGTTCCAAATCAGACATCTCCAAACTTAAGCTACCAACAAGTCTGCTAGCCACCTCTGCCTCCTCCACTGTCGAATCTGAACCGTCTTGTTACTCTGAGGCGGTGAAACATCCGCATTGGCGTGCAGCCATGTCTGCTGAATTCCAGGCTCTTCAGGAGCAAGGAACCTGGATACTTGTTCCACCCCCGAGTTCTAGCAACATCATTGGTTATCGCTGGATCTTTAAGATTAAACGTAATCCAGATGTTCTGTATGTCTCGAGGTACAAAGCTTGCCTAGTGGTGAAGGGCTTTCATCAACAAGAAGGCGTTGACTACCATGACACCTTCAGTCCGGTGGTTAAGCAACCTACCATTCGTATTATTCTCTCTTTTGCCCTCCAGTTTGGCTGGCAGCTTAAGCAACTTGATGTGTCAAATGCCTTTTTATATGGATCTCTCTCGGAGCACGTCCTCATGCAGCAACCACAAGGCTTTGTCAATCTGGCTCTACCTGACCACGTCTGCAAGCTACATAAAGCACTTTATGGTTTGAAACAGGCTCCACGTGCGTGGTTCGAGGAATTTTCCAAGTTCCTTATCTCTCAAGGGTTTCGAAGTAGCCGCAATAACTCCTCACTCTTTATTCGGCGTGGCTCCATTGGGATTACTATTTTACTGTTGTATGTTGATGATATCTTGTTGACAGGAAGTGATCCAAAGTTTCTATCTTCCCTTATTCAGCAAATGGGTCACCAATTTGCTTTTAAAGACCTGTAACCACTACATCATTTCTTGGGAGTCTCTATTACTCCAAATTCAAAAGGATTGCTTCTACATCAACGTCAGTATGCTATTGACATTCTATATCAGGCAGGCATGTTCAACTGCAAGCCCTCGTCTACACCAGTCTCTACTACGAAAGCAATAACTTCGTCCATACCTTTCTCGGAGCCAACATTCTATCGTCGCCTTGCTGGGATGCTACAGTATCTGACAATAACTCGACCAGATCTGTCCTTTGCTGTCAACTCCATATGTCAGTATATGCATGCACCAACTGATGCTCATTTTACAGCTCTTAAACGCATCCTCCGCTATGTTCGTGGTACTCTTGATTATGGTCTCCAGTTCTCTCGCGGTCCACTCACATTACGGGTGTACTCAGACGCGGACTGGGCCGGGGATGCAACTGATCGAAGGTCAACCTCTGGTGTTTGTCTTATGCTCAGGCCTAATCTTATCTCATGGTCAGTAAAAAAACAGACCACTGTTGCTCGTTCTTCCACAGAATCAGAATATCGGAGCCTGGCATCTGCTGCAGCTGACATCTCTTGGGTGCTAATGCTTTTACAGGAGCTTTGTTTCCATTTTCCTGATCTACCTCTTATTTGGTGTGACAATATTTCTGCCATATCACTGGCTTCTAATCCGGTGTTTCATGCCAGAACAAAGGACATCAAAGTTGATTATCACTTCATTCGAGAGAAAGTTGTCAACAAGATCTCCGAGTCTGCCATATTTCAATATTTGATCAAGTTGCTGACATTTTTACCAAAGCCCTCTCTACGTCTCGTTTTTGACTTCTTCGTGATAAGCTAATGGTCCATACTGACCCATCGCTTGAGGGGGGGTGATAAGATAACCATTGGTCCGTTGTGATAACGGTTGAGATACATTGGTCCGTTGTGATAATAGTTGAGATATATAACCGATGATAACATCTCTATAACTGATGATAGCAGTTGTGTAACCAATTCCGTTATCACAACTGACCCACTATCCTCTGTAACGAAATGGTCTATATTAATGTGATGGACGTCAGATACTTTGTAATCTGAACGTCACTTTTTGGTTCAATATTTCTTCTTCTTCTTCACTGTTTACAAATCTTTCACACCGTGCAGGGCGGATTCGGTCGGCTGCGAGGAGAGGTGCACATGGAGGAGGAGTCGTGAGGAGGACGCGTGGTGGTGGTGGTGGGGGGGGGGGGGGCGGATTCGGCTCGTCCAACCCCCTCCACGTTCTCTCGGTCGGCTACAAGTGTAGGCGCGCACACATCGCGGGGAGAGACGCGCGATGGGGGGGAGGGGGCTCGATTCGTCCGACCCCCTCCTCGCTATCTCGGTCGGCTGCAAGTGTAGGCATGCATGGTGGGGCATTGCGAGGAGACACGCGTGATGGAGCAGGGGCTCGGTTTGTCCAACCCCCTCCCCGTTATCTCGGTCGGTTGCGAGTATAGGATCGCACGGTGGGGTGTCGCAAGGAGACACGCACGATGGAGCGGGGCTCGGTTCGTCCGACCCCTCCGCGTTATCTCGGTCGGCTGTGAGGAGGCTCTCGCGGAGGAGGGGGGTTGAGGTTTATCTGACCCCACCCCAAGTTGTCTCGGTTTGCTACGAGGACATGCCCGGTCGCCTCAAGCTGCTACGAGACGGAGCACGCGAGGGAGAGGGGAGTTTGGTTCGCCCGACCCTTCTGGGTTGCTTCAAACGGCCATGAGAAGGACGCGCATGGGTCGTCTTGGGCAGCTGTGACACAGAGCACACGCGGACGGGGTGGAGTTTGGTTCGTTTGAAACCCCCCCCGGTTGCTTCGGACTGCCGCAAAGACCCGTGCATGGGTTGCACATCGTCGCCGCCGCCGTCGGGTGAGGAAAGCGCACGGGAGGGTGGGTTTGGTTCATTCGACCCCATGTCCCTGTTTTGACCTGCTGTCGCCAGGAGCACGTGCGCACGGGGAGAGGCACAAGTTTTTCTCGCATATGCGGCGTTCGGCTTGGTGCGAGTTGGGCGCGTGACAAACCAGGTTGAGGGGCGTGGGTGTGACTGTCGTTGCAGTGTAACTTCATCAATACTAGTCTTCAGAGAGAAATGTTTCGAAAGTTTCTGACAACTGTAACTTTTCATACATGCATCGGATGAATATGTATAAGATGTCGTTGCATCGGTGCCGAAAAATTGGTCAAACTGGACGTAAAGCATCGAACACTTTGACATGTAACATTTCCGATGCCTGTCTTCAGAGAAAAAGGTCTCGAAAACTTTCGACAGTCGAAACTTTTCATATGTGTGTCGAATGAATACGTATAAGGTGTCGCTGTGTCGGTACCGAAAAACTGGTCAAAGTGGACGTGAAACATTGTACGCCTTGACAAGTAACTTTTTCGATATTTGTCTTCGGAGAAAAAAACTTTGCAAACTTCCGACTGCTATAACTTTTCATATGCACTTCGGATGAATACGTATAAGGTGTCATTGGGTCGGCACCGAAAAACCAGTCAAAGTTGACGTGAAATATCTCACACCTTTACGTGTAACCCTTCCGATGCCTGTCTTCAGAGAAAAAGGTCTTGAAACCTTTCGATAATCATAACGTTTCATACGTATATCGGATCGATGCGTATAAGGTGCTGTTGCGTCGGTGCCGAAAAACCGATCAAAGTGAACGTGGAACATCGTACACCTTGACTTGTGACCTTCCGATGCCTATTTTCGAAGGAAAAGACCTTGAAAACATCCGGCTGTCATAATATACACGCATCGGATCAATGTGTCGGCATCGAAAAATCGGTCAAAGTGGATGTGAAACAACGTACACCTCGGTGTGCAACCTTTCCGATGTATATCTTCAGAGAAAAAGGCTTTGAATACTTCTGACCACCGTAACTTTTCATACACACTTCGGATCAATACGTATAAGTTGCCATTGCGTTGGCGCCGAAAAACCGATCAAAGTGGACGTGAAACATCGTACACCTTGACTTGTGACCTTTCCGATGGCATTCTTCGAAGAAAAAGGCATTGAAAACTTCCGACAGTCGTAACTTTTCATACAGTGTCAGATGAATGTGTATTAACTACCGTTGCGTTAGCGTCGAAAAACTGGTCAAAGTGGACATGAAATATAGTGTGTCTTGACGAGTAACTTTTTCGGTATTCACCTTCATAAAGAGATGACTTATAGAACGGGTAGGCCAGGTTTTTCGGCTCACGTCTAAAAGAAGCATCGACATGCGGTAACTCACCCATCTCTGTCTGAAACCCAACAATACCTAGTTACTGTATTCGCTAGAGACTATAGTCGGGCCTCAGTGTTGACGCGGCGGTTATTGCGATCCCACCCCCAGATGAGAAGGGGGATATCCATGCTTGTGAAGTTTGTAAAACCAACTCAATAGGTTTGGATGAGATGTCATTCAACCAACCCAATGGAAAATAGCTCTTTGTCTTTGAATGATCCTTGTGTGCGGATGCCACTTGAATCGGGCTCACTAATAAGCAGTGGTATCTCGACCTCTATATATCTAATTAGAGAGGTTCCATGTATTGAAATTGTGTAGCCATGTCCCTTGTTTGTAAGTGCGATTCTCTTATTAGGCTTGAATGTGATTTAGCAAATCTGTATAATCGCCTTTAACTGGTGAATATCGAAGTCTGATTGTATTCATCAGGCATCGAGTGCGTGGGTGGACATGTGCGACCCCCAGCCAATGATCGGTCGCTACTAGTCGATAAGGGTCCAGGGGATTGACTATTCTTGCGACATCTCTCACAAAATGTTGAACTTTGGTAGACCGGTCGTTGTCAAAAATTTGGTTGCTGCCGGTTGATCAATTGCTTACCAACTATCCATTACTTTGAGTGCCACGGAGCGGAGGGTAGCGCGTGCTGACAGAGTTGGACTGACCACCCCCTGACCGGTTTGGAACCGTCAGCCATCGAGAGAGGGTGATGATTGGTGATAATCTGATGTTTGGACCCAAGTGACATGACTAAGCTTGGACTTTTGATCGAATGCTGATACGTCGACCTTGGACTTTGTCGTTGCGTGCCAAAACAGTAAGCTTGGACTTTTGCTCGAGTGTCAAGGTGTCAGTGGTGGTGTCTCGGATTTTATCTTTAAGTGCCAATGATGGATTCTTGGACTTGCTGCATGTCGAGGCGGCGACAACTTCCTCAGACTTTATCTTTATGTGCCAAGGTCGTCTCCTTGGACTTTGTGTATGCCGAGGCGGCAATGCTTTCCTCGGACTTTGTCTTCGGGTGCCAAAGCTGTCTCCTTGGACTTGTAGAGTGCCGAGGCCTCGGACTTTGTCTTCGAGCGCCAAGGGCAGGTCCTAGGGCTTATTCTCATTGACTCGGATGAGTATAGTTAACAGCTTAGATTGACCTGGATTGCCAGGAGCCTTTTATCCTGTTTTTGCTTTGAGCTTCCGACTTGAATGGGCGGAATCGAAGTCTTTGGTTGACCTGGGCTGCTAGGAGCCTTTTCACCGGACTTCAGCCTCAAGAGGGTGTAGTCGATTTTTGCTTCGAGTTTCCGACTTGAACTGGCAGAGTCGAAGGCTTAGGTTGACCTAGGTTGCCAGGAGTTTTTTTATCGGACTTTAGCCTTGAAAGGGCATAGCCGATGTTGCTTTGAGCTTCCGACTTGAACTGGATGAATTGAAGGCTTGGTTTGACCTGGGTTGCCAGGAGCATTTTTATTAAACTTTAGTCTTGAAAGGACGTAGCCAATGTTTCTTTGAGCTTTCGACTTGAACTAGCAGAATCTAAGGCTTGGTTTGACCTGGGTTGTCAGTAGCTTTTTTATTGGACTTTAGCCTTGAAAAGGCGTAGCCGATATTGTTTCGAGCTTCATACTTAAACTGGCAGAATCGAAGGCTTGGTTGACCTGGGTTGCCAGGAGACTTTTTACCAAACTTTAGCCTTGAAGGGGCATAGCCGATTTTGCTTCGAGCTTCCGACGTGAACTAGCGGAATCGAAGGCTTAGGTTGACTTGGGCTACTATGAGCCTTTTTATCGGACTTTAACCTTGAAGAGACGTAGCCGATGTTGCTTCGAGCTTCCAACTTGAACTGGCAGAATTGAAGGCTTAGTTTGACCTGGGTTGCCAAGAGCCTTTTTATCGGACTTTAGCCTTGAAAAGGCGTAGCTAATGTTGCTTCGAGCTTCCGACTTGAACTGGCGGAATTAAAGGCTTGGTTTGACCTGGGTTGCCAGGAGCCTTTTTATCGAACTTTAGCCTTGAAGGGGAGTAGCTGATGTTGCTTCGAGCTTCCGACTTGAACTGGTGGAATTGAAGGCTTAGTATGACCTGAGTTGCCAGGAGCCTTTTTATCGGACTTTAGCATTGAAAAGGTGTAGCCGATATTGCTTCGAGCTTCTGACTTGAATTGGCGGAATCGAAGGCTTAGGTTGACTTGGGTTGCCAGGAGCCTTTTTATCGGTCTTTAACCTTGAAAAGGCATAACTGATTTTTGTTCGAGCTTCCGACTTGAATAGGTGGAATCGAATTTTGAGAGACTAAGACTTTGACGATCAGTCTCTAGAAACCTTCGTTGTCTCTGTACTCTTTGATGTATGGCCCCTCCCAAGACGGAGCAAATTTACCACTGGCAATTTTCTTCGTGTTTGAGAAAATGGCTCTGAGTACCAGGTCTCTTATGTTAAATTCTCTGCTTCTGTCCTTTCTATTATATTGCATCTTGATTTTTGTTTGTAATTGGTCACATGTGCTGTAACCCTTGAAAGGGCAAGGACGATTTTACTTTGAGCTTTCGATTTAAACAGACGGAATCAAAATCTTTGGTTGACCTGGGTTGCCATGAGCCTTTTGGTGCCTTCAACAGACGGAATAGAATTTCAAGAGACTTCAATTTCAAGGAAAAGAGGCATTTTTTTTAGAGGTAAAAAACAAATTTATTAATGAAAAACAAGATCAGTTACAGACCCCGGCTTATCTCTAGGCGAGACAGCAGAACACCAGACCAAATAGGGCCACACATCGGCGCCAAAGAGCCCATACACTAGCCCAAAAGAGCAAAACACCACACCTCTTGTAGAAATAAATACATCCAAGTCAAGCCACATCTTGAACCCCACTATGAGTAGTTCGATGTCTAACACCTATAGGCCATCGACTCTTGATCCACTTACCAACGTTCTCAGCCACAAATTGCTTGGAGAGCGTAACATACCTCAAATCCCACGAAGGATTCCATTTCCAATACTTGGTAGCTAGTTGAGTATGGATTGGTACATCCTCCTCCTTCAACGCATGAGTAAAATCATCACAATCATTATTTTCCATCTCTCTAGCTTGAAGGCCCACAAAATTTGCCTTGGCCCTCTCAAGGTCATCCACTTGGAATCCACAAAAGTCCCTCTGAGTAAGAGCGAGATGGCAATAAATCGGTTCCTCCTACTCAACCGAATCTTCTTCCTCATCATCCTCGTCTTCATCCTCACTCAAATTTGCACTTCACATATCATCAGAAGTTGCCTCACTATCCTGCTGTGTAACATCAACGCAAACTGGTTCCTCCTCCACATCAACCTCGGCTGCAACCACACTCAAATATGCACTTCACGTAACATCAGTAGTTATCTCACAAGCCTGCTGCATAACAACAGAACTTGTTGTATCCTACTGCCTGACATCCATAATTGCCCACTAACTTGCTGTATGACATCAGCACCGACTGTTGTAGCCTGCTGTCGAACATCAGCAATTGTCTCACTATCCTCACCAGCCTACTGCGTAACATTATCATGAACCACTGTTTCATGTTATGTAACATTAGGACAAACAACATCTTCGGCTAATGTAGCAGCAACAATCATAGTCATTTGTATATAAACAGCCTGGGCCAACCCTTTGCTCCTAGTCATTCGGTCATAAACACCATTGTATCACGTCTCCTTTACTCAAGAGGTGGGTGGTGCTTCACGAGCAGGATTCGGAACAGTTAAGATAGGGGGGCAATTGGCAAAATGTGGTGGTAATTGACCCCCCCCCCCCCCCACCACCACCACCACCTTAAAAGGGTCAGGTGTAGGAGCATTCTATGGAGGAACAACAGAACTCCAACCACCCTGCGTAACATTAAGTTCTGCCGCAACACCAGGCTGCAATACACCATCTGTTACACTTCTGACTTCAGGTCGCATAACACTAGCTGTTGTAGTACCGTCAGCCTACGAATCCTTAGCTATTACAGCATCAGCTATAACCACAGCCTCATGCATAACAACAGTAACTGCACTGAGTTCAGGTAGCGTAACAGCAGTGAGTTCAGGTTGTGTAACAGCCCCTATAGTAGCATCAACAACAACTCCATCCTCAACGTCCCCTTGACTCACCAACACATCAAAACAAGACCCACTACCTGATTGAGGAACTTGAGGAATCATAGGAGCTTTACCTCGATGTTTATTTTCCACATCAATCCATTGATCCGCAGCCAAAGGACCTTGAGAAGTGGAAAGAGGGAGCCAATCCCCTATGAAGATCAATATAATTACCAGTCGGCACCCATCGCTTCACAGCAGGAGGAGCCCCAAGCCCCAGAAAACTCTTCCATTTCTCGGAGATTTTAGGGTGGGCCACACAAGCATTTTCGTTATGATCGAAAGACTTGCATGCTTTACACTGAGTAGACTTCCAATCATAAATTACCTTTTGCATAGAGAGAAGAATGCCTGCATCGTTTCGAGCTTCCACCTCATCCCAGAGAATATCCTCAATATTGATCTCAACACATATCCTCGTATAATTCATCTGCCCCCCTTCTTTATGTGCAACCGCTGCCGCTGTTAGAGCATCCATCCCCATAGGGGTACCCAAAACACTCCTCATCCTACTTAAAGCATCAAAAGACCATAATTTATCCGGTAGGTTAGGGAATCTTACCCAAAAAGGGATTTTGGAAAGCATCACCCGATCATATTGAATCCTGCTCGACCACTTTTGAGAATGATTGGTTTGCTTTGGAAATGCCATGGTCCACCGTTCCTGATCCTGCAGTAATCTTCTTCATTGTCGAACTTAAAGAGGAATACTCCATTCTCACAAGAGAACATTTCCAAACCCCCCTTCAGCTGCCATAGTCTCAACACTGTGGCCTTGAGATAAGGAAAACATTGTTGCTTCCCTAGGACAAGATCGACTAATGACTGCATCCAGAAACTTTCAGTTTTCACAATTTCTGCCCTTGGACAAATCGTCACTCGCTTACCATCAATAATAGCGGGAGCAATATACTTAAGCATATAATCCTTCGGTGATAGTGCATAGGTTTTCACAGGTCCTCCCCAAGCATTACCATCTGAGCGATTGTCATCAATAACCTTGTGGTACTTTCGACGAAGCAATATGATCAACACAACATACACAAGGTCCGACACAACGAACACAACGAATGCAAATATCTTGTGTTGGTCTTGCTATTGCTTTCAAAGAACCACTATAGCCAATGCAATGAACGTAAGGTTTGACGCAACGAACACAAATATCTTGTGTTAGCCTTGTTATTGCTTTCGATGAAATACTATGGCAAACACAACGAATGCAAGGTTCGATGCAATAAACATAAACATCATGTGTTGGCCTTGGTGTTGCTTTTGACGAAGCACTATGACCAACACAACGAGCGCAAATATCTTGCATTAGTCTTGTTGTTACTGTCGATGAAGCACTATGGCTTATGCAACAAACATAAATATCTTGGGTTAACCTTGTTGTTGCTTTCGATGAAACACTATAGCTGATGCAACGAATGCAAGGTCCAACACAACGAACGTAAGTTCTGATACAAGTAACTTACATTGGAGACTTAATAGGTTTCACAAAGAAAGAAGATGAGTGTTATATTAAGGACATTTTTGTTCAAAAAAAATATAAGTGATTAGAAAAGTAATGTTAAAAGCAAATGGAGCTGGTTTGAGCAAATCAAAAGAGTTTGGGGTTATTTTTTAAAAAAATCTTTTTTTTTTCAATGTTAAATTGGGGGTGTTGAGATACAAGAAGAGAGATGATCTTGAACGTGCTCTCACCCTTGGGACCGCACTCTTATTTATAGGGTGAATAGCTTGGATACCAAGAAAATTTAGAAAATCCTAATGCCAAGGATGGGAAGGTTGATGGACAACCATACACAGTCGATCATCTTATAAACACTCCCTCTTGGATGTCCACCAACTAAAAATGTTCTTCAAGAACAATGGTGAACGTGCATCATGCTGCCTCGTTAAAAATCTTTTGGTAGAAAAACCTTGTGGGATAAAGCCTGGCCAATGAAAAAAGAGTATAGCGCGCTTTAGCATACTTTGGAATACTAACGTACTTCAGGATGTTGACATACTTCAGGATGTCGAACTTAGAACTATGCTCCCCCTGATTATATTATTTATAAAAGAAAAACTCCCCCTTAATTATATTATTTTAATAATTTTGATAAAGCCTCCGATGTCCAATCCCGTACATCAATTTCTAGATTGTAGACTTTGGTAATGCTTTGGTAAATAAATATGCAAGGTTGTCACTAAATCTTATTTGCTTTACTTCGATCTTCTTTTGTTTTTGAAGTTCATGCGTGAAAAATAATTTTGATGAAATGTGCTTGGTTTGATCTTCTTTTATGAACCCTCCCTGAAGTTGTATGATGCAAGTGGTATTGTTTTTATATATCACCGTGGGTTCATTTGTAGTAGTGTCTCGAATGTGATTGATTAATGATCTCAGCAATACACTTTATTGGTTTGCTTTATGAAGTGCTAATATTTCTGAATAATTGGAAGAAGTGACTACCAATGTCTGTTTAGTGGAGCACCATGAGATATCTATATTACTATTCATAAAGACATAACATGTTTGTAAACGTCCTTTATGAGGATCAGAGAGATAGTCTATGTCATATAACCTACTAGATGCGATTTGTTAGATATAGTATAAAATAAACACATCCACTTGTACCTTAAAGATATCTCATAATATGCTTGATACAATTTCAATGCATTCGAG
This sequence comes from Chamaelirium japonicum, assembly GCA_947650365.1. Taxonomy (NCBI): domain Eukaryota; kingdom Viridiplantae; phylum Streptophyta; class Magnoliopsida; order Liliales; family Melanthiaceae; genus Chamaelirium; species Chamaelirium japonicum. Next base: position 75,310,080 of record OX393556.1, on the reverse strand, counting down.
TTGGCATTGAGCTATATCTTGCAAAAAGAATGACTAAAAATGTAATATCTAGTCTTATGCGTTGTGCTAAATATAGCAGTGCATCAATAGTACTTAGAGATTGTACTTCTGGTCCTATAATGTCTTATTTTTCTTCTTAGGACGGTATGGGTCCTTTTTGATATCAAGGGATCGGACGATCATGGGCGTACTAAGTGGATGTGATTTATCCATGTAAAGTACTTCAGGATATTTTCAATATACTTTGATTGATAGATTAATATTACACTATTAGTGCGTTCGATCTATAGGCCGAGATAATATTTTGTTTTCCCAAGGTCTTTCATTTTAAATTTTCTCTTTAGGTAGTTAGTTATTTTATTTAGTTCTTCAGGAGTCCCAATTAAATTTATGTCATCGATATAGATTGCTAAAAAAATAAACTCTTGGTAGAATTTCTTGATAAAGATACATGGGTAAATCATATTATTTTTATAGCTTTTTTTGCTAAGTATTCGCTAAGACGATTGTATCACATCCTTCTGAATTTTTTCAAACCATACAATGATCATCTTAGTTTTATCGAGTACATACCCTTTAATTTTGCTTCAGGCATTTTATATCATTCATGGATTTTCATATAAATCAGTGTTTAAATTTTTGTATAAGTATGCAGTTACTATGTACATAAGTCTCGTGTTGAGTTTTTCAGAAACTACTAGATTTAATAGATAGCAAAACGTTATTGCATTCATAACGGAAAAGTATGTCTCGTCATAATCAATCCTAGGTTTCTATAGAAAATATTGTACCACAAGTCTTGCCTTGTATCTAATGATTTTATTCTTTTCGTTTCGTTTTCTTATGAACACTCATCTGTAACCTACAGTGTTAACATTCTTTGGTGTTTGTATTATAGGTTCGAATACACTATTTTTCAAAAGAATCTAGTTTGCTTAAATAACATCTTTTCACTTTGGCCAATCATCTCTTTGTTGATATTCATTGATGCTATATGGTTTAGTATATCATCTTTACCCTTAGAGATTTCAGTAGCTATAGCGAATGAGAATTTCTCATTGATGATCATCTCTTTGCGATCTTATATTTCTCTTAAATATGTATAAAACATAGAGATATCATTATTATTAGGTATATGTTTCTTTTTAGGAGTTTCTATAGTCCCTTCAGGGATAATAACCTCCTATGGGGTTTTGAAGAAAGTTAATCTTCTTTTGTTATAACCGTTTCTTAAGTGTCATGTATTACCACTTCTTTAGTGTTATGATAACTTCTTTTGGAGTGTTATTAAGGATTGATACATCATTTAACTTTCATTTTCAGGGAGCTAAGTCTTTAGAACCTATAGTCTACCATGCTTTAAGCGTATAATGTATTCATTTGCCGCTGTATTTGAGTTTTGTCCTATTAGGATATTAATTTGAGCTAGCATATTTACAACTGGTATATATGATTTGTTACTTTAGTTGTATCATTAAATGCATCAGGTATTTGGTTTGCAATCTCCTGAAGGTGTAATATTCTCTGTAACTCATATTCACATTGGTTAGTACAGGGGTCTAGATGAGACAAAGTTGAGGCGTGCCATGATAATTCCCGACGTTCTATAAAGGTGGGGCGTTTTTCAGGATTAACGTTCTTTTCTTCCCTTAACGATGAAAATATTATCTCATCAAATTTTCAATCAACAAATCTAGCGATAAACACATCACCAGTTAAGGGTTCGATAAACCGGATTATAGAGGGCAAGTCAAAACCTATATATATTCCCAAACAATGTTGGAGACCTATTTTAGTACGTTGTGGTGTAGGTATAGGTACTAGCGCTGCACAACCAAACCTTCATAGGTGGAAAATATTTGGTGGACAACCAGCCATAAGTTTTAAAGGTGAACATGGGTGATAGGTAGTAGGCCTAAGTCTAATCAAAATAGCAGTATGTAGGATGGCATGTCCCCAAGCAGAAATTGGTAATTTGGATTGTACAAGTAAAGGTCTTACTATAAGTTGCAAACGTTTGATTAGGGATTCAGCTAATCCATTTTGAGTATGGACATACGAAACTGGATTTTCAATATCGATTCCTACCAAATAACAAAAGTCATTAAAGACTTGAGAGGTACACTCGTATGTATTATTTAGTCGAATAGACCTGATGTGTTGGTAAGAAAAATGTATTCTAAGTTTGATGATTTGAGCAAATAATTTGGCGAAGGCCATGTTACGAGTTGACCGTAAGCAAAATACGACCATCTAGTAGATGCATCTATAAGTACCATAAAGTATCTAAAGGGTCCACTGGAAGGGTGAATTGGACCATAAATATTACCTTGGATCATATATAGGAAAGATGGCGATTCTGATACAGTTTTAATAAAAGAGGGCATAATGATTAACTTTCCTTGTGAGCAGGGAGAACAAGAATTGTCACTAGATAGGGTGAGTTGATGGTTTGCTAAAGTGTGCCTATTAGAGGTTTTTTTGATTCTACATAGCATGTTGGATCCAGAGTGATCCAAACGATCGTGTCAGAGAATCAAGATATTTGGGTCATTGAGCTTCTGGCTCATAACAGACTGTGTTTCTACAACACGAATTGTTGTGTATTAAAATCCCAAGGAGAATGCAGTAAATTTTTCTACTATGAGCTTCTGGCTCCCAATAGTAAACATAATGCAAAGTAACTCTTTGTTATCCTCATTAATAGTTTCAATGTGGTATCTATTAATTCTTATATATTTAAAACTAAGCAAATTTTTTCTGGATTTGCTTGAGTATTGTTAATGTAAATATAATGGGTCGGGTTTACTGTATAGTCGGGTCGGGTTTACTGTACATATATTGGGCTTGAGTCCCTCAATGGAATCATTCTGTTCCTCTTCAAACCCTAGTCGTCGTCTCCTAACATGGTATCAGAGCTCTAGGGTTTCTCGCGCGATGACAGCACCTCCGACGGCACCTCCGGCATCTCCTCCACCCCTCCGGCCCTCTCCCCTGCTCCGGCAGCCCACCCGACCCACCTCCGGCCCTTCTCCTCTGCTCCGGCAGCCCTCCCGCCCACCCAACCCCCCCTCCAGCCCTCTCCCCTACTCCGGCAGCACACCCGACCCACCTCCGGCCCTTCCCCTGCTCCGGCAGCCTACCCGACCCACCTCCGGCCCTTCTCCCCTGCTCCGGCAGCCCACCCGCCCCCTTCCGGTCTTCTCCTCTGCTCCGGCAGCCCTCCTGCCCACCCGACCCCCCCTCCAGCCCTCTCCCCTGCTCCGGCAGCACACCCGACCCACCTCCCGGACCCCCTTCCCCCCTTCCGCAGCCCCCTCAGCAACCCTCCGTCCCACCCGACAGCTCCATCGGCCCCCTCCCCACCTTCCGCAGCACCCTCAGCCTCCCTCCGCATCACCCGACCCCCTTTTCCCCTGCCCCGACCCCCCTCGACACACTACAACCCCCTCCCGACACCCTACAGCCCTTTCCGACCCCCCTACAGCCCCCCCCGATATCCCCTGACACCCTACAGCCTCCTCCATGGCCTCTCCAGCCATTCCGTCCATCGTTGCGATCTCTCCACCGCTGAAGGCGGTCGCCTTTCAGCTGTCATCGGCCGGCGACTGGCCTGACTGGTCCCTCACCGTCGAGGCCGATCTCTCCAGTCGTGATCTGTGGGGTCACATCACCTGCGAGGATACTCCTCCCACTGACTACTCTGGTTCCTCATCTGTCTCCAGCAGTGCAGCGTCTTCTGCTGCGACTGCTACCACGGCCACCACCGTTGCTGCTCTTACTTGGCGTCGCCACGATCAGGCCATCCGGGCGTACCTTCTGGCCTCTGTTGCTCGTCCACTCCTTGCTCCCATCGGCCGCCTTCCGACAGCGCGCGCGATGTGGGAGTATCTCCGGGACCGTTTTCTCCCGCGCGGAGGCGCCCGCCGGCATCAGCTCATCTGTGACTCACAGTCGGCCCGTTAGGGGGAACGCACCATTCAGGATTTCTTTAGTCAGATGAGTGCCTATTGGCATGAGCTGGACTCACTGATCCCGGAGCGGTGTGCCTGCCCTCGCTCCCAGGATTTCCAGCGCTTCCTTGACGAGGGCCACCTGCACCAGTTCCTGGCTGCGCTTCGGCCGTAATTTACTCTCATAGCTGCCCAGCTCCTGCACCGTGAGCCACTCCCTCGGCTAGAGAATGCTCTACTCGCTTTGGTCGACGAGGAGACCCGCCTTCAGACTCAGGGCGCTCGTCCTCCTCCACCTGCTCCCAGCTCCGACACTGTCCTGGCAGCCGAGTTCTCCGATGAGACTATTTTTTGTCACTACTGCAAGGAGCCCGGCCACATGAAGCGCGAGTGCCCTACACGTCCTCTACGCAACCCCCACTGGGGTCCGGATAAGAGATCCCCCCGCTGGTCTTCGACCTCTCGCGACGATCGACGCGGCGGTCGAGGTGGACGGGGCCGAGGACGTGGTTCGTCTTCCTTCCGCCACTTTGGTGGTGCAGCGGCTACTTTAGAGGCCTCGACGCTCCCCACTGCTACCACAGCACCTTCTCCGTCTGAGCCGGACCGCCTTCAGCATCTCGAGGAGCTCCTTCTTCGCCACCTAGCCTCCACCGGCTCCACGACTGCGCACGACTTGTCTGCCACCTCTGGTACTACTGCTCCATGGATCTTCGATTCGGGTGCCTCCTGTCACCTCACTTTTGACTCTACTGTCCTCACGGACTGCTCTCCCACTACCACCCACCAGGAGGTTCGCACTGCGGATGGGACTCTCGTCCCTATTCCGCAATGTGGCTCCATCACCACCACCTCTGACCCTTCTGGTCGCCTGACCCTATCTCATGTCCATCATGCCCCCCGTCTTAATATTAATTTGATTTCTATCAGTTCTCTTTGCGACTCTGGCCTGACTGTCACCTTCACCCCTTCTGTTTGTGTTGTGCAGGATTCGCGGACGGGTCAGAGGATTGAGCTGGGCCGTAGGGCAGGAGGACTCTACCAGTTGGACCATCTCCATGTGTCTTCAGTTGCGTCTGTCATGTCTGTCACCTCTGATGCCGACCTGTGGCACAGAAGGTTAGGTCATATATCGAGTGATCGACTCAAAAGCGTATTCCGGTCGGGCGCTTTGGGTCGAGCGTCTTTCTCCCCCCTCTCCGTTTGTACGGGTTGTCGACTGGCAAAACATCTAGCTCTTCCTTTTTCTGCTAGTACTTCCCAGTCTGTTGCTTTATTTGATTTAGTTCATTCGGATATTTGGGGTCCTGCTCCTGTTGCATCTCTATCGGGTTATATGTATTATGTGTGTTTTATTGATGACTATTCTAGGTGCACCTGGGTTTATCTTATGCGTCATCGATCTGAAATACCTGACATCTATAGGAGATTTACTGCTATGATTCACACTCAATTTGGTAGGCGCATCAAGACCTTTCGGTCTGATTGTGCCAAGGAGTATCTCTCCTCTGAGATGCGTGAGATCCTTCAGTCTCACGGCACTCTTCACCAGCAGTCTTGTCCTCACACTCATGAGCAGAACGACGTTGCCGAACGCAAGCATCGTCATGTCCTTGAGACTGCACGAGCCCTGCTTCTCTCTGCGTCTGTTCCTCACTCCTACTGGGCTGAAGCTGTCATGACGGCTGTCCACCTTATCAATATCACTCCGTCGTCTGCTCTGTCTGGTGCCACTCCTTACGAGCGCCTTCACTCCAGTCCACCTGACTACTCTCTTCTTCGCACGTTTGGCTGCACGTGCTTCGTTCTTCTTCCTCCCCATGAGCGCACAAAACTGTCTGCGAGGTCTGCTCGGTGTGTTCACTTGGGACTCAGTCGGGAGCACAAGGGGTATCGCTGCTATGATCCCTTAGCTCGTCGGATCCGTGTCTCCCGTCACGTCTCCTTTGTTGAGGATGTCCCGTACTTTTCCCCTGAGTCTCGGGATCTTTCCTTGCCTCCTGCGTCATCCTCCTCGCCCTCCTCACATCTCCACATCCCTGTTCTACCCCCGGTTTCTGTTGCCCCATCCACGCCACCTCCACCTCCACCACCACCACCACCACCACCACCACCACCACCTCCGTCTCCCTCACCACCACCACCACCACCACCTGTTACTCGTGTCTATGTTCGTCGGTCTGCAGCTCCTCCTCCAGCGTCGGTTCATATTGGTACTCCCTCGCCTGATGCTGCTGCCCCCTCCTCCCCGGTCGTGGATCCTGCTCCTGTTCGGCGCTACCCAGCGCGCGAACATCACCCTCCTGCCAGATACGACTACTCTCCTGACAGGTTTGGCTACTCTGTTTCTCCCTCTGACTCTCCTGACTCTTCTGGCTACTCTGCCAGTGTCTCCTATTCACCATCCTTTCAGGCCTTTCTTACTGCTATACACACCCATCGGGAGCCCCGATCGTACCGTGAGGCAGCGTTACATCCAGAGTGGCGGCAGGCCATGTCAGTTGAGCTTGAGGCTTTTCAGCGGACCCAGACCTGGGAGTTGGTACCTTTTCCCTTCGGGGTGGTGCCTGTTAGCTGCAAGTGGATATTCAAGGTCAAGACTCGGCCTGACGGATCCATTGAGCGGCACAAGGCTCGCCTCGTTGCTCGTGGTTTCTCCCAGGAGTATGGGATTGACTACGAGGAGACGTTTGCTCCGGTTGCTCGGATGACTACTGTGCGCACCCTCTTAGCTGTGGCAGCTGCTCGAGGGTGGCCTCTCCATCAGATGGATATCACCAATGCGTTTCTCCACGGTGATCTTTCCGAGGAAGTCTACATGGCTCCTCCTCCGGGCACTTCAGTTCCTCCAGGGCACGCGTGTCGGTTGCGCCGAGCCATCTATGGGCTCAAGCAGGCCTCTCGTGCCTGGTTTGAGCGATTTCGCAGTGCAGTTCTGGCCGCCGGGTTTGTTGAGCGTCACTCCGACTATGCCTTGTTCACTCGCTCCTCCAGTCAGGGCATTGCAGTTCTTCTCCTCTATGTGGATGATATGATCATCACTGGGGATGACAGTGCCACCATCGCCACTCTCCAGCGGCACCTCCAGAGTCAGTTTGAGATGAAAGATCTGGGCTCTCTTCGCTACTTTCTGGGCCTTGAGATTGCCAGGTCATCTCGTGGTCTGTTGGTCTCACAGCAGAAGTATATCTCCGACATCCTTGCTGATGCTGCGCTTACTGACACACGTACTGCTGACACACCCATGGAGCTCAATTTGAAGCTTCTCGCTACAGATGGTGAGCCGCTCCAGGATGTCTCCCGTTACCAGAGGTTGGTTGGGATGCTTGTCTATCTCACCATGACCCGGCCAGACATTGCCCATGCTGTTGGATTGTCAGTCAGTTTGTTCAGGCTCCACGGTCAGTACACCATGCAGCTGTTCTCCGGATTATCCGCTACCTCCGGGGCACCATCACCCGTTCACTACTGTTTCCCTCCACCTCTCCGTTGGTGCTGCGTGCCTACTCAGATGCAGATTGGGCAGGAGATGCAGACACTCGTCGATCTACTACAGGATACTGTGTGTTTCTGGGTGACTCACTGATTTCGTGGCGCAGCAAGAAGCAGGAGTCTGTTGCTCGCTCCAGCACCGAAGCCGAATACAGGGCTATGGCTTCCACCACCACCGAGATTGTCTGGCTTCGCCGTCTTCTGCTTGACTTGGGAGTGGTGATATCCGGGCCCACCCCTCTCTTCTGTGACAACCGGAGTGCTATTCAGATTGCTAGCAATCCGGTCTTCCATGAGCGAACAAAGCATATTGAAGTTGATTGTCATTATGTTCGCCAGGCGTTTATCGATCACACCATCTCCCTGCCTTTCATTCCCTTATCGGAGCAGACTGCTGATTTTCTGACGAAGCCACTGACGACTGCTCGCTTCAGGCATTTTCTAGGCAAACTCTCGGTTCATGATCCACCGTGAGTTTGAGGGGGAGTGTTAATGTAAATATAATGGGTCGGGTTTACTGTATAGTCGGGTCGGGTTTACTGTACATATATTGGGCTTGAGTCCCTCAATGGAATCATTCTGTTCCTCTCCAAACCCTAGCCGTCGTCTCCTAACAAGTATAATACATTTTGAATGAGTAAATGGATATCATTTGGTAGTATCATATGATTCCGAAGCCTTCAATTAATTGCACAGGTCCAGCTATGATTGAGATCATAGTGGGATTGTGTATTAATTATGATAAAAACTTTTGATTTTTCAAAATAGTGTAGGTTGTTATGCTATCCACTAGACAAACGTTATTTTCATTGATTTTAACACTTTGATCCATACCTTAACATAGATAAATAAAAAGAAAATTTTAACCCAAGATTTAGTTTAAACAATAAATAAGTACAATAGCAAGTCAAACTGCTTCGATAATTCAAAATTACATAAATAACTCAAATAAGTACAATAATAGGTTTTAAATCTAAAAATAAAAAGATAGCTCAGGGCTTCTGGATTAATTCTGGAATTTCTCCAAGCATGACAGTGAAAGCATCTCTATCAATAGGGTTTCCATCCTAGGCCTTAAAAAAGTCATTGATGTTTTAGATGAGTGATGTCATCCATTCAATGGTCTACTGGACCTTCATTAGTGTTGGCTTCAACTCTTTTTATCAAGGCTTAATATTGTTCCAACAATTTCTTGGACGAACAACATATGTATGACCAATGCCCACTGTGACCATATATGTGACAAATATCAGTAGAATTTGATTTATTCAGTGGAGTTGGTACTTTGTCCTTTCTGGTGGGGGAGGTATTCCTCTTCTAATGATTTGCATTCTATTTTTGGTGGTTCGTATTTCACTTCGGATGTTTTTTTTGAAATTTTGCCTCTATGTGGACCCATATTTTGATAGTCACATCTTCTGGAGTTGGTATGGCGTCCAGGACCTCTTCTATGATTCAGAGCAAAATTAGCATTCACTTCTAGGAATGTAGCTGACCCAGTTGGTCTGGAGTTATGATTCTTCATTAAAATATTATTGTTTTGCATAACAATCAGGAGACAAGAGATAAATTTTGAGTATTTTTTAAAATGACGTTCTCGATATTGCTGCTACAGGAGCATATTTGATACATAAAATGTGGAAAAAATCTTTTCCAACGTATCTGCATCCTCTATCTTTTCTCCACATAGCTTCAGCTTAGATGTTACTCTAACAATGATAGAATTATAAGTTGTTATAGACTTAAAGTCTTGGAACCTCAGGTTTAGCCATTCATGACGTGCATTTGGAAGTATGACAGTTCTTTGGTGGTCATAACGCTTCTTCAGGGAGTTCCATAGATTCAAAGGATCCTTCATGGTCAAATACTCATTTTTAGGTTATCATGGATATAATGCCTCAGGAAGATGAGAGCTTTCGCTTTGTCCTGTTGGGATATAGTGTTGCCAGCTGTTATGGTGTTTCCAAGATCCTTGGCTTGAAGGTGTATTTCAGTATCTAAGGTCCAAGAGAGATAATTATCTCCAGATAGTTCAAGATGCTTGAACTCAAGTTTAACAAGATTGGACATCTGTTCATTTAAAAAAAAAACAATTTAGACATATATAGTGATTACTTTAAATAAAGATAATGAAATAATTGAAGATAGAACTTCATGTTCATATCTTGAGAATTTCAAATTCTAGATCTTTTGGTTCTTAATAGATCTTCAGGTTTTAATTGATGATGACAAAATTGAGAAAATCCAATGATGCCATTGCACCCGGAAGGGTTCAAATAGTCAAGATTCATACTTCGATCGATTAAATCGGGCTCACAATCACAAAATAAAAAGCGATGGTCTAGATTAAATCAAACAATAAAATATATGTAAATGCATGTAAAACTAGACAGGTCGGGTTGGATATGCTAGAAGTAGTCGGGTCTATACTAATACGGTTGGGTCAAGTCTGCTATAAGCAGTCGGGTCTGGTTTAAAGTGATGTCGGGTTAGGTTGGTATGTAATCGGGTTTTAAACTGATTTAAACAATGCTAAAACGGGTAAAAATGACTTATGGGTCGGGTTTTAGGACCCAATATGAACCCAAAACTGTTCATTTTCTTTCTGATGTAATCGGGGAAAAATCCTAACCTGCACTGCATGACACTAATCAGTCGCCACCACCCTCTGCCACATCGTCCACGGTTGCGAGGCCGCCGCCGCTCGTTTGCATTACCCGCAGTCGCTCGCACACATGTCGTTGTCGACGGTGGACCGTGTCCGGTTAGCGCAGATCCGGGCGGGTGCACTGTCGATGCCGCTCCGGTGCGGGCTGCCGATGTGAGTTGCTGGTGGCCATTTATGGGTTGTTGCGTGGGGTGCCATGTGAGTAGAGATATGACAATGGGTCTTGGGGCGTACCTTGTGTGCCTCGAGATTTATCGCCGCACAGTTTGTCACTAAGAAGCACGTTGCCGTTGATGCTCATTGTCGTGATGGGCCGGAACTCGAGGAGAGTCGTGCTAATAACGTGTTTAGATACAAGAAGATAGATGATCTTGAACGTGCCCTCACCCTTGAGGCTGCACTCTTATTTATAGGGTGAATAGCTTGGGTCCCAAGAAAACTTGAGAAATCTAATGCCAAGGATGGAAGGATGATGGACTGAGCCGACCATCTCATAAGATGGGAAACTTGTTAGCAATTTAGTGGGAGCTAGTAACAATTTTGATGGATCGGTTCATCACAGATCAGCTAGAGCGGGATTTGGGTTTGTCTTTCGTAATAGTACTGGTGGCGTTATACTTGGGGGATGTGGTCCTATTCATACTTCTTTCACCTTATGTCACAGAGAAACTGGCTCTACTATATGGCCTTATCTCCTATCACAAACATCTATCTCCTCTTCCATTGTGGATAGAGTGAGACTCTCAAGTGGTCATCCACAGCCTTCTTGCATTGGATCTGAGTGACCCGTGCTTTGGGCGTACCATACCCTTTTTGAGAAGATTCATTTTGGGCGGATCCGACATGTTTATAGAGAGGCTAATCAAATAGCGGATTTTTTGCCTAACAGGACCGTGAGATGCGTGAAGTTCTAGTTATTTGAGAAACCTCACATGTGGATCTGCTTCGTTTGCTGCTTCGAGATCGGATGGGCACTACATCCCAAGCGGATCCATGATCCGGGTTAAGTTTTGTTCATCTGCGGGCTGTTGTAATTAGTTTTGAGATTTTTTTTTGTATTTTGTTTGCCAAAAAAAAAAAAGTAACAATTTTTAATTTACAAAGCTATTAAAAAAACACAGAACAAAACTCTCTCAAAGTCCCTCTCCCCCTCACTCTTTGTCGCTCTCTTTCCCTCTCCACTCATCCCCAATCCCCTCGCGAGCGATCTCTCCTTGGATGTTCTCGATTTGCTCTTCCTCCTCTTGTTACTCGATTCCGCTCGAGAGATGGAAGAGCGGACGGCTCCGAACAGCCCTCCGTCCCAATCGAAGGATCCGCGTTGCTCCATGGGTGATCCCGTCCTCCATGAACGATGAATCGGCTCCTGTATGCTCTTCAATCCCCTTTCACCACCTCAATCGCCTCCTCCACGATTTCATTTACTCAGGTTATATGCTCTCGCAGCTGGATTACGATCCTTCCGGTGAGATTTTAGGGCTCAATGCGGACCAGCAATCGAGGTTTTGCTTCTCATCTTTCACTGCATTGTGTCCTCTTTTTTAACTATAAGGGGGTTAAATGTTTTTGAGCTAAACTTCAGGGGGGCAAAGTGTAATTTACCCTTTTATGTATTTTATTGAGCTGTTACAATGCTAGAATTCACCAATTCCCCAAAATTTGTAAATAGTAGAATAAAAAATCCACTGGTTTTTATGTAGAACACTCTAATGTTGTACCATGCATTATAATATTTTCTCTCTCTACAATATTTTCTCTTTTTATAATATTTTCTCTCTCCAATATTTTTTCTATAACATTTTCTCTCTCTACAATATTTTATCTCTCTATAACATTTTCTCTCTCTGGAATATTTTCTTTCTATACAACATTTTCTCTGTCTACAATATTTTCTCTCTACAACATTTTCTCTATTTATAATATTTTTCCTTTTTACATTTGATGCCGCGATCAGCTTAAATAGTTCATGCATATTTCATCTCTCCATTCAGATAAAGTATCAAAAGTTTGTAGAACACTGATTATTATGTAGAACACTCTAATGCAGTACCATGCTTATAATATTTTCTCTCACTACAATATTTTCTTTCTATAATACTTTCTCTATAACATTTTCTCTCTCTACAATATTTTTTCTCTCTATAATACGTTTGTTCTCTACAACATTTTATCTCTCTACAATATTTTCTCTCTACAACATTTTCTCTATCTATAATATTTTCCCTTTGTACATTTGATGCCACGATCAATTCATGCATATTTGATCTCTCCATTCAGATAAAGTATAGAAAGTTTGTTTCTTTAGGAATATTGTTCCGGGTGCGGCAAAGTTGAGGTCCTGGTTTGGTCCGAATGGGCAATACATCAGAGAATTACCTTGTCCGAGTTGCAGGGGAAGGGGTTACACGCCCTGCACAGAGTGCGGAATAGAAAGATCCAGATCAGATTGTTCTCAGTGTAATGGAAAGGTACATGCTTTTATTGTTTCTTGAAGGACAATGGTATGTATTATAAATTCTTTTACTCATACTTGAAAATACCAGAAACTATTTTTTTTATTTCACCGGTGGATCACATGCTTCATAAACAGTGCTCCTACACTATTCACATCAATGTAGGATCCCTATGATTTGCCTTATTTCCTATAATTGAAACTTTAGCTTCATGCTCAGAACACGCAGTGGTTGATTTGCTTTGAGCTTGTTTATATTGCAGTGTGTGAGTGAACCCGTGCAAGCATTGGATAAAGTGCGCGCGTGCACACACACACACACACACACATATATATATATATATATATATATATATATCACATCAGTTGGTGGGAGTTTTTAGTAATTCCTCTTCGTGTCACGTGGGAAGGTTCAGCCAAGGAAAAAAAAATCGATATATTTCGCGAAATATATCGGAAAAATGAAAGCCCGATACGAAATACCACCTGCAATCTCGAGCAGAACTGAAAATGTCAAAATATCGAGCGATTTCGCGAAATATCGCGATATTTCCACGAAATATTTCCATATCCACGAAATATCGCGAGATTTTGTCAAAATTTCGCGACAATTTCGAAAAAGTTCACGAAATTTATCCGAAATCCTGTGACTGACTGGTTATAAAAGGGACCGAGGGGCCTGGTTCTCAGCAGCTTATCTAAATATAATAACATTTAAGTAAATATCGTTTTACTTGATTTTTATTTTCTCCATTTACTTTAAGTTAGTATATGTAAATAAGCAAATACCTCCCCATTTGATTTCAATAAAAATATCAAAAAAATCAAAAAACAAAGGAATCAAAAAGTAAACTTTCAGCTTTAATAGGAGAAAACAGTTTTTATGGATTTTTATAAAATCTACATGGTGAGAAAAGTAATTAAATTAACTCCTTTTTAGCTCAAAAAATTCCACAAGATGTAGAAGTACAAGTACATCTAGAAAACCATGGTCCGTCTTAGGAAATTTTGAATGTATAAAAACTTTTCTATATAAAAACTCTTTTTTTCAGACTTAGTAAAAAAATAGTGTTTCACATTTCAGTATAATTTTTGCACACTTTCAAATTTGCATAACTTTCTTGTTTTAAGTCTGCTTTCAAAATCGTTTGAAATATTATTTTAACAATCAACTAATCTTTATTTCAAAAATATTTTATCCAAAAAAAGATTAAAAAACATTTGAAAAATATATATCAAAACCGAACTAAATAAGATTGCACAAGACTTACAGACTCAATATATTGAATACATGTTATGTGAAGCTCTACACCCCTAGATAGGGTACACATATTATTTGAGTGTTTCAAAGTGTGTATCTATACTTGGTTTATGACTATCCAGAGTTTCACTAATAAATTTCATCAAAAAATCAATATTTCTACCATTTCTATAAAATTGCAATATTTCTACACTGTCGAAATATTTTCACGAAATATTTCCATATCCAGAAGGTCGAAATTTCCACCGAAATGGAGATTTCGAACCTTGGGTTCAGCCTATGCAGTCAAAGTCGGTAGTCGGCCCTAGTCGGGACTAATTCGGGACTAGTCGGCCAAAACTTATTCTAACCCCTCCCCCCCTCCTTAAACATATCTGATATATGAACTAGCATAAATGTCAATAAGTATATGATATTAGTTGGTTAATAACAATACATACCTTCACACTTCATAGCATGGGTATAAATATATAAGTAACAGTCTAACATAACACAATTGTATTGGCTTCATGCTCATGTCAAAAGACTCAGAACTAAGAATTCATCACAATATTTGTTTGATGATGTTTAATCAATGAACAACCCCAATTTTGATTATAGGGTTATATGGATATCAACAAATAAATTAATTATTTGTCTATATTTTTATCTGAGATTCTCAAGTGCTCAACAGATGATTACATGGAAGAGCCATAGTTGTGAGTCTTGCGACTCAAGACTTTGAGCCAATGTAAAAAAATCCAAACAAAATTGCTTGCAAAGATTCCTTTCAAAAAAAAAATTGCTTGCAAAATGCTGCCTGGGGACTAGTCGGCAGTCGTTAGTCGGGGACTAGTCGGGCTAGTCGGGGACTAGTCGGGATTCCGCCCAGCAATGACGGAATCGAAATTAATCGGTCGGCAGAATGCCGCCCAGGGACTAGTCGGGGACTAGTCGCCGACTAGTCCCGACATTGATAGCATAGGGTTCAGCCAAGACCAATGTTTCAAATCTCAGCCGATACCGGTGTGTACCGGTTTTGGTCGGGCCAAGCCGAGTCAAACCTCCGGGATCGAAACCAGACTGAATCGATCGGTACCAAACCGTACCGGACCGAACCAGCCGAGTCAAGTAGGTATTGGCCGGTACGAACCCGTACCAGTCGGTTCAGGCCTTACCCGACAGCATTAGTGGGGGGGGGGGTTGGCTGATTTTTTTTTTTCCTTTGATTCCTCCCTCCACATGGGCTGCACATGCATTCCCAGCCATTGCATATGAAGGGGGGGCATTAGCTTTGAACCCCCCCCAAACCCGTTCCATTTCACCACCATCACCACTCTCTATATTCCACAACCTGGAAGAAAAGAGAGGAGAGAGAAAGAAGAGAAAGAGAGAAGAGAGGAAAGAAAAAGAAGAAAAACAGAGATAAGAGAGGAGTGAGAAGAGAGGAGAGGAGAGGGAAAAGAGCGGCATGAGCCAACGACGTCGATGAGGGGCACACAAGCGGCGACGAGGCGACGTCACGAGTCTCGCAACGAGCGGTGACAAGGTGACGTCGCGACGAGCGGCGACGAGGTGACGTCGCAACGAGCGGCGACGAGGTGACGTCGCAACGAGCAGCACGAGCCGACTAGTCGAGTCCAAGGTTTAAAACTCGGATATCGGTATCGGTTGTTGTCGAACCGGTTCGAACCGGCCGGTTCGTACCGGTATCGGCCGGTTCTGGTTAAACCGGTACCGGCCTTTTTTTTAAATTGTAAAAAAAAAAAATCTTTAAAAATTTAAAAAAATTAGAAAATAAATATAAAAAATAGAAAATAAATATTTTACTGCTTTAGACCAGTTTAGGGCCTTTAGGTCCTTTAGAGACCTTAGGCTAGGGTTAGTTTTAGGCTTTTAGCCTTTTAGAAATGTTAGGGTTAGGGACTCGAGAGTCAGGAATATATAGGGCTTTAGGCCCTTTGGTTTAGGAATTAAAAATTTAGAGTTATGAGTCTTATGACTCTTATGACTTATGAGTTATAAGTTATGATTTATGAAGCTATGAGTATTAGGAGTTAAGACTTATGAGTTATGACTTCAGAGTCTTGGATTCATCATTCATCAAGATTCACAAGCACCACTCCCCGAGGTGTATGACTAGAATCTTGATGAATTTGTCAACTATTGTCGAATTACCACTTCCCGAGATGAATGATTGGACAGTAAACCTAACTGAGCCACAAGACTCACAACTCACATGTCAGAAGTCACATGACTCACATGGTCACACCTAAGAAGTTCCTAATTCCTAATTTTCTATATTATTTTTCCCTTCTTTATCCGTGTTTGGGACCGGCTTTGGCGAAGTTAAAAAAGGTTTTTATAAAACAATCTTTTAAAGTTTTGAAAAAACTTTTATTATTTTTAATTTATAATACAATAAGTTTCAGTGTTCCACAGGCATAGAATATAGATTATTAATATATTAAAATTATTAACTCACTTGAGTCATCTTACCTGGTTCAGATCAAAGATTCAGAACTCAGAAGTTTTACAGATTATTATTACGATATTTTTCTTCTTCTTTATTTGGAGTTGGTGCCGAGTAGTGCTAGTAGTAAGACCCGTCGAATGACCAAGAATAATCGTAAATTGAGTGACCAATGTTCTGGTCCTGCTGGACCTCATAACCGTAGGATTCGTAACCGTAGGATGATGAAGAATCTCCATATGTTTTTTGCGATTTCTCCGGCTCTGAAAACATCGGCTAATAAGGATCTCGGTAATATAATAATGGTGGACCTAGAGGTGGATCATATATGTATGGCAAGTATGATATATATGCAGCTTCATCAACAGTGCCGGAAGGCTCGACCCCTACTCCATCGTGTGATGGACCTGGTGGGGCTGGTGGTCCTGTGACTCTGGTGTACGTGGGAGATGAAGAAGCTCTATTATGCTCTTCATGGTCAGGATTAGAAGAGTGACCAATTCCCGGACATCTCTGTCATGACTAAGGTGACTCCTCCACCATCACTAGATCCGGAAGGTATAATATCAAAACACTCATCTGAATCGCTGTGTACCTGCTGCATTGATGATTGACATGTTGAAGTTTTCGGTTGTGCCTCCTCATCCTTGGTCCTTCTTGTTGTTGTCTTTACTCCTTACCTAACTCCTCCAACCATGTATTTTCTTGGCCGTCAAGAACTGGATCCTCTCTCTCTGTCAACCAAGGAGCTAGAGGGTTATCGTCGTCGAAAATATAATCCAAATTGATTGGATTATCACCTTGGTCCCCTAATCTTTCTTGATCATGGACCCTCAACCTTATATTGTAATGTATGAAAACTAGTTTATCTAATTTAAATGATGACAACATATTTCTAGTTTTCGTATGAATGAGAGAGAATGTACTCCAATTCCTTTCGTAATTCGATGCCGAAAATGTCTGATTCAATACTCAGATATATTCATTGAAATAAAACATATTCAGTTTGTATTCGTTGATTGCAATTAGATAATTGTATAATTAAAGTGTGCTATCGACATATTATCTGACTGCATGGTCAAAATAGTTGTTCTTGTATTCTCCGAATCAAAGGAACCACGAGCATAACGGACGATTTTTATCTGCTTCATCGCTTTATTTTGCGATGCTATGTTAGCCTTCAAGATTTGGATCACCCCTTTAAGCCCGATCATTATTTCAGGGTGTTGTGAAACTTCTATCCTATACTGGTATTGCGGATTTAAGTAAAACCCTATAATATGAAAGAAATAAATATTGAGTCTAATGACTAATGAGGTTAAAAATTGAAATGGTTGAATATCGAATTGACGATAATGTTTATCTGCTGCATGCAATGGATGGTATAACGTCTTTTCCTATCTTTTGTCGATCAATTTAAAATATTATTTTTTTAATTTTTCTCCAACCTTTGTTGACTTCTGAATAACCATCTTAGCTCTGTTCATTGTTTCGTATATATATATTCTATTGCAGGCTTTTCATCCGAATCTACTAGTTGAAGAATTTGCACAAGAGGTTGGATGCACACTATATTTTCCAATGTCGATCCAGAGCTCATTCCTAACAACAATATTGTCAATGTCGATCCAGAGCTTTTTCCCAACAATAATATTTTCCACCACTTTGCCCTCTTCATTAGATGTATATTTTGACTGACACCATGCATCCGAAGTAAACATTTTTCGTAAAGCATCATTCTGATTTAAAATACTTTCCAATGCTATGAAGTGAGTGACAAAGCGAGTGATTGCTGGACGCAGAAGCTCCCGCTTTCCAATATGTTTCCTCATCAAGTTGACTACCTAGTTATGGTTATAGTCTAGATGAATTTTGTTATTTTTTGAGCTTGATTAACAACATTGTCGACATGATCTAATTTGTCTATGTCCTTCAGGATCAAGTCAATGCAGTATGTGGCACAAGGAGTCCAAAATATGGTCTTTTGTTTCTTCTGTATAATCTACCCGGCCTTCTTATAGTTAGAACTATTGTCTGTCACTATTTGGACAATATTATTAGCTCCAACTTGGTCGATGACATTATTCATAAGTCCAACAAGATATACCGCATTATAAACTTTGTCTGATGTATTGATCGATTTGTAAAAAACAGTATCAATTGAGCAATATATTAAAAAATTGATTATGAATTTTCTAGTAGGGGCATTCCATCTGTCGCACATAATTGTGCAGCCTTTCTTTTTGCAGAGAGTTTTATAACTATTAATATAATTGTTTATTTCGTAGACCTCATCATCCAAAAGTGGTCCAACAATCTCATATGGGGTAGGGGGAGAAATTTCCGGCCCAACCGACTGCAATGTGTCGCACATTTTCTTAAAGTATGACGACGCGGCTGCATTATCCGGGATATGGTTGAAATGGAAAATTTCGACCACTGTCTTCTTTACTTTACTGGTCACTTGTTTTATTTTTTTAGCTGTTAATTTGGTTTCTTTATGGCTACATTCTCTAAACATAAATCCGTCTAAAAGTAACTGCACATATGTACTACCGCCAACAAGGTTTAAAATCACGGTATCGGTCGTGGTATCGGTCGGCCCCGAACCGGTATGTACCGGCCGGTACGTACCGGTACCGGCCGGTACGGACCGATACCGATTGAGAAAAAAAACCTGAAAAAAACCCAAAAAATCCAAAAAAAAAAACAAAAACCTGTCGGTACCGATCCGTACCGGCCGTACCGGTCGGTATCGGCCTGAACCGGCCGATACGGATCGGTACGTACCGGTACCGGCCGATACGGGCCAGTTATCGGGATTGGATGCAGTACCGGTCTCGAACCGGCCAAAACCGGTACGTACCGGTATCGGCCGAGATTTAAAACCCTGACCGTCAATACTAATTTTACCTCCTTTAACACTAACACTGTTACTATCACCAGGTCCACCATCAGTACTATCAATATCACTAGGAAAAAAGCAGGAACTATCATCAGGACCACTCATTAACTATCTACCTCTTTAGTCTCACCCTCTTTCTATCATTTCTTAACGACGAGCTTCCTTACGAGAAAGTTTCATTGCCGTTCTCATTTCCCTATCCTCCGGCAACTCTTCAGAATTAGAATCATCAAAACTTTTATCATCTATGTCTGTTTCTCTATAACCTCTTATCGACTGACTTTTGGTAAGGGGTGGTCTTCTAGAAGCAGAAAGCTTAGAAACAATACTCTTTTCTTTACTTGTTTCTCTAAAAAATTGTTGGAATTGAGACCGTATCTCTACTGAAACGTGCTCACAACCAGTCATTTGTCCTTTTTTCCCCACCAAATGCTTCTTCAGTCTTGTGATACCTCTATTTATCTTCCGGCCGCAGTAGTTGCATATGACTTTCCGCTTGTTGCCTTCTACTGCCTTGCAATGTAGCCATCCAATATCTATCTCTTTTAATTTTGGTGTCATTATCTAAGTCAAAAAATTAATAAGCATTAACAAACAAAAAAAACATTATTTTCTTTTTGTTTTCTCACTTTTTAGTACATGACTACATGAAAAATAATGATTTTTTCCTTATTTTCTTTGTTTTCTACGTGAGCAAAATTACTTTCTAGTTTCTACATAGCAAAAGTGAGCAAAGAAATTTACATGTCGGTGTTGGAGTCGTTGGACACTTGGATTGTCGTGTCAGGTGACTCGGTTAGTCGGCTCGTGTCGCTCGTTGCGACGTTGCCTCGCCGCCGCTCGTGCTCGTGTCGCTCGTCGCGACGTGAGACATCGCCTCGTCGCCACTCGTGTCGCTCGTCATAACGTTGGCTCGTCGCCTTGTCACCACTCGTACTTATCGTGCCGCTCGTCGTGGGACTCACGACTTCGCCTCGTCGTCGATCATTGCTCGTCACCTCTCATGTCGCTCGTGCCACTCTTTTCTTTCTCTTCTCTCCTCTATTTTCTCACTATTTTTTCTTATCTCTTTTTTTTTCTCTTTTTTTCCTCTCTTTTCTCTCTCTTCTTTCTCGCTCCTCTCTTTTTTTGCAGGTTGTGGAATGTGGAGAGTGGTGGAGTGGTGATGATGGTGAAATAGAATAGGTTTGGGGGGAGGGGGGTTATATAGCCTTCAAATCCCCCCTCCCTCTTAATAAATTAAAGGATTCAAAGCTAATGCCCCCCCTCCACATGCAATGACTGGGAATGCATGTGCAACCCATGTGAAGGGAGGAATCAAAGGGAAAAAACAAAAAACAATCAACCAACCCCCCTTAATGCTGTCGGGTAAGGCCTGAACCGGCCGGAACCGGTTCGTACCGATCGATACCTACCTGACTCGGCCGGTTCAGTCTGGTACAGGTTGGTACTAGTCGTTCAGTCTGGTTTCGGTCCCGGAGACTTGACTCGGCTCGATCTAGCCTAAACCGGTACGTACTTGCCGGTACGTACCGATATCAACCGAGATTTGAAACATTGGCCGAGTCACACGACACGACAATCCAAGTGTCCAACGACTCTAACACCGACAGGTAAATTTCTTTGCTCACTTTTGCTATGTAGAAACTAGAAAGTAATTTTGCTTACGTAGAAAGCGGATTCGGCACTTCTGCTCACGTAGATTCGACACTTTTGCTACGCAGTATTACTTTCTACGTAGCAAAAGTGATCAATTCTATGAATGGGGTGCCGAATTATTTTTACGTAGCACAAGTAACAAAAATTACTTTCTACGTAGAATTATTTTTTACGTAGCAAAAGTGAGAAAAATTACTTTCTACGTAGAATTACTTTCTAAGTAGCAAAAGTGAGAAAAATTAATGGGTGCTACTTGCTCATGTAGATTCGGCACTTTTGCTAACTTTTGCTACGTAGAAAGTAATAGAATTGCGGTTGTTCGTAGAAAGTATTGCTCACGTAGAAAACAAAGAAAATGAGGAAAAAAAGCCATTATTTTCATGTAGTCATGTACTAGAAAGTGAGAAAACAAAGAAGAGAAAATAGTATATTCTTTTTGTTTGCTAATGTTTATTAATTTTTTGACTTAGATAATGACACCAAGATTGAAAGTGATAAATGCTGGATGACTAT
Organism: Chamaelirium japonicum; assembly: GCA_947650365.1. Lineage (NCBI taxonomy): Eukaryota > Viridiplantae > Streptophyta > Magnoliopsida > Liliales > Melanthiaceae > Chamaelirium > Chamaelirium japonicum. The sequence continues at coordinate 75,288,725 of OX393556.1, read as the reverse complement.
ATTGCTAGGCAGTAGAAGGCAAGAAGCGGAAGACCATATGCAACTACTGCGGCTGGACCATAAATGGAGGTATCACAAGACTGAATATGCACTTGACGGACAAGAAAGGGCAAGTGACTGGTTATAAGCATATTCCAGCAAATGTACGATCTTAATTTCAACAATTTTTTAGAGAAACAAGTAAAGATAAGAGTATTGTTCCTGAGCTTTCTGCTTCTAGAAGATCACCCCTTACCAAAAGTCAGTCGGTAAAGGGTTATAGAGAAACAGACATAGATGATGAAAATTTTAATAATTCTTATTCTGAAGAGTTACCGAAGGATAGAACGATGAGGACGACAATGAGACTTTCTTGTGAGAAAGCTCATCGTCAATAAATAAGATAAAGAGGGGGAGACCAAAGAGGTAGATGGTCAATGAGTGGTCCTGGTGGTAGTTCCTGCTTTCTTCCTAGTGATATTGGTAGTACTGGTTGTGGACCTGGTGGTTGTAGTAGTGTTAGTGCTAGAGGAGGTAAAACTAGTATTGCTGGCAGTACATCTGTGTAGTTATCTTTAGACGGATTTATGTTTAGGGAACGTGGCCATAAATAAACTAAATTAACGGCTGGAAAAATAAAACAAGCAACCAATAAAGTAAAGAAGGCAATGGCCAAAATTTTCCATTTCAACCATATCCCGGCTAATGCAGTTGCGTCGCCATACTTTAAGAAAATGTGTGACACATTGTAGTCGGTTGGATCAGGAATTTCTGCCCCTACCCCATATGAGATTGCTGGGCCACTTTTGGATAATGTCTCTGAAGTAAACGATTATATTAATAATTTTAAAACTCCTTGGGAGGAGAAATGTTGCAAAATTATGTGCGACTGATGGAGTGGCCCTACTAGAAAATCCATAATCAATTTTTTAGTATATTGCTCAATTAGTATTGTTATTTACAAATCGGTCGATGCATCAGACAAAGTGCATGATGTGGTATATATTATCGGACTTATGAATAATGTCATCGACCAAATTGAAACTAATAATGTTGTCCAAATAGTGACAGACAATGACTCTAACTATAAGAAGGCCGGACAAATTATACAGAAGGAACAAAATACCATATTTTGGACTCCTTGTGTCGCACATTGCATCGACGTTATCCTAAAGGACATAGGCAAATTGGATCATGTCGACAATGTTGTTAAGCAAGCCTGAAAAATAGCGAACTTTATCTACAACCATAACTGGGTAGTTGACCTGATAAGAAAACATGCTGGGAAGCGGGAGCTTCTGCGTCCAGTAATCACTCGCTTTGACACTCACTTCATAGCATTGGAGAATATTTTTAATCAGAATGATGTTTTACTGAAAATGTTTACCTCAGGTGCATGGTGTCGGTCAAAATATGCATCTAATGAAAAGGGCAAAGAGGTGAAAAACATTATTGTTGGGAAGGAGCTCTGAATCCACATTGACAAGATAATAATGTGCATCCAACCTCTGGTGCAAGTTCTTCGACTGATAGATTCGGATGAAAAGTCTGCAATGGGGTATATCTACGAAGCAATGCACAGAGCTAAGATAGTCATTCAGAAGTAGACAAAGGTTGGAGAAAAATTGAAAAACAATATTTTAAATTGATCGACAAAAGATAGGAGAAGACGCTACACCATCCATTGCATACAGCAGATAAATATTATCGTCAACTCGTTATTCAACAATTTCAATTTTCAACTCATTAGTCATTAGACTCAATACTTTTTTTTTTTTTTTTTCATATTATACGGTTTTACTTAAATCCCTAATATCAGTATAGGGTGAAAGTTTCATAACACCCTAAAATAATGATCGGGCTTAAAGAGGTGATTCGAACCTTCGAGCCTAACATAGCATCAAAAAATAAGGCGATGGGCAGATGAAAAATCTTATGCTATGCTCGATATTTCTTTGATTTGGAGAATGCAAGAACAACTATCTTGATCATGTAGCCAGATAATACGTCGATAACACACTTTAATTATACAATTATCTAATTGCAATCAATGAATACAAACTGAATATGCTTTATTTTTTTGCTAATTTCATAGCACTACTTAGTGGGGCATTCATGGTGAAAGTGCTCTCAATCTTTAAAAGATTGTTGTTCGGGTATTGAGTCAGAAACGTTCGGCATTCGGGCTGCGAGAGGAACTGAAGTATATTAACTCTCATTCATACGAAAACTAGAAATAGGTTATCATTTAAATTAGATAAACTAGTTTTCGTACATTGCAGTATAAGGTTGAGGGTCCGCTATCAGGGAAGATTAGAGGAGCAAGGTGATAATCCAATCAATTTGGATTATATAATCGACGACGATAACCCTCTAGCCCCTTGGTTGACGGAGAGAGAGAATCCAGTTCTTGGCGGTCAAGAAAATATATGGTTGGAGCCTTGGAGGAGTGACACAAGGATCAAAGACAAGAACAAGAGGGACCAAGGTTGAGGAGCCATAAACGAAGACTTCAACATGTCAGCCAGGCAATACAGGAGGTACACAACGATTTAGATAAGATTTTTGATACTATACCTTCCAGATTTAGTGATGGTGGAGGAGAGTCACCTCAGTCACGACTGAGATGTCCGGGAATTGGTCACTCTTCTAGTCTTGACCATGAAGAGCATGAGAGTGCTTCTTTACCTCCCACGTATACCAGAGTCACAGGGCCACCAGGTCCACCACACGATAGAGCAGGGCCGGGCCTTCTGGCACTGTTCATGAAGCTGCATATGTACCATACTCGTCGTACAGATATGATCCACCACCAGGTCCACCATCATCATATTACCGAGATCCTTATCAGCCGATGTTTTAAGAGCCAGAGGAATTGCAAGGAATATATGGAGATTCTTCATCCTCCTACGGCTACACAGTTATGGCGTCCAGCAGGACCAGGACATTGGCCACTCAATCTTCGGTTATTCTGGGCCTTCCGATGGGTCTTATTACCAGCACTACTCGGCACCAACTCCAAATGAAGAAGAAGAAAAAGAAGGTCGCAATAATAATTTGTGGAACTTCTGAGTTCTGAATCTTTTGATCTGAGTCAGGTAAAGTGACTCAAGTGAGTTAATAATTTTAATATATTAATAATCTGTATTATGTGCCTGTAGAACACTAGAACTTATTGTATTATAAATTTGTAATAATAATTTTTTTTTCAAAACTTTAAAAGGTTGTTTTATAAAATTTTTTAAAAACCTTTTTTAACTTCGCCAAGGCCTGTCCCAAGCTCGGATAAAGAAGGGAAAAATGATATAGGAAATTAGGAATTAGTAACTTCTTAGGTATGACCATGTGAGTCGTGTGACTTGTGAGTCTTATGGCTCAGTTAGGTCTCTACTGTCCAATCATTCACCTCGGGGAGTGGTGATTCGACAATAGTTGACAAGTTCATCAAGATTCTAATCAAACACCTCAGGGAGTGGTGCTTGTGAATCTTGATGAATAATGAATCCAAGACTCCGAAGTCATAACTCATAAGTCCTAACTCCTAACTCCTAAGACTCATAACTTCATCTATCAGAATTCATAATTCATAAGTCATAAGACTCATAACTCTAAAATCTTAATTCCTAAACCAAAAGGCCTAAAGCCCTAAATAGTCTCGACTCTTGAGTCCCTTATCCTAAAATTCCTAACCCTAAAATTTCTAAAAGGCTAAAAGCCTAAAACTAACCCTAGCCTAAGGTTCCTAAAGGACCTAAACTGGCCTAAAGTAGTCTAATATTTATTTTCTATTTATTTTTGAATTTTTAAAGATTTTTTTTATTTTTTTACAATTTTTAAAAATAAAAAGGCCGGTATCCGTTCAACCGGAACTGGTCGGTTCGAACCGGTTCGATGCCGGCCGATACCGGTACCAGTATCTGAGTTTTAAACCTTGGTCAAGACCCTAACCCATTAATGCCATTGATAGAGTTCAAACTCGTACCACCTTTCTGGTGCTAAGGTGTAATACAATTGCGTTGCACCAATGCTCTTTTATATTCTCTTAAGCATATATGGTTCTTGCGCTCGAAAGAATGAATTAATATCTTAGTCTTTGAATTTTGAAGATGCAAGCATATCGTTGCATATAGGAGTTTAGACATTATAGCAAATACATTTTCGTTGTGCTGTTTGTGTTTTTTTTTTGTAGGATTTATGGGTCTATTGTGTATCGTACTGTATAGAGTTTGTATAAGGGTTTCATATGTAAATCTTTTTGTACAATGACTTCATAATTGGTAGTTGCTAGAATGGGAACATACATAGAGGAACAAGAGTTTCATTCCATTGAAACTATATATATCCGGTGGTGTTTTGAGATTGAAAATCAAGGAACAAGCGTTTGAATAAACCAAAGTTGCTAGAATGGGGACACAAAGTGAAAGAGGAAATGGTTGAGACTTGAGAGAGTATTCAATGCGGTAAACATAGAACATATCACTGTAAATAATGTTGGCGTGTGCAAGCATAAAACACCAATTGCGTTAGAGTTGTTGTGGGGAAGCATGTGCAAACTTGAAACAACTGGGTTGAAGGTGCTGAACAGGGTAGGGTGGCAAAGATACAAATAAATTTAAAACTGGTATTTTGGCATGCAAAGCTGTCTAGTTAGGTTTGGTAAATTCGTCAATATGGATGAAGTTGGTCGGTGGTTTGAATCCCATTGCATGCCTTTTCTTTGGTCTGAATCTAAATATAGAAGAAGCGTAATGCAAACCAACCATGCCCCACACCTGTATTTTCCGGTAAATATGTAGAAATACAGTATCTCATCACGCAGAAAGCCAATAATATTCATTTACAAAGTACTCAAAAACCTATGATTTTATGAATAATGCACTACACTTAGGGTTAAATGTTATGGTAGGTTGGGAGTAATCTACTTTGGAGTTGTAAAAAAAATATTTGTTGTGATTATTGGGTCTTATGCAACATAGACCCCTGCCTCCTCCAAAAAAAAAACCCTATTCAGAAATTAAAAGGGTTCTCTAGTTATACGGGATGATCAAGGAGAAGACTAAATAAGATTTAAATTTTGAATGGAAGCTATTGCCAATGTCTAATCATAAGCTCACCCTAATTAGATGGATACAGCTTGTTGTTTATGTTTATATTGAAATATCTTGCATATTGTGAAGCCCCACATGTGTAGTCACTTATTCGTGTGTTTCAATATTTAAGATCTATGAATTCCATGGATCAAGAGATCCAAATGTACTTTTTGTGGAGGAAACACATTCACAGGCCCGTTAGAGATATTAATGTAGGAGTAGGGAGCTTGCTAGTTAATAAACAATGTCGAGAGAAGGCAACAACTCAACGAGAGATTTATTCGGAAGATGACCTCTCACAAGTCGACTTAAATTTTATTGTATTCTAGTGAGCGATTTTTTTTGAAACCACGTTCGATTTTGGTAATGAACCAAGGACGGAGTAAATGTTTTGCCGGTTGTGTGAAGACAGGTTCAAAATCAATTATTTCATCAAAAGGTGATAAACTATCCATGATGAAATGACCATCCTCATGCAGGCATTGAATGCTATCATTATTCATCATAAACACACTCAGATCAACTCTTCTTTAAGTTGATAAGTTAGCATAAATGATGTTTCGAAGGCAAATTTGGGGGGTTACAAAAATCATGCCAATTTTAAGACCCTAATTTATTCTGAAGAAGGTAACATTATGAGACCAATGCATAAGAAGTTAGTTTATTATCTGTTTAACTAAGAAAACTATAGTAGGGTTCCCTCTAAAAGGTGTATGGAAAGTTGTCCAGTTGTGAGGTTTTCCTCTAGAGCTTAGAGCATTGGCAACTTGATATTAAGCTAGATTTAGTATTTTGTTCATCTAGCTTTGTTGTAAATCAGACTAACACAAGATTGATTTGATTTCATAACTCAGTTTGTTGAAAAATGTCTTTATAAACATTGTGGTCAATGGGTACAAACCCAAATTACAGTCTGAGGATGAAAATAAATAAATAAATACATTAAAAAATAATCTTTCTTTGATGGTGTGTTGACCTTCATATAAAAATATCGTAGTGGCCATTAACATGTATGGTTTCTAGAGTTTATCCTTTCACATTAACCTTATTAGTTAGCACAAATGTCAGTCAATGATTGTTTCTTTTGCCACCAATTGGGAAATATTCCTATGTACCTTTGATTGTTTTAACTAGAATAATATCATCTTCCGTACTATAGTTTGAGTGATGTAATCATTATTAAGAACATAGGTTACTAAATTATAGGGTGGTTATAGTGTTTTGTTGATATTTGCAACTTTTGGGGTCTCTCTTATTCATTGACTGTACCATGTCACATATATTTGGATATTTTGTAAAATCTTCAGAAGTAATTAAGGGTAAACTGTAAGTTAACCTGGCCCTTAATGAGCACAGGGTTTTAGAACATGTCGGCAATGCTTGGGAGATTGTGTAATATGGGAAGAATCAATTGATGAACGACCTTGGGAGAAAGCTCGGTCTAGGTAAATCTCATCATTAAAAGAGTTATACCTACCTGTCTTTTTAGTCTATGACACCAACTTCTTGTATCGTCCGCTGTTTAGGGGGTGTTATGCAGCCAATAATGCAACCCGGTCATTTTTGCTAACAGTATTCATTTTAATGCCAATATCTCAAATTTAGATAATTCATGGCACTAAAATATTCCAAAATTTTACCAATCAATTGTGTATGATGCTTTCTTAAGGTTCTATGTGTGCATCATCTGAGTTAGTGGAGTACCTTGTCAAATCTTCTAGTAGATGTCCAAAAACTGAAGATCTCACTGTTGCTTGATTGGTTGAATCAGTTACACAAACCAAAGAACACATACAAAACATTGTATAAGGACAAGTATTTGGCAGAAGGCAAATTCATTGTTGAAAAGAATGCAGATGCAAAGGTATCCTTCAACAGGAAATTGGTGGTTCACTATTGGTAGTCTAACTACTGGTTTGATTGTTTTAATCAATTGATAAGTAAACATGCTAGCTGATAAAGTGTTTGGGGTGATACTGTTAAATGATTTGTTGAAGAGAATCAGGATCCAAAGGTACCCCAACTCTGTCAACTAGCAGGTTTATTAAGGACACGAATTAGCCTATAGTGGATCAATTTCCAAACATATAAAGGCTTGATGAAAAGCCAATTCAACATACCTTTTCGGATATGTTTACAAGCGAAGTCACCATGCTTCAAATCCAGAACCGTTGCCCAATTTTCTTGATCTATGCCATTCTGGTGTGGATCAATTCTCAAGGTGCAATATGCATGAAAAGATGGCTGCTCAAAGAGAAGATAGGGCCGAATCCATGAGAAGGAAAGATAGACAAGGGAGTTGAGGAAGATAAAAAAAAAACTAAAATTTTATTTATTCATCGCTAACATGATCTTTGTATGTTCCATACTTGCTTTAGTAGCAAGCTTTATCTAGTCCTTCTGCACAACTTCCATCTTGTTTTCTTGGACCGCCTGTTCTTGCTTTCAAACCCTTCCATAAAAACCAGATTTTCCTACCTTGCCACAGGGCACAGTCTCATTGTCCCTTCATTGTAGATGCCCATACTATCTAAGTTTTTACTCCTATACTGATCCTCTATTGGAATAAGGCCAAAGTATTTCTAATGTGTTCATTTCTAACTTTATCATTCACTGTTTTACAAAGATCCATGTTAGCTTTTACATCTAATGTTATTGCAAACTCTTATTGCATGGCAATCAACACAAACAGCTGTCGGTCTACTGATGTCTTATCTAAATTTTCCTTTAGTCTATTTGGCATACAGTGGTTCACATTAATAAAGAATCACACATGCACATGATAGTTGATACATGGTTCACCGCCATGTGAATAACCCTTGGTAAATACCTTTCCTTCCGTCTGTTTTTCTAGAATGCTTTTGAAATTGTGTGGATAACAAGAAAATTAGCCTATTATCTATAAGAACTAACTAGGAAAAATAAAATTCCCATCGAACTAGCTATGGTTTTACGTCATATTTTTGTTATGGTAATGAACAGATGCAACTAAATTTAAGATTGTATCATGGGTCAAGGGCATGCTTATCTTCAGTTTCTATTATTTTTGCAGCTCACCACTCAAAGTGAAGGAAGATGATGAAGTCGACAATCTAGAAATAAAAATGGATGTTACAAGAAAATCAAACCGTATTTACCAGTCACCTTCTCCTGAAGTTAGTTCGAAGATTAGCAGATCATTGAGAGTTAGTTACTCTGACTTGGTTCTCTTTTTTTTGTTTACCAAGTAATTGCTACATAGCACTCAATGAGACTTATAACCACTGATCATATTTTTATAAACTTATTCCTTGCTTTTCATGCAATTATGTCTTCAATTCATACATCCAGGAGCGAAATATAAGCTTCCTGAATGCACAAGTTTATCTTCTTCTTTTTTATGAACCAAGGATTTTTCTGATGATGTGAACAGAAGATGACCGACTTAAAGTGACCATAGATATCGTGGATATACTTGATTTGTCCGATTTTGACCTATGTTGTTAAATTGACTTTGGACATTTATATCAATCTTATACTCCTGCAAGAGACTTGTACATACATAAAATGTATATGTTGTGGTTTTATATGGTTGGTGATTTTTTTGTAGTAAAAAAGACTTTTTTTAGGGGTAATACAAAGAATATATTAAAAAGAATACCCAAAGGGGTGAGTACCAGGAGGGGAGAGGAGCATAAGGCTTAACAAAGAGCAGCAGACCCCAAAGGTAGCATCACCAACTTGGATGCTACCTAAGAGTTTAAGTCTCAAACCCAACTCACAACCTATCTGGGATAATATTTTAACTAAACATGAATTGCTTCAAGAATCTTGTATAGTGTTGAGAATGCAACACGGAGCATCTTGCCCACATTAGGGCCAAATCATTAACCTTACTCCATTTCTTCCATGGAAACCCTTCTTTTATATATAAATTGTGCATAGTATAAGTATACAATGAGGTTTACTCTTTATGTTCCTCTTTTTTCTATACTTTTCACTTTTTCTTATGCAGAAAACCCCTCAATTTTCCATTGTCCTTTCATAAAGGATTGGAACCTACTATTGGAACCATTAGATCAAATATTTAATTGATTAAGAAGCATCTAGGAAAACCATTGACTGCATAATTTGGTTGAATGGGTTAATCCATATGGTGTGAAAGCCTAGAACGAGCATATCTAAACACACTGATTTGGTCCAATGAACAAAGGTTATTTTATTGTTTTAACTACAGTGATGCTTTTTTGGATCTATAGCTGAAGGACAACTGGTTTTTGGGCTGTGATATTGTATCTATTAGATACTTTCCTACGCAATGCACGAGATTGTTAAATAAAAATATCGCTGACCGTTAAATGAGCTGCTCATCCATGCTAGATGTGGCGATCAAGGATTGTCGAGCCTTCCACTGGTGCCAAGGATGATATGGTTGTAACGCTCATAGCCTCATACCAGAGAGGGATGGCATTTCTGTTAGGGCTAATTGTTTGTAGTACGGGTTATCAATTAAAATTACTAAAAAAACGATAATACATGTAATACGAGTTCTTGATCCTTTTCTTTCAACCAACCTTTAGATAAAGTAAGCATGGTAAAAGAATATGTTAATTATTTGCATTTTGGGATCGCAATGGAAGCAATAAAAGGCCTAAACCCATGTGAATTCAATACAAATAAAAGTAAATTCAAATTTAAAAAATAAAAAAATAACAAAACCATAAACAGTAATGACTTGGTTAAAAAATATACTAAAAATACATATGCATCAAAAGGTTATATTGAAAAAAAATGTGAACCAAAAGGGGAAAACTCACCAACGACATCAACATCGGTGTCAGACGAAGTGTTGATTGCATTGGCTTCAGTTTCCTTAATGTTGATGCACTCGTGACTCGTGAGAAAATTATAGAAGCAACTAAGGCCCAAAGCCATGGAATTTAAATAGAAATTGTAGTAGATCCTAATTAAAAACATTAATAAAAAAGCAAATAGCATGCACCATTAACACAATGAAGTGGGTAAGTAATTACTTAAACATACGCATGCATCAAAAGGTTAGATGATTAACATGTGAATCAAAAGGGTAAACCTCACCAGAGACATTAGTGTCCGTGCCAGTTGGAGGGGTTGATCCTGTCGACATCGGCTTACTCAAAGTTGTAGTTGTGAGGAAAATGGAATGTTCACAATCTATACATTAGAACACAAAGTAAACAATAAAACAAACTTAACATCAAAACAAAACTTTTAATATTCTTAGCATAAGGTGGCGCATGGGAGAAGGAAGAGGAACACTATTCAGATCTTGAATGTAGGGGGTCATTAGCTTGAAGGGACGGAGGAGGTGCTCTCTGGTGTTTCTAGCCATTTCAGGAACTACTTCCAAGACCTTCCGCAGTCTTCAGCTTCTCTTTCTTGGGATAGCTTGTCGATCAAGCGGATCCCACCCTCCGCGGATCTAGACAGGGACTTCTCCCAAGAGGAGATCAGGAAAGCAGTTTTCGACATGGATGGGGACGGAGCCCCAGGCCCTGATGGATTTACGATGCACTTCTTTCAATCTTATTGGGACTGCATTTCCGCTGATGTTACCAGATTCATCCTAGACTTCTTCTCGGGAGTATCTTCCTTAGAGAATCTTAACTATTCTCTTCTCGTTCTCATCCCGAAGAAGGCGGGAGCGGACTCTGTGGGTGACTTCCGCCCCATTAGTCTCTCCAATTGCACCTACAAGATCGACTCTAAGATCCTTGCGAACCGTCTCTCCCCTCTCATGGACGAGTTGATTAGCAGATCTCAATCGGCCTTCATCAAAGGTCGCCTGATTTTGGATAGTTTGCCTCCGTGCAGGAGATCCTTTATCACCTGAAGGAGCACAAGTCTGAAGGGTTGGTTCTCAAGCTCGACTTCGAGAAGGCGTTTGATAGACTGCAATGGGAGTTTATTCACTCCACCTTGCGTGCGAAAGGGTTCTCTCCTCAGTGGATTCACTCCCTCGATGGATTCATTGGATTTCCTGCTGCCTTTCTTCCTCCAAGCTATCCTGCTCGGTTAATGGTGCTTCGGGAGGTCACTTTCGTATGCTGAAAGGCCTTAAGCAAGGATGCCTGCTTTTTCCTTTTCTCTTCATCTTGGCTATTGATGCGTTTGATGCGATTTTGCGAAATGCTAGCTCGCTAAACCTTATTCGAGGAATTTGAGGTAACTCCTGGTGCATTTCCAATCTCCATTTTGCTGACGACACAATCCTCTTCTGTGAAGCGGAATTAGAGCAGGTGGCGGTGATGAAAATCATCCTGTACGCGCTTGAGTGCTGTTCGGGCCTCCGGATCAACTTCTCGAAGAGTTCGCTGTACTACGTAGGTCCATCCCAGGAGAAAGGCCTCCTTGCCGCTTCTATGTTAAATTGTAAATTGGGATCCTTTCCGATGAAGTACCTGGGCATCCCCATCAGCAACAGGAATCTGGGTCGTAACGACTGGCTTAAAGTCATGGAGAAAGTGGAATGCCGGTTGTCCAACTGGAAAGGGAAGCTACTCTCTCTGGGAGGACGTTTGACCTTAGTTAACTCGGTTCTATCCGCCATCCCGTCCTATTAATTAGCCTGCTACTTTATTCCAGCCTGGGTTATCAAGAGGATTGACGGGGTTCGTAGCGCTTTCCTATGGAGAGGGCCCGACAGGTCAGCTGGCTCCTATCATCTTGCTAATTGGGGGATCACTTGTAAATCCAAGGAGCAGGGCGGCCTAGGAGTTATCAATCTGAAAGACTTTAACCAAGCGCTTCTCGGGAAGTGGTGGTGGAGGCTGCAAAATGACCAGGGTGTTCACTGGTCGTCAATTATCAGAGACAGATATTTCAAACGCTTTTCCCCTCTTCAGGCTAGGAGCAGGAAATCAGGCACTCATTCCCTATTCTGGAAGGGCATATGTAAGATTGGGGCCCCCTTCCGGATCAGCACCAGGTTAATACCTAGCAATGGCAAGAATATTAAATTTTGGATAGATCACTGGGTCGATGATAATAGCTTGGCTTCTATGTTCTCTGATCTCTATAGTCTGGCTTGGGATCCTTAGGCAACAGTTCGCTCTCAGACGGCAGAGTCAGCATCGGGTCGTATCTGGTCGGTCAAATTCAGACGGTCGATTCCAGACACTCTCCAGAGACAACTTGCTGATCTTTATCGAATTTTAGAAGCCTTCACCCTCGGGGACGGCAGAGACTATTCAAGATGGAAGTGGGACAATTCAGGGGTCTTCTCTGTCAAATCATTCTACAAATTCTTTAATAATGGTGGTATCATCTACCCTATAGCTAGCCACCTATGGAGGTCACCAGCTCCCTTGAAGACAAGGATATTCATGTGGCTAGCCATTCGGGAGAAAATCTTGACTAGGGTCAATTTGAGGAGGAGGAACAACCCGAATGTGACAGATTTGTCCTACCCTCTTTGCCACGCTCATAGAGAAGATGTCAATCACCTATTCCTCAGATGCCCTTTCTCTCGGGAACTTTGGTCTATGTTGAAGCGCAGATTCAGCATCAAAGGGCACCCGGCCACCATTCGCTCCCTCTGGACGCTCTGGAGGTCTCGTAGAGTGAAGAAAAAGCTTCGTCATGCCTGGGATGTGCTCACGATCGGTCTATGCTGGAGTATTTGGAGAGAGCGCAATGCTAGAGTGTTCTCGGGCAAGGAAGTTTCGGTCATGGTCTTCTGGTCCAACTTTGTCTCGATGGTTACTAGCTGGTCTTCAGGTTTCTCTGTTAAGCTCTCGGGTCGGATTAACCCCTTCCTTTGTAACCTTTAAGTTTTGATTTCTAATAAAGCTTGGGGTATGCTCAACCCCATCCTCTCCTCCTCGGAGAGGAATTTCTCAAAAAAAAAAAAAAAATTCTTAGCAAAAGGAAGCAATACAAATCAAGGGGATGTTCGAGCTTGAACGAACTCTTCACCATGGATCACTTCCTCCTGTCATCCCCAATACATGAAGAGAATAAGTCCATCATCATACCAAGAAATCAAACAAAACAAAGAGGGAAATACAGAGCAAGAGACTTACAGGATCCATTGATCGACACCAAGAAATCAAAAAAACAAACAAAGGAGATGGAGGGGCTCTCTAGCACCAGTTCCCGTTCTCAAATCATATGCATCTCTTCCTCGGTCTCTTCTTCTTAAGAGAATAGAATGAGACGTTTGAGGGAAGCAATAACCCTTCCAGAGTAGTAATGGAAAGGATTCATTTTGTTGGAGGTGAATGGTGTTTATCCAAATCCCGATGTTATAAAACCCAATGATTTTACCGAAAAGAGAGGGAAAAAATCCCGATTAAAACCTCACATGTGATCCACGAAGTGGAGAGAGAGAGTTCACAAATGAAAATAGAAAAAGGTTTATATCACCTGCGAAGGTGATAGGGATGTGGGTAGAGGTTGTGCAACTTTTGTAGTGGAGAGTTCATAAATGAGAACAAAAGAAGATATATATCACAAATGAAAATGATAGGGATGTGGGTAGAGGTTTAGTGATGGCAACGGTGCGGTTTCGATGTTGTTTTGGGTAAAATCGAAACCACATCGTAACACCAAACCGGTACACCGAAACCGCACGGCACCGCGACGGTGTAGCATTATGTAAAACCAAAATCGCACCATGCGGTTGGTGTGGTGCGCTACGCCGTGGTGTATCATTATAATAGCCTAAGGTCCTAAACAATGCGACTTTATGTGGTTTTGGTTAAAACCAAAACTGCACCGCTACACTAGAACCGAAACCGCAGCGCACCGTACCACGTTGGTTTTATATTTTGGCAAACCAAAACCGCACCATGCGGTGCGGTTTAGCACGGTTTTTGGTTTTAAACCACCACTACCACCCCTATAGAGGTTGTGTAGCTTTTATAGTTGAGAGTTCACAAATAAAATAGAAGAATGTATATATCACCTCCGAAAAGTGATAGCCTGCTGAGGACATGTAGAGAAAAGTTGAACCTCATGTAGGCGGTACTATAGTCACCTTCCCGTTAAAGCTGAATCGCCTGCGGGTGGTACTCTAGGTGACCTACCCCTTTCATCCTCCATTTTAAGATCATTGTATTAGACATTTAACCACATACTTCCTTGTGAGAGGTGTGATCACAACGATCCATAAATGCCTTCCCATAGCAAGAGAAAGAGATGCACTTTTCAAAAGGGGTCCACGTGTTATAACACAGAACCGTTGCAACAGGTGAATTTCTATAGGTTTAAAAGGGATTTAAATAGGATTGGGCCATGTTCATGCATTGGATAAGGAATGTCGCTCTTCAAAAGGGCGCCACGTGTCACAACAATAGAGAGAGAGGGCTCTCTTTTAGTATATAACTATATTGGATGTTTTTTATCGTGAGATTTGAGACCCAGCAAAAAAAATGAACCAGTTCTAATTCGGGTATATTGACTATTGCGTCCAAACAATACTAAAAAAATGAAAAAATTAGGGCCTGATTTTGCCTAATTCAGATCCAAATCAGATGTTCCATATCCAAGTCTTGTGATACCTTAATCATGGAATAACTGGAACACACACACACACACACACACACACACACACACACATATATATATATATATATATATATATATATATATATATATATATATATATATATATAGGGAAAGGATATGGTGAACTTGAGTTCACAAATGAATGGTGAAACATGTTTTATATTGCGCCATGTGTCCATTAAAAAGACATAAAGTAAGTAAGGTGATATGCTTGAACACTGAAAAGACATGAAGCAAAAAGTAAATAAGGGTTGAACACTTTTTCAGGACACGTGACAGCTTCTCCATTCGAGTTCACCATTTGAATGGTGAACTCAAGTTTAGCTTCCCGTGCCCCATATATATATATATATATATATATATATATATATATATATATATATATATATATATATATATATATATACTTAGATAGCACGTCCACAAAAAATCAGCACATTCTAAAGCCTCCAAGTACATCAAAACTAAAAGACTTTATCAATCGTCCATTTTAATCGTTAATTTGAAGAACACATTTAATAAGTCTAGAGGCTTTAGAATGTGCTGATTTTTTGTAGATATGCTATCTAGGACAAGATGATTATGCTCACAAAAAATCAAGAAATTCTGAAACCTCTATATAATGGTTTGAAAATCGGTGTAAAAAATTGAGTGCAAAAACAGTGTCCATTGAACCTGACCCATATATATATATATATATATATATATATATATATATATATATATATATATATATATATATATATATATAAAGAGAGAGAGAGAGGAAACGGGAAATGAGCTGCCAGCCCATTTTGACGAAATGGGCAGCCACCTATTTGAAGCCCTTAGGAGTTTTAGAATGTGCTGATTTTTTGTGAGCATAAGCACCTTATCGTAGATAGAACACCCACAAAAAATCAGCACATTCTAAGATTCTTAGGGTTTTCAAATGTTAAGAGTTTTATTGAACGTCCGTTGTTACCATTAATCTGAAATGTAACATTTGATGCCCCTAAAAGTTTTAGAATGTGCTGATTTTTTGTCAGTGTGCTATCTAAGGTAAGATGCATATGCTCACAAACCATCAGCACATTCTAAGACTCCTAAGGGTGTCAAATGGGCGGCTGCCCATTTCGTCGAAATAAGCCGCCAGCCTATATCCCGTATCCTCTCTCTCTCTCTCTCTCTCTCTCTCTCTCTCTCTCTCTCTATATATATATATATATATATATATATATATATATATATATATATATATATATATATATATGGGTCAGGATCGGATGACCCAGCAAATTTTGACCCATTAATAACCCAGCACCCTTTGATGCACTTAGAGGTTATAGAATGGGCTGATTTTTTGTAGATATGTCGTCTATGGTATTTTGATCATCCTCACAAAAAATCAGCCCATTCTAAAACCTCTAGGTGCATCAAATGCGCTCTTCAAATCAACGGTTTTTGACTGCCAATTTTAACCGTTGATTTGAAGATCTCATTTGATGCACCTAGAAGTTTTAGAATGGGCTGATTTTTTGTGAGGATGATCAACATATCATAGACAACATGTCTACAAAAAGTCAGCCCATTCTAAAACCTCTAGGTGCCTCAAAGGGTGTTGGGTTATTTGCTGGGTCAAATTTTGCTGGGTCATCCGATCCTGACCCTATATATATATATATATATATATATATATATATATATATATATATATATATATATATATATATATATATATATATATATATATATATATATATATATATATATACAGAGAGAGAGAGAGAGAGTAATGCTTAGGTGTGGTCTGCGGTCCGTGTGGTCCGCGGTCCGCAGTCGTCCGATGCACCCGCCACGATGCACGGAGTGGTGTATCGGATGGCTGCGGACCTGAGAAGCTGCCATGTAACCTGAGAAAGTGTTCAACCATCTTTTACTTTTTGCTTTATGTCTTTTCAATGTTCAACCCTCCTAAATGCTTATCCCCTCTTACTTGCTTTATGTCTTTTCAGAGGACACATGGCACAATACAAACCATGTTTCAGCATTCATTTGTGAACTCAAGTCACCAAACCCTTTCCCATATATATATATATATATATATATATATATATAGAGGTGGGATCCGTTGACAACCCAAAATGGGAGGTAAATTTACAACCCACATACAATTCGCTTCAATCGTTGGATAGAGGTTTCCGAATTTGCTGAATTTTTGTGAGGATGATCATTATGGCAAGTTGATCTTCCTCACAAAAAACCAACAAATTCGGAAACTTATAAAGGCATCAAATATGTTATTCAAATTAACGGTTCAAATAGACGGTTAAGAAAAGCTTCTAACATTTGGCGCCCTTAAAGGTTTCAGAATTTGTTGATGTTTTGTGAGGATGATCAACTTGTCATAGTGATCATCCTCACAAAAAATCAACAAATTCTGAAACTTATAAGGGCATCAAATGTGTTATTCAAATTAATGGTTCAAATAGACGGTTAAGAAAAGCTTATAACATTTGGCGCCCTTAGAGGTTTCAGAATTTGTTGATTTTTTGTGAGGATGATCAACTTTCCATAATGATCATCCTCACAAAAAATCAGCAAATTCTAAAACCTCTAGCCCCTTCAAATGGTGGGTTGTCAACGGGTTGTCACAATGGATCCCAGCCCATATATATATATATATAGGGGCGTGTTAGGATGCGGCGTGTGGTGCGTGCGGCGTCGCACCGCAGCCGCCTGATGCACCGCTGCGTGCATCGCACGCACCGTAGCGGTGCATCAGGCGGCTGCGGTGCGACGCCGCACGCACCGCACGCAGTATTTTATCATTCCTCTATATATATATAATATATATATATATTTAAATTTAAACTAATATAATGATGATATGAACCAATTCTAATCAGACCCATTTCGGGGGGATAATGTGGGGTCGGGGGTTCAGTTCGGTCAAAATCCGAATCGTTCTGGATTTGGATGAACTCTTAAACCATGTATTTTGTATATGTTGGTTACTTTGGATGGTGGTAAGTTGGCACATTGTATCTCTCTTGGCACTCCACTTATTGAGCTTATCTGCCTCTGCATTAGTTTTCTCGAGTGTGTATGAAGCAACTACTCTGTTTCTGATAACAGGCACTTTATTGGAAATCTACCCACCACTGAAGTCACTTGTGATCTTTATCCGAAGTACTATCATACCTTTAGAATGTCCTTCCACAGCTAACCTCCCTACATTCGACTTAAATAATTTTCAAGTCTATGACTTGACATTCTAATGTCTACCTCAATGAATCCAAGTCCAACCAGGCTAATAGGAGTCTCGACAATGTTTCCTTTGTCATTTTAACTATTATATGACTTTTTCCAAGAATCCACAAGCTTTATGGTTTATACTTATGCAAATTTAAAACTATAATTTAGTGGTAGTACTATTATGTTTTACAAATAGCTGGATCTTTCTTGTCCTTGTGCCTGATACAACCTCAATGTGGCTCTGGCCTGTAGAAGCAGCATCCAATTCCATGTACATTTTCTGCTCAAATGATAGTCAATAATCCGGTAAAATGTAACAGTGGAGTCTTTTGAGCAATGCTAATCCACTATATGGTGAGATGGCTTGGTCTCATCATAGTACCTATCATTGTGCCCGACGACAGGGGGCCTCATCCAATCCATTGGATCAGTCATTGTCACCTACAACGACTTCATTGCTATGAGTCGCTATATCACCTTATGGTGGAATTGGTATTTCCCAATTTTCTTCACTCGCTAGGGCTGGGTTCCATTTCTTGAGGCTAATTCCAGTGCAAGGTTCTGTATGCCTGTTTACAAACAACATTTCAAACACATTCATGTGTACGGTATCTCTCTGTGTTTGGGATATCAGGACTGTAAGGATAGCTCAGAGTCATACTCATCTGCCCAATGTCTACAGTATCTAAACAGTACCAGCACTGCAAAATTTCATGACAATTAATTGATTGCATGTTGTAACAATTCTTTTTTTATGGCTTAGCTGGACAGATCCAATGAAGATGTTGCTTACTCCTTATAAATAGTTTCCTGATTGCAGAGTCTCAATGCTAAAACAGGATTGTTTAGCAAGCGAATGAAGATTATACACCAAAACCCGATGCTGCATGCTCAAAGAGTAGCTGCAATTAAGGTTAAACAACCATGATTACTCTTTAAAACTTTCCTACTAGATGATGTTGTCTTGATGATGATTACCCTTTAAAACTTTCCTACTAGATGATGTTGTCTTGATGATGATTACCCTTTAAAACTTTCCTACTAGATGATGTTCACGTGTATCTTATTTGTGCATCCTTTTCTTCAGAAAGCCAAAGGTACTGCTGCGGCAAGATTACTGGCTTCTGAATCTATGAAAGCTTTTTTCCGTGACCCGGAGAATCGCCTTAAGAGAAGCATTGCTATGAAAGGTTAGCTGTTAAGCTGAAAGATGATTATAGATTAGGAGCCAGCTTCTGCGCACATGGTGCAGTCACCACAAAATGCAAGATGCTATGGCATAGGTTAACCATCAGACGATGGTAATTGCTATTTGATTCCTTTAGATCTTCCATGTACCTTTGTACACTAACTTAATTTTCCATAATATGCATGATCTGTTGTTTCAGATGTGGCAATGGGTCGGGATTCAATCAGTCCAAATTAGGCTTTGATGGGAGGGTAGGGGCTTGGTCTCTCCAAACCTGATTCTTTAATTGGTTTTTGTTGCTTGGCTCATATTTTTTGAAGGTTGAACCTGGATCTAACTCATTAAGTTACTTACAACAACAATTGGGATAGAGGAACAAAATAGGTAGTGAACTCTTAAATCTATAACTGAAACACGTCTCATGCACACCAAAGTAAAAGAGCGGTGGTGATTGTTGATTGGCCTTAGGGACGTGTGCGTGCATGGGTGTGCGGGTTGTGTTTTTGGCTGTTGGAGAGAGAGAGAGATCCTCAGGCTGTTGGAATGCTGCTGGATTCAAGAACAAATCAAACGATAGGACAGCGTTCACAACATAAATAAACATCCGTGATTGTTATGATGAGCTCATCCTCAGGCTCTCCCAGGATCACGTCATTAACTTCCTCAACGGGCTTTTGATCATACTCCCCCGTGGGTGTCTCTTCTGGATAATCATCGAAGATGGGAGGTGAATTCCAATCAAGAATTGCTGATTTCTGATTGAAGGATTGATGAAGTAAGATACTCCTTTTGTGGAATCTTCTTTTGATACATTTACGAGCATCTCTTTAGACTCTTATCAAAGAAGGGAGAGGGACACCAATTGATAATAGGAGGTTCCATCAGGGTGTTGTCAAAGAAGCATCCCCCATTTTTCTCAGATTTCCCTTCCGGGGAATTCGAGTGTCTGGATTAGTGATGGATAACAGATGTGATTGCCCATCCTTCTGCCCTTCTACTCTTCAGCTTCTGGATCTCTCATCAAAGATAATCCAGCTGAATTTTGAGATCAACAAGTTGAACCTCCTGCTGTTCTCTCTTTGTGTTGACCTCTTTCTCCATGGATCAGGATCTTGTTCTTGATAGAATAAGAAGAGCCACTTTGATACCAATTGATGTAGGAGAAGGGGAAAAAGAGAGACCAGAAGGGTTCACAAAATAATGCCGGGGAATTACATCTTGATATTGGTACTTCACAGGGCCATCCAGAGAGAGGAAAAAAGAGAGACTAGAAGGTTTCACAAATCTCTTCTAAATAAAATCAAGAATAGCTAAATTCTAACTTTTGTCCATAAAGAAATAACTGGTTGCAATAGGAGTGGAAGACCCCTCCTTTTATTGGCCTATCTAGGATCAATCCTACCCTAATTAGAACTCAAAAACCAAGTTTCATGGAAATTAACTGATTAGGAATAAGACCGCTAACAATTTGAATCCTCCTTTTTCTGTTTATTTTTATGTGTTTTATGGTTACATATATTCTTGTTTTTCTTGCTTTCTACCCGCTGCGTATGGATGATGGATCTTTTCTAGCTGGGAGAATTTTTTGAGGTTTTTCTGTTGCATGACTTTAAAACTGCGCAACCAATAAGGTACTTCTTCGTACCGCCAACCAGCCATCCATATTTATTGGCTGACGTCTCAGTTGGCAAGTTACCTTGTTTGGTTCTCGACACAAATCTTAGAGTTGGCATCAGATTGATAGTCTGTCAGAAAATTCTTGTCAAATCTTTTGTCGAGCCCTATTACTTATAGTTGTGCTCGATCTATAGTCGACCCATCCTGATGGGATAAGACTTGGATTATGATGATCTTGATGTGCATTGAATTTTAAGCTACATTTTGTCTATTCAAACCATATGTAACATTTGATAGCTTCTGAAATTTTAAATTCCAAAAGCCTTGTATTGTAAAGCATATAAGCATAAAATTGGAAGGGAGAAGAGTGGTTGAGAGGGTTTGCTCGGATTCTCTCGATGTGAAAACGAATTTACAGACAAGTCATTACATCTATATAACTAATTTTTGCTTGGGCCCGAGTTCATCATGATGATAAACGGGCCAATATTTATCCACCGTACATGATCCATTGGACCATTTTCTAGATTGAGCTTGACTATTTTCGAGCGAAGCCCTGAGTCTAGTTGCTTTGCTTAAAAGGCTTTTCCCTGCATTGCAGGAGTGAAATTTTACTGCAGCTACTGCAGGGAGGAAGGGCACAGAAGGCACTACTGCCCAAAACTGAGGGAAACTGAGGGCGAGGTTGCCGAGGTGCGGTTAACATGCCGTCTATGTGGCGTAAGGGGGCACAATCGTCGGACCTGTGGGAAGTCGAGCTCCGACGGTGAAGCGAAGAGGATGGGACGAGGTGGCTCCCGCTGTTGTGGAGCTTGCGGTCAAAGTGGCCATAATCGAAGGACATGTACCGAAGTCACGCCGACAGAGGTTTTATGTTTAATAAACAATCAGAAAGGCCAAATGATTTCTAGCAGAAAGAGAACTTATTCCTGTAGGCTATGCTGCGAAAAGGGCCATAACATTAGGAGCTGCCCAAAGAGAGAAGCTATTTTGAGGGATTGAATTCTCATTTGTAGTTGTGAACTGGTGGTGGCTGAAATTCTTTCATGTTGTTTGAGTCAGGTCAGTTTTTTTTTTTTTGGAAGTACCAGTAGTGCCCAATAAACATCCATAATATGTAATATTGATTAATGAATAATGGATGAATTATAGAAATTTATTCGTTTATTCTTTTTTTTCCTATTTGATATAATTTTGCTTTTTTTTTTGTATATAATGGAATCTAGGTTAAATGACTTAAAATAGTCGCCCCGAACCACAAACCACATGACATCTGTCCCCACCCGTTTGATCACCCGGCCCTTGTGCTCCTGGGGTACTCTCGGTGGCATGTTGATTTCAACTATCAACTAACAGGTGTTGATGACCGGACCCTGAAACTGTCGTTCAGGGTGACAAAGTTAAGGGCATTAAACCTAGGTAGTTGGAAGGAGCCCCAATTGTAGTACCCCACAATCTAATTGGGGCGCCCACAAAAAAAAAAGTACACAATTGGGGCACCCTCTCCCCTCCCTGGTTCGATCCGCTACCGCTCTTCACCCATGTTCTGGAATACCACTGCCATACCCACCTTCCAATCTCGACGCTTTTGGTACCCTGACGATGCTGATGATGTGGCCAGGTCGCCATTGGAGGTGGTCTGGTGGAGAGGATGTAGGCAAGAAAAAGGGTGGAGGAGGAAAAAGAGTCGGTGGCATCGGCAGATTGGAGCAAGGAGGGGGAGGAGAGGGTGCTGAGAGAGAGAGAGAGGCGGTGGTGGTAGCAGATTGGAAATAGAGGATCAACAAAGCTGAAATCTTTTCCTGGAATTGAAATTCCAAGGAAAAAGGTCGGTTTTTTTTTTTCCATAACATGCTTGAATGTTTGTTTGCTCTCAGGAAATTGAAAGTCTTCTTTTGTGTGATTTCATTTCTCAACCAAAACCATGAATCCAGGGCCAGCTCGACCATAAGGCCATTAAAACGACCGCTTAAGGCCCAATGTGAGGAGGCGGCCTCCCA
The DNA here is from genome assembly GCA_947650365.1 of Chamaelirium japonicum. Classification (NCBI taxonomy): domain Eukaryota; kingdom Viridiplantae; phylum Streptophyta; class Magnoliopsida; order Liliales; family Melanthiaceae; genus Chamaelirium; species Chamaelirium japonicum. Next base: position 75,266,085 of record OX393556.1, on the reverse strand, counting down.
AAGTCCAAAAAACACTTAAATAATCAAAGATCCCAATCCATTTAAATAACCTGATATTCTTAAATAATTAAAAAAACCCACCCGAAGCTCTATATAGTATAAAAACTTATGCTATATGAAATATTAATGTTATCTGTATTATTATCCAAAAATATATATATATATATATATATATATATATATATATATATATATATATAACCATTTCGTCTTTGGCCTCAACTTGTATCGAGCCAATTCTGCTCGGATCCCAGTGGTTAATCCATTGTTTTCCGTCCAAGCAGTCATAGTCATAGGATTGAATGTGTGTGAGCATGAGAAGTAGGGAATGAAAGAGGACGAGACGATCCGTCACCCAAATGTTGGGTCAGCAGTCGATTTTTTTGCATATCAACCCCTATAAACCAGTCTAATTGCATAGCAACCGTTATGTCTTATATTTGCATATTCACCCCTCTGGTTAATTACAGTCTCAAAAGGTAAATATACTTGGAATATTCATCTGTTGGTCATTGGATGTAAACAAGAAGGGCTGCCGGGCCTACCAAACGAGCGTGTAAGGCTTGTTGCTTCAAGACTAGAGTGAAGTTAGGATTAGGATACTCGCATTGAAAACAACTGGAATTAGTCGATGAGGTGGTAAGTCACCATTTGGCTCTGTAATATTGTTATTTAGACCACAGATTAGAAGCTCATCATGTTTAAGTCACTTTCTATTGATAGATAGTAACGAAAGGGTGAACAGCACAACCTAACACATTTTGGAGGGTTGATATGCAAATATAAGGTTAATGGGGGGTTAATACTCAATTAGGCTAGTTGGTAGGGGTCAGTTTGCTTCATTGGGTCGGGTTGGACGATTCAAATCTGACCCAGTATACCAAAAAGAATACGCATACGTATAACATCAAGGTTCAGTATATTCTTTTATCTTATGACATGAACTTGAGACATATTGGAGGGGTTTTTCATGGCAGGTAACTGGCTTAGTCCATAAGATCATCCAGACACCTGGACCTAAATTAAAATAAGATGGTGACTATAGTTACATGAACAAACAACGGGGATGAGGGGTTGTAGTCCAAACTGCCGCAGCTCGAACTGCAACGTCAAGCAGACTTGCATACGTGTTAAATGATCGCTACCACATCATGCAGACCTCACAGTGGCTCCAATATATCATCGATTCCCCCGCAAAGTATCGACCTGTTAAAACGAAGAAATAGATTAAATCAGTATAGAGAATGCAGGGGGTTATGCAAGACAGCTTATTGGATCTAAATCTGCATTAGGAGAGTCAATTTGAAAGTGATGCAAAATTAATTTTTCTTATTTCTTTTTCAGTCTAATCCACTTCCCCGATTAAAATAGGTCAAAGATATTAATAAAAATTGGTAGATAATATCCTGATTATACTAAATATTCAATAAAATTCCACCGTTTTTTGAATATTAGAATCCATGTTTGAGCTGTCAAATACATCAACTAATAAGATACCTGCCGGTCCTGAAATTCTTTTCTAAATATTAATAAGAGATTATCTGAAAGCAACCGAGAAGAAAAAGGAAATAAGCACAAAAATTTCTGAAGAGGGAGAATGTTCCATATTTGACTTACTTGTTAATCCAATCATGCAACCATCCAAACTCCCATCAGATACCGTCTGTTAGTGCGAAAACCCGACCCCTGAGAGATGGAGGCAATTTGGCAATTGCGGACTCAATTTCCTGAAGAACCAATATCCGTAGAAGAAGATTGGGGATAAATAGGTCGATATCAATTAAAAGCAAGATCCAAATTAGAAATATAATTTAAATAGGATGGAAACTTTGAGAGTCGGTTGAATCGAAACATACAGCATATAACATACTTTCAGATACAAAAGAATTCAATAAGGCTGCATAAAAGTCGGTTGAAAAACAAGGCTGCTTTAGAACTCAATAGCATTTTCCCCTCGATACAAAAGAATTAAAAGAGAGGATGGCATTTCTACTGTTAGTACAGCAGTATAGGTAACTGGAGCATGCTTCTGAAATGCTTAAGAGAATACTATGGATCAAGATAATGGACACTTGAAGTACATGGTCATGAGCAATTCAATATCAAACAATTAAGATAGATGGAGCAACGATATAGATAGAAACTACAGTGAAACCTGGGAGAGGCCCGGGATGCGTCAGTCGACATAATTTTCTCCTCCCTCCCTCCCTCCATCTCTCTCTCTCACACACACACATTATATGGGCTTGCTGCTATGGTTGGCGGCAACGATAATCACAACAATGGTGAGGTGTACTATAATTGAAGCATCCACTAAACGATCCTTATTTACCTTTGCTTTAGAGGGGGGACCTCTTGGTCCTTGCTACCATTGCCTCAACTGTTGTGGTCTTTGTTGTGCCTTGGATATTGTCGCTATGGTTTCTTCCTTCCCTTGTGAAGTATGGGGTTTCCACTGCCATTGCCTTCAAAACATGCACCCACAAGGCCCACCTGGATGCATACCCTGCTTTGATGCATCGTCGAGTCTCATCTTCAGCCCAGATATAATGGGCATATGCCTTTAGGTCTACCTCCTTTGTTCATTCCCTTGAGTCGTTGCCAATCAATTTCCAAGAGTTTGGCAGGCAGTTCAAAATAACGTCTATAAAGCGGTCATGTAGCACCATAACTTTATCCTCCATCTGTGCCCTCAAGTTCAGAAGATCCTTAACTCGTGCATGAACATACATGTGGTCAATAAACTTGAAGTTATCGAAGTTGGCCACAATCCAAGTCCAATTCCTGTTCTCATCGTCCTTAAGTCTCTCAACGGTCTCCCAGGTATTCTTTGAAAGATTCTCTCTTGTATAACTGTTTCGAGGAGTCAACCATGGCACTCCTTATTGAATTCTTATTAAATTTAGTTCCCACTTCCCATATGTTCTACATGATTATTTTTATCTTTACTAGATATCAATTCTTATTTAATATATCTTTGTTTGATTTTGATTTGATGTGTTAACCGAGTGCATGTTACATATTTCTATAAAGTTGGATGTCGATTTAAGATCCGATAACGAAGTATCATATGTTAATCCTTTAAAAATATATAATATTTTATCAGCACTTTATATTGTTATCTTTTTGCAGAAACAAAACTAATTTACTAATTACACCATGATAGCCTCAGGCCCTCAGCCTGGTGCGATACAATTGTTAGCTTTCAACTTCTGATGCCACTTCCTCTTCATGCGTAGATAACTCATTAGTCAAGTGCTTCAGTGTCTTGATAATCAATGTCACTATTTTTGTTTGCATATAATTCCAGATGTACCTTCCACCTCCAAGTCTGATCATTGAAGATGTATTACAGGCTCATGTTTACAAAGACTTTGTCCAAAAAAAAAAACTTGGGAGTCCTCGATCTCTATAGACCGTTTTATGATCTTAAAATTGTTAGTTCCTTTATCGTCTTAAAACTGTTTACATACTGTTGTTACACTGGGTGGAAACCACCGAGACGATTCTAAAACTTTCCTTTATTTAAATCTTCTATAGAAAGTGGTCAGCCGTTCATAGTACCTACACCCTCTTTAGGGCAATAAATCACCCCTAGCATGCATGGGACTAGGTGAAGTTCGTCTCGAAGATACGACTAACACGGTCTCAAATGTGCAGACACTGAGGACACAAGAGGAGAATCCACTGTCAAGATCTTCAACTCTTGTATTTGTCTGAAGTGCATTCACAAAACAATTTTAAGAAAGTAATTTGTTGGAAGGGTTCCCTAATTCAGATTATGTCAAGATTCAATTCAAAGCTAATTCAGAGGCCCAACCTATACAAAATGGGTCGTCCTAGTTCGTAAACTGGACTCTGGAGTACATCCACCTACTCAATAGGGAGGGAGATACAATTTTTACCTCATAGAGGCATACGGGGCCTAGTGCAGTTGCAAAGTGTGAGTCTAGAAACGGATCATCTCTCATTTAGGTTTGTGTCACGAGCCCCTCGAGAATTGGCGAGAATTGGGTACTAAGTCAGCCTACAAATTTGTGCCAATATAATTTTGGTTAGGAAACGTGCAATCGCTATGAGGGAGGTCCTGCCTCCTCCACGCATTGCAGCTACAAGTTTAAGGGACACAGAACGAAGTTCACTTTCTTTCATAGAGAACAATGCTCTTATCTAGGCAGACACTTGGCACTGATTACAGAGAGTTCCCTCTAAGGATTGTGTTACATAAAGCCTTCTCTCTGTTGAGAATTTCTCTCTTCTCTCTGCACCAAGCTTAACCACAACGAAGTGGAGGACCAGACAGACGAATGAAAGGAAAAAAGTTGGTCTTCTCTGCCTATTTATAGGTATTAGACTTGGGATCTGTGAACAATTGAACCTAAAATTGTCCTCTTGTATGGGCTTTGTAGCCCAGATCTGAAAAATTGTCCCGACAATTGTAGATAGAACATGCTCTGTTGAGTCTCGCATGGACAGCTAGGTCCCCAGTTAATGGTGAGTTCGGATGAAATGAGCTAAGCCCACCATGTGTATGACACTATTTACACCTGACGCTACAATGGGCTTTTGGACCACAGTGAACCACCTCTAGGCAGACGCATGTAAGCAACACATGCGCTCTTTCAATCCCTTGGCTCGTCCAATTAGTCACATGCACATGCACAAGCATTTGACTCATCCTAATGTCATGTGGGATGCATCGGCAGCATACCCTTGACCCTTTGTCTTAATTGTTAGACGTGTGGAGCGTGTTACACGTTTGGCACATGCGACTCACGAGCATTCTGGCTTGACCGAGCAGACACGCACAATGCACGCTTAGACCCAAGAGCCGCTTTGTGCTCTATACATGTGGTTCATGAGCTCTAGAGAAATCGCTTGGCTTCTTTGCACATGACAAACATGTGATGTCCGTGGAGCCCCTGGCTTCGCCTACACGTGGTGCACCTGAACATGTCCCGATCAGACTGGGTCAATCCTGATTGACCAAATCAAGTCGACAAGCCAGTACCGAGACACACACTCGAGCTTGCGCCTCGGGCCATCCCAAGTGCCCACCTTGGGCCACAACATAGGTCCATAACCAAGCGAGGGCCAAACAAGCACTATGGAATGAGTGCAAAGCTGCGGAGTGCAAAGCGCGTCCACGAAAAACACCCAATGTGCATTATGTTGCCTATAATGGACCTTGGCTTGCGACTCGAGAGTGTGCGTGACCGAAGGTGTTGAAATTTATTTTGGCAAAATATACCATGTGAGGAATTCAAATCGATGACCTCTGTGGGGGATGATCTTCGTGCCGACCCGAAGACTCCGCCCAACCAGTCAATCGAGTCGAGTCGAATGTCTGATCGAACATTTGTCTAGTCTGCAGGTTCGGAGGTTGATGTCTTCGAGTACTACCTTTGAATAGAAGAGAGAGAAAGAGAACAGATTGACACTAACTATGATCTCGGAGTTCAGTCGAAGCCTACGTCTCCGTGCTATAAGGTGCAACCTGAATTCACTAACACTTTACTAAAAGTGATCTCGACAGGCCGAGTATCACCGATCTCTTCGAAAAGCAGATCGAGGAGATAAGGTGTAAGAGCTCTGGGTTTATTGAAAGTCTGATTCTGCAATCAAAGATTCGATCTTGTTACAGTTGTAGGGTCTGCTATTTATAGAGTTTTGGAACAGAAACTGAGGTAGAAGGCAGTTTCTAATGCTGTCGTCTGGACCCAGGTAGGGGCTGGTAGGTCCCGTCATCGTCTTCGTGAACCCTCAGGCAGGATTGGTGGGTCCCGCTGTCGTTTTTGTGGACCCCCCAGGCAAGGCTGGTGGGTCTCGTCGTTGTCTCTGTGGACCCCCCAGGCAGGGCTGGTGGGTCCCGTCGTCGTCTCTATGGACCCCCCAGGCAAGGCTGATGGGTCCCGCTGTCGTCTATGTGGACCCCTCAGGCAGGGCTGATGGATCCCGTTGTCGTCTCTGTGGACCCCCCAGGCATGGCTAGTGGGTCCCGTTGCTGGGCGTTAGCCAAAATTTGCACCCACAACCTATACTATCCTTAGTAATGGAATGTGCATGTTTTGATGAAAAATAGTTGCAAATTACATCATTTAAACCATTCTTTTTAAAACACCGAAAAAACATGAGAAAACTGATAGGGAAGACAAAACCATGGGAGAAAGACCTAAGAAGATATACACACAACTTGTGAGAAATTGAACAAGATTGCAAAGCTTTATTAGAAATTTATAATCATTAACCACAACCATGAAGCATTGTCCTTTCTATTAGGGTTTGGCTTTATGAATCCTTCTTCACCAATCATTCTTAAAGACGGCTGTCTCGGTTGTCACTGGAAGCTTCTTTATTAGGACAAATGATGAAGAAAATGTTTGTAAAGCAAATTGATAGACAAGGCTTGTTATGGACCTATGGCCAAGTAATTAAAGTTACCTCTGGCCAGTATCGAGCTGAAAAATGGATCAAGAGAATTGCTTTATTCTGGAACCTTTCTGCATAATTTGCTATCTATCAAGCAGTCAACAATCATCAGTTACAGAAAAATTTGGAGCCAACATAATATGTATCATCCTAATTCCACACGAGCCTGTACATACACACACATAATATATATATATATATATATATATATATATATATATATATATATATATATATATATATATATAGAGAGAGAGAGAGAGAGAGCGAGCCTGGACCCGGGTGTAGCAAGAATGCTACACCCCAATGGTGTTTGACCACTTTAGGTTTTAGAATTTACTAATTTTTGGAGGATGTACTATCTATGACAATGTGATCATCCTCACAAAAAATCAGCAAATTATAAAACCTCTAGGGGAATCAAATATGATACTCAAATGAATGGTTAAAATAGATGGCAAAAAAATGCTTGTACTTTTTGATGCCACTAGAGGTTTTAGAATTTGCTTATTTTTTGTCAGGATGATCACCTTGTCATAGATAGTACATCCTCCAAATATTCGGGGTCAAACACTATTGGGGTGTACCATTCTTTGCTACACCCAGTCTAAGCTCCATTTTCCCATCAATATATATATATATATATATATATATATATATATATATATATATATATATATAGAGAGAGAGAGAGAGAGAGAGAGAGAGAGAGAGTTTGAAGAAGTTACCTCAAACAGATGGGTGTGGCCTGTTTCTCTTGCATTCTTTATTGTCATTGACTCGTCGACAAAAGTACTCTGTCAAAGGTACAAGTTAAAATACTCAAGGTTAAGAAGAATATATTAATTCAAAAAACAGGATGGAACAATCCTTTAAAAAGGCAGGTTTTTATCATCAGAGAAGGAAGCAAACAGATGGACACATGAACAAGGAAATAGATTGAAATAATGGTTAGAGGTTCTCATATTGTTAATATGCCTCATATTAAGCGTAGCAAGTTAAAGTACCAATTATTTCTCAAACCTTTGATGTATTAGTGAACTGAAAAATAAGCCTAAAAAAAGTTTAGAAGAAGCATTAGGCCCATCCTCTTGTTGCACGGTTATACTTATGTAAGATCTCAGGATGACATATCGACTCCAAGACTTCGCTAATTACTAAAAGAAACCCTTTTCATTTGTTATTATTGAACTAACATGTATATCACCACTATGATCACAAATGTTTAATTTTCAGAAAGCTAACAGACCAAGATAATCAGTCCATGCCAATGAATGACAAAAGCAGTCAAGACCAATTTCGCTCATTAAGTAATTGGTGAATTTAGAAACTTCAATCATACTACAGATATCCGTTGGGCGCTGATTGATGGTTTGCAAAAGTGTCCAATGTCCATCTGGAAATAACACTATATACACAAAACAGTTAAGGAGTTCAGTTGGAGAAGATAATCAATCAAAGCAAACTCTTGCAATAGGTGGTCGATCGTCGAACACTCTTGAGGTGAGAGGGGCTTGCCGAAGGGGAACCGTGAATAGGCACATTGATCTTCTTCTCCGTTGCAGGTGGATGTCACAGCTCACGACCTAGATCTGCAAGGCAACAGAAGGTCAGGAACGGACGGCTCCCTCTAGAGCACGAACCTTCCGACGATTAAGTCAATGATGGTGCGGATAAGGAATAAAGAGGACTCAGGTGGGAGGAAGCGGAGCTGTTTTTTTACTCACAGGGATCCAACCCCTTTCATGGGGTTCTACGAGGTGCTTTTATAGTGCTCAGAGGGTCAGGAGTGGTCGACATGTGCTCGCCCACGGGGTCGCCAGGTGGTGGCATCGGGTTAGGGCAGAACGAGCTCGTTCACATTGTCTCCAGGTGGCAGTATCGGGTTGGAGCAGAGCATGCCCGCCCACGTGATCACCAGGTGGCAGCGTCGGATTGGCATAAAGCGTGCCCAACTACGTGGTAACTCGATGGCAACGTCGGGTTGGAATGAATGATCACCGCCTCTCTAACAGGACTTTCCGGGTATCAGGCATGTCGTGTTGTGGGCGCAGTGGATCTACCCATCACTTTCCACGCGTCGACGCCGAGCTGGTGCCAAGAAGCCAAGTGAATGCCGCCTTTTGATATCTAATAAGCAGCGAGCTACCTGGCACACTTCTTGCCACTTGATGGCTTGCCTATCTTCCGTCAGAGATAGTTTTTCCGAGGTGACGGTCGTGAGTTCCTCGTCGTCCGGTCGAGATCGTCGTGGTTCTTAGCGGTTTCGTTCAACAGATACTTAACCAAGGCTAATTGGCATGCAAGTTCCTTACTGGTGGCAAGCTAACATCACCTCAGGTGAGCTTTTTGCTGAGGTCATGTTGACGTCACCTCAGATGAGCTCCCCAAGATCATCGGGCTGCCATGCCTCATGCAAGCTCTCTGTTGACGTTATGTTGGGTTCACCTCAGACGAGTTCCCATGTTCGTCAAGCTGTCGTGACCTCCGACGAGTTCTCTGCTGAAGTCACCTCAGATGAGCTCGTTGCGAGCTGAGGGCGTCAGGTTGTCGTGACCTTTGGCGAGCTCTCTACTAACGTCACTTCAAACGAGCTCATTGTGGGACATCGGGTTGTCAGGATATCTGGCAAGCTCTTCGCTAATGTCATACTAACGTCACCACAGACGAGCTCGTTGCGGGTCGTCGGGTTGTCGTGACCTCTCTACTGACATCACCTCAGATGAACTCGCTACGGGTCACTGTCACGACCTCCAGCTATACTGACGTCACCCCAGACGAGCTCGCTATGGGTCGTCGAGCTGTCACGAGCTCTCTACTGATGTCATCTTAGATAAGCACGCTATGTGTCGTTCGAAGGTCTCGTTCATGAGGTATTAGGCCAAGGTGGTTGAACGAGCTTCCTGCTGGGTGACGACGACGTGGGGTTTGAAGTATCCACAATCAGTTTCAGGGTTCGGGAGATGTGGTCTAGCGAACTCTGGCAAGCTTCAAAGTGCTCCGGGCGGTGCTATGGGGCAACCATGAGTTGAGATGGGTAGAAAGACTGGTGAGCTCACCACTGTCATCGTCATGGGCGAGCTTCCTACCGATCTCTAAAAACATTTTGTCTCTTCGTTGTGTCTAAAGGGCTGTGGTGTCCTGACCGGTCTGCGGCGCCGAGCACGTCATGTTTCGTGGAGGTACAACAAACCAGAGTTACAAACATTTCAAAAGGTCCAGCAATGGGGGTTGTGGCGATCTCTGTGAGCATCATGCGCGCTCTTGGGCGGCGTCTTCCGCCCGGGCAAGCTTCCAACGAGTAGCGTGACCTTCGACGGATTTGGGCAACCCACACGTGGGTTTCTGATGCAGGCGCGCATCGTCCAAGGGCGGTTGATGAAGACGATACTATCTTGTTTTTTTGTATTTTCTTTGTAACGGGATAACTAGTGATACGGAATCACCGAGAGGAAGTGGCGGAGGGGGTAAGAACCGTGACAGAGAAGAAAAGACTAGAAGCTTAGATGAGAGGGGACCTGAAATCCATCAGGATACGAGGTGGGGACATAAATCCATGAGCCAACGAAGGCATCCGCCATTAATTTTCATCCATCATAATCTGTCTCTAATGGTTACAATGGGGGCCTTTAAATAGGCTAAAAGAAAGATAAAAATGGCAACAAATTTAAAAGCCAATAAGTAACTTGCCTAAAATAAAGATCTCAAATAAAAAAAAGATTCTAAAAGATATCATACGAGATATCCTGCCATATTCATTCATGGCAGGCTAGGATGGGCCTTCGGGTTGGACAACGGGCTTGGGCCCAAGTCGGATCACATCAGTTCCATTGGGCTACCTTGTGGACGTTGAGCGGTTGACACTCCGAGCACAATCACAAACAACTTGGTGCAAATATGCCAAGACTAGATACTTGTGACAGTAACAACAGTAACATAAACTAAATTCTTATCAACATGGGGTTGGTTGAAAACAATCCTGCAAGAAAGCTCGATCAAAAAATTGAGCAAAAATTTGTGAGATGAGAGCTATTTAGGTGACTTCAAACCTCGCATGGGTAGTACCTGACATATGCTAGCCGATAGGAAAAGAAAGCTTGTGAATCAAACAAAGGATTGCATTCCAACGTAGATGCGATTGGGAACTCTTAACAATTTGCTAAGGACTCAAAACTAAAATCTAGTAACCTGAATAATAAAATTAGGTCTCATACCTCACCATGCACCATTTTTCTTATGTTTTTCTGCACCTTTTACGTATTTCTTGGGATACTGCATAATTCTAGCAACATGAGAAAATGCAATATGTTGAAAATACCCCAAAAGGACTTAGACTCCCTCTTATAGGAGTCCTCTTTTTATACAAATCCTCACCTACACCCTCCCTTTTTAGGGAGGAACTAGAACACGAGAAATAGATCCTCCTTTTTGTGGAGAAACTAGTCCATGTGAAAGGGGGTTGGACACCTTTCCCATGGAGGAGAGGAGTCACAACTCTCTCTCTCTCTCTCTCTCTCTCTCTCTCTCTCTCTCTCTCTCTCTCTCTCTCTCTCTCTCTTTCTCTCTCTCTCTCTCTCTCTCTCCACATGGGAAGGGAGCTTTCTCCCTCTTTCTTTAATTTAAGGGGTACGATTCCTAATTAACTAGAAGAGAATTTTCTTCTCAAACTATGGAATAAATCCTCAATTTTAAATAGGAAAGATACCAAATGTGCATTATCTTTATTGTTGGCCCATTTTTTACAAAAAATATCTTTTTGACTTTTAAGTCCTTAATATCCTAAAATTTGAAGGTCTCAAGGACCAAACAAGAAACTAGTATTAAAAAAAGGCTTGCCAACGAGGGGGGGGGGGGGGGGGGGGGGGGGTCCCCCAATGGTTTGGCAATGGCACCCCTCCTCCCACATAGGCACATAGGAGGTAGGATTTGAGTCTCGACATGGAGTCCAGACTCGAATTTTTGTTTATAGATTATATGAGTAGGAATTGTAAGATCTACCAAAAACAAGAGCTATAGATTGGCCTCCAATTGAATGACTCCCTGGACTTCAAGGGTAGAAAGAACTAATGATGCTCCAATATCAATATCCCTAGGTGTCGGCTTCAACAAGGTCTATATTATTGCTTATGCCGATCAGGATCAATTTCAATATCTCCTCGTTTATCCACACGGTTTCGCTATAGTGCTTCTCAAGCCACATGACAAAAAAAAATAGTATTGATGTCAATTCTTGAATTATTTCACGAATATCAAGAAAAGATAGGGGAAAGCCTTCGTCGCTAGGTTATCTTCTTGAAACTCTCAAAACTCTTTATTTTCGCTCTTAGAAGCTCAAAAGACTATGGCAATCACAAGCTAATGCATTTGAGAAGTGAAATAAACAAAAAAGTGGTCATATTACTTTCACGTCTGGAACAGGACAATCGACTCTGTTTTTGGTTTGAATAGCATGACTCAACCATTGGACCTCATGATCCACGACCTGGATCTGGTTCGAAAAGGCCTTTCCGATCCGAATCGTAAGATTATGATTATGGGGTGTGTGTGTGTGTGTGAGAGAGAGAGAGAGAGATGGGCAAGAGACACTTGATTATAGTACCTGTTGCAACTTTTATACATGTTTTCAATAAGAAAGAGTACTTGGATCAACAAGAAGAAAGGGGTATGAACAAGTTTATTGTGGTTTCCAATTTTTTACATATCTATATGCACTCAATAAGATAAGAGTATACATGGATCAAGCGTTTCACCAATGGATCAAGCGCTGCACCTCTCAATAGGCGCAAGCCTTGAATAATAATATAATTTTTTTATTGTGTTGCTACAATGGGTTAATGGATTACTAACAGCACTTGATCCTTGAGTTTGGTTAAATAACAATGCTTTAATATTTATTGTACTAATGTGACTTGCTATGTCCTCTTTGTTTCCTCGTCTCTCTTTTCTTTGTTATTTCATCTGATTGTTTTATCTTTTTGAATTAATTTATTTATTTCATATTTGTTCTCTATTTCTTAAGGGTTATTTGCAAATTGACCCCTACACACTAGTCTAATTGCGTATTAACCACTGGAAACCTTATATTTGTATATCAACCCTCCAAAACATATAAGGTTGTGCATATTCACCCCTTCGTTACTATCCGTTAACAGAAAGTGATTTAACACGGTGAGCTTCTAACCTAAGGTCCAAAAAACCATTTTACCCACGGTCAAAGGATGACTTACCACCTGCATCGACAAATTTCAGTTATTTTCAGTGTGAGTACCATAACCCTAACTCCAATCCGGTCCCCATCGATGCTTGTCCAGCCCCTCCACACGACATCCCTCCTTGTTTACACCTAACATTCAACATGGGATTTTTTTGAGTATATTCACCCTTTTGAGATGGTAGTTATCCGGAGGGGTGAATATGCACAGCTTTATATGGTTCGGATAGTCGATATGCAAATATAAGGTTTCCAGAGGTTAATATGCAATTAGGCTAGTTTGAACGGGTCAATTTGCAAAAAATCTTTTTTCTTAATAGTTCCACCCATCTGTAGGGTTTTAATGTCAGGTTGACAACCTTTTGTAAATTTAGCTTAATCCTATCTTTTCGCTTTTTCTTGGTAGGTCCAAAGCTTCTGTATTTGGATAATATACTACTGAAAACCTGTGTGCTTTCCCTGAAGCAGAAAACCGACAGAGTCCTCCGCTGTACACTATTCTGGGCCGGCAATACCTTGCCCCTCTAGCTGCATCCCCCAGCTGCTGAATTGAACACATCCTCAAATTCATGTACTAAATGGTGTATAAAGCGGGTGTTGGCCTCCCCATCCCTCTAGCTGCATCCACTTGCTGAAAAAATCACACAAGTCTCAAAACATTGCATTGATATCTGAAGTGGATATACTACATACTAACAGGTCTTACTGGCAAATAATATGAAACCAACTGGTCAGGAATTTATGACAATCAATTTATTACAATTTGCTTCATCATGCACTTCCTTTTAAAATACATTATAACCCTCCTCACTAATCTGAACTACCCACAATCGAGACTCTTGTAATAGAAAATCCCTATTTTAGTCATAACATGGTATAGAATAGCAAGAAATTTGCAATTAGCATAAATAAAGAAAACAAGACAGAGATGGGAAAAGAAAAGCGAATTCATGAATGATTGATAGAACGGCACCTCCATGACCAGTATCCGTGATTTCAAGGCATCAGTATTGTCGGGGTCACCTATGAAATCAGACATAGTGTCTCCCGTAAAGGCAATCTCAGGTAATGTCACTGTGTAAGTTATCTGTCAATTACAGAAATGAGCCACAAACAGTGCAATCAAAATTCTACCAAGGTAAACAATGGCACATGTGTTACTTCTACATGATTGTCTACCAAAACAGACCAGTGCAATCAAAATTCAACCAAGACATAATAATGGCACATGTGTTACTTCTACATGCTCAATTGTCTACCAAAACAGACCTCCACACCTGATAACTTTAAGTTCTTGATCTCATTTCCAGAAAGGCTGGTGTATTCCTGTTTAAGTTTCTGTTTAACAGAGTATATTATATAGCCCTGGAATAAGAAACAAATTTCCAAATAAGCCTGGTACAAAGAAGAAAAAAAATCACATTTTATTTAGATATTCACCAATAACATGAGATGCACTGATGTTATAACCTAAATAGCCCTTACCTGGCTAGGTATGACATGGTAAGTTCTAAATGCTCTCACTTTAAGGTCCTTCCTTATCTGAAACTCTTCTCCTGCACAGAAAACCATGATAAAGTCAAGCCAAATAACTATGTACTGAAAATAAACTTAATATATAATGCTTATTATAATGAGAAATCATGCTCCTAAACGCTTGTGAAATATTTCTGAATGATGGTAGGACTTTACCGACATTCAAGCCTATAAGGTTGTGCTTCAATTCAGATTGGTCCATTGCCCTGTGCACCTGAAATAGCTTTTCCACATTTTCTTTTAAAGATACTGGAACGAAGATAGTCGGCGGCTTCATACTATACAAGCCTCGAGTTGCAACGTACATGGGAAGTCCGCCCTGAAATGGCAGTTCAACCAAATTGTAGGACCAGAAATTTTAAGAACTGATTGGCTTGAAATGTGTTGATAAAACTGTTTAGTGAAAGATACTCAGAAAAATTACAAAAATTTCACATCTTAAATCAGGAAGTCTATGAATAACAAAATGAAGGGACAGAATCACCCCCCTTGACAGATTTACAACATAAAACAAAAGCCAAAAAACAAACAAGAAGATGTGTGAAACAGAAAAGGAAAGAAAAGAAAGGAAAAAAAACATATGATAAGTTATTAAGAATATGATAGAAGAAAATGCTAATGAAGAACTTATATAAGTCATACAGTTCCAATTTTCCCTCCAATAAGAATGGTATGTGTTGAATGCTTCTTGTGATAATTACTGGGTTCAAAAACTCAGCCAATACTGCGTCGTACCGTCCGGTAGTTACCTGACTTGGACTGACCGCAAAAGGTTCACCCATTGATACCCGTTTGACGCAATATCGGCTGATACCAATACAACTCGAACCGTATCAGCCGAACGGCCAAGTCAGGGCAAATACGGCCGAGTTGTATTGGTGTGTGATGTGTCCCACAGCCCAGCCGGTTGGAACAGGGTCCAATTTAAAAACCTTAGTTGCAGGCATGGACAATGAATTGTTCTTTTCATGAAAAGAAAGGGTTTAATGCTGACGTATGTAGATTTTTGTTTGAACCAGAGTTTTTCAATAGAATAAAAACTGCCCATTCGTGCCAAAATTGAATCCTTACTGCTCATATATTATAGTTTCTCTAAAAGGCATCAAGTTCTAGACCACTACACTTTCCGGAGTTGAAAATGGCCATCACTAAAATCATACTTACGAAACAACTTCATCATTTCCAAACAGATATTAAAAAATGAAAGATATATCAGTAATAATGCAGTTCTAAATTTCTAATTAAGCAACCGAGTCTAAACACCAAAATTCAGCCAAATTTATTATCAATAGAATCGCTATAATACTGCCTGTAAATCTCAAGGAATCGCATCGGGTTTCGCCATGAACATCAAATAAATTTAAATGTGGTCTGATGCATGCTAAGGAGCAAGCGCATGAGAGGAAAGAGGTCTTACAATGTGGTCCATGTGGCCGTGGGAGATGAAAAGAAAATCCTGAGAGATGGCTCTTTGTGGACATCTACCGATGTCGAAAGCCATCTTAAGTGAGGGGAATATCACACATGTCTCCCTCCCTCCAATTGACAGACCCTCAATTGGGTACCCTTCAATTTCTAGACCCACTTTTCCCTTTGAGGATGAGTCATTGGCTGGTTCCTTACTCTTCTCTGTGCTTCCATGACTCTCCATTGCAGTGCTCGGCTACCCTCAGTTCTCTTCTTTTTCACTACTTTTATGGCAGGCTTGGATGAATAAGAAGACTTTGTTAATAGAATCAAGAACCATAAATGATGTGCTGCGGGATTTTCTGGATCATTGTTATGCCACAATTATGAAATAAAAGTCACATTTGGCTTTTTGAAAGATAAAAAACGCAATAAAGGACTTCATTAACTACTACCAGAAAACACCATAATCAAAGGAAAAAATTGCAATAACAGAAGAGTAACATATGAAAGTCCATGAGATTATTATTATTGGCTCTACTCATGTCAACACGAGGCATATTAATTTGAAAGTTTAAAAGGGTGCACTTCAAATATACTGCTCAAGATTTAATATCATAAACTCTCCATGCAATTAAAAAGACAAAAAAGATGCAAGGCGACAGAGGAAAGTTTACTTCATAAGTCAATTATAAGAACCATCACAACCCAGAAATGTCACTTTGTGCCATCGAACGTTGATTTTATAACAACACCCTAAGAAGCACGGACACGACACGGACACGGCATTTTTGAAAAAATCAGGACACGGACACGTTGGGAGACACGCTAAATTATATATATATATATATATATATATATATATATATATATATATATATATATAAAGAGAGAGAGAGAGAGAGAGAGGCCCGGAAGATGAACTCGAGTTCACCATTCAAATGGTGTAACTGAATGGAGAGGTTGCCACATATGCGTTGAAAGTCAACAATTGCGGATGAAATATATATATATATATATATATATATATATATATATATATATATATATATATATATATATTCCCCTAGCCGCAATTGTTGAATTTTAACACCCACGTGGTAGCCTCTCCATTCAATTACACCATTTGAATGGTGAACTTGATTTCACAAAACCCTTTCCCAAATATATATATATATATATATATATATATATATATATATATATATATATATATATATATAAAGAGTTTGGTGAACTTGAGTTCACAAATGAATGGTGAAACATGGTTTATATTGCGTCATGTGTCCATTGAAAAGACATAAAGCAAAAAGTAAAAGAGGATTGAACACTTTCTCAGGACATATGGCAGTTTCTCCATTTGAGTTCACCATTTGAATGAACACGAGTTCAGCTTCCCAGACCCCATACATATATATATATATATATATATATATATATATATATATATATATATATATATATATATATATATATATATATATATATATATATATATATATATATATATATATATATATATATATATATATATATATAGGGATGCTTAGGTGCGGTCTGCGGTCCGCAGCCGTCCGATGCACCCGTCGTGTGCATCGGATGCACGGAGTAGAAACTGATCGCAGCCATCCGTTTCCTCTTTCCTTACCCGGCCGAGACCCCAGGTCGAGCCGATCCATGTAACCAGCCCCGCGCGATCTCTTCCTTAAATCTCGTTCTCTCTCTTAACTCCTCTTCCTCTATAATAATCACGGTCGTACCTCATCCTACCCGGTCGATCATCTCCTTTATCTCTCTCTTAATTATCATTCACTCCCTCTTGATTATCTTTCCATAACCTATCCGAGTCCTGATTCTTAATTCTCTCTTTTCCTTATCTCTTTCTCTCTCTCTAAATCTCTCTCATAATCACTCCCTCTTTCTAGAAACTGATCGCAGCCATGCGTTTCCTTTTTCCTTACCTGGTCGAGACCCCAAGTCGAGCCGATCCATGTAACCAACCCCGCGCGATCTCTTCCTTAAATCCCGTTTCTCTCTCTTAACTCCTCTTCCACGCATGGAGCGATCCTAGCTGGCCGACTCCGTCCATTACACTCAGCTGACCTACCCGATCTCATCTGATTCAGAAGAGAGAGAGGAGAGAGGAGAAAGGAGAGAAAGATTGTGGGATGAGAGAGTCTAGTCTAGTCAGCGTTTTTTTTGTCCAGTCAGCTTTGGGTTCCATTTTGTCCTAGTCAGCACAAAACCGTCGTGCCATGTTATATAGATCATGATTCAGTGCATAGGATAAGAGAGGCATGTAAATAAAGGATTTGTCACTCTTTTCCCTTCTACACAAACAGTAATGATCCTTTGACATTGCTTCACTGATTTTGCTTTAGCTGTTGGTATAAGCCTACTAATAAAGAAAAGCAACACATGCTTAAGTTTTAAATCAGTGAAAAGCTTTCAATTAGTTAATCTAAGATGAACTTTGAGAATTCAGTCATTTACCAATCAGGCTGACCATTCAGGCTAAATGTGTCAGGCTAAATCCAGATCACAGTAGTGCGTTGCACCCAGCCCGTTAAATGAATCGCACCCAGCCTCATCTGCAGCGGGTCCAGAACGTGTCTGCAGCGTGTCTGGAACGTATCCACAGCATGTCTGTGTCTAGAATGTGTCTGAAATGTGTTCGGAATGTGTATGTTACCCAAACAGTATTAAAATTAAAAAAACATAATCTGACACATGTCCGGACGTGTCCGGTGTGTGTCCGTGTCCGACACGGATACGGGGCCTCCGAAAGAGTGTTCATGCTTCCTAGGCAACACCAATATGTTTTTTGTTTCCTTCATTTAGAAAACCATGGACTGTGGTTGATGGATTGGTTAGGACAGTTTATTCTACAAACATGAATGGTGTAAAGAATAAGATACCATCTAGCTCTGTTCCTAACTATGATTTGTAGACACGGACACAGGTGTCGAGTGTCGGCATGGACATGAGTGTCGGACATGTCAAAATCATACAACTTAGATACAAGGACACACATATATATAATAAATATATACTGTAATTATGATCAACCATGCATGTGATAAGAGGAAAGAAGATATATCATAGAGATATCGTGATTGTCAATTGAAGGGCGTATTTAATGCAATCAAGATAAACTCTAAAAAAAAAATTCAACTCTAAAACGAGCCTTTCTTTTTAGTTGATGATCGATGTATGTGACGGAAATAATAGATCAATCACGCGGCGTATGCAATGTTGTTGGTGGTCCTATACGAAGACAGAAACAAATTCTCGTCAATATCACAACATATTAATATTGCTTAAGGACTTATATAAAGAAAGAAACAAACTATAGTTAATAATGCAACACAGATAATGTTTTTACTCTGAAGTCACATGCGACGGGGCCCCACAAACATATGGTATCCTGGGATGATGGGTACCATTAACACGACACATTTGATGTTTTTATACGATCACACTATTGTTCCCAACAATGCACTCAAACCCTAATTCCACGTGTCCACATGTGTGAACACGAGTGTCAGTGTCCATACGTGTGGACACCAAGGCTAAGTGGGACGTGTACCACGAATCATAGATTCCTAAATCAAAAACTCACCACAGAGATCAACGAACAATCAAAGAAATGATTCACCTAAGCTCGGGAGACACTAACAATGATTTATCTCAAACATGGTTATAAAAAATATGGTTTTACTTATGGTTTTGGCCAACAAAAAATAAATAAATTGGCCACTATACTATAAAATTTATAAAAACTACAAACATAATTAAAAATCATCTAACATGATTAGGCATGCGGGGAAGTGAAAAATATAAAAATTTTGTGTCACATGAGTAGAATAAGATCAACAACTTAGTTGTACAATCATGTATATGCGGACAATTAACCTAAATTTATAGTTGTGATCCAGACTTATTGAATTGCAAGCAAGTAATGGTAGATAATCGAAGTAGTTGTGTGTTACTGCAAACCAGAAAATCATGACACGATCACTAGGAATCGAAATATATATCCACTTTTCGATGAATAGAAGCCCAACAAGTAGAAACTGAAAGAACTCACTACCTTAAGTCCCACATTCAATCAAAACCTGCTAGTTTCAGTTGAAACTTATGTTTACCCCGGAGATATGCCATTCTAAGTTTCATGCACATGTTTCATTTTGGCAGGCCAAAGTTCTGAAACATTCGGGCGAAATGGGGCTGTTGTACATAGGGGTGGGACTTGGGCGGGTCTGACCCGAACCCGACCCGCCCAACCCGGACAATGAACAAACATGGGCAAAGCTTGTTAAAAACTTGGACGGGTTTGAACAAAAATAGATCAACCCGATTTCAATTTGGATGGGTTTGGGCACCGATCTCCCCAACCCGAGGAACCCGACGAAGTGACACACTAAGGTGGAATGCTTTGACAGTTTTTTTTTATGGAAATCAAAGACCGCCTATTTGATGTTGAATGATAAGAATTAGTTTGAATTATGTGAGGATATGGGTTGGACTTTATGTTTTTGTTATGCAAATGAAAGATTTTTTTTATCCAATTCAAAAATCTATTCGATTTTTTTTTCCATCTATTTATGTGCACAAGCATTTCTAATTGGGCAACCCGCCCAACCTACTTATTATTTTATAAATCGAGCAACCCAAGCAACCCGAAGAACCCGAGGAACTAGAATGGGCAAGCACGGGTTGGACTTCCACGGGTTCCCCGGGTTCCACGGGCAAAACGGGCAAAGGTTTGTGCAAGTCGGGTTGGGCATGGGCAGACCCTTCAACCCGCCCAAGTCCCACCCCTAGTTGTACATGGATCAGATTCAAGTCAAATTTTGGGTTGGATTCTAGCTTTTCTTATCGAAGGTTGGATTAGGGTAAGCTTTCAGATCTGTTATTAGATTTTAATAATTATGACGTATTTCAAAATTATTACCTCCTCCAATATTTCATCCCCAACATCTTCAGTGCTTAATTTATGCATCTCTTACAATGTGATAATGTTATATTTACAATTCTTTCTATCTAAACCAAACATATAAATTTACGAAACCTATCACGTTTTATGCTAAAAGGAAGCAGCTGCTAGCATGTCACACACACATAATATATATATAAGGGACTAGGCATGCGGCCCAAATATATAAGATAAGATAAAACATATAACCGGGCCGTCAAATTAATTGACCAAAGGCAAGTACGATTCACCGTAGCTGCCATTTAAGAATTTAATTTAACCGTGATTATCACCGTGATCCTGTAATCATATTGTGATATTAAAGGATCCCAAATCCTATTAGTTCCCTTAAGAGGAGAGAGAGAGAGAGAGAGAGAGAGAGAGAGAGAGAGAATGCTTTTGCCCGTGTCATGATCAATGGAGAGAGAGATGTTGAGTGATTTGCCCCGTCTGGTGTCACGGTCATAGGCGTCTGTTGCACCCCGACCCGATCTATGCATCGTCCTCGAGATCGATATATGGGGTAATCGTTCGGGTTCCTGATTCTCGCAAGATAACGAAAAGGAGCGGCCTGCGAATGAACAAAACACTCACATGAGGAGCGAGAGAGAATGGAGAGAAGAGCGCACACAGAGGAGCATCCCCAGGCCGATGTCGCGCACCGTTAACCGCCACAAGTAAGGTCCCCCAAGGCTCTCTCTCTCTCCCTCTCTCTCTCTCTCTCTCCACACTAAATTTGTCGCGAGATCAAGATCCCCTACAACGTTGGCAACCCCTTCGTAGTCCGTTGACCACCACGGCGAAGAGAATTGTCTCCCTCGATGGCCAGTGGATCGTCTTTGAGCCCTTCCTCACCACGTCGCCCTCGCGGGCCTCGGCTACCTCCATCTCGGGAAGATCGTACAAGATCCCCAACTTCGGCGTTGGACCATGGACCCTTGCAACTCCTCCATCGGCACCATCGCCGAGGGAGAAGAATAAGAGAGAGAACACCTATTGGCAATCGCAGACATGTAAGAATTCTTACCAAGCCTGCTAAGCCGATTAAACCTCAATAGGAAGAAGATTAAAAAAACCAAAATCAAAGATGCTAACCGATTAATCAGACATGATCTCAATGGGAAGAAGATGAGGCACGATGCGGGTTCCTTGGTGGGCTGCTCTTCTCCTCTACAAGTTGTTCCTCCTCTGCCGCGCAAGGCGGCCTACTCCTCTCTTAGTAAAACATTGCCAAGCTTATATATATATATATATATATATATATATATATATATATATATATATATATATATATATATATGGGCAGGGATACTCTTACTTATGGAATGGTTACTTATGGAATTATACAACACCTTTTACCTACCCTAAAGGTTTCAGAATTTGATGAAACTTGGTGGGGATGCTATCTATGGCAAGTTGATCATCCCCACCAGAAATCATCAAATTCTATAACCTTTAGGGGTATCCAATATTAGAAGCTTTATCGACCGTTAATTTTAACCATTAATTTGAAAAGCATATTTGATGCCCCTAGAGGTTATAGAATTTGATAATTTTTGGTGAGGATGATCAACTTGCCATAGATAGCATCCCCACCAAGTTTCATCAAATTCTAAAACCTCTAGGGTAGGTAAATGGCGGCATGTAATTGTATAAGTAGGATTCCATAAGTAAGAGTATCCATAGGGTCGGGATCCGCAGCAAACTATTATGGTGCCAACATTGGCGGCCAACGCATCCATAGGGGTTCATATAAGTTTCAAAATTTACTGAAATTTGGTGAGGATGATCAACACCTTATAGCTAGGACGCCCCCAAAAAATTAAGACATTCTAAAAGTTCTAGGTGCATCAAATGATCATTTTCAAATTAACGGTTAAAATGGATGGTTGATAAAGCTCTTCACATTTGACGTACGTAGAAATTTTTAGAATGTTCCAATTTTTTGTGGACGTCACTGCTATCTATAGGAAGGTGATCATTGTCACCAAATTTTAGCAAATTTTGAAACCTCTATGGATGTGTTGGCACCAAAAGTGTTGGTTTGTGACATATATATATATATATATATATATATATATATATATATATATATATATATATATATATATATATATATGCTCACGACCGACGGTGCTCACCATCGATCAAAGTCACCCATGATGATCAAATATAAGCACGACTTTGCACCTGATCATCATGGATGGTTGTGAAGCATGTGATCGATGGTGAGCACACCCGACCGTGCACGACGATGAGTACTAGATCATTATTATATGTATATATATAGGAAAATGTTTCCTAGTCCACTGGACTAGCTTTGTTGTTGGTCTAGTGGACCAACTGATCACCCTACAAGTTTCAGAATTTGCTGAAACTTGGTGGGTGCACTATTTAGGGTAAGATGGTCATCATCATCAAAAATCAGCAAATTCTAAAACTTCTAGGGTCATCAAATGTTAGAAGCTTTATCGATCGTCCACTGTAACAGTTAAGTTTGCTTAACACAATTGATGACCCTAAAAGTTTTAGAATTTACTGACATTTTGTGAGGATGGTCATCTTACCCTAGATAACACACCTACCAAGTTTCAACAAATTCTGAAACTTATAAAGTGATCAACTGGTCCACTGGACAAGCTAGTCCAGTAGACCAGGAAAACACACACACACACACACACACACATATATATATATATATATATGGGTTAGGATCGGGGGACACTTTTTTCGCCCTCAAATATTTACATCGATTTTCAAATCATAGATAGAGGTTTTACAAGTTGTTAATTTTTTGTGAGCATAATCGCTTTGTCTTAGATAGAACATCCACAAAAAACAGCACATTCTAAAGCCTCTAGACTTATCAAATGTGCTCTTCAAATTAACAATTAAAACCGACGATCGATAAAGCCTTTTAGATTTGATATACTTAGAGGCTTAGAATATGCTGATTTTTTGTAGATGTGCTATTTAAGGCAAGGTTATTATGCTAAAAAAAATTCAACAACTTCTGAAACCTCTATTTAATGATTTGAAAATCGGTGTAAAAATTTGAGTGCAAAAACAGTGTCCCTTGATCTTGACCCTATATTATATATATAAATGGGTTGGGATACTCTTACTTATATATGGTTACACATGCAATTACACGTGGTCTTTCACATACATAAAGGTTTCAAAATTTACTGATTTTTTGTGGCTGAGATATCTATGGCAAGTTGATCATCCTCACCAAAGATCATCAAATTCTTAAACCTCTAGGCATAACAAATGTATTATTCAAATTAACGGTTCAAACGGGCGGTTGATAAAGCTTCTAATATTCATATCCCACCCCCAACCCCAACCCCACCAAAAAAAAAAGACGCAAAATATACAAACAAATAAATGTAGACTAATTACAAGATCAAAACAAAGAATAAGACATGAAATAAAGGCAAGCATCAGAACAAATGAATACAACTATCACTAACATGAGCCTTTATCCCAATTATGTCAAGACTTCGGGTCTGTTGGCATTGGTTTTGGAGGCCTAGTTTTGCGTCAAAACTAGTTCTGCTTGCCACACTGGTTTTGGTATAAGATTTTAGTGTGTTTGGGATTCGATTAGAAAATTGGTTTTCCAAAACCAAAACCAGAAAATCATCAAAACCCAAAAGCAGAAATTTTCTGCTTTTGGATTCTTCTTTTGGGTTCTTGAGGCAAGAAGGCAAAACAATAATTAAAAGAAATTATTGTGAATAACATATATGTTGTAGAGAGAAACTATTGTAAAGAGAAAAAATTAAAACCGAGAGAATATATACATATCATATTGTAGAGAGAGAAAATTATTATAGAGAATACTTTAGAGAAAATATATGTTAGATATAAAAATATTATAGAGAGAAAATTCTAAAGAGAAGAATATAGATAGAGAGTATTAAACAAATAAATATGTAGTGAGAAAATATTGAAGATAAAAAATATTATAGAGAGAGAATATTGTAGAAAAAGAAAATATTATAGAGAGAAAATGTTATAGAAAGAGAATATTTTAGAGAAAAAATATTATAGAAAAATAATATTTTAGAGAAAGAATATATTATAGAGAGTAGTTTAGATAGAAAATATTGTAGAGAGAGAAAAAAACATAAAGAGGAGAAAAATATTAATAATAGAGAGAGAAGATATCATAGAGAGAGAAAATATAATAGAAATAGAATATTTTAGAGAAAGAAAATATTATAAAAAGAAAATATTTTAGAGAGAGAAATGTTATAGAGCGGAAACTTTGTAGAAATAGGATATTTTAGAGAGAGAAAATATTGTAGAAAGAGAATATTTTAGAAAGAAAAAATATTTTAGAGAGAGAAAATATTGTAGAAAGAGAATATTTTATAGAGATAAAATATTATAGAAAGAGAATATTTTAGAGAGAGAATATATTATAGAGAGAAATTTAGAAAAGAAATACTATGGAGAGAGAAAATAACGTCGAGGGGAGAAAATATTAATTATAGAGAGAAGATATCATAGACAGAGAAAATGTTCAAGAGCGAAAATATTATAGAAATAATATGTTTGAGAGAGAGAAAATAGTATACAAAGATAATATTTTAGAGAGAGAAATGTTTTAGAGAGAAAACATTGTAGAATATGATATTTTAGAGAGAAAATTTTATAGAAAGAGAATATTTTAGAAAGAGGAAATATTATAGAAAGATAATATTTTAGAGAAAGAATATGTTATATAGAGTAGTTTAGAACTTTAGATAGAATATATTGTAGAGAGAGAAAAAAAAACATAGAGAGAAGAAAAATATTAATAATAAAGAGAGAAAATATAATAGAAATAGAATATTTTAGAGAGAGAAAATATTATAAAAAGAGAATATTTTAGAGAGAGAAATGTTATAGAGTGAAAACTTTGTAGAAATAGGATATTTTAGAGAGAGAAAATATTGTAGAAAGAGAATATTTTAGAGAGAAAATATTTAAAAAAAAAATATTGTAGAGAGAAAATATTATAGAAAGAAAATATTTTATAGAGATAAAATATTATAGAAAGAGAATATTTTAGAGAGAAAATATATTATAGAGAGTAAAATTTAGAAAAAAAATATTATAGAGAGAAAATAACGTAGAGGGGAGAAAAATATTAATTATAGAGAGAGAAGATATCATAGAGAGAGAAAATGTTCACGAGAGAAAATATTATAGAAAAAAATATTTTAGAGAGAGAAAATAGCATACAAAGAGAATATTTTAGAGAGAGAAATGTTGTAGAGAAAAAACATTGTAGAATATGATATTTTAGAGAGAAAATTTTATAGAAAGAGAATATTTTAGAGAGAAAATATTAAGAGAGAGAATATTTTAGAAAGAAAAAATATTGTAGTGAGAGAAAATGACATAAAGAGGAAAAAATATTATACAGAGAAAATATCATAGAGAAAAAATGGGATAGAAAAAATATATTGTTGAAAGAGATCGAAGATATTGCAGATAGAAAAAATGTTATAGAAAGATAATATTTTATAAAGAGAAAATATTGTAAAGAGAAAATGTTGTAGAAAAAGAATATTATAGAGAGAGAAAAAATATTGTACAAAACAAATATTTTAGAGAGAGAAAATATTGTAAAGACAAAATATTTTAAATAGCAAATATTTAAAGAGAAACTGAATGAGGGAAAATATTATAGAGAGAAAATATCATATAGAGAAAAAATGGGGTAGAGAGAGAAGAAATAATATTGTAAAGAGAAAATATTAGAAAAAGTGTTATAGAGAATATTTTTAGAGAAAAAATCTTGTAGCAAGAGAATAGTTTAGAGAGAGAATATTATAGAATGAGTATATTTTAGAGAGAATATTGTAGGAGAGTATTTTAGATAGAAAATGACGTAGTGAGAAGAGAAAATATTATAGAGAGAAAATATCATAGAGGTAATGTTGGAGAGAAAATATTGTAGAAAGAGAAAATATCGTAGAGAGAATATTGGAGAGAACATTTTAGAAAAATAACTGCAAAACTAGTTTTAGGCTCAAAACAGGTTTTATTGCCAAATGCTCAAATGTTGATAATTCTAGAACTGGTTTTCGATAAGCTAAAACTGGTTTTGCACAAAACTAGTTCTTGGTATTCCAAAATCAAAACCTAAAATTTCAAAACCAATGCCAAACGCACCCTTCCATTCCAAACAACTCAAGTTTTCTTGAACTTCTTGACTAATCTTTGGATATCATTCAACAGGCAATAGCAGTCAAAGATATCACTAACTATCGCTGTTATGTTGATCAACACCCAAAAATCAACAAGATGTGAATCACGTAAAGGTGATGGATTAGCAGATTGATAATGATTCGATAATGCAAGATAAAAGCACTAGCAATCTTCGATCTTACAACCAGAGCAGCTCATTAAAACCCTAGGAATAATAAGAGAAATAAATAAAGGCAGGCAATCTGGAGTATCAATCTGGAGTATCTTTTGAACTGTTAAGACCCATATTCGAACCCTAGCCCTAACACGCATACATGAAGAAGAAAAGAAACAGGACTGACTGGACCGGAAGAAATGAACGACAGGGAGAGGGCGGGGAAGCCAGAAAGCTGACAGAGAGCCCCTCCGCCTCAGGGTTAGCTTTTGCAGGCCACAACCGCGTGTAGCAGCGGTAGCGGGCTGCGCTTTTGTCGCGGCAGCACGTCTTCAAAAGTTGTATCCAGGCCCCGCTCTAGTACTGTATTTTTTAGGGTCATTTGATTCGGGTCGTTTTTGAGTTCCGGCCTCCCAACGCCGCCCCCGACCACCGCAGGTGAAACCTCTTTTTATTCTGATTTTTAGACAAGATCGATGTTGTACGATTTTTTTTTTTTTTTTTTTCAAGACCAGATCGCTGTTGTAAGAGCATCTCAAATCATACATCAAAATTCTCATTAGTTTTTGTCGGGGGAAAAGCATCGGATGCTCGACCTACAAGACAATGAAAACGTGAGAATGGTTAGCTCCGTGAGGAGCGCAAACCCTCCGACGCTCAAGTCAGTGATGGTTCGAAAGGGAGGAGACTTAGAGGTAGGAAAATGTCTGGATTTCTGAGTTTCGAATATTTTGGAGCCGGGGGTCATACCTTTATAGACTTTTTATAAACCGCCAGAGTCTGACACGTGGCCGCTCTTTTTCGCACCTTCTACACCTTCACATGTCAGCCCACATGGGCCCTTTAATGGGCTTTGTTGTTTATCCTGTCAGGCGGTGGTGAGGGGGGGCGCACCGGTTTTGTCCGTGCCAGCTGGAGATTCTAGAAGGCTCCAGTCTGGGGTGTTCTAGACCGACCTTGACTGGCTAATGTGGCTCGCAATTGCCCACGTGTTCCACGGGGGTGGTGACATCTGTCGATTTGTTACCGCCTTACTGTAGGCGACACCCGCGGGCGGGCCGATCACGTGCGGCCAAGGCGAGCTCCCAGGAGAGCTGTGGGGGCTGAATTTTTTGAAGTATTCTTTAAACTATGTCAGGAGCGACCTCTTCCGTGGGCTAGCCGATCGCGTGCGGTCAGGGCGAACTGTGGGCACCAACTACGGGCTGCCTCTTCCGCGTGTGATCTGATCGCGGCGGTCAGGGTTAGCTCCCGGGTGAGCTGTAAGCGTCAGCCACGAGTGAACTCTTTCACGTGCGAGCTAATCGCGTGCGGTCAGGATGAGCTCCCGGGCGAGCTGTGGGCGTCTGCCACGGGCGACCTCTTCCGCATGCGAGCTAATCACATGCGGTCAGGGTGAGCTCCCGGGCGAGCTGTGAAAGTCAGTCACAGGCGACCTCTTTCGCGTGCAAGCTAATCGCGTGCGGTCAGGGTGAGCTCCCGGGCGAGCTGTGGGAGTCGGTCACAGGCGACCTATTCCGCGTGCGAACTGCTTGTGAAGGCGGAGGCCGGCTTCGATGGGAGTGTTCTTTGAACTCCATGACGTATTCTGGTCACGATGCTGCTTATCCAAAAATCGGGGTTGGTCTTGAATCTCGAGCTCACCCCTGGGGGGCTTTTTCTTTGGCTACCCAAGGTTGCCCCTTCGGTCACCCGAAGCCGCTCAATGTGCATCCAAAGGTGAGGACAACCCCCAGGGGGACCCTGATGTCTCCACACGTCACCTCCTATTACTGCCACATGGACAATGAGCTGGTGAGGCACCATCATTACCCCCTTTTGAGGGGGCGGTTGGATAAGACTCTGCTTGCTCAGGAGCCTAGCGCAATTGTCCTTGTAGACCAGTTCGATCCTTTTGTCTACTAACCAGCTCCATCTAAACTATATTCCATTTTGTGAAGTCGGCTACAGGGTGTGACATCAGGTCGCATATGGTGTCTCCTTATTGTGCCTGCCCGTAATATCATTAGGTCGTTCAATAAGCTAAGTTGTGTGGCATCAGGCCACGTAAGTTATCTCTGTCGCGTCTGCCCGTGATGTCACCAGGTCGCTCAACGAGCTAAGCTGCGTGCCATCAGACTGCGTAAATTATCTCCGTCGCGTCTGCCCGTGATGTCACCAGGTCGCTCAACGAGCTAAGCTGCGTGGCATCAAACCGTGTGAGGTACCTCTATCGCGTCTGCCCGTGATGTCACCAGGTCGCTCAACGAGCGAAACTTCATGGTATCAGGCCACGTAAGGTGCCTGTGCCACGTCTGCCCGTGATGTCACCAGGTCGCTCAATGAGTAAAATTGCGTGGCATCAGGCTGTGTAAGGTATCTCCGCCTTATCTGCCCGTTATGTCACTGTGTCGCTCAACGAGCTAAGCTGCGTGGCATCAGGCCGCGTAAGTTGTCTCCGTCGCGTTTGCTCGTGATGTCACCAGGTCACTCAACGAGCTAAGCTGCATGGTATTAGGTCGTGTAAGGTGCCTCCGCCGCGTCTGTCCGTGATGTTACCAGGTCACTCAACCAGCGCAACTGTGTGGGATCAGGCCGCGTGTGTGGTTTTTCCGACGATCTGAGGACCATACCCCGGACGAGGTAGCTAAATCGATAAAAAATAAACGGAATCGCAAAAGATCGATATATATGAAAATTTGACATGTGTGAAATAGTGGGGCCCTATAACTCAACAAAAATACAAATCGATAGAAATTAAATCAAAACAGAGCATAATGACCCAAAGGTAGAAGTTCGATAAGCGATAAAACAATCAAAAGCTAGCTACACCCTGTCCGGTTAAGGATCCTCATAATCTCGGTTTTGCTTATCGCGTCCGCATGACAGCGGATAATAGCCATGCCCTTAACCTTCGATGTTAGTGGCTTTCGCTTCTTTTTTTTTGCGACCTCACCAAGTTGTCAAGCTTCGAGGGATTACCAAGAAATTTTCAGGTCACCTAAATGGGTGGTCGCTCATTTAGGTCCCCTTAGATCACCCCGGGGTGCTTCCTACCACAGCATGTGGACGCGAAGTACCATGTTCATGTTTAAAGTCCCCTAGACAGCAGCCTACCTAGCGATCTCAAAGTCGTTCGAGACGACCACTGAGAACCCCAGTCATGCTTTAAATCCGCACGACGATGAACTGTTCTTTCAGGGAGCTGCGTGCGAGCTGACCACGTGCGAGCAGTTCTTTAAGGGAGTTGTGTGCGAGTTATTTTTATAGATCACTATCGAGCATAAATTTGAAAAGACTCATTTAGTCCAAACATCCTTTATTTCACAAAATGATATACAAGAGGGCGCCTACGCGCAAGGTATGAGGCTGTTGATGTTCGACAATCTTTCCTCGGCGATCTAATACCATATCTTCAAGCTTAATGTATTGATGGACCAAGACGAAGAGCTAGACCATGGTGCGGGGATCAGTAATGACAATAGCGTCATGAAGCTCACCTCCTTTGGGGAGCGCACTCCGGAAGGCACTCACGGTTGTCTGGTCTCACCCGGCTGAGTCCTCGAGGGCGAGATAGGCATTCCGAAATCGTATCAAAAAGCACCGGAGGGTCTCCAGTGTGCCCATAGTGAGACCGAACAGTGATTCGATTCGCTTCGAGGGCTGTCGATTGCACCGATACTGTTCCTGGAACAACCTAGACAGAGTAATAAAGCTTGGGATCGAGCCCGGAGGTAACTTGTGAAACCAGTCCAGGGCCGAACCTGTCAAGTTGCTCGGGAAGGCACGACACAGAACATGGTCTTAGTCCTGGAAAAACAATAATTTCCGGTAAGCCAAGAGGTGGTCCACGGGGTCTTGTGATCCATGAAACAGTACGAACTTTGGCGGAGTCGAGTGCTGAGGGAAACCTCCCTGGTGAACTTCGCTCGAGAAGGGAGAGCTCCCTTCTTGAGCGGTGAGGTCTTCTAAGAGGTTGACAGGCATGGTAGGTAGCTGCCAGTGCTCGGGGTAATTTCCCAAAAGTGGCTGCGCAAGCCCTAAGTGATCATGCATGCTTCCTCTAGGTCGGTTCACACCCTCGATATGACGATGTTCAGAGATGATGTCCCGGCGTATGCTACGGTGCTTCACTGGTAGCCGCCTCAGCGCTGGAAAAGGTCTGTGCAAGGCTGTCACTTCATGAGTCTCCGTACGAGATAACACTTTTACCGTGGGTCCCGCTCATGCTGATGGCACGGATTACGGTCTCACCCTCGAGACCTCGCCTCTGACTCGTCAGACCTCGTACTTCGGCTTCGCCGGCAAGGGGGAGCCGAAGGCGGAGTCAGCTCGTTGCTAGAACACTGGGTGACAAGTCGCCGAAGTCGCCCGAGAGCCGACTCTCTTATCTTGTTTGCAACTACGCCTCCTATGGGGGGCTCCTGATGGGATGCCCGCCACGTGGGTGCTAGCGTAGGTTGATGCGATGCCAGGATCGAAGGAGGTCGCATAGGGGGATCAGCCCCTGCCGACACTCTTAGATGCCGGGATTGACCTGTTGATCCTCCCCTCCATTACTCGTGTCCAGAGGAGGAGGGATCAGTTCTTTCGCTCGGTGCGGGGACCTAACGCAACTGCATCAGTTTGTCCATCGTGGCCCTTTGGGTGATCAATATTTCCATAAGGAGCTGGTCACTGAGCAAGGCAAGAGGTTGGGTAGTTTGAGCCGATGCCCCACTTCATGTAGATACGACGCGATCCTTCGCCCGTCTCTGTCCCCGCATGGAAGGAGCCATTAGGGCCTTCTACAAAAGCGCGGCTATCGACCGTGAGGTCATGGGCGTTCTCATAGGAACCAGTCGAAGGATCCCACAGACGGCACTAAATATCAGGGGGAAATTTTGCTGGCTCGGATGCTCGACCTACAAGACAAGGAAAACGTGAGAATGGCTAGCTCCATGAGGAGCGTATACCCTCTGACGCTCAAGTTAGTGATGGTTCGAAAGGGAGGAGGCTTAGAGTTAGGAAATATCGTAACTCGTGTATCTTGAGCGTGGACTTTCTGTATTAACATTAATAAAGAGGACTTTGGTTATTGCTTTAATTAGAATACTACTTTGGTGTATGTTAATTCATATATAAAATAAAGGATCCTAGGGAACACAGTAGGCCACTGAGACGCATGGTGGATTCATGTTTGGGAGTCCTAGTGGATCGGTTCTATGTAAACCTAGATCTAGTTCACAGCTTTGGTGATACCGATCGCTTCACCAAGAATAAGTTGTTGGCAGGTAGAGGATATGGTGAAGTCTCCACCACAGAAACATAGGATTCCCATTCACCTGACCAAGCACGATGATCGTGTTGAATAGGAACCAAGACGGTGCACAGTTCAGTGATTCAGACACTGGTGCATAAACCGTCTTACTACTATAGATAATTTGTCCTTAACCCTGAGGGACCATGTACACTGAGTCAACTAGTTGAGTGGTGCTTTGATGTAACAATGTGTGCGGACCTTCTATAGTCCAATACCACGATATATTGGGTTATCCGGCTGGCACTTGAGTGGCATGCAATCCCTACAGGTTATCCGACATCCAGTGTTGGATGGGTGCATTTTGATGAGTCAATGTGTCCACACAATTAACCCAGGCTTGGTAATTGTCAGTAAGACTGACGGCGTTCCGGATGCTAGGCATAGCACCGGAAGGTGTGTGGTGTTATAGATGACAAGTAATCGGATCCTAGTCAGATTATCGATCGGGATCTGACGGTGCTCCCCACCGCCTGAGTTAAATCATGGCACCAATAATAGGAGGGACTAAGGATTATCAGATTATAGTAGGAAACAAGGTTACAAGGGAGTAACATAAGTTTAGGATCACTAGAGTTCAACTCGCGTTGTATTCTGGGTGGCTATACGGGTTAATTAGATTATGACTGATTAACGGAACTTTCAGTGTGTCACCGGAACACTTAATCAGGGATTCAGTTGGAGCTAGAGATCCTGAACCCTGAAGGTTCCATCCTGTCGTTGCGTATAGGAATTTTTCTCCAACCTGGTTGGACATGTTGGATGCAAAGTAGCGCGATGGAGCGCAAGCCCGGAGCCTAATAACTTAATTCACATGTGTTAATAAGATACGTTTTTCCCAACAAGTTCAAAGATATAAAGCACGACTTGTGGCACAAGGTTTCTCGCAGAAACCTGGGATCGATTATAAGGAAATGTATTATCCTGTAATGGATGCAATAACATTTAGATATCTAATTAGTCTAATTGTATCTGAAAAATTTCACATGAGACTAATGGACGTAATGACTACATACCTATACGGAGAACTAGACACTGAAATTTATATGAAAGTTCCCAAAGGATTTGATTTGCTAGAAGTAAAATCTAGGAATACACACTCAATCAGACTAAGATGTGCGTTGTATGGTTTAAAGCAATCCGGAAGAATATGGTACAATCGTCTTAGCGAGTATTTGTCTAAAAAGGATATAAAAATGATCTCATATACCCATGTGTCTTTATAAAGAAATTCCTGAATTGATTTACAATAGTAGCAATATATGTTGATGGCATAAACATAATTGGGACTCTAGAAGAGCTCGAGAAAGTTGCTAACTATTTGAAAAAGAAATTTGAAATAAAAGACCTAAGTAAGATTAAGTTTTGTCTCGGTCTGCGAATCGAACATATAGAGAATGGAATATTAGTCCATCAGTCTAATATACTGAGAACCTCTTGAAGAGATTCAGTATGGATAAATATTACCAACTTAGTACACCTATGGTCATTCAGCCTCTGGATGTTAAGAAAGATCCATATAGGTCTAAAGAAGAAAACGAGGATATACTTGGTCTTGAAGTACCGTATTTAAGTGCCTTTGGGGCATTACTATACCTAGCACAGTGCACTAGACCTCACATAGTTTTTTCTATAAATGTACTTGCTAGATATAGTTCTGCACCTACTCGTAGATACTGGAATGGAATTAAGCATATAATTAGATATCTTCGTGGAACCATTGAAATGTGATTGTTTTACTCTCGTAATCAAACTAACCTGATTGGATATGCAGATTTAGGTTTTCTTTCTGACCCACATAAGGGTCGTTCACAAACTGGATATGTTTTTATGAATTGTAATGCAGCTATATCTTGGTGTTCTATGAAACAAACTCTTGTAGCTACTTCCTCGAACCATTTAGAAATTCTAGCACTACACGAGGCAAGTTGAGAAAGTGTATAGTTGAGATCATTGGTCAAGCACATACGAAGAGTTGCCAACTCCTTCTGCTACATATGAACCTACTACGATATATGAAGACAATGTCGCATGCATCAGACAACTTCGGGGAGGATTCATCAA
Organism: Chamaelirium japonicum; assembly: GCA_947650365.1. Taxonomy (NCBI): domain Eukaryota; kingdom Viridiplantae; phylum Streptophyta; class Magnoliopsida; order Liliales; family Melanthiaceae; genus Chamaelirium; species Chamaelirium japonicum. The sequence continues at coordinate 75,231,818 of OX393556.1, read as the reverse complement.
AGGAGATCAAACCAAGCACATTTCACCAAAGTTTCTCTTCGTACATGAACTCCAAGAGAAGTAAGAAATCAAAGTGGAGCAAGTTCGATCCAGTGACAACCTTGCAGATCTCTTTACCAAATCACTACCAAAGCCAACCTTCCAGAAGCTGGTGCATGAAATTAGGCTTCGAAGACTTTATCAATGAAATTATTAAATGATGTAATAATCAGGGGGAGTTTTTCTTTATTTTGAATAATATAATCAGGGGGAGGGTAGTTCTAGGTTGACATCCTGAAATATGCTAAGCACGATGTACTCTTTTTCCTTGTTGGAATAGTTTTTTTCATTGGGTTTTTCTACCAAAAGGGTTTAACGAGGCAATATCATGCCCACCCACTATAGTTCCTGAAGAACTAAGGTTGTACTCTTTTTCCTTGGATATGATTTTTCCCACTGGGTTCTTCCATCTAAGGTTTTAATGAGGCAACCTTTAATGAATGGTGGTCATCCAAGGGGCAATATTATGAAACGGTGGTTGCATCGGATATGGATGCCCACCAGATAGAAACCCCTAGATTCATGGGATATGAGATTTACCCCGTCTCTATCCCGATAATAATTTTGCCTATATATAGGGGTTCAATGAATAGTAGAATTCAGGTTTTTCCTAATATACTTCGGTTTATAATTTATGATCTTTCTTCTTTATTTCTCTGTGTGACTTTTTTGTGTTTCTTTGTCATGACTTTTATAAGAAACTAAGAACTCTAACGATGACTAAGGATTCGTGGCCGCCAACCTTCTACCGAGCTTGAGTTTTGGGCTCATAAGTGCGGTTGGTACCACTAATCAAGAATTTCCATTCTTTCCTTCTTTTTGCTTATAGTTTACCTTACTTTTTAGTTTACATCAAAAAATTTTTTTGATAAAATAATAATATATTTTTAAAAAAAATTCTTTTCTTTGCTTAGAATTTACTTGCTTAGAGGTTAATTATTGTAATCTTAGTTCTACTTTACTTTCGTTACTTTACATGCTTTGTATCCATAATCAAGTCATAGTTTCTTTAGACCTAGAAACCAACCTTAGAAAATTAGAGATGACTAACATCGAAGAAAATTCATTCAGAAAACTTAAGGAGTAATATGCTCCCACAGCTTATACTTCCACTCCCTGTATTGCAATACCGACTAATAATGCAAACCACTGTAAAATTAAGTCTAGCATCATTAAAATGTTATCGTCTTTTAACGGGCTTAATGATGAGGATTCCTATAAGCATTTTGATGAATTCTTAGAGACTTGCACTATATTTAAACTGCAAAACTTAAATGATGAGGCTGTTAGGTTAAGATTATTTTGTTTCTCTTTTAAAGCCAAAGCTAAATATTGGCTTAACTCCTTAGAGAGTAACACCATCAAAACATGGGCCCAATTACAACAGGAATTTCTCAAGAAATACTTTTCCATAGGCATAATAAATAAATATAGGCGAGCCATTACTACTTTCTTTTAACTAAATGGCAAGCACTTTCTATGAAACCTAGGAAAGGCTTAAGGATCTTCTTAGAAAGTGCCCCCACTATGTCGTGCCCAAGTGATAATTAGTGTAATCATTTTATAATGGTTTGACTGAGAGCAATCGTCGAATAATTGATATTTCTTATTGTGAGATCTTTATGCTAAAGAACGTAGCAGAAGCATAAGAACTATTTAAAAATATCAGTGAAAATTCCTTCCAATATACTTCTACTAGTCGTGATCGCAGGGCATTATCTACTTCTACTATTAAGAGAGAATACATATTTGAGCTTTCTAGCTCAGACGATGTCTCCCACAAAGTATATACCCTATCTAGAAACTAGATCAATTATTAGCTGTAGTAGTTTCTTCTACACTATCTCATTCAATTCTACCCCCTTCGCCACCACCTTAGACCGAGGCATGTGCTTTGCATATTCTCCCCACTCACGATATAAGTGTTTTTCCTCTAATGTCCCAAAACCTTGAGTATGTTAAGGGGCACAATTCATATGTTAATAACTCATACTCTTAACCCTTGAGGCCCCCATTTTGAAATTCACAATCGAATTATGGGTCACTTTCTTCACAATCACCGTAACAAATTTAATACTTTAATCCTCCCACTCAAAGTTCTACCTTTGAGGATAAAGTATTGAGTGCACTTCAAAATCTAAAATCTAACACACAATTATTGTATTCCCACTCACAATCGATATCAAAACTTGAGTCCCAAATAGGATAACTTGCTATGGTATTGAATCAACGTCAGGTGGGAAAACTTCTGAGCCAACTTGTGCCTAACCCAAAGGGCCAATACCTGGTTGATGAAGCTCAGCAAAATAATATCCATAATGAGCAAGTCAATCAGGTCACTACCTTAAGGAGCGGTAGGGTAATTGATAACCAGATTTCTAAGCCTAGGTTAGAAGAGTGACCACCCCCTCTAAGCATTGATATAGAGAATCTGAGTATTTCTGAGATAAGCCGCCCCCTCCCCTTTGGTTTCGATTGGTAGTACCCTAGTTCCACACTACATCACTCATATCCATTTCCCTCAAAGTCTTAATGCGCTTTCTCCTTATAATAAAAGGGAGCTTCTGTTGAAGCCATGATGAAGATATTTAAATAGGTCAAAATAAACCTCCCATTTTTATAAGCCATTAAGTAAATCCCTACTTAGGCTAAATTCTGTAAGGACTTATGCACACAAAAGTGCAAAACTTGGTCCTTTGTGATAAAGAAAGTCCTAACCGAGTAGGTTAGTTCTTTACTGCTACATGACACCTCTCTAAAGTTTAAAGATCCAGGTGCACCTACCATCTCTTCTGTCATTGGAGATCACTCCTTTGATAGAGCACTCCTTGACTTAGAAACAAGTGTAAACCTCCTCCCCTATTATGTGTACTAAAACTTAGGATTAGTAGAATTGTAGCCTACTAAGGTGATCTTATAACTAGCTAATAGATCTATTAAGGTACCAAGAGGAATTATAGAGGATGTGTTCCTCAAAGTAGACAAGTTCTACTTTTCGGTTGACTTCTTAGTTTTAGATATGGAATTAGTGCATAATCCTCAAAAGCAGATACACATCATTTTAGGCCGACCCTTCTTGGCCACATCAAATGCTTGCGTAAATTGTTGTACCAGGGTAATGAATCTGTCTTTCGAAAACATGAAGGTTAAATTAAATATCTTTCATACATCAAATAAATTTTCCAAATAAGACAAATGCCCCTCGATAGATAATCAAAAGGGTGCCAAGTCACAGCCTAACTTGACCAATCATATAGTTGACCCTCTTTTTCAATCATATCCGTCCAAATCTCGACCACCTGATCCAACGCCTCTGTCATCAGTTCTTACCAATGCATCTTTTTCTCCTTCTTACCTAAAAGCTAATCTGACGAAGTCTGAATGTGAGCCTTTCTTTGATGATGGGTTAGATAGTTAGGGAAAGCGACTTTAATCTATACAGAAAGAGGGAACTCTTCTGCTAAATATTCGCAACGTATCATACTAACCACCTAAAAATAATAAATACCCTATACTGGATACAATGAATGATAACATAAATATATCCAGTACATATGTGAGCACGCATGCAACTTTGAAACCTTCTTTAAAACCAATTCACTCAAGCTCTATCACAAAAGAACCCAAATACTATTATACTCTTCTCAGACGCTCCGATCATTTTCCTATATTACTCGAGGTTCAGTCTCATATATTTAGGTCTCCCGATACTATACCTATTTCTCCTCGGCACTATGCTGAATTCTTCCACCAAAATAACTTCGTAGATTTGACCATCAACTCATCCTTCATTCACCCGGTCATCCCTGTCTGAATACTCGGTCACCATTCTACCAGTCAGGGGACCTGTACTCCATATTTTATTCATCCAGGCCTCCTAAGGATGCTGGAGATTTAGGCCCCCTATCTATACCTGACACGTATGCACTTATCACAGTTTGGCTGAAGACTATAAACTTAGCTCTACTAGGAGGCAACATAAATCGTTTACTGCTTATCTTATTTTTTAATTTCGTATTGTAGTTTTTGTGTTTTGCTTCCCATGTATACCGATGACAAACCAAGACTCCTATATTTTTGCTGTATAGTCCATTGTCTATCATATTGCAAATATATTTTGTCATTTCTCTACTTGACTAATAATCCATGTACATAAAAGTTAAAGTTTGGGGATGCAGCTACATTTATCTTTCATATATTTTAGAGCTTAAATAACGAACCAGATATTATTGTTCCATTATATAAACTATAATCTAGCATCATGATAATTTTTCTATTGATTGTTAGTTAGCACACTGTTATTTTCACATTAAGAACAATGTGACGTTTAAGTTTGAAAGTGTGCGTCTTAGTGTAATTTTCTCAACATTAAACTAATATTGTACTTAGATAAATTTTTTTGTTAAAATTATTAGAATGTAATTTTTTTATTTTAAATTTGTACTGAGTCCAATTTAAATAGTAATTAGGAATTAAGAACTTAAACTCTAGGCTCCGGCTCTGATTAGTAATCGGACGAACTTTTATGGAGCTTATTTGCGAGCTGAACAACCTGGCTCGTTTGCAGCCATAAATCCAAGAAAGGAAAACTGAAAAAGCGTGACTTTCTCTCGCTGATCCGATTTCTCCTCTGATAAAAAAAACCCCATCGTCCTCCTCGCCAAAGACTTGGCACGGCCGAGCCGCGAAAGCTAGGGTTTCCTTCAGCCCACATCGATGGCGATGCAAACGGGGATCGGCCTCACCAAGATCGTGGTATTGGTGGGAGCAGGTGATCGGATCCCCCTACTTTGATCCTTACCTTACACTGCTGATTTTTCCCTTCTTTCAATTGTTGCTCTTGAATCGTCTAACCTTATCCTTCCTGCTGGTTTACCAGGGTTCACCGGCTCCGTCGTGCTTCGGAATGGCAGGTTATCCGACATCTTGGCCGAGCTTCAGGTCTGTCTCTCTTGTGCACGACGTCAAGAAGTGTTTAATGATAAGATTGGGTAAATTTCCCAAGATTGATGATACTGGGTGTTGTGCCATTGATGCGCAGACCATGATTAAGGGAGTAGAGAAGTCGGGCGAGAAAGAGGGCGGTGCTGATTCCGACTATGCTGATGCTCTTGCCTCGCAGGTAACTTTTCTATTTCACAAAATCCAAAGGGTTAGATAACTGGGTCTTCATAAGGTACATATATATTCTAGCTACAACTCCCAAAAAACCATCTTTTGTTATCTCCAAATCTTTTTATCTGCATGGTCACTGGCTGGTATCAACACCATCAAGCAATGTTATCAGAACCGCCGGATCGGACGTTGACCCGGTTGAGGGTTCGGGTCACAGGTCTCTGGTTCAACCGTTGGGTCAACCGGTTGGAGCGGAAGGTAGAATTTAAAAATTATTAAGATATATAATATACCTAAGATGTTTTTTTTATCTATCAGAAAACCTATTAAAAATTTAAGCAAATATGAAATACAGTCCTAGAAACCTAGTGAATATGCACAACCTATATGTTTTGATTCAATTTAACATTTTTCAATAATTCATTATTCATCACAAAACAAAATTATCATTGATACAAATATACAATGTAGAATGAGAGAACGATAGGTCAAAATCGGATTGATGGAAGCCCACTGGATCATTACTCTTTCAAGCATATAATATTAGGGCTTCTTGGAGCCTCAATTACCCACAAAAAAGAACAAATTCAATACCTTTCATTGCAACATATAAAGATCAGTTTGATGGCATTTGTTCACACACCCTCAAATGTAAGCATAGAAGTGAGCGGGATTCAGGGTTTATAGACCTCCCTTTGCTTCTCTATATATGCATGGAGGTTGGTCCTATGGGACTCCCATGCTCCTTAGTCGAAACCCTATAAAGGGGAAATAGAGGAAGAGGGAATGAAACAAAGATAGAAGACTAAACCCATCCAAGGTGGAGATGAAGTCCAACCATGCAAGGCAAGGAGGATACGCTCACGAGGAGCAATAATGAAATCAATGGGTTGTCTTCCACAGCCTGCTGGATGGCTATTAATGGAGGACGAAGCACTTGCAAGGGTAACACGAAATCGCCACATCGCAAAAAGGAACAATATAGATGAATCAAGGAGGACCACATGGGAATCATTGATTATTACGAAGAGGTATTACTTGATCCCTGTTTTTTAGGGTTTATTATTCTACTAGCAGATACGTTGTCGTTTTATTCTCATTGATCTGTGATCGTCTCGATGTTTCGATGCGCGTTGATCTTTGGTCGTCTATGAAGCACGGACATTTCTTAGAGGGCCCCGTGTCCGTGTCGGACACGGCTCGGTCACGGCCCGGACACGTGTCGGACACGCCTCCGAACTGTCGTGGTTTTTTTTTTGTCCAGGACACTGCCGGACACGACTGGGACACGACCGGGACACGGCAGGGACACGACACAACCTTTGTTTGCATGCGATCGGGGATGAGTTAGATGATTTGTTTGGGGCTTGGTGTAATGGACGATTGTGATTAAGATTTGGCTTTAACTTATATCCTCTAAGGTTATAACATCATATGATATAATTAATAGGGTTTTTCTTATAAATATTAAGATAATCTTTTAGAAATAATTCTAGAACTTTTTGGATTTTGTGGACTTTATTGGACGGTTGTGTCATTACCCTTATGACCTCTAGTGAGGATCCCATAGTGTCATTACCCTTATGACCTCTAGTGAGGATCCCATAGTGCCAAACCTGAGCCCATAGTAAATAAACTTCATTTTGTCCCCTTTAATTCAGTTTTGATTAGATTGAATCATTGAAATTACCAAAAGAGAAAATTTAGTAGTTGTCAAATTGGGGTATTGTGCTACTATTGAAATTTCTTTAACATAACCATAAAGTAATTTCCCATCTAGTTGGAGCCATAGTTACCAAATCGGAAAACGGAAAAAAACGGCAAGAAAAAAATTCGAAAAGATACGATGAAAACGGAAAAAAGGGAAAAAAAAACGACAAAGCATCGGAAAAAACAAAAAAATCTTAAAAATTATACCAGGTATGTATGTATGTCATTTTTCAACATTAAGCAATCAAAAGCTCAAAACATATAGCATATGTGTTTATTAGGCACGAACAAAAAAAAATCCGAATCCAATTTAAACCCGGACCAAACCCGACGCGTTTTATACACGTTTTTCCCATTTTAATCGCGTATAAAACACTTACGGACGTTTTTTTGAAAAAAACGAGTTTTTTTTTTCCTGTTTGGTATGACTTCTGATCGATACACGTTTTTTTCAAAAAAACTCTCGATTTGTAACTATGGTTGGAGCATGCTTTATGAATTATTCTTCAAAGTTAAGCACCTCTATGTAGTATTTATGTATTATATATTATTTATATAAAATTATAAATATTAATTACCATGTCCTAGCCGTGTCGTGTCTTTCATTTTTGAGAAAATATCGTGTCGCCGTGTCCGTGTCATGTCGTGTCGCCGTACCCGTGTCTGTGCTTCATAGTTGGTCGCACATCATCAGATTGTTCATGGGGTAGCTGTTGTGACCCCTGAGAAGATGATGGATTGCACTTAGGGTGCAATCTCGATTGTCGATCAGTTGATGATGGTTGCAGGTTAAACTCTAGGCATGATTAGATAAATACTTAGAGTTTCTAATCATTAGGGTTACTTGATCGGGCTTGATGCAGCATGCATCACATTGGACCCTTGAATTTTCAAAGTTGAAGTTTTCATGGATGGCCACCACCTTTACACGACCACAAATTTGGCTAGTGCATGTTTGCTCTATGTAAGCCGAGTAGTCGACATTGGTTACATAGGATTATCCTAGTTTTATTTGTTATGGCATCAAGATTTAGGTCGAGCCCGGTGCGAAGGGGATTATCCAAGGACATGTCAAGGCACGTGCCAAATTACTCCGACCTTAAATTCCAGAACTTCTCATCTAAGAAAAACAACTCTTTGTCCACCTGATGTGTCCCTATCCATTCACTAATGATATATCACAAGATTCACAACCTTTGCCGTGCATCACACGTGATCAAAGTTGTTAAATGCCCTCTCTTTCTTTGCGCAAATGGACTCCATCGTTCAACAACTTATAAGCGACTACAACAATCAAGTGCACCACACTTGTGATCAATATCTTCCTTCTACGCAATATTGTATGTCCGCTGTGAGAGATCGATATGATTTGCCTGTATTCTCCTAGCAACTCATCCTGATGGCTGTAGCATGTGTTTGTTGGTATCAATTTAATTTCTACATTAAGTTTGCTGCTAGCTTTGTAGAAGGGAACCCTAAGTATCTATGAATGCAGTTTAATTTACATCTACCGGTTATGATTCCAATATTTTTATAGAGCTTTGAGGATTCTGAGGGCGACCTTTGTAATGATCTTGTAGGTGCGTCGATTGGCCATGGAGGTCCGGCAACTTGCCTCTGCACGTCCAATAACTGTTCTCAATGGAAATTCAGGCCAAGCAGGTATCTTTTACCATTCACCTTCCAATTCCATGTCCAGCAGCTAAAGTTTTATTATCTATCTTCAACATAAGGCAACTAGCAATTGTCTTGTAGCTTAAAGAATATTCACAACTGTAACCATGAAGCATATCCTACTGATTTTGGATCAGCTTGTGAATCCTCCTTCCCTAGTTATCCTTATTTGAAGACCCTTGCATTAGTGATATCGGAATCGGGATCTATGTATCCATCAATTGTGAACATGACTTCAGACCAAATTTTTTTTTTCTTTCTGATTCAACCTTTCAAGTGTCTTTGGTAGAGTTGGTTGCTTATTAAAGATGATAGAGTTGGGTTTTGACTTTATGTTTGTTCATAAAAACTTTGGTGTTTTCTTAGGTAATACATGTATTGCTGTGCATGCAATGCTTGTATCATGTTAATGCTGCAAACTTACATTTTGAAGTACTCTTGTTAGATTGAACTTGAGGTTTTGAATTATCCTTCTGTACAGATCGGCTTTCCTGAATTTACTTCTGTTGACAAGTGATTTACCTATAAAGTTTTTACTTTTTTCTATCTAAAATGGTAGTTTTCAATTTGCAAGTAGTGACTATCTGGAAGTGTTCTACCAGGGAACATAACATCAATGCTACTGCCAGCTGCAACTTTGGGAGCATTAGGTTATGGATATATGTGGTGGAAAGTACGTATTATCCTCACCTTTACCAATATATTTTTATTCGATTATTCTCTGTCGATTTGTCTTCCTTCCATCTCAGATAAATCGTTATCAACTAATCTTTATTCACATCTTAGGCCATTCCATATGAGATAATTTATTGTTTCTTGTTTTTTGTTGAAAAAAATGAGCAGGGCCTCTCCTTCACTGACCTGATGTATGTCACCAAGCGTAACATGTCTAATGCTGTTTCAAGCATGACAAAACATTTGGAACAAGTGTCTGCTGCTCTTGCTGTAAGTATGCCTTGTAATCATTTTCAGCTATCCGTTTTTGTGCGCATTATTGCAAAGAACTGCTTTATATTTACCTGCACCTTTTTGACATGTCTGGAAAACTAGGTAATTGATAGATTGAACTGTACGATATGCAACTTTTTCACATTTATGCTTTCAGATCTCTCAGTGCAACACCACCACTTACAACCCCAGTTAGCAACTTCTGGATTTTAGTTTAATTCAATGACAGGAAACTAAAGAAATTTGTAGTTTTGGATGATTATCATCCTGCCATATAAATTGTTACAATTGTATGAGTTGGTAAACATGGTTGCTAAGTGGTCTTGCACTCATCATTTATCATCCCATATTATGTTTTGTTTGTGATGTTTCTTCTCACCATTCTACCCTTAGCACAATCGGGGAGTATTTTTTCATTTCAACTTTCAACAATTCCAAACTTCATTTGGTCATGCAATTATGAAAAATGCTGTTTCTGGTTGCTTTGTGCTTCTATTCATACTGATTGGTGATTAAATGTAATAAAATTATCATGCTTTCCAGTTTAGCAGAAAATAATCTGTCTTAATTTTCTGGAGTTTCTTTGCACCTCATGACAGTGTCGACCATGAGTTGAGCAACAGCTGCACTATGAATGCTCATCAAGTCTATTGCTATTTAGTTGCTTTTCGCAATAGTTGTGCAACCTTGAATTTACTGTTCCACTTGATGCGTTAGTGAAACTGGTCATAATGTTGAATACCTGCACCAAAACCTTTACATTCTTAGATGTGCTTCTTTCAACCTTGGGTTTCTCAATTATCGGCCCAAGATTAAGTGATGTGGAATCTGATACCTTTTGATAATCTCTTTTTAGGCTACAAAGAAACATTTAACTCAGAGAATTGAAAACTTGGATGGAAAAATGGACGAGCAGAAGGCAATATCGACAGAAATAAAAACTGAGGTATTTATAGATTTGTGTTGTGTGATACTGGTTTAAGGAGCATTTTCTCTCTTTCTAGTTTTTCTTAATATGTGGCATGAGTGTTTTTAACAAATTTTCCCCAGTCCTTTTATAAATTGAAGGCTTTTGTTTATTTACGTGCACCATAAACTAGCTGTTGTGTTCTGAAGGTTTGTGCAAATGACAAGCCTGTATGCCTTGAACATGCTGAACAAATGAGCTTTCATCTTGTTTTCTATGCCAACAGGTTATCGATGCTCGCGATAAACTCACAAATATTGGTTATGACTTGAACTCTCTCCAGCAGCTGGTTTGGGGCCTGGTGAGCATTTATAACATGATGTTAGTATATAAAATTTGACACGTCAGTCGGTTTTGTAATCCAGTCCTCTGCAATTTTTTTTTCTGCAGGATGGAAAGATGAATGCTATTGAGGACAAGCAGGTACTTTGGTGTTAATTTATTGCACTTCGTACTACACCATAGTTAAAAGCATTAGTTTTTTTTGATTTTTTGCTTCAACCTTGCGATTTATATTTTATGGTCTCTATGTTTTGTTTTAACTATTTGTTTTGACATTATGTTAGGCCTAGAGTCCCTTTAGGGTTCGTTCTTTTTTTTTGTTGATTTCGATCAAATTTCAGCCAACTATGAAAAAAATCGGAATGGAGGAAAAAGATAGAATTTTTCATTGAAAAATATGAAATCTTTTATGAAAAGATGGATTTTTAGGGAAATTATCTGAAAAAGATTGAATGTCAGATTTTAATCCAAATGTTGGCCATTTAGGCCGACATTTCATGAGGGCGAACTCATATTTTGTACTAATTAAATTTTGGACAATTTCTATGCCAGATACCCAAAAAGATGTATTTTGGTCATTTTGTAGGAAATCTGTTGATATCTGATTCCATGATATAGCCCTATACTGAAATGAACAGCGAATGAGGAGTCATAAAGCTGACCCCAAATAGATGGGACATGGTCACATGGCTTGATGATTATGGTTACATGATGAGATTGTGCCTTCTTGGTTTTAATGGTCCCATACAAATGATACTTTCCCCAGTTTATGGCAGTGTGTAAAACACCTCATGAAGTCGTACTCTTTAAAATAGGTATCTTATCTCTTAGAGTTGTATAATCTGATAGTGAAAGTGAAATTTGAGCCATTTTTATTATCTTAGTAGCAGAAGTCCTTTAATAGTTATTATGAGTTAAGTTTTAAAAAAAACTTGGAAATAGTGGCGTTTTAGTTAATTACTGAGTGATTCCATACACAAACAATTTAGAGAAGTCATAGGTTATTTTTACTTATTTAAACTTCATATATGATAAAAGAATTCCAAGGCCAAAATTCTCTACATATTATCCAAACAATAACTTGTGCTTTTGCATAAAATATTAAAATGTATGCTAACAGATTCTTCACAGATTAAAGCATAAATCTTAAGCCTTCAGATTCTTCAAGAAGTTTGATTTAAATTTTTATTTAATGTTATAATACCCCATAAGAAATGATGTCCATTTTTTGAAAGTTATACCAGATTCAGTTATGCACTCAAATCATGTCTACCTGTGCTAGACAATCAAGCTGCCTGTACAAACCTATTCTCTTATTTCATGATACATTTAGAGGGGGGAAAAACATGTCTTGAAACTCCTAAAGAATTGAATATACTTTTATGGATCTTGAGCAAAACAGATAAATCTCGTACAATCATGCTCAACCTTGTTGCTATGCATAATTATACCAATCACCAAGAAAATTACAAGGAGAACATGCGTCCAAGGTCAGTCAGAACACTAGGTCTGCCGTAATGAAGTTGTTTTGGATTGATTTAGGTTGGAAAGGGGTTGCTTCACTCCTTGAAGTGAAAACATGCGTCTCATGTTGGAACGATTGAAAGGATTTATATTTAAGTCATTGAGCTCGATATACCTAAAGTAGCTTCAGCTGAAGTCGAATAAAATGGCTCAGTTCTCATTTGAAAATTTGGTCATGTATCTTAGTATGGGATTGCCTAAGCACAAAATTTGTTCGAGCCATTCATTGAAGGATGTATGATTAATGAAATTCTAGGGGGATTTGAGTAAAATGGCTTCCCAAGTTACGTGTGCGTGTAATCAACTTTGGGAACTTCAGCAAATCACGCTCAAACAATCTAGCCCTAAAGTGGGTTGCCCTTGTTTTTTATAACTTTACTCGTACATTGATCCATGTGAGATTTCTCCAAGAGTGTATCTCAACAAAGCAAAATATTTTGAAGAAACTTATAGAAATCGCCTTAGACCTCCATAAGCTAACCACTTCACATGTACCTGTTTCCAAAGTTTTCTTTGCAAGCATTTTGGTTTCCGCTTAGGCTTATGGAAGTGACTCTTTAATCATTTTGAAAGATGAGAGATATAAGGATCCATAAAGCTCAGATTGAAAATCCTTGTTTTTATATGGTAAGATTTTAAATTACGGTATCGATCGTCCTCGGACTGGTTCGTGCCTGTGCTAGCCAGTACAGGCCAAGACAGTCAAGGGAACAAAAATAGAAAAAGTTAAAAAAAAATCTTGAACTGACAGTACCGATTTGTACTGGCTGTATTAGCTAGTACTGATTGATATGGACCAGTACATGCCAGGTATCAAAATCGGGGACTATACCATTCTTGGTCTAGTCAAAACCGGTACATAGCGGCCGCTAGTATCAATAACGGCCGGGAACCATGTATAGTGATCACATGGTTGTGTTTTTATAAATTTTTTAAATTTCATCTTTATTTCTTATTTGAGTCGAGGATATAGATAAGTTTTGTATCTGATCATTCAAATGTTGTAAATTTCATATATTTGTATGTAATACCCTGATGCGATGAGGCATGCCTGCTAGCAGTTCTTTTTGAATTTGAAGTTGCTCCGGCACGTTATCTCAAGAGTACTACTAGTGCATTCTCAAGTTTTAATCAAAATTTTTTTTTGGGTAATGTGTGATAGGTCCCTCTAACAGATCAAATTTATTGATAAAGATAGTCAACATCGTTAATTAACAAGAGGTCTTCCCGATAGAAAAATATCCTTTTTACCCCTGTGACCAGCTGTACATGTGAGCAAGACTCTACGTGCAGGCTTTGTAGCTGTACATGTGGGCACTAGTCCTGTAGCAAAAAGAGTAACAATCTTTGGAAATTATTACACTTGCTACAGTGAAATCATTGTAGCAATTTTTTTTTGCTATAGTGAAATCACTTTAGCAAAAGAGTAACAATTTGTGCAGATTGAGTAACAATTTATGCAAATTGTTATTCTTTTGCTACTGTGAAATCACTGTAGCATTTTTTTTTTGAGAAATCTTGTTGGAAAAAATTGCTACAATGAAATCACTGTAGCAAAAGAGTAACAATCTCTACAGATTGAATAACAATCTTTGTAGAATAACGATCTGCGAAGATTGTTACGCTTGCTACAGTGAAATTACTGTAGCATTATATTTTTATGTGAAATCGTGTCCACAATTTTTTTTTGCTACAATGTAATCACTGTAACAAATCCGCGGGTTGGAGTCCTGTAGTGCAATTTGGTTATTAAAAAGGGATAAAAATCACGTGTGGGACTTGCTATAGCTGGATCCTTTTCGGGAGGGACCTACTGCAACACCATCCTTTTGGGTGTCCTTACACTGAAAGCGATCTCTTGTCAGGGACCTCTTACTAATCCCCCCCCCCCCCCCCCCCCCCCCTTTTTTTTTTCTTTTCTTTCCCTGTGGTTCTCAAATTGTCAGTTTACTGTTTATTCTGTCTTGCACGTCATTAAATGCAATTGATCATGATAGCAGGCTGCTTCTCTCTTCTATCACTTTGTTCTCAAGAAGTCATGCTATCACTACTGAATATCGTTTGTTCCTCTATATCCTTTTCTGACAGTATTTATATGGCAGAATTTTGCATGTGCTGGTGTGATGTACCTCTGCCAATTTGTGGATGGAAAAGATGTAAAATCATCTGGATTTCTTCAGGTTCGAATGAGTAGAGTCTTTATATTGTTGTAGTTGCTTCTTTTTTTTAATGTGCATTGCATTCTGGTTCTGCCATGGCAATATGATCCCCATGATTCACTGGTCTGTAACATTTTGGAGGTTATTTTGTATAGAATCACTTTTTGGTTTTCTTAAGCAAGGTGCTTGTTGACTAGTATATATAAATTACTTCTCAGGGATTTAAATCTCGAAATGTGCTTTGGGTTTTTATTAGAATAATAAACGGTAATTTCTTATCATTTTCGTTCTGAAGAAACTTAATTCTGTTTTTTCACTTTTATTGGAGTTTGTATTGCTAGAGCAAGGTAGTGAACATATATTCAGATATTTCACACCAATCTATTGCAGTGTTATAGCTGCGAGGTATGATAAATTACCGATGATTGCTGGTTCCAGACTATGCTATCTTTGTTTTTTTAACTATCCTTTTCCGTTTTGTTTCTCAGCCTCTTTCTTTCTTATTCTCTAAATGTTTTTTGGTGTGCTTCTTTCCTAACTTCAGTTTGTGTCTCTTATCATTGTCTGACTTTTTTAAGAGGTTTTTTCAACAAAGATATTTTTTTTTGTAATGTATTTGTGATATCTTGACTATTTTGCATTTTACTGTGTGCTTTACTATCTGTAGCATTCTGATTCTGATGTAGAAGCTATCGAATTAGGAATATATCTGTACTTAAAATTGGTAACAACTCCTGGAAATGGACTAAACAAATACCTTCCTAAATGGGTAGACAGCGTCTGGCCATTATGTGCATGTAGATTCCATTTTGGCCATTTATACATTTGGTTTAGGTTGCCAAGCAAGATTGGAGAATGCCGAGTAAGTATTTTAGTTTGATAGTTCAAATATTATGAAGGAAAGACACTCGGTCCATGGACCTTGCAGAATGTGATAGACCAAATATATAATTTTTTAAAATACGTCTCATGTTGCAGGCTTGTAATGTTTGACTCCTCCATGGTTCATCCTTTCCCTCAATTCACTCGGTCGGTGCCCAGCGCGCATCCCAGTCACGCGATTGCAGGCACCCCGACACTCGTATTGCACTCAGACCCAACGGTGCCTCCATGGAACGGCTGTGATTCTCGACCTAGTCAACCGTGGGGAAGGACGTACCGTAGAGGAGTCAAACTCTGTAAGTTGACACTCATTTAATGACTGGAGTGGCTATGAGAAATGGTGTACTAACACATTGAGTGGCTTGATCACCTTTTATCTCATGAACACCATATGGTCATTCTCTTTGGATGGATATCTCTTCTGGTGTACTAGGTTATGTATACCTTTCATATTCTCTATGATTTCTATTGTAGAAAATCCTAAGGGAATTTCGTTCCGTTGTAATGGAAGGACTTGGACAAGGCATCCGGCTTAATGAAGGATAAGTGTCAACTGTTTTAAAGCCGGGAGTGGATTAAATCATGAAATTACCTTGGTTAATTTAAGTTTAAATCAGTATTACATCTTCTTTGTATTATTCTCTTCTTAAACACATACTATTAGTTTGATGTTGGAAAACAAGTTCAAATTAAGTCTAGTTTGAAACAACTAAAAAAAGATACCTAACGATACCTTAAAAAAAGCTCCATTGACTACTTTGACCAACTTTTTTGGCATTTGAAGTGCCCTAATGATGCTCCTGCATCTACTAGACAAATAATGTCTGGAGCATAATATTTCTACCTAGGAGTCTAGGACATAATCACCAGGATCATAAGTGAACGCGCAAGTCCAGTAAAGTATTGTAGAGGATCTAGATCTTTCATATCTCACTTCCCTCATAGATGCTCATTTCCATATTGACTAAGATGGGGACTGTTTTGGATAATAATCATATCATCGGCTTATAGGAGTATCACATGAACTGGAGAAGATGAATGGAAGACTATGGGATGATCATGTCTAGTTTGAACATATCCAGTTATTATATATAAAGAGCACATGAGGTGGTGGTGGTTGCCAAAGGCCCAAAGTGATGAGAATACCACAGTATTTGAAGGAAAGAATATAATGTAGATGGATAGTTGGATACATCATAGCTCCAATATTAAGCACTCTACAAATGCTATCTCAACTATGCAAACCACTAGCACTGTCACTTGCATTGCATGCATGGAGGTCCCTCCCCATGTTTCCTTATTTTCCTGCATCATAGGCTTCTAATGCAGGGATTACCTTCCCTTTCTTGACTAACAGTTATGTGGCATGCACTGTAGGATGCTCAGAAGCTTGCCGGCAAGCGCAGCTACCTGGGTTGTACGGAGTCTAGAAGCTTGAAGGTATTACTCCTATTTATTATCCTAATGCAGCTAAGAGTCTGTTTACTCTCAAGACTCAACTCATCGTTTTTCATTGATGCTGAATGCTTTAAGATTGTTAATGCATCTTTTATAACTGAGAAAGGACGGTCATGGGTATGCATGCCTTTTCGACACCAAATGCATTCGGACATCCTTATCCTTTTTGTGGATATTTGGGGGGACTGTGAAATGCTGCTTATTTTGGAAAGGTTTACTGAAAAATTTGTGGTTTGACAACTTGAATGAAGACAAAACCACTGTTTAAAAACTAAAACTCGGCTGAGTCGGACCGAGTTGGGTTAAATCTCGGCCGAGTCTGACCGATTTTACTCAACTTGGCTGGCTTTCGAGTCGAGTCTGAGTTTGAGTTCTTTGAACACTGGGTGAAACCGAGCTACATATGTTAAAGAACTAATGTATTTGTTTTGTTGATTTCTTACTTCCCCTCCAGGGCCTGCAGCATATATCAGAGACCATAGAATCAGGAACGTTCGACAAATCGAAGACGGAAGCGATCTTGCAGGGTGACGTCGACTCCTTGATCAACCTGAAGGGTTTGGCGAGGTCGGTTTCTGGCCGACACCCTTTGGTGTCTCGTCCGATGATTGTTCTGTCTTCCAATGATTTTATATTAGGGCTTTGCTCATTCGGCGACTTTGTAGGCCGCCTTCATCAAACCGGCATAATACTAATGTGCTGTGTTTTTTGCAGGACTGCTTCGATCAAGGGCTGATGCGGATGCTATTTGTGTGGTATAAAGCTGAAACATGATGGTCGGGCTGTCTCCAGACGCTGTTGAAGCAAAAGGATGGTGGAGAACATATTCCGTGTTTTTCCAGTAATCTGTGCTATACAAAAGGATATTTGAACTGTAGAAACTGGCTGTCTGCCTGTATACTCTTTGTTTTTTTTTTCCTGTGTCAAACCAGTTGATTTGGGTATCAGCTAGTGAACTAGCAGTACAATGGCCCCTCAATAAATTGGTAATGTTTGATTGGGTGATGTTTGGCCATTTTTGTTCCACAGGTCACACGACAAGAAATGTGACTGTTGGGGGGACTTTTCTTTTTTTTTTTGGAAAGGAAAGGATTGTTTCTTTATTGCGTTTATCATAACGCCTTTAATCCTGGTTTCTTTGGATTCACAAAGTCGGCCGCGAGTAGATGGGACATGGCTTGATGGTTATTAGTTTATTTAGGATCGGAAGAGCATCTCCAATGGCATCCCAGTGCTGGAAGGCCCGTCGGGTACGAGCGGGTGGGGGAGATAGGCGGTCTCCGACCGGCGCCAATAAGGAGCTCCTAGGACTTTTTTTTATTGCACTCCCTAAAACTAATAGAAAGTGTAAAATGTATTTTTGTCTTGAAGAGAAAAAGCTGTAAGAAGTAGAAGGGCTGAATTGTACATAAACTCAAACTAATATAAATTTTGTTGGGGCTATTTTTCAAAATATTATTAAAAAATAAAATATTTAACTAAATAACGGTTGATCAAAACTATTTATCGTTCTAGACTTCTAGTGTTCTTACCACCATGTGGCAGATCAGCGTCGTAAATCGAGCTGTGATATTTTTTTTTTTTTTTTTCTGAGTCAAGGTAGAACCCGGTATCTGGATTACCAGATTTAAACAAGATATTATACATATCGGGTTTACCCGAAGTCCAATGAGAAAACGACTAAGTGTGAGAACGTTATATAAGAGGGCTCTGGCTAAACTCGTTGTCCAGAATACTGGGCTCTACCTTGACTTAGAAAAAAAAAAATTTATCGCGGCTCACTTTATAGCACTGACCTACCACGTGGTGGTCAAAGCGCTAATATAGTCAATACTTTTTGTTTGCTATTACATGCTTAAATATTTTATTTTAATATATTATTTTGAAAAAAAATCCTTTTTTCACTTTTTTGTACATGTACTTGCATAATAACAAAAAATAGGACTGCCACATGGTGGTGGTCAGAGTTCCCAGCCCTCTCCTAATTGTGGCGAAGCACTGGGAGCTCCCAGCACCACGTTCAGTCAGTCGATGGGAGCGGGTTGGTGCAGAGATTTTTCACTGGGAGCTCCTAAGGTTCGCTGGGAGCAGCCTTAGGAGCCCATTCGAGATGCTCTAAGAAGCATAGCCAACGATGAGATGCCAGAGACGGGCCGTGGGGCATGCGGCTGCGTTGAACTTGAAGAATGTGTGATCCGTCCCTTTTTATTTAGTTCGACTCCTT
Source organism: Chamaelirium japonicum (assembly GCA_947650365.1). Taxonomy (NCBI): domain Eukaryota; kingdom Viridiplantae; phylum Streptophyta; class Magnoliopsida; order Liliales; family Melanthiaceae; genus Chamaelirium; species Chamaelirium japonicum. The sequence goes on along the minus strand of OX393556.1, from coordinate 75,212,836 downwards.
TACTGTTGGATTGGTGTTTGGTCGATGGCGGGGCTGATTGCAATCACCTGCGGCCATCAAACATCTATGGGTTCTGACCGTGAGAAAACGCACAAACACCAACCAGAGAGGAGAGGAGTAGGGCTCTGTTTTGGAGTAATACTATTCAGCCCGAAGGTTTGTCCCGAATTCGGGGGCCTGAAAGATGTGGTAGTGTGCAACTGGTGGCTGAAACCCACTAGCGATTTTAAAATCTTTTAACAGCACGAGTTGCATGCTGCCACGTCTTTCGGGCCGCCGAATTCGGGGCAAACATTCAGGCTGAATAGTATTACTCCTCTGTTTTGTCCGTGGTTGGTTCTAAGGGTGACATTTTAAAGATTTCATCCCATGTGATATATACTCTACTTTACTGCTGCTGCTTTGAGTGTACATTTCTCTAGGTTAATAACTCTACATGTTTAGATGCGATCTATAACGATTATTTGAAGTATTTGTTTTTATATATAAATAATAATCTCACAAACTCAACGGAATTGTTGAGATGGCCGAGTTGGTCTAAGGCGCCAGATTAAGGTTCTGGTCCGAAAGGGCGTGGGTTCAAATCCCACTCTCAACAACCACCAAAATAAAAGCAGTTTTTTACCCTTTTTCATTTTTCTATTTTTTTTTCTTTGATGGCCGGACCCCTGATCCGAGGTATTTCTTCGAAACCAATCAATAGCCAAGGATGAGGTGACCATGGATCAAGGATTTGACAACACCTGAATATTTCCTCAACAAAGCATGTATTGTTTTTGTTTTTTCCGTTTATGGAGCCTGACATGCTTATAAAATGCCATTTATATATGCTTCTTCTTGATTTCATTCTTGAATCAAAATATTTTCTACATTTATGATGAAAGAATTTTGTTGCTGTATATTCAATTATATATATATATATATATATATATTGGATTGCAAAGTTTTATTGGAGATCGACGTCGCTAATTAACTCCACGCATCTTCTGAAAATCGCAAAATCTAAACGAACCATAGCGTTTTTTTAATCAAACAATTGAATATGCGTTTTGCTAAAAAAGATAAAACTATTAATTTTATGTCTGTGGGCACCTTCCTCTAACCAGATAACTTTGATATGTAGCACCGGTGGTGGCCTCATGGGCGATCGCCAATTTCTCTCCACTACATAAAGAGAATTGGGCTTACGCTGAAACAAACCATTACACTTTGCTACCCTTTCCTTCGATAAAAAAAAAAACAATGTTAGACATAAATATTATCAGGGGTACTTTAGGGTGCGTTTGGCATTGGTTTTGAAATTTTAGGTTTTGATTTTGGAATACCAAGAACTAGTTTTGTGCAAAACTAGTTTTAGCTTATCGAAAACCAGATCTAGAATTATCAACATTTAAGCATTTGACAATAAAACTAGTTTTGAGCCTAAAACTAGCTTCGACCATTTGACCCTCTTAGAAGTTTTGGAATTTGATGAAAATTTGTGAGGATGATCATCTTACCCTAGACAACACCCTCACCAAATTTCATCAAATTTCAAAACTTCTAGGATGGTCAAACAATGAATCAAAGTAGGAAAAAACCCTGCTTTGATAGGCAGGATCCCATTCCTCATATATATATATATAGGGTCAGGTTCAATGGACACTGTTTTTGCACTCAATTTTTTACACCGATTTTCAAAACATTAGATAGAGGTTTTAGAATTTCTTGATTTTTTGTGAGCATATTCATTTTGTCTTAGATAACACATCCGCAAAAAATCAGCACATTCTAAAGCCTCTAGGCTTATTTAATGTGCTCTTCAAATTAACGATTAAAATGGACGGTCGATAAAGCCTTTTAGTTTTGATGTACTTGGAGGCTTTAGAATGCTCTGATTTTTTGCGGACGTGCTATCTAGGATAAGGTGATTATGCTCACAAAAAATCAAGTAATTCTAAAACCTCTATCTAATGTTTTGAAAATCGGTGTAAAAAATTGAGTGCAAAAACAATGTCCATTGAACCTGACCCATATATATATATATATATATATATATATATATATATATATATATATATATATATATATATATATATATATATATATATATATATATATATATATATATATATATATATATATATATATATATATATATATATATATATATATATATAGGGGGCGAGGAGCCTGCACCCGAGGTGCAGCAAGAACGCTGCACCTCTCGCTTGTTTACCTACCAAGAAGCTTTGGAATTTGATGAAATTTGGTGAGGGTGTTGTTTAGGGTAAGATGATCATCCTCACAAATTTTCATCAAATTCAAAAACTTCTAGGGGGGTCAAATGGTCGATGCAAAATCTGCAGATTTTAACGGTGACTGCGGACGACTGATTTTGCTTCGACCATTTGACCCCCCTAGAAATTTTGGAATTTGATGAAAATTGGTGAGGATGATCACCTTACCCTATAGACAACACCCTCACCAAATTTCATCAAATTCCAAAACTTCTAGGTAGGTCAAACAATGCCTGAGGTGCAGCGTTCTTGCTGCACCTCAGGTCCAGCATTCCCGCCCCCATATATATATATATATATATATATATATATATATTTGTTGGATTGCAAAGTTTTATTGGAGATCGACGTTGCTAATTAACTCCACGCATCTTCTGAGAATCGCAAAATCTAAACCAACCATAGCGTTTTTTTAATCAAACAATTGAATATGCGTTTTGCTAAAAAAGATAAAACTATTAATTTTATGTCTGTGGGCACCTTTCTCTAACCAGATAACTTTGATATGTAGCACCGGTGGTGGCCTCATGGGCGATCACCAATTTCTCTCCACTACATAAAGAGAATTGGGCTTACGCTGAAACAAACCATTACACTTTGCTACCCTTTCCTTCGATAAAAAAAAAAAAAACAATGTTAGACATAAATATTATCAGGGGTACTTTAGTTTTATTCAAATAGGTGGTTTGAGCTGAACTGCACGAGGCCCTCCCCACAATCTCATCCCACTCTGGTCTGCTCATCTCTTTACATGCCTCAAGTTCCAATTATGGAAACTCTGCTTGGTGGCATCGAAGCATTATGTCCGGGGCATCAACACCTTTCTTACATCAAACGGTTGTCGGGTTTCGTACTAATAATCGATATAGTCTCTTACTGAATGGGGTACCATATACAGGGACACTGACCTGGCTGCTGATTGGCTGACAAGTGAAAGAAATATAATTGGTCGGGGTTATTTACAAGATAATTGAATTATTTTCTGAGTTTGACCAAAAGGGAGGGCGATTTTCGATTTTTCTTTTACTTTGATCTTCGTAGGACAGACACGGATGATCCATGAAGCCGACACCGGATAGATGGAACATTGATCGATTGAAAGGGTGGTGATGTAGTAGGCAAACTACTGCCACCGAAATTTGCTCAAAGTGAAAGGAAGAAACAAACCACACATTGCTTCAACATAAATTCTTCCAAACTGAATTACAGTGTCAGATCAAAATACAACAAAATTTGGAAACACCATCTAATTCATAGCAATGTCTAAACTCGCAAGACTCCTATTAGAACCAAAGACTTGACGACACGCGGACAATCAGTTTGCGTATTCACAATAACAACCTGAAACCTCTAGTCAACCCCATCATCATCATCTTATCGATCAAAGTCGTGGCCAGGCCTTGTAGATGGGAAAGCAAAGAAGCTCACGAGGTCTCTAGGAGGCGGTACACGGTGATTTCTTGCTGCTTGAAGTACCGGCGATCCTCCTCGTCCACAAGAACAAGATTCAGGTAGTACTTCACACTGAATTTGTTGTTAATGTTCCGATATGTCGGGGTCAACTCATACGGGGTCAGAAATAATCTGATTGGGATTGATTCCCCTGCAACAAATTCAAACAAACAAAAAAAAACTTACCAGTGAGCGATGGAAGCTTTCAAGGCAACATTATAAACTGCAAACTAAAATTGTACAAATAATAAGTATATGTATATATAGGGTGCTGATATAGTGCGGCCGCTTATCGTGCGGCACTCCCTTAGGGTTTTTTTATTTTATTTTTTATTTTTTGGGGAATTGATCACCTCCCCTTAGATAGCACATGCAAAAAATTTCAGATCATTCCAAGACCTATAGGCCATTCAAATGTGTTCATCAAATTGACGGTAAAAATGAACGACCGATAAAAGCCGAGCACATTTGAATGGCCTTTAGGTCTTGGAATGAGCTGAAATTATATGTGCTATCAAGGGATAGGTGATCAACCTCAAAATTTTTTTTTTTTAAAATCCCCGAGGTGGGGTGGCCACACAATAAGCGGCCGCCATGTATCGCCATTATATATATATATATATATATATATATATATATATATATATATATATATATATATATATATATATATATATATATATATATTAAAAAAGTCTATTTAGACCATAGGATGAAATGAAGATTATTTGTAGTAATTTTGTTACATTAAAAAAAAAATGCTGTATCTGGGAACCATGGTTGCCCATGCCAATCAAGCAAGATGCCATTTGTTATGCGCAACTCAACTTAAGAAGTTGGCGATGCCATTGAGATCAGCAAAAGGTCTGTCACTCCATCTGTCTGCACCCCAGTCATGGGTATACCTCCTCTTTAAAGGGATATACAGGGACTTCCCCAGGAACCAGAAAAAATTCATTGACCTTCGAAACCAAACAAACCATTAAAAGTTTGGTTTGGTTCGGTTTACAAGGATTTTTTGGGTAAATATATTCTAGCGATCAAAACATATAATGGTCTAAGGGATAACAACTCTAATAGTCCACAAATTAAATTATAAAATATAAACAAATTCGATAATATCATATACATAGTCCTTCTCTATGCAAAAGTAAGATAATAATTAATAAATACAACTCGCTTAGAAATTAGCCTATACCAAATATCAGTTACATCAGTTAATAAAGTTGAAGTCATACGCTCCCAAAAATCAAGTTACTTAGCATCAAGTTTAAACATACCAATGGTTAACCCTAACCCTAACCCAGAACCGAACCGATATGCATTGGGTCTACAAAACCTAGAACCATACTCGACCCAAGATAGTTAAAAAAATAAAACAATCCATTGATATCGGATTGGTTCGGTTCTCAGTTTGACCCCGACCAAGTTGCATCCCTACTATTTGGTACACCCTCATGCTCAAAGGATCTCCACAAGATCATATGGAGCTCCAGCATAACAGACTGTCGAACAAGATGAATGGGTGGTGGTTGCCAGGCATAAGGTAGGTGCCAAAATAAATTTCAAAAAACGGGAGGGGTGCCCAACTTAAGTACATTTTTTGGATTCCATTAGTAAAATGGTGGCCCATGGGTGCAGATAGATGGACCCAACCTGCACAAATGACTTGCAAATACAATAACAGGTACAAGTTCTATAAATTTTGAAATATTTAGACTGCAAAACATTAGTAAACAATAATGATTTTGTTAGATCACAGTACCACTCCACTAGCCAAGCAATCTCTATGGAAATGAGTGGATAGTCACCTAACACCAAGAGGCCAAGTAGCTGGAGCTTGGGCATAGTGGATGTTGTTGTGGCGTTAATGTATAGCAGCCAGAGATACAAAAGCAGTAATAATAGTGAGGAGTGGGTATATAATATCGATGTGTTTTTAATTGTCAGATTGGGGTGCTGCCTCAATTGTTTTAAGAAGGATTTGCTTTCAGACCATGGTAATTAATTGAGTTTATTGGTGTCTAACCCCAACCTCTCATCTAGTGTAAGCCAACAATATTGACAAGATTCATGGGGTGGTTTACACTTGACATCACCCTAAACAAAGTGTCGTAAAATTATGCTCAATCCTTTTTGTGGAACCGCCTCTTTTCGGACTTTGGTCCATATCTGACATTTCAATGAGAGATGGCTTCGGTGTTGTAGTCGTTGTATACAACTGAAGATTCTGAGTTGTTTAATACAGAGAAGGTGGTAAATGATACCTTTCTCCAAGTGTAAAGTGTAGAGAACAGTTTTCCAATCGAAAATGTACAGAATAGGAGGAATAAAAGAGATACCTACTGATAACTAGTGACGTCACACAAGGTTGTCAAAGGACTCAAAGCACCTAGGCTACTCCTCGGTCCAGGTGGCCAGGCGACGGCCTAGTGTTCAGATTATGATTTTCATGAATTAATTTAAGGCGAATATATTTAGAAATTGAACAACCTAATTAAAAATCACATAAAAAATGGCACCATTATGAACGTTTGAATCTCAACTACTCAAGTTTCATTTCAAAAATTCATTATTAATGATCAAGAATTTTAAGAAAATGAATGTGCCAACATAATATGAAACTTGATCATGTAACATCCACGGTGTTCCCTACAAAATACACACCATAAAACATTAAAGAACAAACATATATACGTAAACAAGAAAACACATGTAACATAAAATGTCAATACCAAAATCAATTTTCTCCTTTGTTTCTCTTTATAACATATAACTACACAAGTGTGAAGGACTAAAATAGAGAGAAGGGGGAAGACATTAGATGTCCGCTAGTAAAAAACGAACCTTAGGCGGCTAGGAAACTTGGCCACCACTTTTCCTGGAGAACCTGGTAGGTGCCAAGACAGAAAACCTAGGCAGCTACCCATGACAACCATGACGTCACACGACTCTTCTTGAACAAGAACTTAAATCACTTTATCCTTGACAACGCTTTGACAAAGCAAACAATAGGACGATTGGAACCTACCGATTGGACTAATGAAGCCTAAAAATTAGAAAGCCCGGCCACAATTCATTTTCAAAGAGAAGAAACTGATCATTAATTAATCTTCAACTATTTACAATGTGCGACGTTGCTTATATTGACTTCAGTGACTTCCTTGGAAGAAATATGCGAAATCAACTCAACTAAACAACTTTAACCATACAAGAAAAAAAGAAGAAAAAATCCAAATACATCCATAAGCATATGAACATGAATTTTCTTGTAAACAAACTATTCCAAGCCTTCAAAAAGCTATTGTTTTATCAAGCTATGCAAAAGTTAGCGTAAATTGCACTCAAACACCTCCAGATGCCCATAAAATTTAGATTTTTATTGAATCTAAATTAATTTACTTCCCAAATAAATCCTCAACCATAGTCCTATAAACATAATAGAAGTATGAAACCCATTTAGGGAGAGTAATTTTTCCTATCTAAGATGCATAGAACATTATGGAAAGTACTTCCTTTGCGCTGTCACCGAGGTCAGCTTGATCCTAGTCATGTGATTGCAATTTTTGCTACATTGGATCTCACCGGATATCATCAGTTCAATGAACTCTTAATTAAGTTCAAATGGTTCCTACTCCAAAATTTTTCATCATGAATCAACTGATATGTAATGTGCCCCCGATTGAGATCATATGATTGAGAAATCAAATTGGGTGATAAAATCGGAAACAGAAATATTTAGCCAGATCAAGAAACTTCACGTTGATGGTGGATCTAGGTATGTGCCTCGATCTAAGGCCAAAAGTTATACTCTAAAATTCATTTCAGAATTATCCATGTTTCAGCCTTTAGGGCACGAGCAGAAAGACATTTCAGCCCTAAATGGCGAATAAGGGTGGGGAAGAACAAACCAAATTCTTTTATCTATTTCTACATAAACTCTCATGGTTACAAGTACTGAAGTTTAAATCCATATAAGAATTGATTCTTACAGGCTTGCTATGTCAAATAATTAATACAAAAGATGTACTTTTGTTTTTGGAGTTAGAAAAAGAGACAGACCATAGATAGAGGTAGCAAATAAAGTTCTGTTTAAAATGTTCTGCCTCCAAGAGTCCACACAACTCTCCCTTCGTGTCCTTTCTCATGTCCTTCTGAGAATTTCCATGCCCCCCAGTACCACAACACACACACACACACAGAGAGAGAGAGAGAGAGAGAGAGAGAGAGAGAGAGAGAGAGAGAGAGAGAGAGAGAGAGAGAGAGAGAGAGAGAGAGAGAGAGAGAGAGAGAGAGAGCATTGCTCCCATGTGGATCCATTCTTAAGAAGTGGAATAATTACGTATAAAATTTCACCATAGAACTGATATAGTCCAGTTATCAACCTCAAGCCTTACTAAATTCTTATCCACCCATTAAACTCAGGGTTTTCAAGAACTAACAAAATCGCCTTAGACTCAAAAGGATAAAATGGACCCTCCTACTTAAGAAAACACTTCAAATCAGCCCCTAGGATTAGCCCATTCGAAGCCTGGTCATTTCCACTTGGCTTTCATCATTCAATCCATGTGTCCAACTTACAAAGCCATTGTTTGACTCTAACATACTAGTTTTACTATCCAGTTCACCTAGTTGTTGCACTATCTCCATTATAAATCGTTTGGTTTATAATGCTCCAATCTCCATGCATATGTTAACCACTATGGTATAACCTGATGGCAAGCAAACAAGCTCCAATACCAGATTTTTCGTGGGACAACAAAAGAGAACCCTTTACCTAACGTAGGAAGAGAGAGAATTTTTTAATGGAATATAATAAACATGAGTAGATGGGAATTATATCGCCACCTCCTTAAACCTGACACCGACTAAAGATAACCCCCCCCCCCCCCCCCCCCCAAATTACCCCTACCCCTTATGGTTTTCAGCTTAGCACACACTTCCTTCCACCCCTACTCATCGGCTCGAGTAGACTGTTGTTGTTTCTGCCGGTCCCCTGCAAGTCGCTCCTTGTACGGTTGTACCCTCGTAGCCATCCGGCATCGCCCTCCAGTTCTTCTTCCCTACCAAAACCCTAACCCAACCCTGAGATATGTCAGTGACTACCGACCAACATTAATGGCAGTTGGAAACTGTAGGTATATTGTGAGATTGTTTGGTGACTACCGGCCAACGTTGACATTCCAATGTCTGGCGGAAGGCTTTCGCTGGAGAATGGGAGGACTGACAATGTCTGTGGGTGCCAACAATATTGTAATTTCAATGTCCGTAGGCACCACACCACCAGAATGGTTTCCACGGGGAAGTGGAGGAGGAGGAGGAGAAGGTGGTGGAGGATAAGAGAGGGTGATGGCAGTAGGTCGCAAGGGTGAAGGGTTGGGGTTGGCTGGAGGTTAGGGACAAGGGCATTTCGGTGGAAAATACTTTTCACCTGGGGTGTGTGCCAAACTTAAATATGTACTTTTCTTTTCAATTGATAACCAAAGGACCCGTACAGACACCGCACCGACTCCTTCAATAAGAATACAACAAAAGGCCCTCATGGAGTTGAATGCCCCAAATAAATGATCCCAACAATTGAGCCTAATCAAGTAACCTCAATAGAAATCTGGGAGGATAGCAGTGCTTACCCAAAGATAAATTTTTTTCAATACCTGATCTTCCATTCATCACAATGCATGCACGACCTTGCTTAAGGTAGTTTTAGAATTAGTAGGCTCCGAAACACTGGGATCGTCAATAAAACCGAGGCAATCACAACTATACAAAAAATCTCTAAAAAAAGCGCAACATGTGAAATACCATTTAACAGTATGATAATTGAAATCTCTTGACACTAACGGAAGTTTCATTTCATTGAGCTACCTAAACAACATTTATGTAATGATAAATGTGCATATGGAATTCAACTTACAACACTATTATTTGATTTGGAAGTAATAATAAGCTAAAAAGGTGCTAGCGGCAGTGGGACTCTTGCGAGTAATGAGAAGCTAAAATTCCCTATGTTACTTTTTTGCTGATTATATCACCATGGAGAAGTCTACATAGGATCAAATTGTTATTCTCTGTACTAAGAGGACCAATGCACCAATATTGCAGTAGCACTATCAAACAGTAATCACAAGGTACACAAGGAGTCTGCTTATTTTACTACAAACTTTAGAGCAACTAGATTTTAATTTCTGAAAATATATACAGACCTCATCCTAAATATCGGATTCAACCATTATTTTTAATCAATTTCACTTCCTTCATTTCAATATTAAAGTAAATACATAGGTGAAATCTACTCTGCTCTAGAAATTATATAGTAGTTATTCTGTATTTAGAGCACCAATGCACCAACATTGTAGTACACTATCCAGTATAATACTCACAACAGACACACGAATATACAAAACCTTATTAATCTGTAACAAGTAAAAACTCGCCTTAACTCAACAGCTAAAAAATATATCCTGTAACTCTTGATAATTGTGGTTATTCCTGCGGAAGATGAATAAATTTGCCCTTGCTTTCCCCCAAAAGCAAGTTTAGTTTTGCCAACTCCAAAACCACAATGTAAACAATATATAACTATGTATAAAATTTCCTATTAACTCACGACATGTCACAAAAAATAACCGACACTTCTCAACTCTTCATAAATTTCCATGGGCAAGTACCCCTAAGAGTAGATCAGACATGAGATTATGAGACATACTAATCACATGTAAATAACCATTATGTTATATTAATTTAAGCTTATGCAACATTTACCAAATGCACATGATCTAAATAGTATCAAATAAGTATTAAGTACTTTAAGGGATGTAGAAGATCCAGTTAACTACAAAGGATGCAAGTCAAAGTCCAATGTGAGATACCTCTGACAGGAGCACCATCCATCAACTCAAACTTTGCAAGAGTCTCAGTCTCAACATACGTGTTAGGCCCTGATCCAGTGGATTCCCGACGTCGAATCTCCAGCTCCATATTTTTTATTTTAATTCTTACTAGAAGAAAATATATTTTGCCAATGATGACATCCTTCAGATGATACCTGGAAGAGGTCACCTCCAATTAGAAAAGCAAAGCCTAAATGTTATACTTCTGTTACTAGGTGATAATCGATCAAAGCACTCGGGCAAAGTATATGAAACGATACTTACTTGCTTTTGTTGTATTCAAACTCAATGTGCAAACAATCTTCAATTCCGACTTCCATCTGCAAAACTCACCATTCTAATCAAAACAGAATCTAAAAGGAACAAATACTGCTTCGGATTTATTAAGATTTAAGAATATGCCTGGAAAAATAGTCAAACAATAGGAAATAGGGCATAAACAGCTAGACTTCTCCTGCTACTGGATAATTGGCAGTTAGTCAAATCTGGCTCATCTTCCATCATGTAATAAAAAACATGCATGGCACAATACTCAACAGTGCACTACTTTGAAAATTATACTGCCATGTACTTGATGCTTACTCTCAAAGCTTTAAAATAAGAGCTTAAGTTGTCATTCTGATATTTTTCTAATTTTAATGCTGAATAGTACAATATTAACATTTATTTCAAAATTATTTGATATCTTACTTCCATTTTGATTATACAGACATACTTTCTTGCATAAAATGTCTTTAATGGCTAAGCTGTTCACTTCTACAATTGAGTGGATCAGTTCATCACAAAAAAATTATAGAAAACTAAAAGAGCATTGTAATATGTTCAGTAGTTATTACTCTCCTGCCAATAGCTGCATGTTAGTTAAGAAACATTGCACATGTTATAACATATTTACTAACCTTGATGCTGTTGTTTATTGTCGGAAGTGGAGTATAGTTACGGACCTGATGGTGTACAGCAATAGAAGTAAACAGAAAGGTGTCAATATACAGATCATTGTTGAGAAAATTCAGAAAGACAACTTAAACTCTTATTTCACTAAAGTACAACCAGATATCCATAAAAAGGATTTCAATGAAATAACAATATCGATAGTGTATCTTCCAATTCTGGCAACTATTGTCCGTTAATTGGCTATAAGGCAATGTCCTGCATCAAATTCATTGTTTCCAAATGAATAAAAAAAATCAAAATGGACAAAATGTCTAATCAAGAAGAAGCAAGCAAGTTTTGCTATAACAAGATGATGACACTAGAATATTAATTGCTATTTCCTACATATATGCAGCATCCATACAACCTTCCAACTGTCACTGCAGCCTTAGCAAAGAAATGGCTGTGGAGATGGGCGAGAATTGGGCCGCCCTTGGTTAAATCCTTCACCTTTCTAGGTGATGGTGATCTATAGGGTGTATCATGAAATGGCCTAGGCACACAATGATCCGATTCTATAAAATGCCTTCAACTGGAAGGCTTCCAAGAAAAGATTTGCACTAGGATATCAAAAATGATGTCATATTCCAAGATGAATTAACATCATATGAAAGAATCAAATGCCGCTGCAGAAACATGTGTTTTTTTCTTGAAGGGTTATAATATTACGTCAACTTGATGATATGGAGGTTCCCATGAGGACTTCCTTTTATCTTTTTTATTTAATATATGGCCATAAGCCAATAACAACTATCATAAAAACTTCACACAGATATTGCAGCATGTCATTGAAGTTGGTTTCTTTACTCTCAATTTATAGGCATATTGTTCCTTATGTTTTGAGGGAACAAAAAGGACCTATACAGTCGATGATTAGTGGACCAGACTAAGGCTATCGAATGCCATCTCTTTTCATATACCGAAGCCTGATATTACCTCCCAAGCTAGTACGGCACCAAATTTTGGAAGTTCTGGTAGTAACCGTAGTATACATATATGCTATTGTAGATATATCAAGATCGATGCAGTGGAATCAAAGAACTCATTATGAGAATGATTAAATCTTTTTGTGGAGAAAATCAACGTAACCAGCAATATCAACTGAATGTTTCAATTTTCTTAGTTTAAGATGTGTTATATACATGACTGCTGGTCCAAAGAAAAATATATGGAGCTAACATCCTCAAAGAGACTTTGTACCCAGAAAGCTTGGGGTGGGTGGGGGGGGTGGGTATATCATATTATCACACTGCAATTGTGATTGTGACTGTTAATGTATAGAGATGGGTCGGGTTACATGTACAGTCGGGTCGGGTTGTATGATTATACATGTACATATATATTGGGCTTGAGTCCCTCAATAGAGAGTATTCCATTCCTGTCCAAACCCTAGCCTTCATCTCCTAACATGGTATCAGAGCTCTAGGGTTCTCCCGTGCGACGACGACGACGACGGTCTCCCCTTCCAGCAGCCCCTCCCCTCCGGCCTCCCTTCACCCGCTCGGTAGCCCCCCCGCCCCTCCTCCTCACCCGCCCGACAACCCCCTGCCCCTCCTCCTCACCCGGCAGCTAGGAAGCACCGATACGGACACGGGGATACGGATACGGGAATACGTGGATACGGATACGGGAATACGTGGATTTTTAAAAAACTAGGATACGCGGTACGGTGGGGATACGTTTGTAATTTAGTATATATATATATAATATTAATAATTAAATATAATCATTTTTGTACTAGAATATGAATAGTAAATAGTTTGAAAACAATTGTACCTTCAATCCGTCCAGCAGAAGAACAACAATGTGGATTTCAGTCAGATTGTTAGGGTTTCGGTTGAAACCGTTAAGGTTTCGGCGGCTAAAACCCTAACAATCCGAGCGAATCTCACACGAGGCTTTGGATTTTTAAAAAAACCCTTTGATCATTCCTTCAATCATGTGATTTGAAAAAAAAAACAAAAAAAGTAACTGTGCTTTCAATCCGTCCAGCAGAAGACCGACAAGGTGGGTTTTAGCCTAATTGTTAGGGTTTCGGCCAAAACCGGCAAGGTTTCGGCGGTCGAAACCCTAACAATCCGAGCAAAACTCACTCGAGGCTTTGGATTTAAAACCCAGAAAAGCAACTTTGCCTTCAATCCGTCCAGCAGAAGACCGAAAATGTGGATTTCGGCCAAAATCGGCAAGGTTCGGCGGCCGAAACCCTAACAATCCGAGCGAAACTCAGTCCGTCCAGCAAAGAAGAAGAAAAGGAGAAGAAAAAAAAAAAACTGAGCACTGGTCGTCGTCGCCTGGTCTGTGTGGTCGCCGCATCGTCGTCGTCGCTTGGTCGGTGTGGTCGCCGCCTCGTCGTCGTCACCTGGTTGGTGTGGTCGCCGCCTGGTCGCTCCCCCTCTCTCGCTCTCCAACAAGGTCGGCCACGGGATCTCAGTCTGAGCGATTTAAGGTTAAGTTATAACCGAAAAAAAATCACATCCGTCCGTTACACCAGTTGACGTGGCATCCAATTAGTGCGATTCACCAGATAGGTTTGACCCATTATCACTTACACCCCTCATGTTTAAAACCCAACAAATCCCCCCATTTATTTTGAAAAACACACCATTTGCACCCCCTCCTGGTTATGTTTTGGGTTTTCAAACTATAGGGGGTGTAAGTGATCATCGCTCATAATACAGGGGGTCTATGTGTAATTTATCCTATAAATATATATATATATATATAATATTATATATTTAGACCCAATACGTATCCCCGACGTATCGGGCCGTATCCCCGACGTATCGAGCCGTATCCCCGGCGTATCGGGCCGTATCCCCGACGTATCGAGCCCGTATCCCCGCCGTATCGGATAATTTTTTTTTGTTTTTTTTAATTCCGATACTTCGTAGCCGTATCGGATACGTATCCCGCCGTATCGGGCCGTATCGGGAAGTATCCGATACGGGTACGACACCTGTTTTGAAGTATCGGTGTATCCCAGCCCGGCAGCCCCTCTCCTCCGGCCTCCCTCCACTCGGCACCCTTCCCCCCCCCCCTTCCTCCACCTGGCAGCCCACCGCCCCCCCTCCCTCCACCGCCTAGCCCCCCTGCCCCTCCTCACTCGCCCGACAGCCCCCCCCCGCCCCTCCTCCTCACCCGCCCAGCCCCCCCGCCCCCTCCTCCACCCCCCCGACCCCCCTCCTCCACCCGACCGCCCCCCCCCCCCCCCCCACCCCTTACCTCAGCCCACCCGCCCTCTCTCCTCCGCTCACCCGCCCCCCCCCCCACCCCCCCCCCCCGACCCCCCCCAGTTCACCCGCCCGGCCCCCCCGATCTCTCCCCTTCACCCGATAGCCTCTCCCGGTTCCCCCCTTTGTTGAGCTTCCTCCATGGCATCTCCTACCGTACCGTCCGTCGTTGCGATCTTTCCACCGCTGAAGGTGGTCGCCTTTCAGTTGTCATCGGCCAGCGACTGGCTTGATTGGTCACTCACCGTCGAGGCCGCGCTCTCCAGTCGTGATCTGTGGGGTCACATCACCTGCGATAATCCTCCTTCAGTTGTCCTCTCCGGCTCCTCCTCTGTCACCAGCAGTGTCGCGTCCTCTGCTGCAACTGCTACTATCCCGACTACTCCCACAGCAGCCACGGCTGCTGCTCTCACGTGGCGACGCCACGATCAGGCCATCCGGGCCTATCTCCTGGACTCTGTTGCTCGTCCGCTCCTTGCTCCCATCAGCCGCCTTCCTACAGCGCGCGCGATGTGGGAGTATCTCCGGGACCGGTTTCTCCCACGCGGCGGCGCACGCCGGCATCAGCTTATTTATGACTCGCAGTTTGCACGTCAGGGGGAGCGCACGATTTAGGACTTCTTCAGTTTGATGAGTGCATACTGGCATGAGCTGGACTCCCTGATCCCGGAGCGGTGTACTTGCCCCCGCTCTCGGGATTTCTGCGCTACCTCGATGAGGGCCACTTGCATCAGTTCCTGGCAGCACTTCGGCCGGATTTTGCTCTCATCGCTGCTCAGCTCTTGCACCGTGAGCCACTCCCTCGGCTAGAGGATGCTCTACTCGTCTTGGTTGATGAGGAGACCCGCCTTCAGACTCAGGGCACTCGTCCTACTCCACTTGCTCCTAGCTCTGACACTTTCCTGGTGGCCGGGTTCTCCGATGATGCTGTCTTCTGTCACTACTGCAAGGAGCCCGGACACATGAAGCGTGAATGCCCTACACGTCCTCCACGCAACCCTCGCTGGGGTTCGGATGAGAGAGCCTCACGCTGGGCTTCGGCTTCCCACGACGATCGACGCGGCGGTCGAGGTGGACAGAGCCGTGGACGTGGTTCGTCCTCCTTCCGCCACTTTGGTGGTACAACGACTACTGTAAAGGTCTCGACGTTCCCCACTGCTACCACAGCACCTTCTCAGCCTGAGCCAGACTGTCTTCAGCGCCTCGAGGAGCTCCTTCTTCGCCACGTAGCCTCCACCGGCTCCGCGACTGCTCAAGGCTTGTCTGCCACCTCTGGTACTACTGCTTCATGGATCTTCGATTCGGGTGCCTCCTGTCACCTCACCTTTGACTCCACTGTACTCACTGACTGTTCTCCCACTACCACCCACCAGGAGGTTCGCACTGCGGATGGGACTTTCGTCCCTATTTCGCAATGTGGCTCCATCACTACTACCTCTGACCCTTCTGGTCGCCTGACCCTACCCCATGTCCATCATGCCCCCCGTCTTAACATTAATCTGGTCACCATCACCCCTTCTGTTTGTGTTGTGCAGGATTCGCGGACGGGTCAGAGGATTGGGCTGGGCCGTAGAGCAGGAGGACTTTACCAGTTGGACCACCTATATGTGTCTTCCGTTCCTGTTGCGTCTGTCATGTCTGTTACCTCTGATGCCGACCTGTGGCACAGAAGGTTAGGTCATATCTCGAATGATCGACTCAAAAGTGTATTCCGCTCGGGCGCTTTGGGTCGAGCGTCCTCCCCTCTCTCTGTTTGTACGGGTTGTAGACTGGCAAAGCATCTAGCTCTTCCCTTCTCTGCTAGTGCTTCCCAATCTGATGCTTTATTTGATTTAGTACATTCGGACATCTGGGGTCCTGCACCTGTTGCATCGATTTCTGGTTTCATGTATTATGTGTGTTTTATCGATGACTACTCTAGTTGCACCTGGGTTTATCGTATGCGTCACCGGTCTGAAGTCCCTCATATCTTTAGGAGATTCACCACTATGATACATGCTCAATTTGGTCGGCGCATCAAGACATTTCGGTCTGATTGTGCCAAGGAGTATCTCTCCTCTGAGATGTGTGAGATTCTTCAATCTCACGACACTCTTCACCAGCAGTCCTGTCCCCATACCCATGAGCAGAACGGAGTCGCCGAGCGCAAGCATCTCCATGTCCTTGAGACCGCACGAGCCTTGCTTATCTCTGCGTCTGTTCCTCACTCCTACTGGGCTGAAGCTGTCATGACGGCTGCCCACCTTATCAATATCACTCCGTCCTCTGCTCTGTCCGGTGCCACCCCATATGAGCATCTTCACTCCAGCCCACCTGACTACTCTCTTCTTCGCTCGTTTGGCTGTACGTGCTTTGTTCTTCTTCCTCCCCATGAGCGCACCAAACTCTCTGCGAGGTCTGTTAGGTGTGTTCACTTGGGGCTCAGTCGGGAGCACAAGGGGTATCGTTGCTACGATCCCTTGGCTCGCCGGATCCGTGTCGCTCATCACGTTTCCTTTGTTGAGGATGTCCCGTAGTTTTCTCCTGAGTCTCGAGATCTTTCCTTCCCTCCTGCGTCACCCTCCTCGCCCTCCTCACTTCTCCACATACCTGTTCTACCTCCGTATTCTGTCGCCCCACCCACGCCTTCTCCACCTCCATCTTCCCCACCTCCATCTACACCACAACCACCACCTGTCACGCGTGTCTACATTCGTCGCTCTACCGTTCCTCCCTCTCAGTCGGTTTCAGCTGATACCTCCTCCCCACCTGCAGCTGCTCCCCCTTGCCCGGTCGTGGATCCTGGCCCTGTTCGGCGATACCCTACGCGTGAACATCACCCTCCTGCTCGCTATGACTACTCTCCTGATAGGTTTGGCTACTCTGTGTTTACTCCTGCTTCAGCTGACACTTCTAATTGCAAAGCCCTTAGCTAAGTTCAGCATGATTCCAAAAACTTCACCATTTATCTGGGATATGAACTTATGAACCAAAATGCCGTAGACGACCTCGGATCTACACAAAACAGAGGGACAACTGATCATTGTTTCAGCTGTGCATGGATTTTGATGCAGCCAATGAAAATGTTTCCTAGTCATATTGTCGCATTCAAAGGCCAAGATCGCATTGTGGAAGAGGACCTCCCAAAACCCTAGCCGCCACCTTATGGAGACCGTACGATGTTCGTACTGCCTCGGGAAGTGGACTGTCCGCTCCTAGTCCGCGCCCCCTCATTTCTTTCTTCTTCCACGTGACTCTTTTCCCTTCCTTTCTCTCGTCCTTCACTTATAAAGCCTTCCTTTATGAAACTCTAGAGGATAGATATTGATGAATATAAAACCCTAGTTTTTGGAGAGTTCATCTCACGGAAACCCATCTCCCCTCCATCATCAGCTAGCTTCTTCATCTACTTCTTCCAACCACGACTTCAAGCCTTCTTCGCCATCGCATCTTCCATCGTTAGTGCAAATTTTGGCACTAGGAATCATCACCCCTCCATATCACGTCAAGGCTTCTTACCTTGTTCTTCTCGGCCACTACTCCCCTCTCTGTAACTTCATCCAGTCATCCAAGTAATTTGGCGTGGATTCGTGCAACATCAGTGCAAGTTCGGAAGCACAGAATTATCGTCCATCGCATGCCTGGGATATATCGATCATAATTCTCTAGTTTCTATTGATCCAAATCACCTTTATAGATCATATTCCGCTCTTTTTTATATCTGTCCTGAAATTCCTGCGTGCAAAATTTTAGTTTACCTCCTCGTCTGCTGCCCTGAAATAACTCGGTGCTAATCTTCTGGTGGTGCTTTAGTATTATTGGTATACCTATTCTGATTGTTTCTTTATTAAAGCATTACCTTATTAAAGTATTACTTTATTAAAGCATTACTTATAACTTTTGTTTTGGGACTGATTTATATATTGTGATTGGAAACTATCTTGCTCTTGAGAATCTTTAAATTATCATTGTTATACTTGATAGTTTTGCGAATTGATTGATCAGAGTTCATAATGTTTGTTGCTTGCAACTACTTGCAAGTTTAAAATACTTTGTTCAATTCATGATTTGCTTCCAAAGTAAGTAAGAAGTATAACAGAAGATATGAAACTATAAGAGAGTAAGGTTGCGTCACAAAAAATGAAATTATAAGGAGTATGACAGAAGAATAAATAAGGGAAACAACAATAATTTTATAAGAACAATTCAACAAAATGTAATGAAGGTCCTAATGAAGGCTATTTTCTGGAAAGGTTGAGACTATAAAATTGAATTGTTAATGATATAAAAAATGCATGCTTCACCTGCAATTTTGTATGGTTGAGAATATTGAGTAATAGAAAGGCTCCGAGTGCACAAAGCCACTACCACAGACCTAAATATCCAAGGGTTCTACTATTTGGAGCATATGATGTTATCAACATGCTACTAAGTATTCACAACGTTTAAAATATAAGAAACTTTTACGGACCTAAATATTCAAGAGTTCTACTATTTTAAGCATATGATGTTATCGACATGCTACTAAGTAGTCATAGCTTTTTAAATATAAGAAACTTTTTACAATGAACTTACCCAGAAATCTTGGTACTCTACAATGTTGCTGACATAATTACGACTGACCGTTACTTTTAAAATGTACCTGCAAGCTTGCAAGGAGTAATTACTTCAATAGTCAAATCATGATATAACATTATTATTCTGATTTTCGTGCAAGGCACAATTAGGCAAATCAAACTTACAGTGAACATATGCAATTTTAAGAAGTCATTAGCAGAAGCTCAAATGAGATTTAAAAGTTATAGAAATTAAGCATTATTTACTTGTGAACTATATGCCAATCGGGAAATTGAGCTCATAAAGACCAACTGCATATAGCTAAAACCATCAAATCTATTGTAATCCTTCATAATTGTACATATAACAATCCAGTGAATCCACAACCTCCCATGGTTATTCTCATGTGCTTTATAGTGCCAGTCAAGGTACGACTCAGTAGGACATCACACCAACGTGGAAGATACAGGACACTATTGAAAGATTCAGTAGGAAAACCTACTACTCGGTACTTTCAGTTACTTTCTACCGGGAAGTAGCCATGTTTTGAACAATCAACATGAATATGCATTCTTCAATGTAGCAATTTTAAACAAAAGTTAAACACATGTTACTGATGCACATCCTACAATCCTAGCCAAATGTATTACACTATCTAAAGAATCTTACACACAATCCAACACAAAATCGTATACAGGATTGAGTAATAGAATTGTATAGGACTAAATAATCCAAAAGACAAGGGGTTTAAAGTTTAAAGTAAAATCATTTTCTTATGAATTGTTAAATGAAGATCAACATAATCAGTATTTCATAAGAAAACGTAACTATGTTTATGTGTAGATAAATCCATCAAATGATGGCATACCAAAATTGAATCTAGCAGGGTAGGTTTATATTCTTTACATTTGAGTCTATTAAAACTTTAGAATGAATATAAATTCATTCTAACATGGCACATCCTATCCAAAATCTTGGTGTACCATAGCAATACACTACGTGATGGGAGATATTGACCAAGCACTTCGATTTGGACAGTAAACAATATTTACCTCCTGTTTTGTGTCGGTAACTTTATGGAGTAGTAAGTACCATACCACCAAATGATATAAGGCCAAAACTTAAAAATGTTGCGACACTTGATATAGATCCAATTGTTGATGTATGGAGAAAATAAAACATTGATAGTTTCTCTATACTCTTCGAAAAAACATTCAATCAACAAACATGCTTATAGAGGATAACTTTTGGACATCAAATCCAATTTCTTATAAATCACAAGATTAATTGGAACAATAACTATAGAGGAGGCTCAACAAACAGTAAAATCAATGAAAAACAGACAATGTATGCTTCTTTGGTTATACGCCACTTGGAGTGGAGTTGATATTAGTTGGACTCCGGAGACATCTGGTTCCTTCTGAGTGGAAAACTGTCATCACAAATTTTCATTTGTAAATGAAATTAAAGTATCTAGTGGAAATATATGAGGTAGATATACCGACTAAAGTGGAATTCTTCTATCTAAAGAAAGATCCAACGATATCACATGATACATATGTTCTTAAAGATAGTTATCCGGTAAATATTAGAGAAATATATATAAATTCAAGTCGGGCCCCTTACCCTTGTGGACATAACTCTAAAAGCATTTCAAAGCGCGTTATAAATGAAGAACATAAGATATTAGAGATCCTTATATTTGGGAATGTTTAGGAAACAAAATGCACAAATGACCTGCTACATGTAGCTATATCAAGCTAAATTAATTGGGGGAAAGAAGCACATAGAACTTGCTTATTTAAAGACTTGTGGGAGATTTCCTGGTGGAACGATGGATGGAAGTGCCATTTGTTCACTGAATAAGCGTGCAAACCATTAACATGGGATAAATATCTTTAATTCTTTCATGATATTAGAGGTTAGTTTGAAGAACACATCATATTTGTCCTAATCTCAAGATTTACGAAGGATGCTGAAATCATCTTACAAGAATGGGATTAAACGGGTTGCATTCTTTGAGATCGAGCAACCCCATGGATTAGCGAAGGCTTAGGTACCATAGGGCTACTTTTCCAGTTATTAGCTGTCTTGATGGGGAGACAGGCTAACCTGTTCGTCCTATTCGTTTGATGCATGGGCCTGTGAGGGTTCAAAAATCAAAAGGACTAGAAACCCAACATTTCTAAGCAAACACATGAGCACCACTTAGAATATGGGATGCGTACACCCAAAATTGGTGGCCACAAAATCCCTCAGGATTAAACGGGATTTTGGATAAAGAAAAGACTCGTCCCAAACCCCAACCCCACCCACCCATAAAAATATTATTCTCTATCATAAACGTAGTAGAAAGTAGAAACTAAGCAAGTTCCATCTTAGCCACAATAGAGGATATGTTAACTTTGTTTAACTAGGCAATCCACGAATAACAATAAGGTGACTCACCTCAGTCTCACATTCACCCCATTGTATGACTCATATGGCATTTCAACAGTAGAGAATTCAAATGGGTATGTTTTCCTTTCATATATTTCACCAGGAACATCTAATTCACGCACTGCACAAGAAAACAATGTCATTAGGGCTATGAAATTAATTGATCAAATGGAAAACATTGATACGCCTAGTGAAATGCACTAGATACTGAGCAAGATGGCCAACATAATGATAAGAATCTTACAGAAACATCAGAGTGGCCTGCTAATGATAATAGAAATGGCTTAATAAAGAGGCCTGTATGTAGGTGATATAACTTAACGATGCAAAGTAGTGGCAAAGGCAAAATTGCTTTGATTAATTCGCTAATTCTAACGTGCTAATGAAGTCGGGAGATCAAAATATTGTTGCATGATGTGGCACCATCTATTTTGCCCTGCTATAATACTATGATAAGCTAAAAAGAAAAAGGCATTGCAACTGATCCATAACTAGCTACAACTGATTACATGTAACTTTTTCCATGGCATCAATCAAAAGAGATAAACCTGTATCCAGGCTTATTAGGTTATTAATCTCGTACACTTGACTGAAACTTAAGCATCAAGTGCATATATGGAATGCTGGTTCTAAACATGATCAGTATTTGCAACCTTTTTCTCTTGATCTGTACATGCATGGTTGCAACCAATGATAAAATTATCATAATTTTTCAGAGCAAAGCTTACCTAGCGATGTGAAGTCATAAAAATTGCCCCTATCGAAATACAACTCTGCAAGAAAAATAAAACAATTAAAATATAACATATTGTCGAGACTCGAGAGAAAAATATTAAAGCAATTACTAAAGAATATTTTGCATACTAAAAAAAAATAATATTCTATATAACACTGTTCCACTCTTATTTTGCATAGTTTACATCATCCTAGGAAACAATCTATAGGACCCACCAATAGATTTTTATAAGATCATAAATCAGGTAATGAATAAGATCATAAATTAGGAAAATGAAGGAACTCTTAATGCTGCTTTGTTAGGTGGGGTACAAGTGGAGATGGTTTTCTCACTTGCTTAAAAGGTTAAAGGAGGTTGTTATGATGGGAGCGCTGCAAGTACATGTGCATGGGGTTTGAAGGAGGTTCGTCGGAACCGGTTTGGGTTTTGGCCTATTCGAAGTTCGAACCCCCAAAGTCAGCATTATGCCCTCGAATCGGGTATGAATTGGATTGGTTCATAACATTGTTCTATTAGTTTGAGAGATATATATGTAGATAAGAGTTATTCCAGGATTCATATATCACACGACATGGATCCAAAATATCTGAATTTGGCAAATTAGAATCTAATTTCTCATTGTTTCAATATTTTTGCTGATATAACCGAACTGGCAGGCCTGAACCCAAATAGGTTCATTTTTTTCCTGGTTTGAACTTTGAACCCGAGCCTGAATTCTCAAACCTTGGTCCGACCTTTTGGTTCATTCTAGTAGCATAGCATGGAATTTCTTTCTTCAGCCAGTTTCATGAAAGGGTAGCTTCTCCATTTGATTGAACTAAAAATGGAGTTCAACTAGAAGTTGTTGATTGGAGATGCACCCGATCACTAAATAACTTAAAATGTCAAGATGACTTATAGCTGCTTCCAAAACATTTGTACAGTTACTAAAGAAGAAAACATCAAACCAAAAGTTAAAGAATTGTGAAACCTATGGGTACGAGAATACAGATAGATATTAGGGGGACTTAGTGATAGGTTCCAGGTCAAAAGATCAATTATCCTAAAGGACAAAAAAATTGTTAGGATGAAAATTGACTCTAATACCCCTCACTGCCTTTCAAATTTAGGTTTCATGCCACTCCATTCTAAACTAAACCTAAATTGAACCCCTAAGATCTACAGGCCATGGGATGAACACAAACCTAGAAATCCTAAACCGAACCCTTTCGTCCCCCGTTCATTCTTGTTTGTGCTGATTGTCGCCGCCGAGGGGGGCAGCGGCGAGCAACTGCAACTTGAGATCGCGCCCGCTGTAGCCGCCGCAGCCACCTTTGCTGCTCGCGCCCGCCTCCGCCACCGCTGCTCACGCTCGCCTAACCACCGCTGCTCAAGAGAATCTAGAGAAAGAGGAGGACATGGGCAAGGGTATTTTGGACATTTGGTAGCGCTTTTCATCGAAACTAATCTGTTGTCAAGGACCTTAGGCTAAATTGATCTGTTGCCCATCCTTTTCACCCCATCGATATCGTCAAGGACCTTAAGCACATTACCCCTAGATATTATTTGACAAATTAAGGAACTCTAGAAAAAAACGAAAGTACATGACTTGGTTGCTTGATTCATTATGTAATCATGATTACTGTAATAATGATTGCTTTTATTATAGCAAAACATGAGATGACTGGACAAAAATGATATCATTACTTAAACTCCAAAGACCAAGGCTGTCTGCTAACTACATATGGAATCAGATGATTTGGCAAGGCATGCAATTTGTTTAGAGATCCCAATCCAATGAATAAAAAGCACCACCACTTTCACATTCAGAGTTGGGTTTCTCACATCACACAGGAACCACACAACTATTGTGCTCAAATATGCACCACAAGCATAGTTTTCTGTAATTCTACAGACATTTTTTGGAATCAAAAGCTGAGGCCTAATGAGACACACCTATCTGACCAAGAAGTTCAATCTTAACACCAGTGTGTTCAACCTTTTTTCCTGGTATAGGTTCTATACACACCTGCACATTAGAGATGTTAGCACGGGCCATCCAATATGCTCATAAGAAAATTTTGTTATCATGATGAAAATTTAGACAATCAGTATTTGTATACACAGTGAACATGCATGGTACCTCCCCAGCAATGTTTTCTTGGCTTTGAAAAAGTGGGACCATAGCCGTCTGACCATTTTCTTTCTTAATAGAAGCCTGTACACACATACAGGAAGAAGGTTAAAGGATATCAGCCTATCTCATAAATTGAAGGCATTGTTAATCTTGCCTACGTTAGTCATCATCCAAGTCTTATCCCACTAAGATGGGTTGATATGGAGCATAACTCTAATTCAGAAAGCAGCAGAAATTTTTTGAAAAGAATATTAACCAATTGTCAACTTGATGTCAACCCTCAAAGATCAATGTCGAAAACCTAATTAAGGTAACTCTGTAAAAGAGGCGCATGCAAAGAAGTCTAAAAAGCCAGTTCGTGGGAGGGTAGACTTAGCATATAGTCACACAGTTTAAGCTCATACAACCATGGAATAACCTCCAAGGCTCCGCTAGGCTAGGAAAGAGTTTAGACAAAGAAGGTAGGAGACAGATTTGATATATGGATTGCATTCATCTTTGTGGCACAAATTATAAGCCAAAATGCCAAACTCAAACAACATTCCCTACATTACTACTCTTTCCCAGGTTCAGAATATTACAAAAATGTCAATATACTATACTATAATATATGTCGGAGGTGTTATACAACAGTGGCTACAGTACAACGGATCCCCCCCCCCCTCTCTCTCTCTCTCTCTCTCAATCCCAAGTCCCAACCACCACCAAACGGGCCAAACCGATCAAACATGGGGTGGTTGGGTGCGTGCATGCATGTGTGTGTGTGTGTGTGTGTGTGTGTGGTGGTGGTGGGGGGGGGGGGAGGGTTGATGTCCCTCCAAACGTTGTTGGGGGTCTCCACTAGTGCAAAAGTAATTGAAAAGGGATAAACTGATTTTTTAAGGAAGAACAATATAAAAACAATTTCCCACCAAACAACACTGACATTAACTATTCAATGCTTCAAAACAAATGAAAGTTGATACATTTTACTTTTTCGGGATAATGTTTTTTTGGAAATAACCAAAACCAATATCTCTATACCTTGAGAGATAGGTGCAAGAGATGAACACAAACCGATTTCAATAAATTATAATGCAACTATACCTAATGAAGGATGTCTTGATTGATATCTTACTAGGCGCTATGCTTTTGGAACTTTGAATACAGATAGGCCTTCAATGAACAAGCTTTACCCAGCTAAGCTCTGACATAAAACCCTTCGAAATGGGGACTTTTCTTTCGTTCTTTAGGATCCTCCTAGGGTCGATCTTGGCTCAATTCAGCTCACTAAGAATTTCTTAGGCATAAACTCCAGTTGATTGATATGATATTGGCCCAATTCAAGCCCACAGTGTATCAATTCCAAGACCCATGGTCATATAGAGTACACATTAAGAATTTATTACATTACTTTTTTGGTGGATTAATTACAGATGAAGAAAATCACTTAAACTTGATTCCGTTTTTGAGGTACAAATTATATATATCCAATTACATAAAACACTAGCGTGAACCCCCAGCAATACCGGGAGGGAACACCCCTACCCCCCACACCCCACGACTATCACACAGCACAGACACCCATTTGGAGGTGCATCTGTGAATGAGAGAGAGAACAGGTTCCATCTGTGATGAGCGAGAGAAAGGAAGAGAGGGGGGGAGGGGAATTTCACTGTAGCTGCTACAGTTAAACGACCCTTCTTATATTATATATAGATATAGATGCTATGTTAAATCAAGACAAGTGGATTATTAAATGGCAGTATAAATTGCATATTTTGTATATATACATACATAAATATATTCTTCACAATTTAGTCATAAATCCAGTGTTTCATGATTCGGGTCGTTGTCCTTAAACTTGATATTGTTTCTGAGGTACATATTATATATCCAATTATATAAAACATGTTATGTCAGGTCAAGACAAGTGGATTATAAAATGATAGCATAAATTGTGTATTTATGTATACATACATATATTCTTTGCAATTTGGTCATGATCCAATGATTCATGAATCGAGTTGTATGATCCGGATCAAACTACCCGACGATCCAGATCAGATCAATAGATCATAGATAGCATGAACTTTCTGCCGTAGGATCAAATATATGATCATGCAATCCACATGAATTATCATGAGGAAGCTCAGATTATTTAGTGACTCTTGCATATTTTATTTAAATAACATGTAAATTGGATTGGTGTATTTTAAGTTTTGATTAGCTGTGTTACCACCAGTACACACATGGTGACTAGAAATATATCGAGTTGACACAGATACCGAGGTTGGACTCTCAGTCTTTGTACACCATGTCAAACTCTTTAAATACATGTCCTTATCCAAAAAAATTTGGAATCACAGGTCTCATAGAAAATTCAACACTCCACTAACTACTAAGGTTGCATCACTAGGGAAGAGCTATAACTTTGTACCTTAATTATATAACTGTACTAATGTCAGCTTATTAACTTTGTATCTTAAATATAATATTGTACTAATTATTCTATATTATGGTACCTATTAAGTTAAATTAAGTTATAGGGTTGTCCCTCATACTGACATTCTGATGTAGATTATAGTCCTTGTGCATAACCACATGCCCACAAGTTAGAAAGTATTAATCATACGAGTGATAAGTAACAAGAAACATAAGAAAAGGGGGCAGATATTGTAAGATCATGAATTACAACTTGTACGAATTTTACACAAAAGGCAACAATAAAATATGCTGTCTCTAAAAATTGGAAAAATGCAATTAAAGTTAATACAAATTTCAATAAGAAGAATAATTTATTCTTGCATTTCTTACTTTTGACATGTAGATATTAAATTTAAATATTTTTAATTAACAAAGTATGTCCTTGAAAGTTGAAACCTAGTTTTTAGCTCTTGCCGGGTTGGATACGTATCCGTATCTGAATTCAATACCCGTGGCCATATCCTGGTAACAAACTTTGTTTAACATATACAAACAGAGAAAATTTCTCCTTTAGTTAGTTTATAGGTAGGACCGTAGGAAGAACCTCACTATTAGGATGCCCTATAAGGTTAAACAAATTTAACAAATGGTTGAGGATGAAATTTTTTATTCTTCCTCTAAAAATAAATGGTAAGGATGCAATTTTACATATCAAGTCCAATGAATATTGTGTCGTTTCATCAAATCATGATGTGCTACTGAATTAAATGGTGGTACTTTACTCAATAGAAGTAGGCATGTCATCTTTCTTTTTTTCTATTTTTGACATGCTATAAACTTCTAGTAATGATAAATAGACATGTTCTAATTGACGTTTTATTCTTTTTTCTTTTAAGTTACAAAGGACTCATCTTTTATATTTTTCATTTTTGCCTTATTCTTTTTTAAGAATTTTGCAAAAAATTTTTACAGTATGTAATGCGATCCACCGACGCAGTCAAACTAAATACCTTACGATCCCAATATTGACAACATTGATTCTCCAAACCTAGTTAAACAATTTGATTCTACTTGTGAGAAAAGAAATCTTAGCCAAGGTTTGGCACTCAAGATTACAACTGTGAATGAGTTACACAGTCAGCTCATGATATCCTCACAGGATGACCAAATAACAAGTTTAAGTACATAAAGAACCCAAATCGATCCTCTGCAAGTCGAGCACCCATGAATTTCTGGGCAATTAATTTTGAGGTTCAATGCTCACGATAACCGGAAGAAACCAACACTTTCATAGACAAACTGAAACTGAGAAATCTCTAATCATTCATGACAATTGCTTGGAAGCGCAATCAGTTAATAGCTGCTTTAGGATTTGGTAGACACATCACACATTATATGAGGTTTTCAACCACATGGAAAAGATCAGTGATACGCTAACAAGAAGGATAAACTCAATATAACAATTAGTGAAATGCACAAAAATTGCCATCAATGAAGACCCAAGACTACTGCTTTACTAAAATAATAAAAACTAGCAAGAAAGCAAAGCACTGAAAATTGAATTTTGTTTTTTCCCTTTGTTGACAATTGGCAACTCCTGGCTGCATGCAAGCCAAAGAGAGATTAATTGTTAATATATCAGCTCTCTTTTTTTGGGAGGTAAGACTTGAACATGAACTGTGTGACATATCCCAAATAAAGCAAGATATAAGAAATCGAGCCTTCCATAAGTAATGCCTTACCTGCTTTCGAGTCTTCCCATCAGTAAATTTGATTGTGATGTTGCACGGTGGTTTGAACGCTCCAATAAGGTAATTCTGATATAGAAAACGTAAGATATATTAGAAAAGAAAAAAATTATTACAAATGTAAATACCATAGTAAACAGCAAAAGACAATTCATTTAGGTAAGTGTTGTATCCAGATGTAATTAGTCTTCTCTATACCTGAGACAGATGCACAATAAAATTATTGGTACAACACTCCCATTTAGATCCCAAAATTAGCATGATATATTACATGTCTATGATGAAAAAAGAGATACTCAAGAATCCATAAAGTACAAACTTGAAATATAACAATGATGCGTAACAAACCAGGAACCAAACTTGATCTCATCACATGGGCTCGACTATGGAGCACGCTCTTAGAGAGTGCTCCACAAAAGGATTGATCAAATAATTTTCGATCGATTGTAAACCTGGCGTAAACAGACTACCTAGAGGGAAAAAGAAATAAGAGGAAAAGGAGAGAGAGAGAGAGAGAGAGAGAGAGAGAGAGAGAGAGAGAGAGAGAGAGAGAGAGAGAGAGAGAGAGAGAGAGAGAGAGAGAGAGATGTACATTACAGAATAATCATAAAGAAGATAATGATAAGAAGGAATGTGATAGCTATCAATCATATACACAGTAATAATAAATTGCACAGTCCCCCTACATGGGATCAGGTATCATGGTTCTTCTACGTCAACAGTTCCTTTGTCATAGAAACACCGTTGAAGGCTCAAGGTTTCCTAAATCTCTCCACACTATCTCTAGCATGTAATCCTGGTCTATTCCTCCCCCTCATCCTTTCTACCCGGACCTACCCGTCCGGACAAGTTCTCCCTCCTGCCAATATTGGACAACCAAACCTTCGCAACAAGTATTCCTTCACCTTATCCCCACAGTAGTAACTTTGGGATTTCTTCTAAACTCATTTCTAATCCATCCTTCCTAATTTTGCTACACATCCACCGCAACATCCTCATTTTCATCCTACGGGCATGTACTTTTTTAATTATCCCAACACTCCAAATCGAACAAAATACTTCCTTTGAGCAGTTCTCATATGCATGTGTCACATGACACCCTCGTATAGGCTCACCAGTTAGACCAGCCTGTTCTAATCTCAATGGCAAACATCAAGGTCTATTTTTAGCATGCTTTTAACCTCAATATAGTTTATTAACAACATCTTTCTCCCCTTCGGTTTCGCATGATTAGACAGAGTAAACAAAAAGGTGAAAAATACATGTATAAAAATGCTATGTGTAATGTTTTAAGCGGGAATAAACCTAGTTCTTAAACTAACTTATTTTTTTATAGTAGGTGCATTCACGTTGTTCTCTCTTTGTTTCTTTGCCCAATTCCATCATTCCATAAAAGAACATGAAAAAAAACATAAGCATAAGCTTCACGTGCAGTTTGCTTTGGGCTCCAAATCCATGGAACATAGTAATGCCTATGGTTTTTCTAGCTTGCATGGATGAACATGTTACCTTTCATGGACTTTATGCATGATAATTTGATATGGGTTTTGGTTCTTTAACGATAGCTGGTGATAGGAACCCATTTCGGAAAATAGTAAAGGAAGCGGAGGTTACTTCTTAGGTTTGGTTAGTTTGAGAGAAAAACTTATAATTTCATGGTTTTGGGTTTTCTTGCAGCTCTGAAGTCAGTTTAGGAAGAAGAAGATGACCTTGATTGTGATGCAAATGGCATTGCTTTCTTTACCAGAAGATTTAGAAAAATCTATATAACATGCTACGGCTGTTCACAAACTGACTAGGACAAAAATGCACGAGATAGATCTAGTCGTCGGTAAAAAACTGAAGATAGAGATAAAGAGAGAGAATTCAAATGGAGCCCTCTCTCCTGTGTGTGAATACGTCTCTCTCATAAGTCCTATTAAAAACCTATTATAAAGATGATAAATACCTATTCAATGACATTTAAGCCATTTGATATTAATTAATAGTTTTTTTGGAAGGTCAATTAGTACTCTCTCTCTAACAAGTGAATCACACCCCAAGGCCGCCGCAGCCGCTGAAGGCGTTCATCCAAGTGCCAACGGACACGGGCATTTACAAGTGTATATGATAATGAAAGGCCAAAAGGCCCAAAACAAATAGGACAAAAAAAATCTTTAGAAAATAAAAATCTAATCGAAAATACTGAGAAGCCTTTGGAAAGGAATCACACCCCAAGGCCGCCGCAGCCGCTGAAGGCGTTCATCCAAGTGCCAACGGACACGGGCATTTACAAGTGTATATGATAATGAAAGGCCAAAAGGCCCAAAACAAATAGGACAAAAAAAATCTTTAGAAAATAAAAACCTAATCGAAA
Source organism: Chamaelirium japonicum (assembly GCA_947650365.1). Taxonomy (NCBI): domain Eukaryota; kingdom Viridiplantae; phylum Streptophyta; class Magnoliopsida; order Liliales; family Melanthiaceae; genus Chamaelirium; species Chamaelirium japonicum. The sequence goes on along the minus strand of OX393556.1, from coordinate 75,181,715 downwards.
ATACTGAGAAGCCTTTGGAAAGGAAAAACAAGAAACCCAATTCAAGTGAACAAGCTAGGAGTTTTGGATTTGAAGATTTTGGTAATTTTGTATCTAAATGCCCCATGATCCTAAAGAAAAATCAAGAAGAATGGCGTGACAGACAAATGGAGGAATTGGAAGTCTAAGAACTTTATTTCCTTTGTTTCTAGTAGGAAGAACATGGGCGCCACAACCTTGTAAATTGCGTGGTGCAGGAGCCTCGCACGGGGGTTGCCAACTTATGGGAAAAAGATGAGATATGATTTATGCACCATGAGTAGTAAGAGTGTCCAGAAACATGTACATTTCGCATCGGACTTTTCATGGTGTAGATTTTACTCGGATGAATGCTACGTGGAGTAGGGAAGCATCCCAAACAACATAAAATATGTTTTGCAATATCTTGATTGGCTGGTAGATCAATCCACGTAGTTTGTACAACTACACGAAAATAGATTGATTAATCATGCATTAAATATGTGCCATTGATGAATTATTTGATATCGTGAATACTTATCATTGCTACTATTTGAATGTTCCAAATAAATGAATCATGTATATTGAACTCATTTTTTATAAGGTTGTGATACTTGCAATCTAATATAATAGCATATGCTCTAAACTCTAGTGTGAATATTCTTTATGCATCTTAAGGTTGCAAGTTGAAAGACACCCCCCTTAGGAGTTCGGTCTAGTAATCCATATCACCTAGCATAAGATAATATCATTTTTTTTTTAGTTTTTACAAGTGAAAATCCCAAAGTATATGTGATATACACCCTCAGCTCTTGTGAAAGGAAAATAGGGTGGCCGAACATCCAATGTTACATACATAAGATCATACATATGAAAAACATGGTTTCAAATTTCAGTGAAATATTTCAATTTCGACTGAGACCGAAACAAAATGCATGGTCGAAACCAGGGGGCTTGGCCATGTCGGTTCGGTTTTAATATTTTGAGTGAATTTCAATAAATTTCGGGAAAACTTTTCGTCATAGTCTTGGGGTCCACTGAAACTGGGTGGTTTTGAAATATGTGAGTTAGTTTTTTGTAGTCATTTCGACGAATTTTTGGCATTTCGACCGAAATCAGTCCACATATTTCGTAAAACCTGTGGGCTGGTTTCAGTGGATGTGAGCCTATACTATGATTGATTTTGACTTCTTCGTGATAAAAACAATATAAATATATATAAATGTATGGTAATTATCAAGTTAGTTTTTTTTTTCCTTCAGTTTATTGGTATTCTATCTTGGTTATCATGGTCCATGTAAACTAACTATGTGTTTGGCATGTATTTTCTTAAACCAATTCATGTAAATATGTATGCACAACTATAAAAGACTTAAATTAAAATTTTCAAAAAAAAAATCCAGCATTTCAGTCAAAATTTCAGTTTCGGCTTGGACCGAAACCAGACGTGAAACCGAAATTTAAAACCTTGACGAAAAAAAGGACGTCAAGCAAAGAGGAGGCTGATGATAAAATCCGTATCTTACATAAATTAATAACTAGTTGCAATCACAATCCTTATTTATGATCTACTCTCAATGCCTAAAATATAGGAGCCAAATCCTATCAAGATGTCCCCATCTTAACTATGAGGGAGCCTCTCTTATTGTAAACAAAGAATTCATGGAAAAATGGTTAGTATTCTAGCTAATTCTTATTTGGCTCAAAGCTCTCTCTAACATCTATACTAATTTCCTAATCAACTTCCTGGTCATGCACCCATGGTTCACCTGCGTAATTTAACTAAGCCATCAAAAATTTAGTGCATTTGGGCTCTAATCTCAATCCTTGCTAATGTCAGAAATGTTTTAGAGAAATCAGTGCGTGAAAACATTCCTCTATCCTTGTTGAGAAACCTACACCTACACAGAAGATTTCAGAGATCCCAATTAAGAAACTCACAAATTAAAAGGCTAACTTCAAATTCATCAAAGACATCAGTCTTACAGTAGCAACCAACAGCAGATAAGATCAACAAAGAAAAAATATGAACGAATTCAACCCAAATTCATCAGGAAACAGGCGAATCAAGGACAGATCATTAAAAATCTGACCATGACTTGTGCGCCTCGTCGACGATCTTGTCCCGGTGGTCGCCGGTGGCGGATTTGGGGACGGAATGGACGTGATGCGCGGACGGCTCCGCCTTTGATTGCCACCTCCGCCTCCTCCCGGTCGTAGCAAGGAATTGGTGGCGGATGCGATCCCGACGTCCCGTACGGCTCCTAAAACTATAACCAACTAGTGAAATTATTCAGTGGAACGGATGTATTGCTGACGTGGAGAAACTTACTCACAGCCAACAGATGAATGGGGGACCCACTGAGAATCGCACCGTTCCCGAGATGCAGCCAACCCCAAAATGAACCTAAACTTTTAAAATTCGGATTATAATTTATTTAGGTCTGTTCTTTTAATTTTCAGAAAAAAAAAATAATTTATGCAGAAATTGTTTCCACACCACAAAATTTCTATCGTTCTTTTGAATAGGGAAATGGATTGTGGAATTCGACTGAGATCGAGTGGCCGACCATCGTAGCCGGAGGTCGAGGAGGTTCGTCGGAAGATCGCCGGAGGTCGATGAGGTCTGCTTGAAGGTCTGCTATGATTGAGGAGGTTTGCCGGAGGTCGAGGAGGTCCGTCGGAAGGTCGCTGGAGGTCGAGGAGGTTCATGGGAGGTCGGTTGGTGCTCAGGCAAAACTTGCCTACTGGATTAGGGTTTTGAAGAAGAAGAAGGGAAATCGATTTTCTACAGGTTTTGGGCAGAAATTCATTTCCCTGATAGCAGGGAAATTTCAGGGGAGGGAAACAAGATTTCATCGCAAAAGAACACCGAAAATGGATCAGGAAATCCCATTTTCACTCACTTATTAATTTCCTTGCTCCATTTCCGTGCAAAAGAACAGACCCTTAGAATAAACGGGTCCAAAGTTTTTAATTTAGAAGCAACGGACTTATACGGCAGCTCATATGCCATATAAGTAAAAAAAAAATATTTTCTCATATGTGCCCCGATTCATAGCAGTTTAACTGCTATCTAATAATAAACGGTAGTTGGACTGTCGTATAAAACCTATACGACATTTGGACTGTCGTATAAGACTCATACGACACTTCGACCGCCGTATGTATCTTGGGCTATATATAGGTCCATACGGCAGTTGTTTTTTATCTTTATCATTTTTAATTTTTACATTTTGTTCATGGAGGAAGTAGAGGAGATACATGTGGTTGAAGACAAACAAATTCATGGAGGCCCGATGATGCATGAGGTTGCTCTGGTGCGAGTCCCGCACCGCTCCTATGACTTGTGGGAACACGGATATATATATATATATATATATATATATATATATATATATATATATATATATATATATATATATATATATATATATATATATATATATATATATATAGAGAGAGAGAGAGAGAGAGAGAGAGAATACGGGGTATGAGATGACAACCCATTTGCTCAAATGAGCTGTCACCGGCAGCCGTCTGATTGCAATGATCAAACAGTCCAAAAAAAAACAAAAACTGTTTAAACAGCTGTTAACCCATCTCTCTCTCTCTCTCGCTGAAACTCCGACACCAACCCACCCCTTCCGGCGTTACTACCCCCTCCGGCGTCATCCCCTTCGGCAGCACCCTCCGACGTCACCCCTCTGGCAGCACCCTCCGGCGTCACCTCCCCCGATCGGAAGGCCCCCTCCGGCACCCCCCTTGACAATGGATCGCACTCGCCGGAGGTGGAGGTGCGAACAGGGTTGGTGCGATCGGCACCGGAGGAGAAATCGGCCCGAGGGGGAGTTGGTGCGATGGCGATTTCTCTGGCACCGGAGGAGAAATCGGCGCCGGAGGTGGAGGTGCAGTCGGAGTTGGTGCGATGGCGTTGGAGGAGGGGGGGACTGCGATCGGCTAGCCCCGGAGGAGGGGGGGACTGTGATCGGCAGGCACCGGAGGAGCGGGGGGGACTGCGATTGGCCGAAGAGGAGCCGGAGCCGGAGGAGGGAGGGTGGTCGGGGAGAGGGAGCCGGAGTCGGAGGTGGGGGTGCCGGAGCCGGAGTCGGAGGTGGGGGTGCCGGAGCCGGAGGAGGGAGGGTGGTCGGGGAGAGGGAGCCGGAGTCGGAGGTGGGGGTGCCGAAGCCGGAGGGGGGGAGCTGGAGCCGGAGGTGGAGGGTGGTCGGAGAGAGGGTGGTCGGGCTGCTGCTCGAGAGAGAGAGAGAGAGAGAGAGAGAGAGAGAGAAAGAAGGGTTGGGGTACAGCTGTTAAAAAGCTGAATTTTTTTTTTAAATGAACGGCTGGATGATGGCAATCGGATGGCTGCCGGTGACAGCCCATTTGAGCAAATGGGCTGTCAGCTCATACCCCGTATTCTCTCTCTCTCTCTCTCTCTCTCTCTATATATATATATATATATATATATATATATATATATATATATATATATATATATATATATATATATATATATGGGTCAGGATCGGATGACCCATCAAAATTTTGACCCATTAATAACCCAGCACCCTTTGAGGCACCTAGAGGTTTAAGAATGGGCTGATTTTTTGTAGACATGTTGTCTATGATATGTTGATCATCCTGACAAAAAATCAGCCCATTCTAAAACCTCTAGGTGCATCAAAGGGTGCTCTTCAAATCAACGGTTAAAATTGACAGTCAAAAACCGTTGATTTGAAGTGCGCATTTGATGCACCTAGAGGTTTTAGAATGGGCTGATTTTTTGTGAGGATGATCAACATACCATAGACAACATCCCTACAAAAAATCAGCCCATTCTATAACCTCTAAGTGCCTCAAAGGGTGCTGGGTTATTAATGGGTCAAAATTTGCTGGGTCATCCGATCCTGACCCTATATATATATATATATATATATATAGGGCCGATCCAGTGAGAAACCCCTTATTTGTGAAACCTTGTGCGAAACCCCTCTAGAGGTTTTAGAATTTGATGAAACTTGGTAGGCATACTACCTATGCCATGTTGATCATCCTTACAAAATTTCATCAAATTCTAAAACTTCTAGGGGCATCAAATTTGATAATCAAATTATCGGTTTTTATGAACGGTCGGTAAATCTTCTAACATTTTATGCCCCTAGATATTTTAGAATTTGATGAAATTTTGTGAGGATGATCAACATGGCATAGGTACTATGCCTACCAAGTTTCATCAAATTCTGAAACCTCTAGGAGGGTTTCGCACAAGGTTTCGCAAATAAGGGGTTTCTCACTGGATCGACCCTTTATATATATATATATATATATATATATATATATATATATATATATATATATATATATATATATATATATATATATATATATATATATATATATATAGGTCTATTAGGTTGCGCTGTGCGCTGCCCCGGAGGAAGTGCGTTGCGGAATGCCAGCCATCCATTAGAGGTCTGTTATCCGGGCCATCCATTAGATCCCTTACTCATATAGTAACCAATGATCCGGGCCGTCCATTAGATCCCGACGTACGGTTCGGATTAGATGGGGAGTTAAAGCAATGTTGTCCGTATTAAATGCCCGTATTAAAAATCCGTATTAAAAGCCCGCACTTAATGCGGACACCATTGTTTTAACTCTCAATCTAATTCGAACCGTACGTCGGGATCTAATGGACGGCCCGGATCATAGGTATATGAGTACGAGGCCATGAGTAAGAGTATCCCTCCCCATATATATATATATATATATATATATATATATATATATATATATATATATATATATATATATATATATATATATATATATATATATATATATATATATATATATATATATATATATATATATATATATATATATATATATATATATATATATATATATATATATATATAAAATAAGGGACGACGGTTGTGGGGGGGACAAATGAACTGAGACAAAGGAGCGGCTCAGATTTATGCAGAGGAAAGGGATAAACTGGGAGACAAATCACAGTCGTCCGTTTCTAGAAAAGGTTTTATTATGCAAAGACAAATATAGATATTATGAAGGGGTTTAGTGTAAATAATACAATTAAAGATTACACCTGTATCCGGGTTTCGAGGCACACCCTCACCGTTCACACACACTCTCTCTCTCTCTCTGCTGTGCGCCGCCCCTCTCCCTTTTCTCTCTCTCCCGCTCTCTCTCCCGTTAGATATCTCCATCTCTCTCTCTCTCTCTCCCGCCGGACGACATGGGCGCCAACGCCACCACCGACATCGAGTCGTTCGTCGCCGGAGACGCGAGAGGCCGATCTCTCTCTCTCTCTCTCTCTCTCTCTCTCTCTCTCTCTCTCTCTCCCCTGCTGTGCGCCCCCCCCCCCCTCAATCCCGATCTCACTCTCCCGATCTCTCTCCCCTGCTGTGCGCCCCCCCACCCCTCAATCCCGATCTCACTCTCCCGATCTCTCTCCCCTGCTGTGCGCCCCCCCCCAATCCCGATCTCTCTCTCTCCCCTACGGTGCGCCCCCCCTCAATCCCGATCTCTCTCTCTCTCTCTCTCTCTCTCTCTCTCTCTCTCTCTCTCTCTCTCTCTCTCTCCCCTGTTGTGCGCCCCCCTCCCCCTCAATCCCTATCTCTCTCTCGAACCCCCTCTCACCCCTTTTGTCTCCCCTGTTGTGCGCCCCCCCCCCCAATCCCGATCTCTCTCTCTCCCCTATGGTGCGGTGGTGGGATGGTGGTGATGGTGTCCGGGGTTGGAGATGGCGGTGGTAGTGACCTCTAAGCTCGGGCGGCAAGTAAGCCATTTCTCTCTCTCTCATTGTTTTTTTTTTTTTTTTTTGAAACAGGGCAGTGGATGGTGCGGTGGTGGTGGTCGTGGTGTTGATGTGGTGGTGGTGGGGTGGTGGTGGATCCTGTGGATGGTGCGGTGTGGTGGGGTGGTGGTGTTGATGTGGTGATGGTGGCCGGGGTGGTGTTTTTGTTTGTTTGTTTTTTTTTTTCCTTGAAACAGGGCAGTGGTGGTGTGGATGGTGCGGTGGTGGTGGTGGTGGGGTCGTGGTGGTGGCCGGTGGTGGTGGTGGAGGGGGGGTGCCGTGGTGGTGGTGTTGGTGTGGTGATGTTTTCATCGTCCCCTTTCCATCTCCTCTCTTTCTCACTGTGCTGATTTTTTCCTCTCTCTCTCTTATTGTTTGTTTTGTTTTTTTTTTCTCTTAAAACAGGACAGTGGATGGTGCGGTGGTGGGGTGGTGATATGGTGGTGGCCAGTGGTGGTGGTGGTGGTGATGTGGTGGGGGTGGTGCCGTGGTGGTGCTGATGTGGTGGTGGTGGATCCTGTGGATGGTGCGGTGGTGGGATGGTGGTGATGGTGGCCGGGGTTGGAGATGGTGGTGGTAGTGACCTCTAAGCTCGGGCGGCAAGTAAGCCCTCTCTCTCTCTCTCATTGTTTGTTTTGTTTTTTTTTTTTTGAAACAGGGCAGTGGATGGTGCGGTGGTGGTGGTCGTGGTGGTGGTGTGGTGGTGGTGGATCCTGTGGATGGTGCGGTGTGGTGGGGTGGTGGTGTTGATGTGGTGATAGTGGCCGGGGTGGTGTTTTTGTTTGTTTTTTTTCTTTTCTTGAAACAAGGCAGTGGTGGTGTGGATGGTGCGGTGGTGGTGGTGGCCGGTGGTGGTGGTGGTGGTGGTGGTGGAGGGGGGTGCCATGGTGGTGGTGTTGGTGTGGTGATGGTGGCCGGGGTGGTGGTGTGGATGGTGCGATGGTGGTGTTGACGAGAACCGGTCACCAATCTCAATAAGTAATCCCCCCCCTCTTTCTCTCTCTCTCTCTCTCTCTTATTCTTTCTTTTGTTTTTTTTGTTCTTGAAACATGGCGAGATATGAGAGGGATTTCTCAAAAAAATTCTGGTGTGGATGGTGCGGTGGTGGTGGTGTGATGGGGTGGGTTGGTGGTGTTGTATAGAAAGTTTATTTTATTGCAAAATTTTTGAATAATAGAGAATTAATGGGAGTGGTTCTTGAATGTTATTCACGATCAGGTTCCCGTCATCTGACCAGATGGATCACATTCCGCCTTAAGCTCCACCACCAGACCTTGAACCATAGTCAGACTAAAGCGTCTCAGGTTTGTACATAGTTCTTTTTTTTTCTTTTTAAAGGATAGTCTATTAAAAAACATTAACTGCATCAGTTTGTAGAGTATTTTTTTCTTATGAAAGGATAAAATCTATAAATCTTTTTAGTAGACAGTCTACAAATTGAAAAGTTTTTTTTTCTTTCATTAAATTCAAGATCCTCTTTTTCAAGAAAGTGGTTTCTCACATGTATTCATTTTCTCCTTTTTTTTTAAAAAAAAAAAAAAAGGTTGGGAAAGAGAGAAGGGACCACAAACACTAAGATGGACATCACTGTTTGCTCTCCTGTTGAGATCACCCCCACCTCATCTCCTCAGGTATCACACTCTCGCTGGCTCTCTATTGCTATCAACTCTATTTCTTAAAAAAAGTATAAAAAATAATATATTTATAAAAAAAAGGTACAAACTTCTTAAATTATTGAAAAAGTTATTACCAGTCTACTGTATAAAAAAAAAACCTAAATTACATTTTGCCCCCTTGAAGTTTAGCTCAAAAACACTTACCCCTGTAGTTTATTTTGTTCCAAATTGCACCCTAAAGTTTGAAATGTTAGCACAATACCCCCTTTTGTCAACTACCTTATTTCCTTATTTTGTAATTTTTATCTGATAAAAATTTAATTGAAGGGGGCAAAAAGTAGTTTTTAAAGTATAGGGGGGTTAAGTGTTTTTGAGCTAAACTTCAAGAGGGCTATTTTCAAGAGCTAAACTTCAAGGTGGATCACATTCCGCCTCAAGCTCCACCACCAGACCTTGAACCATAGTCGGACTAAAGCGTCTCTGGTTTGTACATAGTTCTTTTTTTTCTTTTTAAAGGATAGTCTATAAAAAAAAATTGACTGCATCAGTTTGTAGAGTTTTTTTCTTATGAAAGGATAAAATCTATAAATCTTTTTAGTAGACAGTCTACAAATTGAAAGTTTTTTTTTTCTTTCATTAAATTCAAGATCCTCTTTTTCAAGAAAGTGGTTTCTCACATGTATTCCTTTTCTTCTTTTTCTCATTATTTTTTTTTAAATATAGGGTTGGGAAAGAGAGAAGGGACCACAAAAACTGAGATGGACATCACTGTTTGCTATCCTGTTGAGATCACCCCACCTCATCTCCTCAGGTATCACACACTCTCGCTGGCTCTCTATTGCTATTCATCTCTATTTCTTAAAAAAAGTATAAATAATAATATATTTATAAAAAAAGGTACAAACTTCTTAAATTATTGAAAAAGGTATTACCAGTCTACTGTATAAAAAAAAAACCTAAATTACATTTTGCCCCCATGAAGTTTAGCTCAAAAACACTTACCCCCTGTAGTTTATTTTGTTCCAAATTGCACCCTAAAATTTGAAATGTTAGCACAATACCCCCTTTTGTCAACTACCTAATTTCCTCATTTTTTAATTTTTATCTGATAAAAATTTAATAGAAGGGGGCAGTAAATAGTTTTAAAAGTACAGGGGGTTAAGTGTTTTTGAGCTAAACTTCAAGAGGGCTATTTTTTTAAAGGCTACTTAACCCCCCTGTATTTTTTTAGGGGGCAATTGCACCCTAAAGTTTGAAATGTTAGCACAATACCCCCTTTTGTTAACTACTTAATTTCCTCATTTGGTAATTTTTATTTGTTAAAAACTAAATTGAAGGGGCAAAATGTAGTTTATAAGCTACAGGGGGCTTAAGAGTTTTTTATCCAATCTTTAGGGGGGCAAAGTATAATTTATTCTTTTTGAACCAATCAATTTTCTCGACTGTACAACCAGTGTAATTTTTATTTTTTTAAAGAGGGTTGCCCGTCTGTATAACAGATGGGGCAATTTTTTTTAAAAAAATAAGCTACTCTCCTGTACAATAGGCGGGGTTAAAAAAAATAATGGATCGCCTATACAATAGGCGGGTAACGTATTTTTCAATAATTTAAGAAGTTTTGTAGGCTCATATAGGCTCATGTAGGCTTATACAGGCTCTGTTAGGTTTTCTATTTTTCAAATTAGGATAATGCCAAAGTGCTAGAGTTCAAAATTGGGGCAAAATCAGAAAGCTAGCAATAGGTGAGATTCATAGGTGCTGTTGGAGGTGGTGGAATATTCCCAATAATGAAGAATGGGAGTGGGATATTCTTAAGGTTATTTTAAGTTTCTATCATTGGATCCTTTATTCACTAAGTTATTTTAAATTTTTATCATTGGATCCTTTATTCTTAAGGTTTCCTTTGAATCGGAGTGGGATATTCAACTCATTCAGGTTGTGAATTACTACTTTCACTTATCCTTCTCCATTTTCTATTTCATTTTTTTGTACTCTTAGTTTTTTGAAAAATTGAAGTGGGGTTTTTAGGTAGGATGTCGAAGATAAAGGGATAAGATTGAAGTGGGGTTTTTAGGTAGGATGTCGAAGATAAAATTGAAGTGGGGTTTTTAGGTACCAAATTTTGTCAACCCAGCTATATGTAGATGCCCTCATTGAATATGGGCGCCAACACTGAATGTTGGAGTCGTTGACTGTGTTTTGCCATACTCAGTAGAGATTCATTTCATAGCGCCAGTCATCCTTGGCAAAAAGATCGTGTGAGTGTGTAGTTATTCTTTGGATGCGTCGCCTTGAGTAATTGGATAAGCTTCAGGGAGCCAAACTCAAATCAAACTGAAATCAGATCCCCCTTCCTTTATGTTGTTGCCAGCGCATTTCTGGGCCGAGCCGGAATTCTTTATTATGAAATGAGATAAATGGGACAGAACATTTGGGTTCGGGGGTTGGGGGGGCGGGGTAGGCGGTGGTTGTTCGCTTCTTGCGTGCCAACAGGTGTCTTGCCGTCGAAGACGGTCCGTTGCATTGTTGACAGGTGTATTGCCGTCGAAGGCGGGGCCCGCTGTAGTGCCGACAGGTAAGTGTTTTCTTACAATCAGGGTAGATATAAATAGAAGCCTATGATGAAAAATAAGAAAATGAAACTAAGAGAAGAAAAGTAATGCATATAACTTGAACTGGACTGTGAACACTTAAGATAACTTAAAATGGCATATATAACCAACCCAAACTCTACCCGTTTAATAGACGGGTCAAAATCCTGTATTAAGATAACTTGAAATGGCTCCAAGTAGTAATATCTATCGTTTGATAATCATTCTGCTTCAATTTTCTTAGCTCATATTTGACACCTTTCTTCCCAAACATGGCAGGGATGAAACCCCTTGGGTCTGCTGGTTCATGATCAAGACTGATAGAGAGTAATTGTCACAACACCGAAGTAGAAAAAGTAAAAGGAGGTGACAAACAGAGCTGGTGTGGAGCCTAATGGGAGGCTGAAGGAAATGGTGACGAGATGATGGTGTAGACCTTCTTGCATCCGAGCCGGGTGTCGATCCCGCCGAGGGCTACACAGAAGATGCCGTTGTTGACATTATTAGTTAGCATGACGGGCTTTTGTTTTATTTACTATCAGTTGGAAGAAAAACATTGTCAAGACCTTTCGCGATTTGGAGTAATAGAAATGCATAGGTTGACAATTCTGTAATGAAATGCTTGAGTCTGTTTGTACAAATTGAATTCTTAGAGCTTTGACTGTGTACAATATGTGTAGGTTGGTAATTCTACAATGCATGTGTACATTATGTATATGTAGGTAATTTTGCAATACAATAATAGAGGAGCATACCAAGAGGACGTATTGTCCCTCCTTCTCCAGCAAACTCTATCTTCTTTCAAGAGTGTGCTGCCGGCTTCTGTCCAGCTTGCCGCCTCACCTAAATCGGTGATATTTGATCCCAAGATCAAGAGGTAGGTACCAGTATAACAATGTACAATGTAGGTCTTTGTAAACCAATCAATCTTGCCCAATTTGCCCTTATCTTGATATGTGTCCATGTATAATTTTAGGTTTTGATTTTGAATCATGCTGAGATATAGGGTTGACAAGATATATGGTGGTTACATGCTCGATTAAAAAAACTAATTTTACCTCGAATAAAATTTGTTTTTTCAATCTTCATTTCATATTGGCCTTCATGTTGGTATCGATTTTTGTTCTGTGATGATTTTCTGCTTTCAGTTGTGATAATTTTCTCTTCATATCAAAATTCTCTTTGTAGCAAATTGGGCTTCTCTTTATAATTGTTTTTATTATGAAGCATGTCAAACATAAATTTTGATTTTTATGCATAGTCGATCGAATAGATTTTTTTTTTGTGGTTTTTTGACCAAACGATGGTTGATGGTGGCGGCGGGGCTGCACCGTTATTTTTTTTTTTGGGAGTTGAACTAAAAAGGACAAACATATATAAATATACACCAATTAGGAATCAGGACCTGTCCTCAAAGTATATATGAAATAGGATCAAAAGGTTGTTTCATAAATAAGGAGATGGTTAGTAATACTGCAAAATTACTAATATACCCTGATGTTAATTAATCCATTGCAAGCGGGTGTATTCCCATCGACGGTCCTGATACGATGTGGACCCTCCGATATGGCAAGTTGTAATAGTTGCTGATTAAGAGGAGATCGATTTAACCCCGACATGGGCGTGTGTTGACAACGTTCGAAGAGAAGAAGAAGCAGTAGCCAACATTAAAATATTGTAACCTCTTTTGAAATATTGTCACTGGCCTCAAAATATTTTGTTTCACCCTTGAATTATTGTCACCTCCTGTGAAATATTATCGTCACCCTCAAAATATTTTTCACCGCTTTCGAAATCTTTTCCGTGACCTCGGGCACGGGGTTTTCACTAGTATATATATAGGGAACGAATCGGCAGACACCTATTTTGCACTGAATTTGTTACATTGCTCATTCACCATTGGATCGCAGCTGATCCAACGGTGACTAGGTAGCATATAGTTGCCCGATTATAGTACAGCCCTTGAGCGGTAGGCCCTCTGTCGCCGCTCCCGAGTTGCAGCCCTTTCACGGATCTGTGCACCGCCGCCGGCAACCGTCGAGGCGATGTCCCACGACTCGAAAGTGAAGAAGGCGACGAGGCGGCTGATCGCCTCGCACTCCTCCGGCGTGAAGATCCGCCACCACCAGACTGACCCGTAGTCGAGGCCCAGTGCCATGTAGATCTCGTCCCTCAACGACGGGGACCCCAACCGGCCGGTGAGTGCGGTGTCAGCCCTTTCACGGATCTGTGCACCGCCGCGGGCAACCGTCGAGGCGACACCCCATGACTCGAAGGTGAAGAATGCGACGAGGCGGCCTTCAGCTTTGATCCCTCTTTCGAATCATGATTTCGATCGTCGCCACCAGACACGCCTCGACAAAGATCTGCAGCCCCCGAGCACCAGGCCCTCCATCACTACCATCCTTCACCGCTCCCGAGTTGCAGCCCCTTCACGAATCTGTGCAGCCCCCAATCGCCTCTGGCCAAGATCTGCAGCAACCCGATCGGGGCTCTGCTTTCACCCTTTGATCCCTCTTTCAAATCATGATTTTGATCGATACTTCAATTAAAAATCCACTCAAGTATGATCCCTTTGCTGACCTTCAATTTTGCATCAAATCATAATTTGATGATTTTATTTTTGTAATTGTAGATCTCGTCCCTCAACGATGGGGACACCAACCGATAGGTGAGCATGGTGTCAGCGAGGGCTACGGTGCCCTCTTAGCGGACGGATCTGGCTCGCGCCCTCTTGATGACGACTCGGTGATGATAGTGGTCATGGGTGTGGGGGGAAATTTCCGAGCCGCCTTGATCGGGAACCCTGCCCCACAGCCTTGATTGAATATGGACGGTTTGTAGAGTTAGAGAGATGGGAGAATAGATAGAGAGAGTAAAGAGTGATGACACAAGGATTGGTGACGGAGTTCGGTCTTACGACCTACGTCTCTGGGCGAGAGGTCCCACCTGATCTTCACTATAATTTGAGTAAATAATGGGTGAGCATTCTCTTGACAGGCCAAGAGAAGCTTCGTACAGTGGGGTTGCACGGAGCAACTAGAAGAGAACAAGAAGGGGAGAATTGAGCTCTAGCACTTGCTCTGGAATCCTCCTCCTCTGATTGAATGACCAACCCCATTCCTGGACGCCTTGGGGGTCCTTTTATAGCATAGGCATGTGCCCAATATAGCAGTGATGATGTGACGATGATGATGTGGCACTGGTTCTGGGCCTCCTTGCTGGGCCCTTATTGGGCCATTATTCGGGCCCAATAAGGGGGAGGGCTTGATCTGCAAGCCCTGTAGAGTGGGCTCATGTGCCCGGGCGGGCTTACCCACTTGGGCCGTTACGCGGGCCCATGCCGCTCTGATCCGGTCTGGTACAATTTTTGCACCCACAGTTACCCCCTCCCAGTCGGGTCAAGACCCCCTAGGTCGGCTGGGATTCCATAGTGCAAACGCCTTGTGGTGCGAGCCAAAAAGGTCTCGGTTTTGTATGTGGATGTTCCCGAGAAATTAGTATGTTTCCCGACCAAGAGGACGCCGAGACCCCTTTTCCTTCTGCCGAAGCCGAGACCCTTTTGGTGTGAGCCAAAAAGTCTCGATTTTGCGAGTGGGCGTTTTAGAGAAAGCAGTGTGTTTCTCGACCGAGAGGACGTCAAGACTCCTTTGCCTTCTGCCGACGTCGAGACTCTTTTGGTGCGAGCCAAAAGTCTTAGTTTTGCAAGTGGGCGTTTCAGAGAAATCAGTGTGTTTCCCGACCGAGAGGACGCCAAGACTCCTTTGCCTTCTGCCGACGTCGGGACTCTTTTAGTGCAAGCCAAAAAGTCTCGGTTTTGCAAGTGGGCGTTTCAGAGAAAGCAGTGCATTTCCCGACCGAGAGGACGCCGAGACTCCTTTGCCTTCTGCCGACGCCGAGACTCTTTTGGTGCGAGCCAAAAAGTCTCGGTTTTGCAAGTGGGCGTTTCAGAGAAAGCAATGCGTTTCCCGACCGAGAGGACGCCGAGACTCCTTTGCCTTCTGCAGACGCCGAGACTCTTTTGGTGCGAGCCAAAAAGTCTCGGTTTTGCAAGTAGGCGTTTCAGAGAAAGCAATGTGTTTTCCGACCGAGAGGACGCCGAGACTCCTTTGCCTTCTACCGACGCCGAGACTCTTTTGGTGCGAGCCAAAAGTCTCGGTTTTGCAAGTGGACATTTCAGAGAAAGCAGTGCGTTTCCTGACCGAGAGGACGCCGAGACTCCTTTGCCTTATGCCAACGCCGAGACTCTTTGGTGCGAGCCAAAAGTCTCGGTTTTGCAAGTGGGCATTTCAGAGAAAGCAGTGCGTTTTCCGACCGAGAGGACGCCGAGACTCCTTTGCCTTCTGCCGACGCCGAGACCCTTTTGGTGCGAGCCAAAAAGTCTCGGTTTTGCGAGGTGGCGTTCACAACCCACTCTTTTTCTTTGTTGCTGTACGGGGTGAAGAAGGAAGGTGGGGAGGTACAGTAAAGCATGATGCCGTCGGAGCGCATGTCGGTCATTGACGGCTCAAGCCATCTCCGGGGCTTCCTTAAGACGTGGGGGGGGGGGGGGGGAGGACGGCATCCACCAGTCACGCTTCTCGCTTGCATTGGCATCTGCTCTCGCTGAGGAGAAGTATGTCCCGGATGAGACCGAGCACGATCTAGAACTCAGAGTTGTCTGTGGACGTTGGGTCCGGCACCTCGCTTGTCTTCTTGTACTTTTCCTTGGTCTTGACCCCCTTATGTATGAGGAGAATGGTGTCTCCCCCGTCGTCGACAATGTGATTCGACCCACCGCCGGTGCACCAGTCGAGGCAGCGCTTAATGCACCACTAGTACTCCTGGAAGGTCTCACCCTTCCAGGCGAAGATAGCGGCGGGGTCATGGGCGATGGTGGTAGCAGTGTGATCCTTGGTGGGGAAGATGTTGCATGGGTTCCAGCGGACCCCGGCACTGAGGGCAGTAGGGCTCTCGATGAGGATGGTTGTCTAGACGGTCATGTGAAGGGATCCGGTGATCCGAGCATCCTTGAAGGGCTGCGAGAGTCGCGATCGGTGCGGCACGACATAGGGCCTGGCATCTCGACCTTGGCGAGCTCGATCTCGAGGCGTTGGCCTGAAAACATGCCCTTCACCTCGCACTCCCATCCGGAGTTCGACTTCTCCACCAATAGAGCTATCTAGCTCTTCACAGATCTGGGGTTTGATTGCAGGTTGGGAGGCGGGGCTGCGAGGGGAGCGCGCATAGGGGGAGTCGGGTCGTGCTGGGCGGACTTCCGTTCGCAGCCCTTCCATGGCATCCCGAGGGAGGATTGGGCTGGCTGCGAGGGGCACACGGTCGTGCAGATGATCGGCTTCCGAGCAGGCGAGGTTACAAGGCAAGGTGTCGATGAACTGAGGACGGGAGATAGAAGAGATCCCGTGAGAAGAGGGAGGCAGCCGATCGGGATCGCGGGTCGGATCGGGGGCGGTTGACGTGGATGAGTTGGCCCAGTTGGGGGCGGCTGCATCCTACGGCGTCGACTTCGCAATCCGAGAGGGAGACGTAGGTGGAGTTGAAGGAGTTCTTTTTGTTGGTGCTGCTTTGTTTTTTTTTTGTGCTCTGGTTTGGGTAGATAGCAGCAACGGCAGCGGCAGCGTGGAGGTCGGCGGGCAGCGGCGGCGGGTCGCGGGACAGCGGGGTGCGGTCGGCGGTTGGTCGCGGGCCGAGGGGCTGGCTCCTATCGGTCTCTGGTTTGGGTGGATAGCAACAACGGCAGCGGCAGCGTGGAGGTCGACGGGCAGGCGGCGGGTCGCAGCACAGCGGGGTGCGGTCGGCGGTTGGTCGCGGGCCGAGGGGCTGGCCCCGATCGGGTCGGAGAGGTGAGCTGCGGGCGGCCCTCCCGACTGGATCGCCCTCTCTCTCTTTCCTTCTATTCCCCTTTCTTTCCTTTCTTTGATGAGAGAGCAGCACTCTTTCTCTTTCCTCTCTTTCCTTACTCTCTTTTTCTTTTCTTTGCTTTCGGTCCGAGAGAGCAGCTTCTCCCTCTCTCTCTTTGCTTTGGGCTTTGGTGAGAGACCCAGCCTCTCTCTCTCTCTCTCTCTTTACTTTGGACTTCGGTGACAGAGGAGGCTTCTCTCTCTTCTCTCTCTCTTTGCTTTCTTTCTCCACACGTGACGGGTTCGGCACTTTCCTCCCTTTTTTGTTTTTTTTTGAAATCGAGAGGAGCGTTGCTATAGAATCCAAGAACCCCCCCCCCCCTTTCTCAGTTTTGACAAAACCGAGGGGGGGGGGGTTTCGTGTTGATGTCGATACGCCCTCCTTCTCAGTTTTCTGACAAAACCGAGAGGTGGACTGTTGTTGACGCCGACACACCCCCCCCCCCTCTCGGTTTTTTGACGAAACCGAGGGGTGGGCTGCTAATGACGTGCCGTCGTCCCTTCCCCACTCGGTTTTTTATGCGAAACCGAGGGGGGCTGCTTGTTGATGCTGGCACGCCCCCCTTTCTCGGTTTTCTGACGGGACCGAGGGGTAGGCTGCTAATGACGTGCCGACACACCTCCATCTCGGTTTTCTGACGAAACCGAGGGGTGGGCTGCTTGTTGACGCCGACACACCCCCCATCTCAGTTTTCTGACAAAACCGAGGGGTGGGCTGCTTGTTGATGCCGACACACCCCCCCACGTCTTAAGGAAGCCCCGGAGATGGCTTGAGCCGTCAATGACCGACATGCGCTCCAACGGTATCATGCTTTACTGTACCTCCCCACCTTCCTTCTTCACCCCGTACAGCAACAAATAAAAAGACGTCTCAGTGTCGGCAGAAGGCAAAGGAGTCTCGGCGTCCTCTCGGTCGGGAAACGCACTGCTTTCTCTGAAACTTCCACAGACGGTGCCAAAGATTATGGGGGGAAATTTCCGAGCCGCCTTGATCGGGAACCCTGCCCCACAGCCTTGATTGAATATGGACGGTTTGTAGAGTTAGAGAGATGGAAGAATAGATAAAGAGAGTAAAGAGTGATGACACAAGGATTGGTGACGGAGTTCGGTCTTACGACCTACGTCTCCGGGCGAGAGGTTCCACCTGATCTTCACTATAATTTGAGTAAATAATGGGTGAGCATTTTCTTGACAGGCCAAGAGAAGCTTCGTACAGTGGGGTTGCGTGGAGCAACTAGAAGAGAACAAGAAGGGGAGAATTGAGCTCTAGCACTTGCTCTGGAATCCTCCTCCTCTGATTGAATGACCAACCCCATTCCTGGATGCCTTGGGGGTCCTTTTATAGCATAGGCATGTGCCCAATATGACAGTGATGATGTGGCGATGATGACGTGGCACTGGTTCTGTGCCTCCTTGCTGGGTCCTTATTGGGCTGTTGTTCGGGCCCAATAAGGGGGAGGGCTTGATCTGCAAGTCCTATAGAGTGGGCCCATGAGCCCGGGCGGGCTTACCCACTTGGGCCGTTGCGCGGGCCCATGCCACTCTGATCCGGTCTGGTACAATTTTTGCACCCACAATGGGGAAGAAGAGAAGGGTGTAATATTTGTTTGACCTCAATCTCTGTTTCACCTCTGATCTACTGTGTTTCACCTCTGATATACTCGGTGATGATAGTGGTCAATATTGTTTGATGTGTTCCCATTTTTTGATCTTTTTTAGATTCCTCCATTTACCTTTATTTTTATGATGTAAAATGTTCCCATTTTCCTGTTGTTCTTCAGGAGAGAGGACTTTCCTTATGGTCCTGTGTTCCCGGAAAGAGAGACGAGCTGGTCGAGCTAGCAGGGAGTGCAACAGTGCCACAGATATTCTTCAAACAAAAAATATGGTCCTGAACTTGCTGAGGGTAGAGAGTTTGAGAGGAGGTTGAGGGAGATGACTGGGCGGCTGTGCCCAGAGGCGTGCCAAGTTTTTAGCCGTCATACAATTGTATTATCTGGATCCTTTCCAACTTAAGCTAAGATGCAAAACTGCATATATAATTAAAAAATGATAGATTTTTCGAACTTGGATTGAGTTGCATCTCCTGTTGCTGGGATTTTAGATTAATTCAAATGATTTAAAAATTTTGTTCTTGCTCTATAACATATAATACAGAATGGCCTACAGTGGAAATCTCTAATCAACATGGGAGATACAAGAAATGAGACATTGATCAGCATCACCTCTTTATTCCATCTGTGTGTGTGTTGCCTTCATCATTCACACAAATCTGAGGTACATTCACATCAACTACCCAAATCCTTAGCATGAGTTCCAGCACTCTAACAGCTAAGTCCCTGATACCCCACAATCACAATACTAGTCTCATTATCTTGGGCCTTGCAGACTTCTACTATGTGCATAGTTCAGGACCCTTGTATTAATGAAAAGCTCAGATTTAGAAAAAATCAACTCATATGGTTGTATTTCTCTAATCATCAGACAAGATTATAGACACGAGTTGTTATAACATATACAAACAATGTAGCAGAAAATCAACTCCTTCAATGTAACAAAAACAAAGTTTTTATAAAATCAGCCAATTTTGGATTACACACTAATACAATTTCATTAAAATTCAATCAGAGCAGCCATTGCATCTCCATTTTGTACAAAATGCTTCCATTGCGAGGCTTCTCAAAAATGCAACTTCTCCCCGGATTTTAAGCTCGTGTTTGTTGTCTGAAAATCAAGTTCCACCCACTTTAAAACCTTCTCCTTTCTAAAATGCTGATATTGTTACCTGAAATTCAAAGAGAGTATTAGACTTTAAGATTCATACCAAAAATTATTGAGAGAAAGAGATAAGAGACGTGAAACTACAAGAGGTCACCATATAATAGATGATTATCAATCAGGTAGACAATACAAGGATGAAGGGATATTCAATCACCTGATGACAAAGAAGATAAATTATATTCAATGACAGGCCAGAATAAAGTTCGAGGACTGAAAAAAAAAAAAAACCTATGTCACTGTCCGTATCCCGACCCAACCCTTGTATATCCTCATTCACTAAAAGTTTGAAGAGAAAATGGCAATGAGTCCTTTGTTATGTAAACAAAATACTATCTTAGAAGACAAGAGAAAGATAGTTCACTTACAGTGGTTGCTTGACTCATGTTTTTTTCTATTTGGATTTGAAGGACAAATTCGTTTGTCATGTCCCAACATCTGGCATAAGGCACATTTTCTTTTCTTCTTATTTAAAGCTAACTCGATACCACTTTTGATTCTGCCGGAGTTGTGAACTTTTTCTTTCCCCTTCCCATCCTTCTTCCTACCCTTGGTTTGTGAGATATTCGGGTTCAAAAGTAACACTTGAGACAACGAAGGCTCGAAAACATTGGTAGGAGGATCGGAAATATTTTCATTCAATTCGGAATGATGACTGATAGTCATAAAATGCTGTAACTTTTTGGACAACTCAACTATACCATCCATGTACAGTTTGTATGCATCAGCTGAAGGTGCTACATAGCAGGCCAATTTAGTAGATTCTTGGCACATGTGGTTAAGTCTCAATGCCTCTGACTGCTCATTGCCATTATCTTTCAACAATCCTTCTAAATCCATGGTTCTGAATTTGTTTGCCTCTTGCCTCCATTTTGGAAGAATGAAATGCTTGGGAATCATATCAATATCTAGACGAGCAAATACTTTCAAAATGTGCTTACAAACTATTCCAACAAACTCAAAATTTTTGCATTCACACGTGCCCTTATGAGTTTGCAAATTCAACTTCACCACAAACTCTTCAGGTTCACCAACTTTTGTTTGCACTCGGTATATGTGATATTCATTGTCATGACCCCCTATTCAACTTTGTATCGATTTACTTGGCTCCACTCCTTTTTGAATTTATTGAAAATGTTTCTAGTAAATACTTTTTGTTTGGGGGATTTTTCGCTGGTCCATGCGGGCTGCCTGCAAGACAAAGAAAAAGCGTGAGAACGGCTGGCTCCCTTAGGAGCGCAGACCCTCCGACGCTCAAGTCAGTCTTAAGTGCACAACGGCGAGCTGTTGTATACCAAAGTGGTAGGGAAAAGGGTTTCCAACCTGTACTCTGGAGCCTGGGGGTGAGCATTTATAGACACTAGCGACCTACCGCTGCCCGACACGTGAAGATTCTTTCCAGAGCCTTCTAGACCCCCACGTTCTGGCTCGCGTGGGTCTCTGACAGTCCTTGGTACTCACGCCCTGACATTCTGTCGTCAAGCCTGCCAAGCGGTTTAAGTGGGGGAGAGCATCTTTCTTGTCACTGCCAGGTGGCTATTCTGGAATGTTCAAGTCTGGGAGATCCCAAAACTAACTCTGACGGGTTTCCGTGGACTACAATCATCCACGTAGCTTTAGTAGGGTTTCGACGCCTGGCAGCCTTTCAGGCTACTATATTGTGGGCGACCTCAGGTGGGAAGCCAGGGCGAGCTCACCCTCCGTTGCTCCGTCCTTTCCTCCATATCTATCAAGAGTCGGACCTCGCAGGCGCCCTCCGTTGCTCCGTCCTTTCCTCCATATCTATCAAGAGTCGGACCTCGCAGGAGCGACCTCTTCGATAAACAGGGGTCTGGGCGAGCTTGGGTGAGCTCCTGAGCGAGCTGGGCAAGCTCCTGAGCGAGCTCCTGAGCGAGCATGGGCGAGCTCCTGCACGAGCTAGGGGCGTCTCTGGTGCCTGTGTCTTTGTATGCATGACGGTCTAACTTCCGCTGCCACTACCAGTGAACTCTCGTGCGAGCTTGGCGAGATCTTGTGCGAGCTTGATTAAGCTCTTGAGCGAGCTTGGGCGAGCTCCTGGACGAGCTTGATCGAGCTCCTGGGCGAGCTCTTTGCCTAGGGCCCCTTCAGCCCAATGTGGATCTCGCTCCCTGTCAAGATGATTTGGTGAGCACGGGGGGGGGGGGGGGGGGGGGGGGCGAACTCCTGGGGGGTTTCGCTACCCCCAACACTTTTGATGCATGGTTTAGAATGAACTCGCCATCATGGACAATACGATAGTTATGTTCAGTCTCAAAGTCTTCATCACTTTCTCTTTTTACAATTTTCTTCAGTGCTTGCTCATACTTGACAATAAATTCTCTAAGATTTGTCATTGACATGATGAATGCATCAAAGAATGCATTAATCCCCTCACTACGACCGGTAGTATTCATTCCAGCAAAGAAAGTGTCACGATTATATATAGGCACCCAAGAAAAACGTATATTATAGAGTTGTTGAAGCCATTCATTGTTCTCTAATCCATTATCGAGAACCAAACATTTCCACTTTTCTTCAAAATCATCTATTTTGTATGTTGACTAAATGCATTTCTTCATCTCATTCTTGAATTTTGACTTCTTGTAATACACTTGTGTAAGCTTTTCAACAAATTTCTTCTTTAAACTGTGGCGGGTGTTGGGAAACACTCGAGAAATTGCTACCTTCATTGCCAAATCTTGGTCAGTGATGATAGAAATTGGATGACGCCCTCCTATAGCTTCAAGCCACGTCTCAAATAGCCAAATAAATGTCACCTCTATTTTATCTTGCAATAATGCGCATCCGAACTGTATGGATTGAAAGTGATGGTTAACACCTGTAAATGGTGCGAAAGGCATATCGTACTTGTTCGTCCGATATGTTGTGTCAAATGTAACATCCCCAAAATATTGATATGCCATTCGTGATCTAGAGTCCACCCAAAAGAAATTAGCTGCTCTCCTATCTTTATCACATTAAATTGCATAGAAGAAATGTGGATTCTCTGCTTGTTTTTTTCTAAAGAAAGTGAGAACAGACTGTGCATCCCCGCCTTCTAGCTCTCTGTGTCTGACATTTCTTAAGTGGTTGTAACAATATCTATTATCGAAACCGATGTGTGCACTGTCAAGACTTGAGGGAATTTTTCCAACCCTCGAGTTTTCCCTATGAAAAATTTCAGTCAAATCTTTGGCAGCTTTAGGCATGTATTTGTTTGATTTCATTTTAATCCTCCTGCTCGGGGTAACTACTTTGTGGTTATGAATGTCATTAAAAACTGACACTTTCCATTTTCCAGTCCATTTGTCAAGCAAAACGCGCAAACTTGCATTGCACCCATCTTTGACTGTTGAACAATTTCTACCTCTTTTCTTCGAATTTTCTTCCTCTTGTAGTCTCTTATCTGTTTCTTCCCTAGCCTTTTCTTCCTGTACCTTGGAGGCAACTTTTTCTTGATGTTTGTATACAAAATGTTTGATAGTAACCTCATTTGAACGTGACCGCGTCTTACCCGAGGATCGTGTGCTAATCCAAAATCCTTCTTGTCGACCATATTCTTCATAATAGTTTCTTGTTTCTTCCGTTGTTTCAAACAACATCCCTACATAGGGTGTTTTTACTTTTCCAATGGCTTTCTGTGAAGATTCGGATGTGCCTAAATCTTCAACATCATCTGAATATCCTTCCCCATCAGATCTTCTGGTGGTAGCCTCAAAGTCTTCAACCCCCACCATTATGGAATCTTCAAAGTCTAGCACACCCACCATTATTGAATCTTCAAAGTCTCCCATACTCGGCATCACAGATTCTTCAATCAGACAGCAAATATCATGCAATTACCTAGTCATATAGATTTATCACACAAATTAAACAAGTGGAGATTGCATGTCTTAAATTACAAAATAATCAACACATACTAAATAAATTCTTAAACATTAACAAACAACTTAATATGTCTTAGAAACTAACAACGATCACCCAAAACTAATAACTTATAAGTATCATGGAGTCTCCTTGCATCCTTGGCATGAGGAGATAATATGAAATGTTTCTCAAAAGAAACCAACTAACAGATCCCACTAATGACTTTATTTTCCTAATAAAATTTAGGCATCAAAACTCTTTCTTTCTCTACTACACTTTCACTCTCTCTCTTTCTCCCTCTTTCTCTCACTCCCCTCGCCCTGCACCCATGCCCGGCCACCACCGCAGCCACCACCTTCTCCACCTCCGGCAGCCCAACCACCAACCACAGCCCACCATGTCCTCCTTCCACCTACGGCAGCCCAACCACCAACCACAACCCAGCATCTCCTCCTTCCACCACTGCACAACCACCAGCACCACCTCCTTCTTCTCCCCGACTCCGACCAACCTTCACCACTCACTCTCTCCCCCCTAACCCAAACTCTCTCCCTCTCACTTTCTCTCTCTATTGTTGTCTCTCTCTATACCGTTTCTCTCTCACACATGAGCCATCTCTCTCTAACCCACTCTCACTCTCTCTCCTTCTCTCACTTTCTCTCACCTACAATTGGAATTTCTGAATCTCAAAACAAATGCAAAGTTGACAATCCAACAATTACAGAAATAAAATCATCAAATTATGATTTGATGCAAAATTGAAGGTCAGCAAAGTAATCATACTTGAGTGGCTTTTTAATTGAAGTATCGATCAAAATCATGATTCGAAAGAGGGATCAAAGGGTGAAAGCAGAGCCCCGATCGGGTTGCTGTAGATCTTGGCCAGAGGCGATTGGGGGCAACCATGGAACAAAAAATCGATATATTTCGCGAAATATCGCAAAATATATCGGAAAAATGAAACCCCGATACGAAATATGACCTGCAATCTCGAGCATAATTGAAAATGTCAAAATATCGAGCAATTTCGCGAAATATCGCGATATTTCCACGAAATATTTCCATCACCACGAAATATCGCGATATTTCCACGAAATATTTCCATCTCCACGAAATATCGCGATATTTTATAGAAATTTCGCAAAAATTTTGAAAAATTTCGCGAAATTTATCCGAAATTCTGTGACTGACTGGTTATAAAAGGGGACTGGGGGGCCTGGTTCTCAGCAGCTTATTTACATATAATAACATTTAAGTAAATGTCGTTTTACTTAATTTTTATTTTCTCCATTTACTTTAAGTTATTATATGTAAATAAGCAAATACCCCCCCATTTGATTTCAATAAAAATATCAAAAAAATCAAAAAACAAAGGAATCAAAAAGTAAACTTTCAATTTTAGTAGGAGAAAACAGTTTTTATGGATTTTTATAAAATCTACATGGTGAGAAAAGTGATTAAATCAACTCCTTTTTAGCTCAAAAAATTCCACAAGATGTAGAAGTACGAGTACATCTAGAAAACCATGGTCCGTCTTAGGAAATTTTGAATGAATAAAAACTTTTCTATATAAAAACTCGTTTTTTCAGACTTAGTAAAAAAACAGTGTTTCACATTTCAGCATAATTTTTACACAATTTCAAATTTGCATAACTTTCTTGTTTTAAGTCCGCTTTCAAAATCGTTTGAAACATTATTTTAACAATCAACTAATCTTTATTTCCTAAATATTTTTATCCAAAAAAAGGATTAAAAAATATTTGAAAAATATATATCAAAACCGAACTAAATAAGATTGCACAACACTCACAGACTTAATACATTGAATACATATTATGTGAAGCTCTACACCCCTTGATAGGGTACACATATTATGTGAGTGTTCCAAAGTGTGTATCTATACTTGGTTTATGACTATCCGGAGTTTCATTAAAAAATTCCATCAAAAAATCAATATTTCCACCATTTCTACAAAATTGCAATATTTCCACACTGTCGAAATATTTCCACGAAATATTTCCATATCCAGAAGGTCGAAATTTCCACCGAAATGGAGATTTCGAACCTTGGGGGCAACACAGATTCGTGAAAGGGCTGCAACTCGGGAGCGGTGAAGGATGGCAGTGATGGAGGGCCTGGTGCTCGGGGGCTGCAGATCTTTGCCGAGGCGTGTCCGGTGGCGACGATCGAAATCGTGATTCGAAAGAGGGATCAAGGGTGAAGGCCGCCTCATCGCCTTCTTCACCTTCGAGTCGTGGGGCGTCGCCTCGACGGTTGCCGGCAGCGGTGCACAGATCCATGAAAGGGCTGACACTGCGCTCACTGGCCGGTTGGGGTCCCCGTCGTTGAGGGACGAGATCTACGTGGCATTGGGCCTCGGGTACGGGTCGGTCCGGTGGTGGGGGATCTTCACGCCGAAGGAGTGCGAGGTGATCAGTCGCCTCGTCACCTTCTTCACCTTCAAGTCGTGGGGCGTCGCATTGACGGTTGCCGGCGGCGATGCACAGATCCGTGAAAGGGCTGCAACTCGGGAGCGGTGACAGAGGGCCTGCCGCTCAGGGGCTGTACTATATCGGGCAACTATATGCTACCTAGTCACCGTTGGATCAGTTGCGATCCAACAGTGAATGAGCAATGTAACAAATTCAGTGCAAAATAGGTGTCTGCCGATCCGTTCCCATATATATATATATATATATATATATATATATATATATATATATATATATATATATATATATATATATATATATATATATATATATATAGGATAACAATCCAGTGAGATAACTCTTTTATGAGATACTTGTGAGAAATCTATCTAGAGGTTTTAGAATTTGATAAAAATTGGTGGGCATGCTCTTTATGGCAAGTTGATCATCCTCACAAAAAAATCATCAAATTTGAAAATCTCTAGAGGCATCAAATACATAATTCAAATTAGTAGTTTTAATGGACGGTCGATAAATTTTGTAACATTTGATACCCTTAGAGGTTTTAGAATTTGATGAATTTTTGTGAGGATGATCAACTTGCCATAGAGAGCATGCCCACCAATTTTCATCAAATTCTAAACCCTCTAGATAGGTTCTCACAAGGTATCTCATTATCTCATTGGATCGCTACTCTCTCTCTCTCTCTCTCTCTCTCTCTCTATATATATATATATATATATATATATATATAGAGAGAGAGAGAGAGAGAGAGGAATGATAGGCTGCGGCGTGCGGTACCCGGCCTGATAAATGCGGTGGCAAAATCTGGCCGTCCGATCGCGCGGATCGGCTGCTAACTGCCCGCAAACCTCCCGCCCGTCTGATCATCTGTACAGACCGTCCGATCCCGTATAAATCCAGTAGCTCGGTGTGTTTCTATGATGATTTGATTCCCATCCGTTCGATCGATGGGAATCCAACGGACTAAAGGGATTTTCGCTGTTACTGTAGCCGCTAGAGTAACAGCGAAAATTTTTTAGTCCATTCGATCCCATCGATCGAACGGATGGGAATCAAATGATCATAGAAACACACCGGAGCGACTGGATTTATACGGGATCGGACGGTCTGAACGGATGATCAGACGGGCGGGGGCAGGCGGGGAATTTGCGCGCGATCCGCAGCCGATCCGCGCGATCCGACGGCCAGATTTTGCCACCGCATTTATAGGCGGGCACCGCACGCCGCAGCCTATCATTCCTCTCTCTCTCTCTATATATATATATATATATATATATATTATAGTCATGTACAGGTATGAGTATCGATAAACGGCCACAGGTGCCGGGGCACGATTCTTGCCCCACGAGTGCCGAGACATGGGCATGGGTTGTGCATTGACATGACACACGATAGTGCACGACTCATGCCAGTACCCATGCCGATGACCTAGTACTTTGTAGGGTATGGGCTGTGCACCGGCAATCGTAGGGCATGGATCCTGTATCGACATGAATTATGTATCAGCATGAGACTCATGCTAATACATGACTACAACAAAAAAGGGCATACTTTTCTATCTTCGATATTCCTTCTATTGACCTTAGGTCGACCTGGACGACGTCTGGTAATTGGTGGTAGAATCGAATGCTCTTGTTGTGACTAACCATGTATTTCATAAGAATTAGGGATTTCTTCCATAGGTGTGATATACACTCGTTGGTAAGATTCTACTGACAATTGGGGTGAACATAATCCATACACATCCCATCACTTGAAATTGCATGCACATATAGTATGTTGACATGTACAAGTCATATGTTCGAAACTATCAATCTCACGTCTAGACTTTTTCCTATCCATAATCTGAAAATTATGTTTCAGTAACACCATGAATTTCTAAATAACGTGTCTGATCAACTCTTTTTTTAAGTTTCTTCTCGGCTCTAGGTACAAACTGGGTTTCTCATAACTGACTAGCATCTCTACATTTTATATAAAATTTGATTATTTTACATCTAATACGTTCTAATAATCTAGTAATCGGTTTCTCGCATAAATGTCGAGTTGATGAATTAAATGATTTAGCAATGTTTGAAGTCAAAATTCTTAAACGTGGTACATATGAGTAGGCAGTTAGCTAGTGCATGGGTTCGTGTGTGGAATCACCATTAATAATCCAATTATATACATCATTATCTTTTTTTTAACTAGTCTAATACAATATTATAGCCGATATAATTATATTTTTTATTGCTTTCATTAATAAGTTAGCTAACATTTTAACTTTAAATCAATTTTTTAAGTTTTATTTAAAATATTGTATGCGAAAGAAATGATATGACCGAGGAAAAAGTCTACCAACAACAATAATAATACATTTTTGTTTATATAAAATAAATGACACTTTTAAAAAATCATATGGATTAAGTGCTATAATAAGACATTCTAAAAACCTTAATCAAGTATACGATTGAATAAGTTAATGGAATCATACCTATATTTGGATTATGTGAAATTATAATTAGCATTGCACCTAAATATTTACCTTTTAAAAAAGTATCATCTATATATATAATAGGTAAATGACCATTTTAAAAACCATTAATACAAGACCTAAAAGCTAGGGGTGGCAGTGGGTCGGGTCGGGTCGGGTTCGGGTCGGGTTAAGACATATGTATAAGGGCAAAACACCCAACCCGAACCCGACCCGTTTAATAAATTGGTCAAAAACTTAAACCCAAACCCGACCCGTCTAATAAACGGGTTGACCCGACCCGACCCGTTTAACCCGTTTACTAAACGGGTCGGGTTGAGTCGGGTCGGGTTGGCTCGGGTTGGGTCAATAGAACCCATGTAAACCTGTCGGGTTGGGTCAAGACAAGTCGGATTGGGCCGGGTTTGATCGGGTTGGGTCGGGTTGGTTCGGGTTGGCTCGGGTCGGGTCGGGTCGGGTTGACACGACCCATTTGTTAAACGGGTCAAATCGGGTCAATCGGGTTAAAAGTACAAACCCGAACTCGACCCATTAAATAAACGGGTCAATCGGGTCGACCCGTTTATGACCCGAACCCGTTTAGGCCAAACCCAAACCCGCTAACTTCGGGTCGGGTTGGCGGGTCGGATCAAGAATTGCCACCCCTACTAAAAGCTATACTTTTTTTTGCAAAATTATATGTGTCACTAGTTTTAATAAGTGTTACACTACCATGATTTCTTTTATGAATGATCATACAATAATGTTTAAGGTTTCTATATGATTCTACATCACAACCATGAATTTCTATATTACATATTTTTCTAGTGTTTCATGCTTTATTATATGAAATAGAAATACCATATTTATTTAATATATCCTTAATTATGGCAGCAGGAGTATAGTTAGAATTATTTGTTAAACTAATAATAATTTTAGTTTTAATTCATTCAGCTGCTGCTTGTGGATGATTCATAGATTCTATTTTACTAATACATGAATGTCTTAAGTTATATGACATTATACTAAAATAATTGCTATTATAAGTTTTTATTGCATACACATGCCAGTGCAGTTATAATATCACATTTAAAAGAAATCTAAATTTATTATTACAATCATATGCCAAATGTAAAATTCTTCTTAATTGTAATCTCGCAAATTGCAGTTCAGATTTTTTTTACAAAACCGTTTGTTTTGTTAACATACATATCTGTATCATCCAATGACGATTAACTCGAGTTACTAAGCTCTAAATTTATGTCGCTGTCAGAAGCAATTGGTTTCGATGTTGGTACCGATGTTAGTATCGATAAGGGCACCGACAACGAGATATCAGTTATGCTATAAATTGGTGTTGAGGAACTAAGCTCACCAACATCATAAGATGACTGATTATCTATATTTACACTAATGTTAGGTGGATATTTTATAAACATAGTAAGCCTATTGCTCTTAGTCATCTCCTCATTTATTATCCATCTACATATTTTATCATCGTATAATTCTACTAGATAAGATTGCGATTGGCTAACCAAAAGAGTTGGCCATAAATTGAAGCCTGGTCGAAGGTTGCACCAATGAGCGATCTTCTCTCGTAGTTTTGATGATATACTGTTGGGATGGATAAAGACAACCCTCGTACTCCCTCTGACGTAGGATTCGACTTCGCAACAATCTTCGAAAGAACAACAATTGGAATTTGAGCGGCTATTGTGAGTGGAAGAGCGAGCGAACTTGAGCGAGAATGGAGTGTGATTTGAGAAGAGAGAATTTGGAGGGTGGATGGTGTGGTGGTGAAATATGAAATTGGGAGTATATTTTATAAAATGATGGATTTGCCGGTTGTGAGACCAACGGCTCGTTCTTGACTTTATACGGCAGTTTAACTACGGTATAAAAACCAACGGCTACTCTTGATTTTATATAGCAATTTAACAGCCGTTTAAAGCCAATAGCTAGCCCAATGGATACTATTGACTTTATACGGCAGTTGGACTGCCGTATAAATGATAACGACTAATCCTGTATATAATATGACATTCCGAATGCTATATAAATAGCTTAAACGACTATTTTTTACTCATACAACATTTCAACTGTCGTATAAATATGTTGTTGCTAAATTAAAAGCTTTGGATCCATTTTTTCTAAATAAGTTATATTATATTCCATTTTTAAAAAATTACTGCAAAATAAATTACACGAAAATCGTACTATAAGACCTACATCAGAGGGACAGTGCGATTCACGAGTGAGTCAACCATGCATCGATTGGTTGTGAGTAGGATATCTACCACGTTGGCATATACACCAGTTCCACTGTTAGCATCTAGATACCTGCCCGGTCGGCTACGCTGCTTGGTGTCGGGTGTGGTCGGTAGAGACATGAATGACTTAGGGACGACGAGGAGGGGGCTACGATGTTGGTGGCCCCACTGCCTCTCTTTCTCTCTCTCACCAAAACGTCCCCTCCACTCGAGAATTTCTCTCTCTCACCAAAACGTCCCCTCCACTCGAGAAAAACTTTGGTATAATCATGATACCAACTCATAAAATCAATGACGAAAGCCAGAGACAACTTCTCTTTGCAACTGACGTTTAAATAAGAGAAACAAGAAGCAGTTGGGGCTGAGTGCGATGCATGCACCTGTCATGGTGCCTGCCATCGTGTGACTTTGTTGCACCTATTCTGGTGCTCTAGGGGTGCTCCAACGTTTGTGATTTGCCCATGACACCAGTAGTCTGGTATCACAGTTATACCAAAGATTTTTGGGGTTATTGATGTAAGGTCCTTAAAAAGGTTTTCGTTTAACGTTAAGGATTTGTGAAGTTTGAACTTAACGTTAAGTCCCTGTAGTTGGTCTTTGGCTAGCGCGAGCTCCTTTTGCCACGCACATGTAATAATAGATTTTTTAAATGATAATTTTACCCCTATATATAAAGTTTAACAATCTGGTTAACATGTAGCAAAGAGTAGGGGTGTTCATGGTTTGGGTTGGTTCGGTTTTTTGATAAATTTGGAACCGAACCGAAGTTGATCGGTTCTCTAGAAAATGGAACCGAACCAAACCATTCCTTGGTAAAAACCGAGCCGAGCCAAACCAAACTGGAAAAGTTCAGTTTGGTTCAGTTCGGTTCTGCGGGTCTTTCAAATCGCTCGTCATCACACCGTAAGGCATGAATGGTTAAGCCGCTGAGTTGGTTTAGATTTCATTTTTAAGCCTTTAACTTTGGGTGCTGCTATTTGCCCCTATAGAATTACTAGTAACACCCTTAATTTTTCACTTTGAGATATTTCATAAGTTGGGATTTGGGGGTACTAGTAATTATATAGGTAACACCCTTCACTTTTCAGTTTTATCACACCGTTGAACACTTGAAAGTTTTGAATGCATCAAATGGTGGTAATTGAGGTCACCACCATGTAATGTATAATATTAGTGAGACTATACACTGTATAGTAGTAATTACTAAGGTTATAGTACCAATGGTTCGGGTTGGGTTGGTTCGGGTTAAAAAACTCACAACCCAGAACCGAATCGATCATAGCGGTTTTTTTTTTTTTGGAACCGAACCAAACCGAACGGTCAAAAATACCCGATCCAAACCGAACCAAATAGATTGGTTTGGTGGGTCAACCCGAACTGATGAACACCCCTAGCAAAGAGTAACATTTGGTAAAGAGTAACAATCCGGTAAAAAAGAATAACAATTTGATATGGTAAAATACTTTAATTGTAGATTGATCGTAGCCTATTATAAATAATATTTATATACATCTGATCACAATATGGTCTTTGTTGTGACAAGAAAATACATATAATTGTCACACAAAGTCGATTCTATCTCGTACATAGAAAAATAACAATTCAATGAAAAGGAGCATCTATTTGTTAATTGGTATCAATGCTCATATGATGACAATATAATTTTTTTTTGTGGTAAAAAATACATTTAGCTATGTAAAACCAAACTGATTCTATCTCGCGCATAAAGAGTAACAATTCGATAAAAAGAGTAACAGAAAGAGTATTCATTTGTCTCTAGAAAGAGTATCCATTCGTCTCTTGACACTGTGCATGTAGCGGTTACTACACTGATTTCACTGTAACTGCTATAGTGAAATCAATGTAGCAAGAGTATCAATTAGATTTAGTAAGAGTATCAATTTAGCGAATTGTTTGTTGTTATAGTGATTTCACTATAGTTGCTATAGTGGTTTCACTGTGGCAAGAGTATCAATTAGCCGAATAGATACTTCTGCTATAATGAAATCACTGTAGCAACCGCAACATGCACCATGCCACCCGGTGAATAGATACTCTTTTTGATGACGAATGGATACTCTTTTCTAGAGACAAATGTATACTCTTGCTATAGTATTTTTGTTGTAGTAGGTACAGTGAAATCACTATAGCAATCACTACATATATAGTGTTAATCAGCTAATGGATACTCATACCAAAGACAAATGGATACTCTTGCAGGAGAGACAATTTTGTAATTTAATGGGTAAAAAAAGTTAATATTTTCGGTTAAAGATTTGTTGTACAAATGTGTCCTTTGGGAGGGACTTCAGCTAATATCTTGACAACTTATATCTTTTAGTTTAAATAAAAACCTGTGGAGGGATTTAGGACTAATTAACCCTTATTTTTTTCCTTCTTAGTTTGGCAGAATTTCAGGAGGGACCTAATTGATGACAAAAAGTGTAAATCTATATAACAAGGGACATTGATTTGGTGCTAACTAGACAAAATAGAACCAAAACCTGACTAGGACAAAACAGAGCAAGCTGACTAGACAAAACTCTCCTACACACGCGATCACAGCCGTTCACTCTCTCTTCCCCCGATCTCTCTATCTCCGTCTCTTTCTCTTTCCCCGATCTCTCTCTCTCTCTTCACCCGATATCTCTCTCTCTTCACCTGATCTCTCTCTTCCCCTGATATATATCTCTCTATCTCTTCCCTCAATCTCTACCTCTCTCTGTAGCTCTCTCTTTTTGTATCTCTCTCTTTCTCTCCGTCACTCCCTCTCTGTTCTCTCTCTATGTCTCTCTCTTTCTTCCCCCAACTCACTCTCCCTGGTTCTCTCTCTTTTTCTGTCCCTCCCTCCCTCTTTCTCTTTGCCCGATTTTCTCTCTCTCTATCTCTCTCTCCCCCTCTCCCTTTGTTTCTCTCTCTTCCCTCGATCTCTCTATCTTTTCCCCGATATCTCTCTCTCTCCATCTCTCTCTCCCATGGTCTCTCTCTCCTCTTCCCCCGATCTCTCTCTTAGGACTGGCGATTTTTGACCCTACATGACCTGACACAAAATTAGGGGGGTCCGGGTCTGGGTTAAACACGTTCGGGTCATAAACGGGTCGACATGACTAACCTGTTTAGTAAACGGGTTGGGTCCGGGTTCTGTCTCCGACCCGTTTGACCCGTTTAAAAATCAATGGGTAGGGCCGGGTCGGGTCTACCTAGCATCCGATCACAGTGTGCGATGGGTTCAGCGGACAACTATGATCAAGACACCCATAATGGTGACGTGTGACTAAATATTAAATTATAAAAAAATAAATAATAAAATATTTAAACGGGTGTTACCGGGTCATAGTAGGTCTACTCGTTTATAAATGGGTCGGGTACGAGGTTAGAGTCTAGACACGATTAGTTAAACGGGTTAGGTTCGGGTTTAGAGGTTTTGTACACGGCACGAAGCCGGACATGACACAATCCGACCCATTGCTAGCCCTACTCTCTCTCTCTCTCTCTTCCTCCGATCTCTTTCTCTTTCTCCGTATCTCTCTCTCTCTCTCTCTTTATTTCTCTGTCTCTCTTTTTATTTCCTCTCTCTCTCTCTCTCTCTCTCTCTCTCTCTTTGTCTCTCTCTCTCACCCCGATCTCTCTCTCGGTTCGTCGGGGTGAGGCTGGTGTTGCTGCCGAAAGTGTTCTGTTGCCGAAGGTGGTCAGGTGTGTTGCTACCGAATACGACAGTATGGGTGGGGATGGTGATGTCCAGGGGGTGTCTTGCCGCCAAAAACGGCCCGCTGCAGTGCCGACAGGCACGGACATACATTAATTAAGTATAATATGGAACTTGGAGGAAGACTTATTACAAGTAGATCCTTGTGAGGGGCCTATCACTAACTCCCCCCCCAAGATATTTTCGTATACATACCTGAAAAGTTACTACTTTTCTATCTTTTGGTGGGTCGAGGAAAGGGGGAAGGGGGGGGTGAGTAAGGGTAAGGCAGGCTCTGGAAGCGGCGGACGGTGGACTGATGATCCGTGTGGAGGCGAAAACGAACACCAAGCGCGTATTATATATCCTCTCTGACGATGTTGATGGGAAACACAAATCTCATCTCTCGGTGATGTCTGTTCATAGTTTTCAATCTGAATCTATATCATCAGGAAAACCGAAATCCGCTGCTCGAGCTGCTGCGCCGCCGCCTCCGCCGCCCCCACCTCCTCCCACGTGGCCTGATGATGGAATCCCAGCGGTAGCTCCTTACCGCTCTGAAGGTCGCTTACAAATCATTCTCGCTCTTTGATTATATATTTTTTTTCTTCTTCCGGTTCCGATTTGAGATCCTCCACCCCTATTGTTCTGTCGAAGCCGTAATATATATATATATATATATATATATATATATATATATATATATATATATATATATATATATATATATATATATATATATATAGAGTTCGGTTCTGTTGCGGGACGTCCCGCAGCGTTATCCTGCGGGACAAAATCCCAGCCGTCCGATTGCGATCGCGTGGATTCCGTGCGGTTGGCCGGGGGTTGTACGGGCCGTCCGATCATCTGATCCAACGATCGGAGATCACCCAAACCACCGAACCATCGCTGTTACTGTGGCGGGCACAGTAACAGCATTTCGGTGGGTTGGGTGAATCCCGGCCGTCCGATCGTCTTGAATCGAACGGCACATACCTCTCCGCCCCGGTTAAAAGTTCTAGCCGTTCGATCGAATGATCGAACGGATGAGGAATCAATCGAATGGGACAAAAATTAATGATGGTAATCATTACTTTTTGTCTTATTCGATTGATTCCCACGGGATCTCATCCGTTCGATCATTCGATCGAACGGCTAGAACTTTTTACCGGGGCGGAGAGGTTATGTGCCGTTCGATTCAAGACGATCGGACGGCCGGGATTCATCTCCTCCACCGAAATGCTGTTACTGTGCCCGCCACAGTAACAGCGATGGTTCGGTGGTTTGGGTGATCTCCGATCGTTGGATCGGATGATCGGACGGCCCGTACAACCCCCGGCCCACCGCACGGAATCCACGCGATCGCAATCGGACGGCTGGGATTTTGTCCCGCAGGATAACGCTGCGGGACGTCCCGCAACAGAACCGAACTCTATATATATATATATATATATATATATATATATATATAATGTTTTCGACTTTTTTGTTTTGATTTTTGGTCTCGTACTGCTTTTACCTTTGGAAATTTATTTGGAACAGATTGGGGATTTTTTGGGGATCTTGATTATCTGATTTTGATCTGTCAAACTGTTTTTTTTTTGGCTTTGATAGTGTGTTTTTTCACCTCTGATTTTGGTTTCTAGTGTTGATTTGGTGTGATGATTTCATGGATCTAGGGTTTCAAAAAGGGCCTTTGGAGTTCAATGATGTTTGCGACACTAAGCTTGGTCCCCAAAGATCGGTAGGTCCAAGTAGGATGAGCTAGAAGATGAAAGATAGGCCAAACAAGTGGGGAGGTTGCAGGTTCTTTAGGACCTAAGCTATTAAGCATGTGAATGCATGTTTTCTTGTGTGAAAAAAAGTTTTTTTTTGAGATCGATCGGTGTCTTGAAATCTTTCGAGCAATGGCCACTTAAGGCTCAGACTAATCTCTCCAGGAGTGAAGCCCTACTAGCCCTACCCACCCGGCAATAGATGTTTAATTTTGATATCCATTTTGGAATACATATGTCCTGAAAATAAATCATGAAAGAACACACCTCTTACTTATTTTGACTCTTCAAAATTCAAATATAAAATATAGGGCAAATTTGACTGACCCCCCAAAATTATATGCTATTTAGTAGGTCACCCCCTTTTAATCGTTATTAGACTTACCCCCCGTTCCGTCCAATTCTGTTAGTCAAACATGTTTAACTGCTATCCCACCCTCTTATGTTTTTTATTTGACTGTTTTACTCCTTGCAATCAAGAGCATAATCTTGGAGGAAGAAGATGAAGAAAAACTGCCGAAAGTTAGTATTAAAATTAGTATTAAAATTTTGAGATTTGATGATTTGGGGGAGATCTTCATCTTCTACCTCCCGAATGGGTATTTAAGGATTTGGAAAGATTTTCATCTTAAGAATTTGGGGTACATCTTCATCTTCTTCCACCCGAGTGGGTTCCTTCCTCACGAATGAGTTTTATCTTCGTCCTCTAAATTGGGTTCCTTCATCACGAATGAGTTTTATCTTTGTCCTCTAAATTGGGTTCCTTCATCACTAATGGTCTCATTTTCTTTATCCCAAATTGATTCCATTATCATGAATTGATTTAATCTTTTACTCACAAATGAGTTCTTTCATCTCGAATGGATTTAATCTCTTTTCTCACGAATGTGTTTCATCTCTTCCTCCCAAATGGATTCCTTCCTCATCAATGGGTTACTTTTCATGCGAATATGTTCCTTCCCCACGAATGTGTTTCATTTTCTTCCTCTCGAATGGGTTTCATTTTCGTCCTCCCGAATGGGTTCTTTCTCACAAGTGGGTTTTATCTTCTTTTTCACGAATGGTTTCTTTCCCACGAATGAGTTTTATCTTCTTCCTCACGATCCCTTGTGAATGAGCTTTTGAGGAAGAAGATGAAGTTCTTTCTCATAAATCGGTTTTTAGTACCAAATTTGGGAATTTTCTCCATCTTCTTTAAGATTGAGTTTGTTGACAATGAGGGGCAAAATGGTCCACTAAAAAACCTAGGATAATGGAATAGCAGTCAAACATATTTGACTGGAGGGATTGGACAGTGAATTTGGGGGGGGGGGGGGGAGGGTGGTTAAAGTTTAATAACGATTAAAAAGGGGGTGACTTACTAGATGGCATATTTTTTTTTTTAGGGGGGTGGGGGTTAGTCTAAAAAACCCAAAATTATACTCATGGTAGAGTGAAAGGAGCAACAATCATGATCTTCAAGCCTTAGGATGACCCATGGATTTTATCCAATTTTCTTTGGAATGGACAAATCGTGTAACCTTCTCTTTGTAGATGTCTATGAGCATCTATACAAAAAGGACATGCTGCGGTGAGATTTTATACATAACCATAACAAAAGAAAATAAAAAGTGGAAGTCAGATCAGATCTGGTTGTCCACAAGAATCATGTATGCTTCTTTGATTTTGACATCTTTCCATGGACATAGCAGGTTGTGGCAATCAGAGATATAATACCACCGGGAAACATTCAACGATGTTTATATTGCTTATGAGTTGATGGACACTGATCTCCATCAAATAATTTGCTCCAATCAAGCTTTATCTGAGGAACACTGTCAGGTTTCATTTACCATAATTTTTAGATTAGTACAAAATTTATGCTGTTTCTTGTTACATCATTGGAGACTTACAAGTTATATGCTGTGTGCATTTGCCATGCATGACTATATGCAATCATGTATAGGAAGCTTTTAAATATAATCATGCTAAGAATGTTTGTCATTTATAACTTGAATTAACTCACTCTATCAAAAGCCTCCTAAAATTGTTTTTGATATTTTGTCTTATTAGAGTGAATTGAGTTCTTGTGTTTTTGTGTGTATTATCGCTTATAACGGGGAAACTCGTGTTCGCATTTCGAGCCGTTGCACCATGACCTAATGAAGAGAGAGAGGAAGAAGAGGGTTTTCTGTGAAAGAAGAGGTTGAGCTGTGGTGGCTGAAGAAGCAGTCTTGCATGCAGCGTCCCTCGGCCGCCGTAGCTGATACAAAGGGCAATACTCCTGGTGCTACTTCTACTATCGCTGAGCCGACCATGGCCCGACTTCAAGAGTAGATCCCGCAGTTTCATCAGGCATTTGCTTCCGCCGTTTGTGGAATTGGATGCAATGGTGTTTTTGCCCTAAGTACGCATGGGGACTTGAATATGGAATTCAATTGCTTATCTGAAACCAAAAGGTTACTCTTTTTTTTTTTTGCTTGCTTCTGGCCTTGGGAAACTTCTTAACTGTGGAAACCGAAAGAATTGGGACCGAAAAATTGGAAGTTAATTTTTTTTATTATGAAATTGATTGTGAATCTGTATCATATAATTCATTTACTTTGGGGTCTTTGATTGGTTTTGGTGTAGATTTCTGTCAGACTCTTTCGACATACTTTTTAGGTGGGAATGGTTCATGGAGGGAAAGTGAAGATTTACGAAGAGAACTCGATCCGAATCCGAACGCCTTGATGAAGCGACCACAGGTTTCACAATCTCAACAGCTCGATGAAGTGATCCTTCAAAGGCGATGTCACCGATCCGCGTGCTCAACTTTGGGCCAATCAGAACGGCTCGAAGCAATTCTTCAAGGTCGATGTCACTGATCGACCAATAGGGAACGACTGGATGAAGCGATCCTCCAACATTAGCAATCCTTCAACATTGTCCGAGTGATATTTCCTCTTTCCCTCGTTGGAACTTGTTAGGTGCCTGCGAATCCTGGCCGTTGCTTAATGCTCATTGGATTAGGGATTTTACTAAATAGTAGTTATTGCCTTCCCATTTCGATCTTTGGATCACTTTGAGTCCATGCTCTATGCTTTAGTGCCCTGTACTCTGACCGCTTGGTTGGCCCACCAAAAAAAAGAAGGGAAATATATTCTTTTTGGCCCACCAAAAAGAAGAAAAAATTGGCATCAAGTCTTTAAAGATGTTTCCAGTTTAACATTAAGGACCTAAAGGTCTAAATAATGTCTAGAGACCTAAAGGTAATTTACTCAAAAGATTTGATCCCAAGGATAATTTTATCATAATTTTGGTGTCAGAGATAAGATTCGTTGTCACAACCCATGGTCAAAACAAAATCGAATTTCGTGCCCTGTTTAGGGTTTAGGGCATAAATACCTAGGTAAAATAGTCTTTTCAACTCTGAATGTTGATTCTAGCCTTTATTAGTGAGGGATGAAACAGCGGTATGGCTTATTCTAGTTCTGGGTTGCCCCCAGCAAAGGTGCTGGGTTGCCCATGGGTTTCAGATAAGGTAGAGGCTTCAGGGGTGGCATGACAACTTTATTGGATTAGCCTGCTGATTAAGTGGCTTTGGTCTAATGGGCTTTGGCCCACTGGTTGTATCTTAGTGTTTGGGCTCAGCCCAACTGTACAATGGGCTTTGGCTTCACAGTTTATATATCTCTCTCTATGTATACATACGAACATGAGTACATAAGATTCGTTAGGGATCAATTGGTCAGAGTAAAAGAGGCTTTGGCTTAGGATCCTATAGGAAGGTCATGGGTTTAAAACTTCCTTCAACTGGTATTTATCTTTCTAATGGTTTTAAATCCAATCCAAACCCAAACCTGAGTTGAACTCGAACCCTGATTAACGTCACACGGTGGTCTGGTGGAGGTCCGATGAAGGTCCGACGGTGGTCCGGCAGACAGAGGTCGGTGGCGTCGGTGGTGGTCTGCGGCGGCTCGACGGTGGTCTAGTGTATAGACGGCGACGAATGGTGGTCCGACAAGGGCGGCCCTAGTGGTCCGTCGGTTGGCGAGGTGATGTGGTTATTGTCCCTAATATAAGGTTTAGTGGTAAGTGAGGGATTAGAGGGGGGCCTAACCCTCTATTTATAGCCTAATCCTGGTATTCCAAGGGTTTTGGATATAACATCTGATTATTAGAGGCTAATTAAGATTTAATGGTTAATAATAAAACCCTAAACCTGGCAGCCGGGCAACGGCCCTCGGGGGATCGATGTCCTTGCCCGAAGTTTGCCAAGGGCAGGACCTTGAGCTTGTTGAGTGATGAAGCGTTTGAACGCCTCGGACTTTGTCTGTGAGCGCTAGGGCTGTCTCTCTGGACTTGTTGAGTGCCGAGGGGGTGTGAAACATCTCGGACTTTGTCTGCGAGCGCCATGACTGTTTTCCTGGACTCGTTGAGCGCCAAGGCGGTGTGAGACACCTTGGACTTTGTCTGCGAGCACCAGGACTGTCTCCTTGGACTCGTTGAGCCCCGAGGCACTATGAAACACCTTAGACTTTGTTTGTGAATGCCAGGGCTATCTCCCTAGACTCATTGGGTGCCGAGGTGGTGTGAAACACCTCAGACTTTGTCTGCAAGCGCCATTGCTGTCTCCCTGGACTCGTTGAGCGCTGAGGCGGTGTGAAACACCTCAGACTTTGTTTGCGAACGCCAGAGCTGTCTCCCTGGACTCGTTGAGTGCCGAGGCAGTGTGAAACACCTCAGACTTTGTTTGCGAGTGCTAGGGCTATTTCTCTAGACTCGTTGAGTGTCGAGGCAGTGTGCAACATCTTGGACTTGTATGCGAGCACCGGGGATGTCTCCCTGAACACGTTGAGCAGCGAAGCGGTGTGAGATACCTTGAACTTTGTCTTCGAGCACCATGGTTGTCTCCCTGGACTCATTGAGCGCCAAGGCGGTGTGAAACATCTCAGACTTTATATGTGAGTATCAGGGCTATCTCCCTAGACTCATTGAGTGCCAAGGCAATGTGAAACACCTCGGATTTTGTCTGCGAGTGTTAGGGCTGTCTCCCTGGACTCATTGGGCGCCGAGGTGGTGTGAAACACCTCGGAATTTGTCTGCGATCGCCAAGGCTGTCTCCCTGGATTCGTTGAGCACCAAGGCAGTGTGAAACTCCTCGGACTTTGTCTGCGAGCACCAGGGTTGTCTCCCTTAACTCGTTGGGTACCGAGGCGGTGTAAAACACCTTGGACTTTGTATTCGAGTGCCAAGGCTATCTCATTGGGCTCGTTGAGTGCCGAGACGGTATGAAACACCGCGAATTTAGTATTCGAGTGCCAAGGCTGCCTCTTTGGACTTTGTTATTCGAAGGCAAAGTCTGAGGCGATCATCGCCTGGCACTCAACAAGCCCAAAAAGCCTTGCCCTTGGCACTCGAAGACAAAGTCCGAGGCAATCATCACCTCGGCACTCAACAAGCCCAAGGACCAGCCCTTGGCACTTGATTACAAAGTTCGAAGTGTAACACTTCAATACGTTAACCAAGCTCAAGGCCCAACCCTTGGCACTCAAAGACAAAGTCCGAAGCATCCAACGCTTCGGCTTATTTCACAAGACCAAGACCTTACCCTTGGCAATCGAAGACAAAGTTCAAAGTATCCAATGCTTCGGCTTATTCCATAAGCTCAAGGTCTTGCCCTTAGCACTCGAAGACAAAGTCCGAAGCGTCCTACGCTTCGGTATATTCAACAAGCCCAAGGCCCAGTCCTTGGCGCTCGAAGACATAACCCGAGGAAGGCGCTCAAAGACCTTTGTCTATTTTCATCACCCTTGAGTGCCTACTGATCGATGGGGGTTAGAATTCGGAGTACTCATCGTAACGCCTTTGTATCAGTTGGACTTAGGCAAAGTACCATTTCAGTCGAACTTACATCGGGGGCACGTAGCTTTGTATTGATGCAGCAGGTTAGTCGGCCGTGTCGTAACTTGAACCGAATTAATTATAGCGAGGCACGGGAGGATGTATCCTTACGTGACAATGGGAGCATGTGCGACATAAATAATTCAGAGTACTTAGCGTAGTATCTTTGTATCAGTTGGACCTAGGAGAAGCATCGTTTTAGTTGAAGTTACATCGGGGGCGCATGGCTTTGTACTATTACAAGTTCGTCGGCAGTGTCGCAACCCAAACCGAACTAATTATGGCGAGGCACATGAGCATACGTCCTTACGTGACAACAGGAGCATGTGCGACACCAATGATTCAAAGTACTTAGCGTAGTACCTTTGTATTAGTTGGACTTAGACGAAATGCCATTTCAGTCAAACTTACGTCGGGAGCATGTAGCTTTGTACTATTATAGGCTAGTCGGCTGTGTCGTGACCTGAACTGAACTAACTGTGGTGAGGCACGGGAACATTTGTCCTTATATGATAACGAGAGCATGTGCGATGCCAATGATTCAGAGTACTTAGTGTAGTGCTTTTAAATGCTGGTTGATCATGGAGAGACCCGGTGCGATCAAACTAGTCTTGTCTTCGGTTGGTTGATGCAATGCTCTTACCGACCCAACGGGTTGCAAGGTACGTAGCTTATAGAGTCTAATTACCAAAAGACTTGGAGCTCTGAAAAAACAGAAAGTGGAATAATGAATCCCCCCCTAGAATATTTGTCAGGTCTGCTATTTATAGAGGTTTGGGAATATCGGGGATTTTGGTAAATACCCGGGAGGATTTATCAGACCCCAGATAGTATGTTTGGGCCTCATGCAGGGCTGACAAGTCCCATCGTCGTCTTTGTGGGCCTCAGGCAGGGCTGGCAGGTTCCACTGTCGTCTTCGTGGGCCCCAGACAGGGCTGGCGGGTCACACCATCAGGCGTTAGCTAGATTTTGCACCCTATTTTTTTGTATTGGTTTGTTTTATTTTGTGGGTTTTTTTACTGTCTTTGTTGTGTTTTCTCTAGATCTGGGGTTGCGTCGGGTGTGATGCGCTGGTTCGCCGGGTTTGGCATGGTGGTTCTGCCAGGATTCAGTGTAGTTCCTCTTTTTTATATTTTTTTTGGGTTGGTCACGATGGGGACTAAGCCCTTATAAATAGCAGACCCTGTAAATGATTCCGGATCAGAAATTCGAGACCAGAAACCCACTTTCTGCAATCCAGAGCTCTT
Source organism: Chamaelirium japonicum (assembly GCA_947650365.1). NCBI lineage: Eukaryota > Viridiplantae > Streptophyta > Magnoliopsida > Liliales > Melanthiaceae > Chamaelirium > Chamaelirium japonicum. The sequence continues at coordinate 75,138,390 of OX393556.1, read as the reverse complement.
CGAGTTTTCTGGTTTTCAGACTCCTTTTCCACCCTCTGATTACTTGTAAGAAGCACTCATCGGCCTGTCGAGAGTAGCTATATTGTTTACTCAGAGATAGTGGATTCAAAGGTTGCGTCTTACCGCACGGAGATGTAGGCTTCGGTCGAACTTCGTCACCGCATCCTGTGTCATATCTTTCTCTACCTTACTACTCTATAGTGCTTGTGTGACAGCCCAGCAAGTCACAACTCAGCGCTTCGAAGCGCGCCACATCCAGAAGGGTCAAACCTTCAATCGACTGTTGGAGGAGGGTCACGTACGACGGCCGAAATCCTCCTTCACAGTTTGGCGCCGTCTGTGGGATGACGATCCTCTCAACTTACAACTTCTAAGCTTCCAAACTCCTTCAATAGCAGCTACTAGTTGCCCGGGCAATCCGTCTGTCTCCATTGTTAAACCTGAATGGTGAAGACACCGATGGACCAGCCAGAGGAAAGCGGCATGCACCCAGACGTTCAACATCCGACGACTCGATCAATGAGTCGTCGGTTTGCGACAAGCCAACATCCAGAACAACAACTCGTTGCCAATTCGAGGAGTCGCCCATCGGTTGATCGCGCTGCCCAAGCTCAACTTCGACGGTCACCTCAACTCGCCGACCAAATCCCTCAGCGCTTGGGGAAAGCGCATGTCTCTCTTGGTGCCGATGCTCAAGCATCGTACCAGATCACCGCAGAGGACTTCCAACTCCTCACTCTCATGAAGCAGAATGCGGCCCTCATGGTAGAGAGAGATTCCCTCCGACAAATCGCTATCGAAGGAAGAGCCGATCCCCCGCGATCGGTCGCCGGTATCAATAAAGGAGCAAACGTCCACCGGTCCCTTCATGTCTCCCCCGCTCCGTCTAGACGATCTATCATCGATACCTCCCGACGATCCCTCAAGCTTCCTTCAAGGGGAGCATCGCCTCCTCTGGCTAAACAGAGCATCTGGGAACGTCTCGATGAATCGACTCGTCACCCAAAGCCACTTAACTCAGTATCATCCTCTGACTCAAGCAGTCGCCAGGATGTTCGCAGCAGAAGATATCAGTCCGGAGCTCGGTCCCACCTCAGTAACAACCGAGTCCAAGTGAAGTATCACCAAGAAGGAAGAACTTCCAAGCCCCATCTTCCTCCTCGACCTTCGGGACGCCTCCCCGACTTGCGGAATGATCGAAGGAACGACCACGCCTCAGAAGGACCGCTTCACCGGCAGATTCTTCGGGCCCAATTTCCTCGAGGATGGAAGACTGTCGCTCTCCCCAAGTTCAATTGTCTGACGGGAGATCCGACGCTACACGTCCTCGCCTTCAAACAAGCATTAACACCATACGATCATGACAACCAGGTTCTATGCCGCACCTTTGCCGGCAGCTTGGATGACATGTCGTTGGATTGGTATCACAATCTCCCCACAGGCTCTGTCAGCCTGTTCGGAGACTTGGCAGATCTCTTCGTCCAGCATTACCGGCTGAACCTCAAACCGGAGAAGAAGCTGGACTCCCTCTACCGGCTGCGAATGGGTTAGGAAACCCTCCGAGAATTCACACGGAGGTTCCGGAATAAGCATGCAGCGCTCTCCGGACGCCATCTCGACGATGAGGCAATTATGTTGGCATTCCAAAATGCTCTGCGCTATGACCTTCATATCTACAACGACCTCATCCGCAACCCCCCCCCCCCCCCCCCGATTCCCTTGGAGCGCTCTTTGATCGGATCCAGTAGGAAATCGAAGTCGAGGACGATCAAGTCGCTTGCAAGGGGAGAGACTTCAGGAAGTGTCCATCCGACAAAGAACCGACACGACCACCAGCCCGAGCGAACAACGCTCAAGCTAAAGAGAAGGAGTCCTCCAAGAAGCCGCGAAGGCAGACGATAGACCCACCAAGCCTCGGAAAACAACCTTCACTAGCTGGAACTTACCCATCGACATTATCCTTGAACAGATTCAGCACGAGAGCTATCTTAGAAGGCCAAACCCTCTTCAGCCTGGCACCAAGCAAACGCAAGACAAGTCAGTCTATTGCAACTTTCATCGGTGCCACGACCATTCTACCATTCGGTGCTTCAGTCTGAAGTACCACCTAGAAGACCTTCAAGAGCAAGGCCATCTTCAGGATTTTAAATCTGAGATAGGCAGGGCTGGCGGTTCACACCCTCTTCCTCCCCCTCCCCAAAGGGAGAAGGAGGCATGCTGGATCCGCTCGGTCACTTCTCAAGCAACTCTTATCTTAGTTCAAGCGAATGTTTACGGCATCCACGGCAACCTACATCATCAAACTCCAACTCGAAAGGAGGTTAAGCGGCAAGTACGACGTGTCCATCACGTTCGCACTCTCGCTCAAGTTGAAGACTCCTGGATAGAAAAGCCCATCAAAGGCCTCCCATGGCCGGCAATCATCTTTACTGATCAGGATCTCCACGGAGTATGCACTCCTCACCGAGATCATTTGGTCCTTCGACTCATGGTTGATGGGAGCTCGGTCAACCGGATCCTTATTGATACCGGTAGCTCCATCGACATTATGTTCTCTGATTGCTTCAAACGTCTCGGTCATAAGTACGAGAGTCTTGACGTAATCCCGACCATCATTACCGGCTTCAACGGAGAGCAGAGCATGACGATGGGCGAAGCAAAATTTACACTCGATATCCGTAGCGATATGCGAGTGTCCGTCCGTTTTGCTATAGTCGAGGGGACGTCAAACTACAATGCCATTCTAGGCAGGCATTTCCTTCATCAGATCAATGCTGTCTCCTCCTCTAATCACCAACTCCTCAAATTCCCAACTGAAAAGGGTATTAGATGCATCCGAGGGAGTCAACAAACGGGAAGATCATGCGAAGCAGCGGCCGCGCGAAATCAATCAATGCCCAAGGCTACGCCAGCAAAGCGTTCTGCTAGCGAAGCTGGTCCCTCGACCAGATAGCAATCAAGGGAGCCCCCAATGCCTGAGCCTGCACCTCTGGAATGGGAGGCTCCACCCTCAGTCGAAGAAATTGTTCGAGTTGACCTCGGCAACGGTAGTCCCCCTCGAGAGACTTTCATCGGCACTGGCCTGAACAGTGAAGAAGCGCAAGATATGATTTCATTCCTCAAATCCAACGCTGACGTTTTCGCTTGGAGTTTTGAAGACATGCCCGGGATCGATCCAAACGATGCATGTCATCGACTCACAATCAAAGAAGGAGTGCACCCAGTCAAACAGAAGCCACGAACCATCAAACCAGAGCGACTAATTGCGGTTCAAGAAGAAATCGACAAGTTACTTGCTACTGGCTTTATCCGTGAAGTTGAGTATCCAACTTGGATCTCAAACATAGTCGCTGTTCCGAAGAAGAATGGGAAGACCAGAGTCTGCATCGACTTCACTAACCTCAACAAAGCATGTCCCAAAGATCCATTTCCCATGCCAAGGATAGATAGACTTGTAGACGCCACCGCTGGGCACGAGCTACTATCCTTCATGGATGGATACTCGGGCTACAATCAAATCCCCCTGCATCAGGATGATCAAGAGAAGACATGCTTCGTGACGGATAGGGGTCTCTACTGCTACAACGTCATGCCCTTTGGCCTTAAAAATGCAGGATCGACCTACCAACGGCTAGTCACGAAGATGTTCAAAGAACAAATCGGTCGCAACGTCGAAGTCTACGTTGATGATCTGCTTACCAAGAGCCTAACTCGAGCGAAACACCTCTCTGACCTCGCCGAAACATTCCAAATCCTGAGGAGATACCGCATGAAGCTGAATCCAGCCAAATGCGCCTTTGGAGTGCAATCAGGGAAGTTCCTGGGTCATCTAGTAACCAGAAGAGGCATCGAAGCAAATCCCGACCAAATCCGAGCAATACTCGACATGCCATCACCCTCTAATCAGAACGAAGTTCAGCGCCTCACGGGAAGGCTAGCAGTACTCAATCGATTCGTATCCAAATCCTCCGACAAATGCAAGCCCTTCTTTGACAAACTTCGCAAGGCTGACACATCAGGATGTGACACGGCTTGTGAACAAGCTTTCCAAAGCATCAAGTTCTATCTCACCCAATCCCCCATCCTGACAGCACCGTTGCTAGCGGAGCCCCTGTGGCTATATCTCGCAGTCACCGGTCAAGCCATAAGTGCAGTCTTGGTCAGCAGAAGGGATGCCATCAAACGTCCTGTCTACTATACCAGCCACACCCTCCTGCCGGCTGAAACTCGCTACTCGAAGATAGAAAAAATTGTCTTGGCTCTACTGACGGCCTCCCGACGACTCCGCCCTTACTTCGTATCCCATCTGGTCACCGTCTCTTCTGAGCATCCTCTCAAAGACATACTCGACAAGACTGGTCGAGCTGGTCGGATAACCAAATGGGTAATTGAAATGAGTTCGCTCGGTATCCAATTTGAGCCTCGCATTTCTATCAAAGGGCAAGCCATAGCCGACTTTCTAGCAGACTTCCCTGTGGAAGATTCTATCGCCCTTGAAGATGATCCTGAGATGCACCTCAACGACAAGGATGAGGAATGCCTCAGTCCAGGCCCTGAGGCCCCTTGTCCGAGCTCAGAGGCTCCATCAGCACCCGCATCACGATGGAAGCTCTATACTGATGGAGCTTCAAGTGCTATCGGTTCAGGAATTGGGATAGTTCTGATATCCCCCGAACTAGACCATCTGGAGAAAGCTATCCTCCTCGGGTTCAATGCCACCAACAATGAGGCCGAATATGAAGCTCTCATCTCGGGTATTGGAGACTGCTCGAGCACTGGGGGTAGAGCGCCTCGACGTTTATAGTGATGCCCAGTTGGTCATCAGACAAATTAATGGGGATTATGTAGCACGAGGTGAAATGATGCTGCACTATCTCGACCTCATACAACACCTCAAGAAGCATTTCGCAGACATCAAGTTCATCCAAATACCAAGGGCAGATAATCGCGAAGCCGATACCCTCGCCAACGCCGCTTCAGTGTTGGGAGATCCAGTCAATCAACGTCAGATCAGCATCGAATACCAAGAGCTACCCAAGGCGAACCTTGAGCAACATGGAGTTATTGCCTCGGCAAGCGGAAGAAGGGGTTGGAGGCAACTGATCTTCACTTACGCCCTAAGCGAAGATCAGTCAGATTGGAGATGGTCAATCCTCAACTTCTTCAAGCACAACAAAATGCCGAAGGACCCGATTCAAGCTAGACGATTTCAAAGGAAACTCCCTCTCTATCGTCTTGAAGGAGACGATCTCTACTTCCAGTCCCACAGCGGAATCCTTCTCAAATGCGTCAGCCTTGGACAAGTGGAGATGATATTAGCAGACATCCATGCTGGAGCTTGCGGTAACCACTCTGGCGGCAGATCCCTCAAAGGGAAAGTCAAACTCCAAGGCTACTATTGGCCCACTATGGCCAAGGATGCACGACTGTTCATCCAAAAGTGTGAACCCTGCCAACGGCACGCTCGATCAATCCATCTCCCTGCATCTGAGCCTCACCCTCTAACGAGTCCTTGGCCGTTCCATCAATGGGGGTTGGATTTCCTTGGCCCATTCCCACCTTCTCCCAGCAAGAAGAAGAATCTACTGTTGGCAACTGACAACTTCACTAAATGGGTCGAAGCTGTGCCTCTCTTCCGTGAAACAGACGATGAAGTCATCAAATTCGTCAGGACGAACATCTTCTCAAGATTCGGCACGCCCCAAGTGCTTATTGCTGACAATGGAGCACAATTCGACTCGGACAAATTCTGGGACTTTTGCCAAGAATATGGGATCAAACTCTTCTATTCAACCCCGAGATACCCTCAGTGCAACGGTCAAGCGGAAACCTCCAACCGAGCCATCCTTGGCATACTTAAGAAGAAGTTAGAAGACAAGAAGGGGCTTTGGGAGAAATTCCTTCCTGAGGTGCTATGAGGGTATCGAACCACACCTCGACGATCGACCGGATTTTCACCCTTCCGCCTAACTTACGGGTCGAAAGCAGTTCTGCCAACCGAAGCCATATGCCCAACTATCAAGTCCCTCGCAATCGAACGAGAGATCAACGAGGAACTTCGCATCGGCGACCTTGACTGCGCAGACGAACTTCGTGATCAAGCAGCCGTACGCATCGCCAACTATCAACAAAAGATCAAGTCAGCTTTCGACCGCAAGGTTAGCAGAAGACAGTTCAGCGTCGGAGAACTTGTTCTAAGAGCGGTCTTCCCAAACACAAAAGAGCATGGCAGCGGCAAGTTCGCTCCGAAATGGGAAGGACCATACATTGTCGAGTCAGCCGGAGGAAAAGGTTCATATCGACTAGTGACGCCGGAAGGACAGCGACTACCCAGAGCATGGAATGCATCACATCTCAAGAAATTTTATCAATGAATGTAATCTCCATCAAGCTATCAATGAAAATGCTAACACTTTAGATTCAATGAGTTTATTAAATTCAACTTCAAGTCCTGTTCAATTCCACAGTTAGTTCGGTTCGAGTTACGACACGACCGACTAACCTGCAACAGTACAAAGCTACGTGTCCCGATACGTAGGTTCGACTGAAACGGCGCTTCGCCTAAGTCCAATCGATACAAGGGCACTACGCTGAGTACTCCGAATCATTAGTGTCGCACGTGCTCCCATTGTTACATAAGGACACATGCACGTATGCCTCGCTACAGTTAGTTCGATTCGTGTTGTGACACGGCCGACTAACCTGCAACAGTACAAAGCTACGTGTCCCGATACGTAGGTTCGACTGAAACGGCCCTTCGCCTAAGTCCAACCGATACAAGGGCGTTACGCTGAGTACTCCGAATCATTGGCATCGTACGTGCTCCCGTTGTCACGTAAGGACACATGCACTAGTGCCTCGCCACAGTTAGATCGATTCGCGTTGCGACACGGCCGACTAACCTGCAATAGTACAAAGCTACATGACCCGATACGTAGGTTCGACTGAAACGGCGCTTCGCTTAAGTCCAACCGATACAAGGGCGCTACGCTGAGTACTCCGAATCATTGGCATCGCACATGCTCACGTTGTCATGTAAGGACACATGCACTAATGCCTCACCACAGTTAGTTCAGTTCGCGTTGCGACATGGCCGGCTAACCTGCAACAGTACAAAGCTACGTTCCAAAGACAAAGGCCCAACTAAGAAGGCGCATCACCTAAGTCTGACCAATACAAAAGTGTCATGTTGAGAACTCTAAACTCTCATCACCATCAACCAGTAAGTCCAAGGCTAAACCTTGGCACTCAACAACAAATTCCCGAGGCCACCACCTTGGAATTCAAAGACATTCGGAAACACCAAGAGAAATATTTCAGACACGTGACATCCGACTGAAAGTCCTTTTTATTACCAAAGCAACAGAAAGGAAGATACATCAAGTAAACAAGCTACAGAAAGGAAGATACATCAAGTGAGCAAGCAACAGAAAAGAAAATACATCAAGTGAACAAGCAAAGAAGGAAATAGAACAACAGACGGCAATTCAACGAGAACCCCCCGATCGGGGACTGCCGACAATCCTTGATACTACCTCAGAGATTCAAGAAGTCGGAGCCTTCGGACGGCCCATGGCCACCACTTCCACAAAGGCCTCATTCAAACCCGTGATCTCCACCTTGAGCTCATCAATAAGCTGCTGCTGGTCCTTGATGAGCCGCCGAAAATTGCTGGAACTAACATGCATCTCAGCTCGGGCAGCTTCCAGCTCTGAGCAACGGGCAGCAAGGGTCAGCAGAGCCTGGTCACGCTCCTCAGTCACCCTGTTGCGCAGACCGGTCATCTCTAGGAGTTCATCCCGAGCGGCTCGTAGCGCCATCCTCGCCTCCTCCAGCTCAGTCCTGAGGGTAACAACTGCTCCCTCGGACCTCGTCAATGCATCATTTCCATGATGGCGATAAGTTCGAGCAACAAGTCGCACCATCGCATCCATCTGTAAGCAAACAAAACGCTTCAGTTATTGTTATGCTGAAAGAAGTCCGAACAAGGCAAGACCAAAAACATCTCACCGTGCATCGGGCATAATCGAGGGTAACATCGGGAGGAGCGTCGGATGAACAAGTTGCACAGCGAGCCATCTCGACAACTTCATCAGTATCCAAACCCTCAAACCTATCCTCTCCTGTAATGACGGATTCTTGAGGCATCTTTCCCTTTCGAGACTTCTTCCCGCCTCTCCTCCGAGAAGAGGACGATGTCTCCTCTAACCCAGTCGTCGTCATGCCCGCAGTAAACGACATGTCACTCCAGTCGGTATGCCCTGTAGCCGGCTGAGAAGGATCACATCCAGCCCACCCTGTGGCACCCTGAAGCGGATCCCAGCCAGCCTCCTCCGTGGCAAACTCCACAGTCGGCTCCGGCACGAAATTCACCGCCGCAACAACATTCAACTCTTCTCTCCTTCGCTGATCGGCTGCCTCATGAAGGAACTTCTTCGCGGCAGCCGCCATGCCTATGAAAGGATCAGTACAACCGACCGAAGCCCCGGGGGCAGACACAGGTGCCCCAACTGGGCGCAGCATCCTATTCTTGCCTTTGGTCCTCGACATCAATGGGCCAAAGTCATAGGTCGGTTCAAAAGGCTCTCCCTGCCCCTCCTCTTCTTCTTTCTCCTCCTCCTCTTCGAGATGATGGGCGAAGGCTGCCATATCAGTTGACATCTTCCCCTTACCTCGAGATTGAGACACCAATCTCACCGGAGGCACCGATATTTCTGCTCGACCCTACTCGCTCCCACAAGCAAGTTCCTCCTCCTCCTCCCCGTCCTTACCGTCGCCACAGCCTGAGACATCCTCCGCCGAAGGAGAGCACCTCGACGACGAACGTGAGCCACTCGCTGCAAGAGCAGTCTTGCCTCCGACTTTTGTCGTCTTCTTCTTGGTTCGACCTCACTGCTTCGGGTCGACTATTACCTTCCGGGGCTTTTCAACCATCCAGATCCTCCCTCTCATCCGATCATCTCTCTCCCTCTCTCTTGATATGTGGCTCTCTCTTTATATAAATGATCACAGCCATCCGATTTGCATCGAATGACTGTGATTTACGATTTGCTGTCGTGGATCCCTTGAGCCTGTGCTTTACGCTTCACCTATGCTTTACACCCGATCCGATCACGGCCTAAAAAACTGTGAGTTTGCGCCCGTGACTGCACTGTGCCCTACACCCGATCACAACCGTTGGTGTCTATTTTCTCTCAAGATCTGGCCCTCTTTCACCTGGCCCTTTGCGCCGTGCGTTCTCTCTGCGTCCCTGCGCTCGAGTTGTCGCTCCTCCTTCCGCTCCAGCCTGCGCCCATCGATCTTGCCGGCTGCCGGAGTCCTAAGCCGTTTGATCCGGCGGCCTTCGCGTCCCGCGCCCACCGTCCGCTACACCTTAAGCTTTGTAAGCCCGCCTTGCACCCTATGCCCTTGTACTTTGCCGATTAGCTTGCCCCATCGCCTCGCTCTGTGCCCTTGCGCCTTGGTATTTTTGCGCTCTGCGCCCTACCGATTTGCCTTGCACCTTTTTAGCTCCCCTCTCGTTTCGGTCACACTTATTTTGTGCCGGCTTTTAGATCCTCTTTAGTTCCGGTCATACTTGTTTTGTGCCGGCTTTTGGATCCTTTCTCGTTCCGATCACACTTGTCTTGTGCCGGCTTTTAGATCCTCTTTAGTTCCGGTCACACTTGTTTTGTGCCGGCTTTTGGATCCTTTCTCGTTCCGGTCACACTTGTCTTGTGCCGGCTTTTAGATCCTGTCTAGTTCCGGTCACACTTGTTTTGTGCCGGCTTTTGAATCTTTTCTCGTTCCGGTCACACTTGTCTTGTGCCGGCTTTTGATCCTCTCTAGTTCCGGTCATACTTATTTTGTGCCGGCTTTTGGATCCTTTCTCGTTCCGGTTACACTTGTTTTGTGCCGGCTTTTGGATCCTTTCTCGTTCCGGTCACACTTGTCTTGTGCCGGCTTTTGATCCTCTCTAGTTCCAGTCACACTTGTTTTGTGCCGGCTTTCGGATCCTCTTCCTTTCCTTGGTCTTGTGACCCTATCAGAGCTACGACTCTTTATCTTCTCCTTTTTTTTTTGTCTGTGATGATTGAGATCTTCTAAGAGGTGTCAAGTACTTGCTTCGGCCGGGTGCTTGCCTCTTATGCGGTCTCACGCATTCACATCTTTTCTTAGCCGCTCTCTCTCCTTTCGGCCTCCGTTATTGTCGGCTTCCATCACCGTCGGCTTCCTTCGCTCCGATCCTTAGTGATCATTGCCAATTCTCCCGGTTGATCTGCTTACAGGTTGGCCGGGTTTTCCCGGTTGTCTTGCTTGCAGGTCAATCGGGTTTCCAGGACTACTTGCTTGTAGGTCATCCTGGCACTATCTTTACTTTTCAGCATAAAAAAGGGTTATTTGATGTAAATTTTTTTTTTCTCTTTCTTTCTCCTTCCTTTTATTAAGCAAACTGATGTCGGTTTATACCTTACATCAGTTTGACGGGGGGTATTAGATGTAGTGTGTTAGTATTCTATTAGTCCCACCTCGGTTGTGGTAACATAATGGTGTGCGTACTCTCTCTATATAAAGAGAGGTAGTCTTATGTAATGCAATGTGTGATTAATGAGATAATACAAGGAGGTTTTCTCCCCAATCCTTTTCTCTCTCCCCCTCTCTTCGTAACAAAGAGTATTCATTTGTCTCTAGAAAGAGTATCCATTCGTCTCCTGACACTATGCATGTAGCGGTTACTACACTGATTTCACTGTAACTGCTATAGTGAAATCAATGTAGCAAGAGTATCAATTAGATTTAGTAAGAGTATCAATTTAGCGAATTATTTGTTGTTATAGTGATTTCACTATAGTTGCTATAGTGGTTTCACTGTGGCAAGAGTATCAATTAGCCGAATAGATACTTCTGCTATAATGAAATCACTGTAGCAACCGCAACATGCACCATGCCACCCGGTGAATAGATACTCTTTTTGATGACGAATGGATACTCTTTTCTATAGACGAATGTATACTCTTGCTATAGTATTTTTGTTGTAGTAGTTACAGTGAAATCGCTATAGCAATCACTACATATATAGTGTTAATCAGCTAATGGATACTCATACCAAAGACGAATGGATACTCTTGCAGGAGAGACAGTTTTGTAATTTAATGGGTAAAAAAAGTTAATATTTTCGGTTAAAGATTTGTTGTACAAATGTGTCCTTTGGGAGGGACTTCAGCTAATATTCTGACAACTTATATCCTTTAGTTTAAATAAAGACCTGTGGAGGGATTTAGGACTAATTAACCCTTATTTTTTTCCTTCTTAGTTCGGCAGAATTTCAGGAGGGACCTAATTGATGACAAAAAGTGTAAATCTATATAATAAGGGACGTCGATTTGGTGCTAACTAGACAAAATAGAACCAAAACCTGACTAGGACAAAACAGAGCAAGCTGACTAGATAAAACTCTCCCACGCACGATATCACAACCGTTCACTCTCTCTTCCCCCGATCTCTCTATCTCCGTCTCTTTCTCTTTCCTCGATCTCTCTCTCCCCGTATCTCTCTCTCTCTCTTCACCCGATATCTCTCTCCCAATATCTCTCTCTTCACCTGATCTCTCTCTTCCCCTGATATATATCTCTCTATCTCTTCCCTCAATCTCTACCTCTCTCTGTATCTCTCTCTTTCTGTATCTCTCCCTCTCCGTTCTCTCTCTATGTCTCTCTTTCTTCCCCCAACTCTCTCTCCCTGGTTCTCTCTCTTTTTCTGTCCCTCCCTCCCTCTTTCTCTTCGCCCAATTTTCTCTCTTTCTCTCTCTCTCTCTCTCTCCCCCTCTCCCTTTGTTTCTCTCTCTTCCCTCGATCTCTCTATCTTTTCCCCGATATCTCTCTCCATCTCTCTCTCTCTCTCTCTCCTACGTATCTCTCTCCCACGGTCTCTCTCTCTCTCTCTCTTAGGGATGGCAATTTTTGACCCTACATGACCTGACACAAAATTAGGGGGGTCTGGGTCTGGGTTAAACAGGTTCGGGTCATAAACGGGTCAACATGACTAACCTGTTTAGTAAACGGGTTGGGTCCGGGTTCTGTCTCCGACCCGTTTAAAAATCAATGGGTAGGACCGGGTCGGGTCTACCTAGCATCCGATCACAGTGTGCGATGGGTTCAGCGGACAACTATGATCAAGACACCCATAATGGTGACTTGTGACTAAATATTAAATTATAAAAAAAATAAAGAATAAAATATTTAAACGGGTGTTACCGGGTCATAGTAGGTCTACTCGTTTATAAATAGGTCGGGTACGAGGTTAGAGTCTAGACACGATTAGTTAAACGGGTTAGGTTCGGGTTTAGAGGTTTTGTACACGGCACGAAGCCGGACACGACACGATCCGATCCATTGCCAGCCCTACTCGCTCTCTCTCTTCCTACGATCTCTTTCTCTTTCTCAGTATCATTCTCTCTCTTTATTTCTCTGTCTCTCTCTTTATTTCCTCTCTCTCTCTCTCTCTCTCTGTCTCTCTCTCTCACCCCGATCTCTCTCTCGGTCCGTCGGGGCGGGACTGGTGTTGCTGCCGAAAGTGTTCTGTTGTCGAAGGTGGTCAGGTGTGTTGCCCCCGAATACGACAGTATGGGTGAGGATGGTGATGTCGGGGGGTGTCTTGCTGCCAAAGACGGTCCGCTGCAGTGCCGACAGACATGAACGTACATTAATTAAGTATAATATGGAACTTGGGGGAGGACTTATTACATGTAGATCCTCGTGAGGGGCCTATCACTAACTCCCCCCAAGATATTTCCGCATACATGCCTGAAAAGTTATTGCTTTTCTATCTTTGGTGGGTCGAGGAAAGGGGAAAGGGGGGTGAGTAAGGCAGGCTCTGGAAGCGGCGGACGGTGAACTGATGATCCGTGTGGAGACGAAAACGAACACCAAGCGCGTATTCTCTATCGTCTGACGATGTTGATGGGAAACACAAATCTCATCTCTCGGTGATGTCTGTTCATAGTTTTCAATCTGAATCTTTATCATCAGGAAAACCGAAATCCGCTGCTCGGGCTGCTTCGCCGCCGCCTCCGCCTCCGCCTCCTCCCACGTGGCCTGATGATGGAATCCCAGCGGTAGCTCCTTACCGCTCTGAAGGTCGCTTACAAATCGTTCTCGCGCTTTGATTATATATATTTTTCTTCCGGTTCCGATTTGAGATCCTCCACCCCTATTGTTCTGTCGAAGCCCTAATATATATATATATATATATATATATATATATATATATATATATATATATATATATATATATATATATATATATATATATATATATATATATAGGGGACGGGGAGCCTGCACCCAAGGTGCAGCAAGAACGCTGCACCTCAAGCATTGTTTAACTACCTAGAAGTTTTGGAATTTGATGAAATTTGGTGAGGGTGTTGTCTAGGGTAACATGATCATCCTCACAAATTTTCATCAAATTCCAAAACTTCTAGGGGGGTCAAATGGTCGAAGCAAAATCAGCCGTCCGCAGTCACCGTTAAAATCTGCAGATTTTGCTTCGACCATTTGACCCCCCTAGAAGTTTTGGAATTTGATGAAAATTTGTGAGGATGATCATGTTACCCTAGACAACATCCTCACCAAATTTCATCAAATTCCAAAACTTCTAGGTAGGTAAACAATGCTTGAGGTGCAGCGTTCTTGCTGCACCTCGGGTGCAGGCTCCCCGTCCCCATATATATATATATATATATATATATATATATATATATATGGGGTGGGATCCGTTGACAACCCAAAATGGGAGGTAAATTTACCTCCCACTTACAACTCGCCATAATCGTTGGTTAGAGGTTTCCGAATTTGCTGATTTTTTGTGAGGATGATCAACATGGCACGTTCATCATCCTCACAAAAAATCAGCAAATTCTGAAACTTATAAGGGCGTCAAATGTGTTATTCAAATTAACGGTTCAAATAGACGGTTCAGAAACATTTGATTCAATCGACGCCCTTAGAAGTTTCAGATTTTGTTGATTTTTTGTGAGGATGATCACTATGGCAAGTTGATCATCCTCACAAAAAATCAACAAAATCTGAAACTTCTAAGGGCGCCGATTGAATCAAACGTTTCTGAACCGTCTATTTGAACCGTTAATTTGAAAAACACATTTGACGCCCTTATAAGTTTTCGAATTTGCTGATTTTTTGTGAGGATGATTAACTTGCCATGTTGATCATCCTCACAAAAAATCAGCAAATTCGGAAACTTCTATCCACCAATTGAATCAAGTTTAAAATGGGAGGTAAATTTACCTCCCATTTTGGGTTGTCAACGGATCCCAGTCCTATATATATATATATATATATATATATATATATATATATATATATATATATATATATATATATATATATATATATATTTTAATATTTTTTGACTTTTTTTTTTTGATTTTTGGTTTCGTATTGCTTTTGGCTTTGGAAATTTATTTGGAACAGATTGGGGATTTTTTGGGGATCTTGATTATCTGATTTTGATCTGTCAAACTGTTTTTTTTGGCTTTGATAGTGTGTTTTTTCACCTCTGATTTTGGTTTCTAGTGTTGATTTGGTGTGATGATTTCATGGATCTAGGGTTTCAAAAAGGGCCTTTGGAGTTTAATGATGTTTGCGATACTAAGCTTGGTCCCCAAAGATCGGTAGGTCCAAGTAGGATGAGCTAGAAGATGAAAGATAGGCCAAACAAGTGGGGAGGTTGCAGGTTCTTTAGGACCTAAGCTATTAAGCATGTGAATGCATGTTTTCTTGTGTGAAAAAAAGTTTTTTTTTGAGATCGATCGGTGTCTTGAAATCTTTCGAGCAATGGCCACTTAAGGCTCAGACTAATCTCTCCAGGAGTGAAGCCCTACTAGCCCTACCCACCCGGCAATAGATGTTTAATTTTGATATCCATTTTGGAATACATATGTCCTGAAAATAAATCATGAAAGAACACACCTCTTACTTATTTTGACTCTTCAAAATTCAAATATAAAATATAGGGAAAATTTGACTGACCCCCCAAAATTATTTGCTATTTAGTAGGTCACCCCCTTTTAATCGTTATTAGACTTACCCCCGTTCCGTCCATTCTGTTAGTCAAACATGTTTAACTGCATGCAATCAAGAGCATAATCTTGGAGGAAGAAGATGAAGAAAAACTGCCGAAAGTTAGTATTAAAATTTTGAGATTTGATGATTTGGGGGAGATCTTCATCTTCTACCTCCCGAATGGGTATTTAAGGATTTGGAAAGATTTTCATCTTAAGAATTTGGGGTACATCTTCATCTTCTTCCACCCGAGTGGGTTCTTTCCTCACGAATGAGTTTTATCTTCGTCCTCTAAATTGGGTTCCTTCATCACGAATGAGTTTTATCTTTGTCCTCTAAATTGGGTTCCTTCATCACTAATGGTCTCATTTTCTTTATCCCAAATTGATTCCATCATCATGAATTGATTTAATCTTTTACTCACAAATGAGTTCTTTCATCTCGAATGGATTTAATCTCTTTTCTCACGAATGTGTTTCATCTCTTCCTCCCAAATGGATTCCTTCCTCATCAATGGGTTACTTTTCATGCGAATATGTTCCTTCCCCACGAATGTGTTTCATTTTCTTCATCTCGAATGGGTTTCATTTTCGTCCTCCCGAATGGGTTCTTTCTCACAAGCGGGTTTTATCTTCTTTTTCACGAATGGTTTCATTCCCACGAATGAGTTTTATCTTCTTCCTCACGATCCCTTGTGAATGAGCTTTTGAGGAAGAAGATGAAGTTCTTTCTCATAAATCGGTTTTTAGTACCAAATTTGGGAATTTTCTCCATCTTCTTTAAGATTGAGTTTGTTGACAATGAGGGGCAAAATGGTCCACTAAAAAACCTAGGATAATGGAATAGCAGTCAAACATATTTGACTGGAGGGATTGGACAGTGAATTTGGGGGGGGGGGGGGGGGGGGGAAGGGTGGTTAAAGTTTAATAACGATTAAAAAGGGGGTGACTTACTAGATGGCATATATTTTTTTTAGGGGGGTGGGGGTTAGTCTAAAAAACCCAAAATTATACTCATGGTAGAGTGAAAGGAGCAACAATCATGATCTTCAAGCCTTAGGATGACCCATGGATTTTATCCAATTTTCTTTGGAATGGACAAATCGTGTAACCTTCTCTTTGTAGATGTCTATGAGCATCTATACAAAAAGGACATGCTGCGGTGAGATTTTATACATAACCATAACAAAAGAAAATAAAAAGTGGAAGTCAGATCAGATCTGGTTGTCCACAAGAATCATGTATGCTTCTTTGATTTTGACATCTTTCCATGGACATAGCAGGTTGTGGCAATCAGAGATATAATACCACCGGGAAACATTCAACGATGTTTATATTGCTTATGAGTTGATGGACACTGATCTCCATCAAATAATTTGCTCCAATCAAGCTTTATCTGAGGAACACTGTCAGGTTTCATTTACCATAATTTTTAGATTAGTACAAAATTTATGCTGTTTCTTGTTACATCATTGGAGACTTACAAGTTATATGCTGTGTGCATTTGCCATGCATGACTATATGCAATCATGTATAGGAAGCTTTTAAATATAATCATGCTAAGAATGTTTGTCATTTATAACTTGAATTAACTCACTCTATCAAAAGCCTCCTAAAATTGTTTTTGCTATTTTGTCTTATTAGAGTGAATTGAGTTCTTGTGTTTTTGTGTGTATTATCGCTTATAACGGGGAAACTCGTGTTCGCATTTCGAGCCGTTGCACCATGACCTAATGAAGAGAGAGAGGAAGAAGAGGGTTTTCTGTGAAAGAAGAGGTTGAGCTGTGGTGGCTGAAGAAGCAGTCTTGCATGCAGCGTCCCTCGGCCGCCGTAGCTGATACAAAGGGCAATACTCCTGGTGCTACTTCTACTATCGCTGAGCCGACCATGGCCCGACTTCAAGAGTAGATCCCGCAGTTTCATCAGGCATTTGCTTCCGCCGTTTGTGGAATTGGATGCAATGGTGTTTTTGCCCTAAGTACGCATGGGGACTTGAATATGGAATTCAATTGCTTATCTGAAACCAAAAGGTTACTCTTTTTTTTTTTTTTGCTTGCTTCTGGCCTTGGGAAACTTCTTAACTGTGGAAACCGAAAGAATTGGGACCGAAAAATTGGAAGTTAATTTTTTTTATTATGAAATTGATTGTGAATCTGTATCATATAATTCATTTACTTTGGGGTCTTTGATTGGTTTTGGTGTAGATTTCTGTCAGACTCTTTCGACATACTTTTTAGGTGGGAATGGTTCATGGAGGGAAAGTGAAGATTTACGAAGAGAACTCGATCCGAATCCGAATGCCTTGATGAAGCGACCACAGGTTTCACAATCTCAACAGCTCGATGAAGTGATCCTTCAAAGGCGATGTCACCGATCCGCGTGCTCAACTTTGGGCCAATCAGAACGGCTCGAAGCAATTCTTCAACGTCGATGTCACTGATCGACCAATAGGGAACGACTGGATGAAGCGATCCTCCAACATTAGCAATCCTTCAACATTGTCCGAGTGATATTTCCTCTTTCCCTCGTTGGAACTTGTTAGGTGCCTGCGAATCCTGGCCGTTGCTTAATGCTCATTGGATTAGGGATTTTACTAAATAGTAGTTATTGCCGTCCCATTTCGATCTTTGGATCACTTTGAGTCCATGCTCTATGCTTTAGTGCTCTGACTGCTTGGTTGGCCCACCAAAAAAAAGAAGAAAAAATTGGCATCAAGTCTTTAAAGATGTTTCCCGTTTAACATTAAGGACCTAAAGGTCTAAATAATGTATAGAGACCTAAAGGTAATTTACTCAAAAGATTTGATCCCAAGGATAATTATATCATAATTTTGGTGTCAGAGATAAGATTCGTTGTCACAACCCATGGTCAAAACAAAATCGAATTTCGTGCCCTGTTTAGGGTTTAGGGCATAAATACCTAGGTAAAATAGTCTTTTCAACTCTGAATGTTGATTCTAGCCTTTATTAGTGAGGGATGAAACAGCGGTATGCCTTATTCTAGTTCTGGGTTGCCCCCAGCAAAGGTGCTGGGTTGCCCATGGGTTTCAGATAAGGTAGAGGCTTCAGGGGTGGTATGACAACTTTATTGGATTAGCCTGCTGATTAAGTGGCTTTGGTCTAATGGGCTTTGGCCCACTGGTGTATCTTAGTGTTTGGGCTCAGCCCAACTGTACAATGGGCTTTGGCTTCACAGTTTATATATCTCTCTCTATGTATACATACGAACATGAGTACATAAGATTCGTTAGGGATCAATTGGTCAGAGTAAAAGAGGCTTTGGCTTAGGATCCTATAGGAAGGTCATGGGTTTAAAACTTCCTTCAACTGGTATTTATCTTTCTAATGGTTTTAAATCCAATCCAAACCCAAACCTGAGTTGAACTCGAACCCTGATTAACGTCACACGGTGGTCTGGTGGAGGTCCGATGAAGGTCCGACGGTGGTCCGGCAGACAGAGGTCGGTGGTGTCGGTGGTGGTCTGCGGCGGCTCGACGGTGGTCTAGTGTATAGACGACGACGAATGGTGGTCCGACAAGGGCGGCCCTAGTGGTCCGTCGGTTGGCGAGGTGATGTGGTTATTGTCCCTAATATAAGGTTTAGTGGTAAGTGAGGGATTAGAGGGGGGCCTAACCCTCTATTTATAGCCTAATCCTGGTATTCCAAGGGTTTTGGATATAACATCTGATTATTAGAGGCTAATTAAGATTTAATGGTTAATAATAAAACCCTGAACCTGGCAGCCGGGCAACGGTCCTCGGGGGGATCGATGTCCTTGCCCGAAGTTTGCCAAGGGCAAGACCTTGAGCTTGTTGAGTGACGAAGCGTTTGAACACCTCAGACTTTGTCTGCGAGCGCTAGGACTTGTTGAGTGCCGAGGGGGTGTGAAACACCTCAGACTTTCTCTGCGAGCACCAGGACTGTTTCCCTGGACTCGTTGAGCGCCAAGGCGGTGTGAGACACCTTGGACTTTGTCTAGCGAGCACCATGACTGTCTCCTTGGACTCGCTGAGCCCCGAGGCACTATGAAACACCTCCGACTTTGTTTGTGAATGCCAGGGCTATCTCCCTAGACTCATTGGGTGCCGAGGTGGCGTGAAACACCTCAGACTATGTCTGCGAGCGCCATTGTTGTCTCCCTGGACTCGTTGAGCATTGAGGCGGTGTGAAACACCTCGAACTTTGTTTGCGAGCGCCAGAGCTATCTCCCTGGACTCGTTGAGCGCCGAGGCAGTGTGAAACACCTCAGACTTTGTCTGCGAGTGCCAGGGCTATTTCTCTAGACTCGTTGAGTGTCGAGGCGGTGTGAAACATCTTGGACTTGTATGCGAGCACCAGGGTTGTCTCCCTGAACACGTTGAGCAGCGAAGCGGTGTGAGATACCTCGAACTTTGTCTTCAGGGACCATGGTTGTCTCCCTGAACACGTTGAGCAGCGAAGCGGTGTGAGATACCTCGAACTTTGCCTTGGTGACTCCTCCTCGGGCGGACATCTTCTGGTATTATACCCCTTGCGGGTAACCTGGTTGTCCTCCACTTCGATCTCCCATTGAATATGATTAAATAACGCTCCAAGGGAGGCCGGAGGATTTATGTTGGAGTTGTTGTAGAAATGGTGGTCATATCGTAGTGCATTCTGGAATGCCAGCATAACTGCTTTGTCGTTGAGGTGATATCCGGAGAGCGCAACGTGCTCGTTCTGGAACCTCCAGGTGAAGTCTCGGAGGGTTTCTTCTGAAACTACTCTGAGCCGGTAGAGGGAGTTCAGCTTCTTCATTGGCTTGAGATTCAGCTGATAGTGTTGAATGAAGAGGTCTGCCATATCTTCGAACCAACTCATGGAGCCTATCGGAAAATGGTGATACCAGTCGAGCGACATGTCGTCCAGGCTGCCGGTGAAGGTGCGACATAATTCTTGGTTATGTGAACGTGAGGTATTAACGCCTGCTTGAAAGCAAGCACGTGTAGTGTCAAATCTCCCTTTAATCAATTGAACTTAGGGAGAACTGGAGTTCTCCAGGTCCGAGGGAAATGAGCTTGAAGAATTTGTTAATGGAGAGGTCCCTCGAAGGCGTGGTTGGTTCGACGATCACCTCGCTGGTGAGAGAGGTGTCTCGGAGGAGGAGAAGGTCGTAAGGGTATTGAAGGACCCCTCACCATGCGATTCTATGTCAGAGCTCGGTCGTTGTTGCGATACTGTTAGACTCTGGGGTGGCGACCATCATTCCGAGTATCCCTCACGATATAGGGATCGAAGGATGACTCGGAACTGAGTGGCTTGAGGAGACGAGCAGACTCGTCGAGACTCTCCTAGATTGTCAGTGTAGGAGGAATAGGTGAGGGTGCTCTCGAGAGGGGTTCGAGGGAACATCGCGGGGTGTCGACGATGGATCGTCGAGAAGGAGCGGGAGATGAGTCCACCGACCAGCCGACGTCTGCTCCGTCGTTGATGCCGGCGGCTGACCATGGGAGATCGACTCCTGCCTCGACGGTAATCCATCGGATAGAGTCTCTCTCAATCATGAGAGCAGTGTTCTGCTTCATGTGGGTGAGCAGTTGGAAGTCATCCACCAAAACTTGATATGTCGCTTGAGGATCGACGATATGTGAGGTGTGCGCTTTCCCCGGGTGTTGAGTTGTGGTGTCGGCAGGCTGAGGAGATTGTCGAGATTGAGTTTGAGCGGCGCGATCAACTGCTCGATGACTTCTCGAATCCACATCGGGTTGCTGTTTCGGATGCCGACTCGTCGCAAACCTATGACTCATTGAGCGGGTCGTAGGATGCAAAACGTCTTGATGCATGTTGCATCTTTCCGGCTGGTCCACTGGTCATGTCTCGCCATTCTGGTATAGCGATGGAGACAAATGGATTGCTCGGGCAACAGTAGTTGCTTCTTGACTGAAGGAGCTGAAAAGAATGAAGGTCATAAGTAGATAGGGAAGGATCCCATAAACGGCGCTAAATTGTGGGGGGAGATTACGGCCGTCGTACGGTCCCCCTCCAATAATTGATTGAGGGTTGAATTCGAGTTGTGGTGCACTGTAGAGTGCTGAGCTGTAGTGTGGTGAGCTATCGAGCAGACGTCGTTGAGTAGGGAAAGAGATAGAGAGAAGAGAGAGAGAAATGGAGTTGACATAGGATGTGGTGACAAAGTTCGGACGAAGTCTACGTCTTCGTGCGACAAGATGCAACCTTTGAATCTACTAACTCTTAAGAAGTATAGCTACTCTCGATAGGCCGAGGAATGCTTGTACAAGTAAACAGAGAGTGCAATAGGCTTGACTAGAGTCTAATTACCAAAAGACTTGGAGCTCTGAAAAACAGAAAGTGGAATAATGAATCCCCCCCTGGAATATTTGTCAGGTCTGCTATTTATAGAGGTTTGGAAATATCGAGGATTTTGGTAAATATCCGGGGGGATTTATCAGACCCCAGATAGTATGTTTGGGTCTCATGCAGAGCTGACAAGTCCCATCATCGTCTTTGTGGGCCCCAGGCAGGGCTGGCGGGTTTCACTGTCGTCTTCGTGGGCCCCAGACAGGGTTGGCGGGTCACACCGTCAGGCGTTAGCCAGATTTTGCACCATATTTTTTTGTGCTGGTTTGTTTTCTTTTGTGGGTTTTTTTACTGTCTTTGCTGTGTTTTCTCTAAATCTGGGGTTGCGCCGGGTGTGATGCGTTGGTTCGCCGGGTTTGGCATGGTGGTTCTGCCAGGGTTCAGTGTAGTTCCTCCTTTTTATATTTTTTTTTAGGTCGGTCACGATGGAGACTTGTTGTTTGTCGGTGATGGTGGTCTGTTTCTTGACCTGTTGGCGGTCAACCCTGTTTGTGCCGGCATGTGGCGTCACCATGTGGCCCCATCATGGGGGTCCGAATGTTTTTTTTTTTTAGAATCTCTCCAGAAGGAGGGAGGGTTAGGCAGCCCCCGACTAGTAATATTAAGCTAGAGAATCAGATAACAATATGATTACAAAAGTTCCGTGCTTCTTCATTGAAGGATATCTAACCCGTGGAATGATCCAAAGCTTGAATATCGAGACAACTGATCTACGAAACGCTTCAACCTTTGATATTTTGCCGTTGAAGATCTGATTGTTCCTCTCTAGCCAGATAACCCAAAGAATGATCATCGCTAAAATGTCCAAAGGGCCACGTTGCTCCTTCTTCACCCTTCTCCTCCACGTAGAGCAAAGTGCCTTTAGGTTCCTCGGGTCGGATGAGATCTCACATCTGCTCTCAAAGTGATCTTAGACCTGCTAAGCGAGGGGGCAAGAAAGGAGTAGGTGGGATACACCCTCTTTCTCTGATAGACAAAAGATGCAAGAAGAGTCCATGGCATTCAGGTTCCTCCTCAATCTTGAGAAGGATCGTTTTGGTTATGATCTTATTCCTCGCTGTCAAAAGGAAGAAGACATTGATCTTCGTTGGGGCCTTCGCTCTCCAAATAGCACTCGAAGGGCTGAAGCACTCGCCTTGAGGCAACAAATGTTTGTAAAAAGATCTCACCGAGAAGGCCCACAAAGAGTGCCAACACTATTTTACACTATCCGGCTCCATGCGAAAGCTAGCTGTCTGAAATAGGTACAACATATCGGACCGATTGTGACCTCTCCCTTGATTAACAAAAAAAAAAAAAAACGGAATTAAATCAGTAACCATATAAAGAAAATAAAGAAAGAAAAATATTACTGATCATCGGGATTTGAGGTGCATTGGAAGCTGCCCTAAGAACGAAGTTTTTATATCGTACCAGTGTAGCGGATACTTCGGATCCAACCAAGAATGAGCCCCGCCGAGTATTTTCCCAGATCTCGGGAACGACTTGATCCGGGCATAGTTGAACCTGATTTTGTGTCCGCCCAACAAAGAATTTCCAGTGATAGAAAAAAAAAAAAGAGAGGAAGAGATGAGAAAGAACTGTTAAAGCAGCTCAAGAAAAAGTGTTCTTTCATAATAGGAAGACGGTGGAGGAGACGAGCATGGTGATGATGGTGGGGTAGCTAGAGAGAGAGAAATTTCAGTGGATCCCTAGCTAGCAAGCCAGTGCCTTTGGATTGGAGTGTGAAATGGAGCCCAATGCTAATCATTGGTCGCAGCGCTTGACAAATAACCCATCCAAGGGTTAGGCTTTGCGTCCCAAATAGGGCCTCCCAATTGAAAGTTTGAGAGAGTGAGATGAACGATTTTATTCCAACCTCTTAAGGAGGTTGGAGCATCACCCTCTCTCATTGGTCCATTTCGAGAGAAGGCGATGTAAGGAGGTTGGAAAGAGAAAGAGAAAGATGGGGGAAAGAGAGAGAGATGGGCGGCAGCGGTGTCGGCTATAGTCAACAATGGTCAAAGGTGGCTGCTGTGCAGGTGGTCCCTAGGGGTGGCAATCGGTTGGGTTCACGTCGGACCCTACCCCTATCTAAACCCATACTCATTCGAGTATGACAGGGTCCATACCCGATCCATACCTATTTGGTTAGAAGAGGGTCCATATCCGATCCATACCCAATCGGTTTCAGGTATGAATTGGATATAATTTTATCTATTTTTCTCTATTATATATTAAATTATTTAAGAAACTCTTTTGGTTTCTGATTATTGTGATTTTAGTAGAGTATAAGTTTGGACAGAGATATGGGTTCGGATAGGATTTGGGTATAGTTAGAGGCACAATCGGGTTTCGGGTATGGGTAGTGAGGTACCCATGCCTCTATCCAAAAATTAATCGGGTAGAGTTTCGATATTCATACCCTATCCAAATCATGTTTTGGGTATAAAATTTATACCCATACCCAATATTTCGGGTCGGATTTTGATTGGGTTTTTGGATTTTCGCAGTCCATTGCCACCCCAAGTGGCGCCCCTATTTACTAGAGGTTAGGGGCACATTGGTATTCATGAAATTAATGGTGGTCCTTGTAGTGATATTGTTGGTGCAAATGTTAACACAGCACCTATCCGATCTGGGTTGGGTTGGGTTGTAGATGGCCGAGTCGAGCCTGGGTTAAGCGGTTAAGCCCAAATCCTACCTGACCTGAATGTGTTGTCCACCCGAGTCTACTAAATTCGTCTGTTTTGTGCGTGTGGATGGATAGGGCCTCTCCCTCCTTTCATTGGCTCAAATTAGATTTCCAGATTTTTTTATTTTTCCTTTTTAGATTACACATCAAACCCACTGCTCCAACTCCAACTCAAGGAGAGCCCGTATAAATTTCTACCACTGAATTTCCCGAATATATGGCGGCAACGACGATCGCCTCCGCCGCAGCCGCGGCCTCGGCCTCTGGCTTCTCCGCTCCCCATGTCTCCCCCGATCGCCGGAGACCGTCGAAGATCCTCGCCATGGCCTCCAAGAAGAAGGTCCGTCTCTAATTATGGTCAAAACCCTCGATCGATTGCTGTGCTGTACTAGAAATAGAAAAAATGCGTGCTTTCAGGTGAACAGATACGACCGGAAGTGGGAGAAGAAGTGGTACGGCGCGGGGATCTTCACGGAGGGGAGCGAGGATGTGAGCTTCGACGTCGTCAGGAAGCTGGAGAAAAGCAAGGTCCTTAGCGGCGTCGAGAAGGCCGGCCTCCTCTCCAAGGCGGAGCAGCTGGGCTTCACCCTCTCCTCCATCGAGCGCCTCGGGTTCTTCTCCAAGGCCGAGAAGCTCGGCCTCCTCAGCCTGCTCGAGCGCGTCGCCGGCTTCTCCCCATCCGCCCTCGCCTCCGTCGCGCTCCCCCTCCTCCTCGCCGCCGTCGCCGCCGTGGTCCTCATCCCCGATGACTCAGACGCCCTCGTCGCCGTGAAGGCCTTCGTCGTGGCCGCCCTTGGGGCCGGGGCCGCTGGGCTATTCGTGGGTTCGATCGTGCTGGCCGGGTTGCAGGAGACGGAGTGAGAGAGTACTGGGTTGCCAGCGGTCTGGTGCTCCGCCAGCCACGTTTGTAGAGGTATCGTGTGCCCCCTTATAGCTGTTGCATATGATCTTTTGGGTAGGAGAGAATCCCCCAGCCATCCATTAACAATATCACTTCTTTTTAAAAGTTGGAGGATTGCATGGTAATTATTTTGATTAATTATAAACTTACTAATGCAGTCACATGATTATCATTACCAAATTCTCTTGTAATTTTTTTTCGGATCTCCACGATGAGCTTCCTAGACGAACTTGAGATGATTCGAATTTAGTTTTTTTTTTTTCCGATCTAGATCCACAATTTGTCGCTAAAGTTAGATTAGATTAAAAATACGGGGTAATGTGGCTAAGGTCCTTGCAGCGGATGCTGTGGTAGCTAAAGGATAGACAACATTTTAGTTATATGAAAAGCCTCTCCGTACTAATGATATTTTCAGTACCCATTTTACCCCTATATGTGGTTATAGAGGAAAGTATATAAAATCTGAAGTATTGACACAAATCACGGTAGTAATTTTTATTCTTTGCGTTGCAGATTGTTACGCTTGCTAGCAATTGAAAACACTATAGCAAGTTTTTTTGTGTGGCTACAGTGAAATCCCTGTAACAAAAAAGTAACAATCTGCACAAATTGTTACTCTTTACGATGCATATTGTTATTCTTTACTGTAGTGAAATCATTGTACTTTAGTTTTTTTTTCTTTTTGCTACTGTGAAATCACTATACCAAAGATCTATATGATATCCGAGCAATAGGATAGGGGCATTTATTTATTTATTCATTTAGACAGTTTGAAAAAGTCAAACTGATGGTTGGGAGGACTTGCTGTATGTAATAGGATATTTCGCGGAGGAACCTGGCGCAAAACTAATATGTTATTTGTCCTTTAGCTTAAAATGGTTTCCTTAAAAAGGACCGGCCAAGTCTCCCTAAAAATAACCCTACCAAAGTGAAGGTGCGAAATTATGAGATTTAAAGTTAGATTTCTTTATTAGTTTTTTCAATAGTTGGTTACAATCTAGTGAGGAATTAGCAACAATCCAAGAAAGATTTTTTTCTTTTTTTTTTTCCGACAGGAGTTGAATTACAACTTGATTGTCACCTTTCACAATGACATGAGTGGCCGTGATCCTTCGAACAGCTTTCAACCCATGAAGGACCGTCTTAGCTTTGATTTCGATGGCTTCGCAAGCCCCAAAAATGTCGCCGTGATTAGATATGGGCTCCCGAGCTATCCCTTACAATATCTCCAATTGTCGATAATGTATTAACTATCGCACAGTCCAAGTTGGCCCTAAGAGCATCCTGAACAGGTGACAGCCAATGCAAGGGATGAGGATATGGATCTCTAAGGTCGGCTGAAGATAAGTCTCTAAACAACATGTTGGAGGATATCAATACATATTCGGGCTTGGGATGAACTCTATCAAAAATCCAACGGTGCATGTTGGAGGATATCAATACATATTCGGGCTTGGGATGAACTCTATCAAAAATCCAACGGTGCATGGCCTTCCATATATTCCAAAGGATAATAGAGCCATAGTTGAACCAGGATCTGTTATGTATATCCAAGTTCACAGGCCGGCTGATCGCCCTGTAGGTTAAAAGGAGAGTCTGATCCGAACCAAACTGCCCGACCATAGGAGCAATAAAACAGAACATGCTCGATTGATTCCTCCTCTAAGTTGCAGAGAGAGCAAGTGATGTCTATATGAGGAAGTTGGGCAGCTATAATCTTAGATGTGGGGATATAACCACGAAGTGCTCTCCAAACAAACATTTGGGCCTTCGGAAGAAGCCTGCAGTTTTCCTAAGGCCCTTCTACTAGAATTCAGACGATGAAATGAAGGTTGAGACCTCATACTTAACTTCGAAAATCACCCAGTAGGCCGATTTAACGACAGTGGAGTTCCCGCCCGCTCGTCGACTGGGTCCCCAGGCTTTAACATCCAGTTCCGGTGTAGTAGCCAGGTGGATTCGTAGAATGGTGTTGATCTCAACTTGGGGGTGAGGCCGAATTCCATCAACTGGGTAAACTTCCAATAAGATCCTGCGATGGGATCAGTGAAATTTTCCATCAGGAGTTCTCCGTCATCATAAATCTCACCAAGTATAGCATAACCCGGTAAGCTCAGGATCCATTGATCTCCGATCAGCTTAATCAAGGAGCCATCGCCAACCCTCCAACATACATGGGGTCGGATGAGGTCTGGACCTTCTAAGAAAACTACGGCCATTAGAGTATCTCCAACCATGACTCAAACTTTTTATCAGATTTGAGTAAAAATATGATTTGACACAACACTCCAATGGGCAGACTCAAATGGTCTGCTTTTGAGTGGTATTTTGTAATAAAAAGGGGATCTTTGGAGCATCTATTGCATTTGAGTGGTATTCTGGAAATAAAGGGGTTTGGAATATGACCGTTGGAGATTTGAGTAAAGGATTGAATGTCCATTGATATGATGAAAGATTTGAGACTCCCTTCATTCGGTTGTACTTTTTTTTTACATTGTAGGGTGACCTGAAACCTTTCACGCAATGGACCCATTTTGGGCTCCGACTAATCCCTCTGCAAGTGCGCACCGACCCACTTAGAAGATTTCCTGTGCACTCTTAGATTTTTTTTTTTTTTTTTTTTTTTTTTTTTTTGGGGGGGGGGGGGGGGGGCAAACTCCTCACCAAAGCATAAGTTGCTTACCAAATAGCCTATGTATCGAGTAAAGGGTTGGAGATGACTTTTTCTTATTTTTATATCTGAGTGAAAATTTGAATATGAATAAGCATTCGAGTTGGTCTTTCAAGTGCCAACTTTTAGACTACCCTCTATATGTATGGAGGGGATGAATGGTTAGTCACTGTATGCGCGGAAAAGATACGGGTCGTCTTTATTGCA
The DNA here is from genome assembly GCA_947650365.1 of Chamaelirium japonicum. NCBI lineage: Eukaryota > Viridiplantae > Streptophyta > Magnoliopsida > Liliales > Melanthiaceae > Chamaelirium > Chamaelirium japonicum. The sequence continues at coordinate 75,110,541 of OX393556.1, read as the reverse complement.
CAAAACAAGATTACAAGGGTGGCCGGGACCCGGGTGGCTCGGGTGTGGCGAGTCCGGGTTGCGGCGAGTGCTGATCAGGAGATTGTGGGAGAGATCCTCTGGAGGGTCCCTTTGATCCGCGTCTCCACGTGGTATTCGTGTGAGAGCTCTGAAGGGGTTGCCCAGGACAGAGGTTTTTACAGGGTGAGGGTTTTTGAGAGGCTAAGGAGTGTCCACCGTGGCTTTTGTCCCTTCCGTGCTTCGCGCTTTCTCGGCTAGGGGATCTTCGGCTTCGTTCCTCGGTCTTCGTGTCTTCCTCGTTCCTTGCTTGACCTCGGCGTCCTTGATCGTCGGTTCGCTGCGTCGATCGTGCTTTGGCGTCGGCTTTGGCTTGGGCTTTCGGTTTTAGCTTGGCTTTGGCGTGGCTCTGGCTTTTGCTATGCTTTGGCGCGTGCGCTTGGGCGTAGACGGGGGAGACTTGCGATGCTTTCGTTCTTCCGGACTTCGCGTCGTATCGGCTAGAACGTGCGGTGCTTTTGCTTGAGACCGGCGTAGTCGTTTGGCTTTGGCACTTGCGTTGCTTTGGCGCTAGCTTTACCGGGGCTTTTGCTTTGGCTTCTTGCATGGGCTTTGGCTTCAGCGTCAACTCGGTCTTCTTCTCGAACGCCGTGGGCTACTTCTTCGGTGCTTCGACGGTTTGGGTGTCGGCTGGACTTCTCTTCTTCTCCGGGTTTCTTTAGCGTGATCGGAGTCGAAGAATGCTTTCGAAGATAGTGGGGGTAGCACCGATCTCCGTGCGACGGTTGTAGCGTTGGCTTTTGTTGATGAAGACGGCGGGGGTAGCGACGGTCTCTGTGTGACGGTTGTAGCGTCGGCTTTTGTTGATGAAGACGGCGGGGGTAGCGACGCTTCAGGTAGTCTTCTCCAGGCTTTCTTTTTCGTGGATGGAGCAGACGTTTGTCGAAGGCGACGGGTTGATGACGCTTCGTTCCTCTTCTCCGGGCTTTGGAGCTTGATCGGAGTTGAGGGTTTGTTGGAGCCGACGGGGTAGTGCCGCTCCGAGCTTCTTCTCCGGCCTTTGCTTCTGGCGTCTTCGGAGTCGAAGGGTCTTCTTCTCCGAGCTTTCTTCTTCGTGCACGGAGTCGAAGTCTTGATCTTCTCGTGCAAGAGTCTTCACGTTGATGAGGGCTTTCAATGGACTAAGCCAATCCCGAAGGGACAGGCTTGCCCGTGCCTCGTCAAGCCTTGGGTCGATGAAGAAGCGTCTCCTTTTCTGCAGGGCCTCAGCGCTTCGTCTTCAGCTTGCGACCCCTTCCACCTTTTGAGCCTTCCCCCTCCCCCTCTATTTATAGGCAAAGGGGGAGGGGAGAGATATGGGAAGTTTTTAATTTTAAATCCCTTTAATATCTCCCCCATAATTACCCAAGATTTATTCATCCATTGATGAGGGGAATAAGTCTTTATTCGTTTTCCTTTTCTGACGGGGTAATTATGGCTGAATTTTGCACACGAAATCGATGGCGACCCGGCTCTTCTTCTTGTCCGTCGGATTGAGGGATCGGTGCAGATCCACGTGTGGGTAGACATCATGCGCAACCTCCCCCCGCACATGGCGGTAGTTCTTTCCTTTTCTTTCTTTCCTTTTTCTTTTCTTTCCTTTCCTTTTCTTTTCTTTCCTTTCTTTTCTTTTTCCTTTTCTTTTCTTTTCTTTCTTTTCTTTTTCCTTTTCTTTTCTTTCCTTTTCTTTTCTTTCCTTTCCTTTCTTTTTCCTTTTCTTTTCTTTCCTTTCTTTTCTTTTTCCTTGCAAGGCCGGCCTCCCCATGGGGGGTCCGGATCCTTAGTGGGGGCCGGCCTCCCCATGGGGTTCGGACCCTAGTATGGGGCCGGGTGGGCCCCACTTGAGGATGGGCCCACCCGGCTTCTTGTCGGGCGCGAGTCGGGTCCGAGTCGGGTTTGCATCCGCGTAGGGGCATGCGAGTCGGGTCCGGGTCCAAGTGTGTCGGGTTCACCTCCAAATTGGCGCATGCAAGTCGGGTCCGGGTTAGACACAATTTGTGTGTCTACAGTCACTTAGCCTTTGTTTGATAACCTGAAACAGGATCGCTGAAACGGGACCCGTGGATCCACGTTTCAATGTTTTATCAGATTTCGTATGTTTGATAATTCTTAAACAGTTTTGCCTGCATTCGCTTTTTATCAAAATCGTAGAAAAATCCATCTCAGCCTGAGGCTAAGATGCACTTTTCCACAAAATCAGTTGTAGTGGTGCATGTTTCAATGAAACAACCAGCCGCGTGAATTTTTGAACCAACCTTATCAAACAAGGGGTTAGAGTATTTCCAACGGACCCTTCACCTCCATCCTCATCTTTAGGGGTGAAAAAGTGCATCTCACCCTTTAATGGAGGGGCTACACAAAATATTTCCAACAGATCCCCCATTCAACGCTCCCTAATTAATTTTAACGGTTAAATGTTAAACATGAATGTGTAGAGCAGCTTTTCAAATTTTTTAACAAAGAATGGGAGCTCAATAGTTCCCCCCAAGTATGGGGGTTGACGGAGGCCACCCCATAAATGGGCGTGACAATGGGGTCGGTTGGAGTGGCTTTTTGATGTTCAAACCCCCAAAATCTCACATGGATGGGGGTATATAGGAGGGGTTGGTTGGATGCTTGTAGACACCCAAATTGTGTCTAACCCTAATCCGACTCGCATGCGCTAATTCGGATGCAAACCCGACACGCACTCGGACCCGGACCCGACTTGTACGCACCAACTCGGAGGCAAACCCGACGTGCAAACCGGACCCGACCCGCACCAAACAAGGGGCCGGGTGGGCCCACCCCCAAGTGGGGCCCGACCCCCTTGCTAGAAATCCGAACCCCTTAGGGGGTGGCCGGCCATGCAAGAAAAGAAAGAAAAGAAAAGAAAAGAAGGAAAAAAAAGAAAGAAAGGAAAGAAAAGAAAAGGAAAGAAAAGAAGAAAAAGGAAACAAATACCGCCATGCGCGGGGGGAGGTTGCGCATGACGTCTACATAAGTGTGGATCTGCGCCGATCCCTTGATCCGACGGACAAGAAACGAAGCCGGGTTGCCATCGACTTTATGTGTAAAATTTAAAATGAATTGAAAAAGGATTGAGCCATAACTACTCCGCCAGAAAAGAAAAGCAAATAAAGGCTTATTCCCCTCATCAATGGATGAATAAATCTTGGGTAGTTATGGGAGAGATATTAAAGGGATTCAAATAAACTTTCCATATCTCTCCCCTCCCCTCCTTCACCTATAAATAGAGGGGGAGGGGAAGGCTCAAAGGAGGTCGACAATGGTCGAAGACGAAGACAAGGCGAAGGAGCTCTGCAGAAGAGGAGACACGCTCTTCATCGATCCAAGCCTTCACGAGGCACCGGCAAGCCTATCCCTTCGAGACCGGCTTAGTCCATTGAAAGTCCTCATCAAAGTGAAGACCCTTGCACACGAAGATCAAGCCTTCGACTCCGTGCACGAAGAAGAAAGCTCGGAGAAGAAGAACCCTTCGACTCCGAAGACATTAGAAGCAAAGGCCGGAGAAGAAGATCGGAGCGGCACCACCCTGTCGTCTCCAACAAGCCTTCGACTCCGATCAAGCCCAAAAGCCCAGAGAAGAAGATCGAAGCGTCATCACCCCATCGCCTTCGACAAACGCCCGCTTCATCCACAAAGAATAAAGCTTGGAAAGGAACACCCGAAGCGTTGCTACACCTGTCGTCTTCAAAGCAAAGTCGACGCTACAACCATCGCACGGAGATCGGTGCTATCCCCACCGTCTTCAAAGAAACCCTTCAACTCCGATCACGTCGAAGAAGCCCGGAGGAGAAGAGAAGCAAAGTCAGCGCTACACCCGTCTTCTTCAAAGTAAAGCTGATGCTACAACTGTCGCACGGAGATCGGTGCTACTCCCGCCGTCTTCAAAAAAACCCTTTGACTCTGATCACGCCGAAGAAGCCTGGAGGAGAAGAGAAGCAAAGTCAGCGCTACACCTGTCGTCTTCAAAACCTTCGACTCCGATCACACCAAGGAAGCCCAGAGAAGAAGAGAAGTCGAGCCGACGCCTAAACCATCGAGGAAGCCAGAAGTCTTGAAGAAGTAGCCATCGTCGTTCGAGGAGAAGATCGACTCAACACCGAAGTAGAAGCACCGCAAGAAGCCAAAGCAAAAGCTCCGGTAAAGCCCGTACCAAAGCAACGCAAGTGCCAAAGCCAAACAACTACACCGGTCACGAGCAAAGCACCGCACGTTCTAGCCGATACGACGCGAAGTCCGGAAGAATTAAAGCACCGCAAGCCTCTACCCGTCTACGTTCAAGCGCAAGCGTCAAAGCAAAGCAAAAGCCAGAGCCACACCAAAGCAAAGCCAAAGCCGAAATCCAAAGCCAAAAGTCGATGCCAAAAGCACAATCGACACCGCGAACCGACGATCAAGGATGCCGGGGTCTAGCAAGGATCAAGGAAGATACAAAGACCGATGAACGAAGCCAAAAATCTCTAGCCGAGTAAGCGCGAAGCATGGAAGGGACAAAAGCAACGACAGATACTCCTTAGCCTCTCCTAGAACCCTCACCTTGTAAAAATCTCTGTCCTGGGCAACCCCTTCAAAGCTCTCGCACAAATACCACGTGGAGACGCGGATCAAAGGGACCCTCCAGAGGATCTCTCCTACAATCTCCTGATCAATATTCGTCGCACCCGGCTCACCACCCCCGAGTCCTGACCCTTGTAATCTCGTGTGTTTGCAATAAAGACGACCCGGATCTTTTTCTGCGCATATAGTTTCTGGCACGCCCGGTGGGACCTCCTCTCTTTTCATCCGTACGTCTGAAGGAGTGACTTTAAGTTTGCAATGGCCAGAACAAGCAAGGATGCGTTTGCTCCAAGCCTTTTGCCAATTGCCGAGTCTCCTCTTCTCCGACACGGCGATCTAGCAAACCCGGAGGGTGATGTTCCCTCGATGGTACGCGTCTACACTCGGCGTACTCGAACTCTTGCGGACGTCTTCATACCAGAAACTGCTACCGAAGATGCTCACCAAAGCGCCGACCAGGCCTTGGTGCACGAAGAAACGAGCCTCGATCCTGGAATCCATGTTCAGAAGTTTGGGGAGGACCAGCCCCAGCCCCGAGCCCGTTCGGGTTCTCCGACGGACGTTGCACCTCCTCTGCAGGGGGCAAACATCCGTCATCAAGCAAAAGCAAGTCGGTGCAACTACGTCTCTGAAGATGACGACGAGGATGTAGGCATGCAACATCGAGACGTCCTCCGTCATCATCCTCCGTCCGCTCTTTAGCTCCAAGTCATGCAAATGGGCGAACATATGGCACAGATTACTCGACTGATGGAGGAGAAGGATCGTCACATCAACACTTTGCTTCAAAAGCTAAGCGCAAGGGATGTTGCAGCAGTCGATCAACCTATCACTTCTCCAGTAGCCGCTCCAACTCCGTCTTCAACTCCCGCTCCTGCAGAGGTTGTTCCAACAATTTTAGTGACTACTCCAGTACTCTCCTCGGTTTCCGTCCCAGCGGAAGTTGTCTCTCCAGTACCAATCTCGGTGGCTACACAACCTCCGGCGATGGCAACAATGAATGCCCAGCAAATACAAGCATTGGTGGCCGACATGATGCGTTCCCACGGCGGTATTCTTCCTCCGACCATGACGGCATACTCGAAGCCTTACACCGTGAGGATCCAGCAACTGTGTTTCCCGATCGGGTTCCAGCCGCCAAAGTTCCAGCACTTCAATGGAAAGGAAAATCCAAGGCAGCACGTTGCTCACTTCATCAAAACCTGCAACAATGCTGGCACATATGAAGATGAGATGGTGAAGCAGTTCGTTCGCACCCTCAAAGGTAACGCGTTCGACTGGTATGTGGATCTTCCTCCATGATCTATCGACAACTGAGATCAGATGGAGAGGGAGTTCCTCAATCGCTTCTATAGCACCAGACGCATCGTCAGTATGACCGAGCTTACTGCCGTCAAGTAAAGGAAGGATGAGCCGGTAATCGATTACATCGACCAATGGAAGAACCTCACGCTAAATTCACGAGACCGCTTGTCTGAAGACTCGGCTATCGAGATGTGTGTGGGGGAGGATTTTGGCCGTTGTACGTGACCCTCCTCTAACAGTCGATTGAAGGTTTGACCCTTCGGGATGTGGCGCGCTTCGAAGCGCTGAGTTGTGACTTGATGGGCTGTCACACAAGCACTGTAGAGTAGAAAGGTAGAGAACGAGATGACACAGGATATGGTGACGAAGTTCAGCCGAAGCCTACGTCTCTGTGCGGTAAGACACAACCTTTGAATTCACTATCTCTGAGTAAACAGTAGAGCTACTCTCGACAGACCGAGGAGTGCTTCTTACAAGTAATCAGAGGGTGAAAAAGGAGTCTGAAAACTAGAAAACTCAGGGAGCTTTGAAAAACAGAAAGTGGGTTTCTGGTCTGGAATTTCGGATCTGGAACCATTCACAGGGTTTGCTATTTATAAGGGCTTAGTTTATCCGGAAAATATTCCAAAAATATTTTCAGGAATATTCGGGGTTTGGTAAATACCTGGAGGGATTTACCAGACCCCATATAGTGCAAGTAGGCCCCAAGTAGGGCTGCGGGTCCCACCGTTGTACCCATAGACCCCAGGCAGGGCTGCGGGTCCCACCATTGGACTCGTGAGCCCCAGGCAGGGCTACAGGTCCCAACATTGGACTTAAGGGCCCCAGGCGGGGCTGTGGGTCTCACCATTGGGCGTTAACCAGATTTTGCACCCATAGTTACCCCCTCCCAGCTAGATAGGTGTTAACCTAGCTGGTTGGGATTTTCTGGTGCAAAGCCGGTCGCTCGTCTGCCGACCCGTTGCATGGGGCTGACCATCGTCTGTCTTCCGACCCGTTGTGCGGGGTCGACCCTTGTCTGCCTGACGACCCCCTGTCTGGGACCGACTGTTGTGCGTCTGCCAATTCGTTGCGCGGGGCCGACCATAGTCTGTCTGCCGACCCGTTGTGCGGGGCCGATCGTCGTCTGCCTGCCGACCCGTTGTGCGGGGCCGATCGTCGTCTGCCTGCCGACCCGTTGTGCGGGGCCGATCGTCGTCTGCCTGCCGACCCTCTACGCGGGATCGACCGTCGTCTGCCTGCCGACCCCCTGTCCAGGGCCGACCATTGTCTGTCTGTCGATGCCCTGTCTGGGGCCGCCTGCTGTGCGTCTGCCGATCCATTGCGTGGGGCCGACCATCGTCTATCTGATGACCCGTTTCGCGGGGCCGACAGTCGTATGCCTGCTGACCCCCTATCCGGGGACGACTACTGTGCGTCTGCCGACCCGTTGGGTTGGACCGGCTACTGGTGTGTTACCCCCTCCCAGTTGGGTAGGTGGTAACCTGGTTGACTGGGGTCACAAAAGTAGCTGCGCGCAAGTCGGTTCGGGCTAAAAAACATAGGAGGCGTTGGTCAAAAAATATTAGGGGCAGGGGGTTTTGTGCAAAAAGTTAGGGGCAGGCGGATTTATGTAAAAAGTTAGGGGCAGGGGTGGTTTGTGCAAAAAATCATGGGGCAGGGGGTTCTGTGCAAAAATTCAGGGGTAGGAGGTACTGTGCAAAAAGTTAGGAGCATGAGGGGTTTTGTGCAAATTATCATAGGTAAGGGTTTATGTGTAAAAAGTCAGGTTAAATCTGTGCAAAAAATCAGGGCAGGGCAGTTTTATCAAAGATTCTGGGTGGTATAGGTTTTTCTATAAAAAAATCCAGCGATGTCTTAATTATCAAAAAGTGGTAAAAGGGGTTTGGTAAAAATTTTTGGGACTAAGGGGTTTTTTGCAAAAATCCAAGTTGGGTTTTGGGTGGTCGGGAGAAGTGTATAGGGAGACTCCCAGGGTTGACCCAAGAGCACCCGGGGTGGTATGTGGGGTTTTCTCCTACTGCAAGTCGGGAGAAAAGATGGTCGTTTGATCAAGTTATACTGAATCGTGGCCACATGATTCAAAATCGCAATAATTGCATTGCACTCACCCGGAACCAACGTGTCTGATTGACCTGTGATGTTATCATAGCAGAGGAGAGAGAATGGGGGGGGGGGGGGGGGGCGTCGGGAGATCGGGCGCGCGGAGGGAGGGGTCGTCAGAGCTCGGGGATGGGGACAGGAGTGGAGGCGGGCCGGGCGCAGGCGCAGGTGCGCGGAGGCCGGGCGCAGGCGGGCAGTGGAGGAGGGCAGGAGAGGCACGACAGGCGACTGCGGGCGCGGCTCGGGCGGAGGAGGAAACGGGGGGGGGGGGGGGGGGGGGGGTCGGGCTGGTCACACCCCTCCCTCTCTCGCTCTAAACTCTCTATGCTCTGTTCTCTCTCTCTCTCTCTCTCTCTCTCTCTCTCTCTCTCTCTCTCTTCTCTCACCCACTCTTTCATTCTCTCTCTGTTTTTTTCTCTTACACTCTCTGACTCTCTCTTCTTTCACCCACTCTTTCACTCTCTCTCTCTCTGTTTTTCTCTCTCACCTATCACTTCTCTCACCCACTATCTCACTCTCTCTTTCACTCTCTACTTTTCTCTCTCTCTCTCTCTCTCTCTCTCTCTCTCTTTCTCTCTTTTCTCTCTTACACACTTGACTCTCTCTTCTCTGACCCACTTTTTCACTCTCTATCTCTCTGTTTTTCTCTCTCACCTTTCTCTACTCTGACCCACTCTTTCACTCTCTACTTTTCTCTCTCTCTTTGTTTGTTGCAGCAGGGGGGGTTTGTTTTTTTTTTTGTGTGTGTAAGTGTATACCAGCCGGGGGCGGGTTTGGTTTGGTGTAAGAGGACAAAATGGGGGGGGGGGGTTGTTTTGGTGCAAGAGGACAAAAAGGAAAGCATAAATTTTTGAGAAACGGAATGAAAAATATTAATATTTTAATAAACAGAACTAAAGTTGGGAATTTGTCAAAAACGAACTATTACGCCATCTCAAATGGCGTAAAGTCTTTACGCCATTTGAGATGGCATAAAACTTTTGGGTTTTTTTATAATACCGATAATGCCCTTCATTTACGCCAACTGAGATGGCATAAATTTCTTTTTATTTATTTATTTATTTATTTATTTATTTTTATTCAATCTGTCGGTTCTTATTTTGATTTTTTTTCCCATTATTCTATCATCTAACGGCTATTATTTTCTGTTCCGTTTTTGAAAATGTGGAGGGTAAAATCTAATTCAAGTAAAATTTGGGGGGTAAAATCTAATTCAACCAAAATTTGGGGGGTAAAGTCAAAATAACCCTTCTTTTTATTTACTCAAAGGCTTTACGCCATTTGAAATGGCGTAAAGCCTTTGAGTAAATAAAAAGAAGGGTTATTTTGAATTTACCCCCCAAATTTTGTTTGAATTAGATTTTACCCCCCACATTTTCATTAATTAGACTTTACCCTCCAAAACTAACTGCACCGTCAGCTCACCTCCCAAAACTTTATTTCTTTACCATCAGCTCACCTTTCCAAATTTACGCCATCTCAGTTGGCGTAAATGAGGGCATTATCGACATTATAAAAAAACCCAAAAGTTTTACGCCATCTCAAATGGCGTAAAGACTTTACGCCACTTGAGATGGCGTAATAGTCCGTTTTTGACAAATTCCCAACTTTAGTTTCGTTTATTAAAATATTAATATTTTTTATTCCGTTTCTCAAAAAATTCTGAAAGGAAAGAGGGGGGGGGAGGCGTTTCTTTTTCTCTAACTCTTACCCCCTCTCTAACTCGTTTGGGGATGGTAAGCTGAGCCGTTCCACCACGAGTTAAGCCGAGCCTTGGCCTGTTTGTGCTTGTCATGTAACCGAACAAATCCGAACGAGCTTGTCGGCGCACGTTGTTCGGCGTCGATCGTCACACCGGCCTGTTGACCCCCTGCCAATGGTCGGCCAGGGGTGCGTTCGCAGTTTTATTTGGCGACGAGCATCGCGCCTGCCGACACGTTGTCTGGCATCAGCCGTCGTACGTGCCCGTCGCCGGGCACTTTGTCGTTTGGTTGGGCCGAGTCGTTTCACTACGAGCCGATCCGAGCCGAGACGAGACAAGCTTTGGCTTATTTGTGCTTGTCTTGTTTATCAAGCGAGCCTAAACTCCAGCATCGGCCGTCGCACCTGCTGGCACGTCGTCCGGCTTCGGCTACCGGGCGTGCACTGACCCCCTGTCATTGGCCGATCGAGGGAGCGTTTGCCGAGGCACAGGTCATCTCGGGCTTTGTCGAATGCGAGGCGAAGGCCGCCTCGGGCTTCCATCTTTGAATGCCGAAGCGGGGGCTTTGGTCTTTGCTGAATGCTGAGGCGAAGGCCACCTCGGTTTTTGTCTTCGAATACCAAGGAGAGGTTGCCTTGGGCCGAGACGGTGCCGACGTCTCGGGCTTCGTCAGGTGCTGAGACGGCGAAGCCTGCCTCGGACTTTGTCTTCGAATGCTGAGGCGTAGGTCGCCTCGGACCGAGATGGTGCCGACGTCTCGGGCTTTGTCAGGTGCCGAGGTGGTAAAGATAGCCTCAGATTTTGTCTTCGAATGCCGAGGCAGAGGTTGCCTCGGGCTTTGCTTTCGAATGCCAAGGTTGTCACCTTGGGCCGAGACGATGTCGTCGTCTCGGGATTTGTCTGGTACCGAGGTGGCGAAGCTTGCCTCGGACTTTGTCTTCGAATGTCGAGGCGAAGGTCGCCTCGGGCCGAGACGGTGCCAATATCTCGGGATTCATCAGGTGCTGAGGCAGCGAGGCCTGCCTCGGACTTTGTTTACGAATGCCAAAGAGGGGGCTTCGGGCTGAGACGGTGCCGATGTCTCGGGCTTCGTTTGGTGCCGAGGCGGCAAAGCTTGCCTCGGACTTTGTTTTTGACTGCCGAGGCGAAGGTTGCCTCGGACCGAGACGGTGCCGACGTCTCGGGCTTTGTCAGGTACCGAAGCGGCAAAGCCTGCCTCGGACTTTGTCTTTGAATGTCGAGACGGTGTGGAGTACCTCAGACTCTGCTTTCGAATGCCAAGGTTGTCACCTTGGACGAAGACGATGTTGACATCTCGGGCTTCGTCCGGTATCGAGGAGGTGAAGCCTGCCTCTGACTTTGTCTTTGAATGCCGAGGCGAAGGTCGTTGCGGGTTGAGACGGTGCCGACGTCTCGGGCTTTGTTTTCGAATGTCAAGGCTGTCACCTTGGGCCGAGACGATGTCGCCATCTCGGGCTTCGTCTGGTGCCGAGGCAGTGAAGCCTGCCTCGGACTTTGTCTTTGAATGCCGAGGCGAAGGTCGCCTCGGGTCGAGACGGTGCCGACGTCTCGGGCTTTGCTTTCGAATGCCAAGGCTGTCACCTTGGGCTGAGACGATGTCACCGTCTCGGGCTTCATCTGGTGCCGAGGCGGTGAAGCCTGTCTCGGACTTTGTCTTTGAATGCTGAGGCGAAGGTCGTCTCGGGTCGAGACCGTACCAACGTCTCGGGCTTTGCTTTCGAATGCCAAGGCTGTCACCTTGAACTGAGACGATGTCGTCATCTTGGGCTTCGTCTGGTGCCGAGGCGGTGAAGCCTGCCTTGGACTTTATCTTTGAATGCGGAGGCGAAGACGTCTCGGGTCGAGACGATACCGACGTCTCGGGTCGAGACGATACCGACGTCTCGGGCTTTGCTTTCGAATGCCAAGGCCATCACCTTGGATTTACTGATCGACTGGGGGTAAGAATTCATAGTACTCAGCATAGTGCCTTCGTATCGGTTGGATTTAGGCGAAACACCGTTTCAATCAAACCTACATATCGGGACACGTAACTTTGTACCGTTGCAGGTTAGTCGGCCGTGTCACAACGCGAACTGAACTAACTGTGGCGGGGCACTAGTGCATGTGTCCTTACGTGACAATGGGAGCACGTGCGACACAAATTATTCGGAGTACTCAGCGTAGTGCTCTTGTATCGGTTGGACTTAGGCGAAGTGTCGTTTCAGTCAAACCTACGTATCGGGACATGTAGCTTTGTACTGTTGTAGGTTAGTCGGCCGTGTCGTAACGCGAACCAAACTAACTGTAGCGAGGCACTAGTGCATGTGTCCTTACGTGACAACGGGAGCACGTGCGATGCCAATGATTCGGAGTACTCAGCGTAGTGTCCTTGTATCGGTTGGACTTAGGCAAAGCGCCGTTTCAGTCGAACCTACGTATCGGGACACGTAGCTTTGTACTGTTGCAGGTTAGTCGGCCGTGTCGCAACGCGAACCGAACTAACTGTGGTGAGACATTAGTGCATGCGTCCTTACATGACATCGGGAGCACGTGCGATGCCAATAATTCGGAGTACTCAGCGTAGTGCCCTTGTATCGGTTGGACTTAGGCGAAGCGCCGTTTCAGTCGAACCTACGTATCGGGACACGTAGCTTTGTACTGTTGCAGGTTAGTCGGTCGTGTCTCAACGCGAACCGAACTAACTGTGGCGAGGCATTAGTGCATGTGTCCTTACGTAACAACGGGGGCACGTGCGACGCCAATGATTTGGAGTACTCAGCGTAGTGCCCTTGTATCGGTTGGATTTAGGCGAAGCGCCATTTCAGTCGAACCTACGTATCGGGACATGTAGCTTTGTACTGTTCCAGGTTAGTCGGCCATGTCGCAACGCGAACCGAACTAACTGTGGGGTTGAATAAGATTTGAAGTTGAATTTAATAAACTCATTGAATCTAAAGTGTCAGCCTTTTCATTGATAGCTTGATGGAGATTATATTCATTGATAAAATTTCTTGAGATGTGATGCATTCCATGCTCTGGGTAGTCGCTATCCTTCCGTCGTCATTAGTCGGTATGAACCTTTTCCTCCGGCCGACTCAACAATGTATGGTCCTTCCCAGTTCGAAGCGAACTTGCCGCTGCCATGCTCTTTTGTGTTTGGGAAGACCGTTCTTAGAACAAGTTCTCTGACGCTGAACTGTCTTCTGCTAAACTTGCGGTCGAAAGCTGACTTGATCTTTTGTTGATAGTTGGCGATGCATACGGTTACTTGATCACGAAGTTCGTCTGTGCAGTCGACGTCGCCGATGCGATGTTCCTCGTTGATCTCTCATTGGATTGCGAGGGACTTGATAGTTGGGCATATGGCTTCTGTTGGCAGAACTGCTTCCGACCCGTAAGTTAGGCAGAAGGGTGAAAATCCGGTCGATCGTCGAGGTATGGTTCGATACCCCCACAGCACCTCAGGAAGGACTTTCTCCCAAAGCCCTTTCTTGTCTTCTAACTTCTTTTTAAGTATGCCGAGGATGGCTCGGTCGGAGGCTTCCGCTTGACCGTTGCACTGAGGGTATCTCGGGGTTGAATAGAAGATTTTGATATCATATTCTTGGCAAAAGTCCCGGAATTTGTCCGAGTCGAATTGTGCTCCATTGTCAGCAATAAGCACTTGGGGCGTGCCGAATCTTGAGAAGATGTTCTTCCTGACGAATTTGATGACTTCTCGTCTGTTTCACGGAAGAGAGGCACAGCTTCGATCCATTTAGTGAAGTAGCCAGTTGCCAATAGTAGGTATTTCTTCTTGCTGGGAGAAGGTGGGAATGGGCCAAGGAAATCCAACCCCCATCGATGGAACGGCCAAGGACTCGTCAGAGGGAGAAGCTTAGATGCAGGGAGATGGATTGATCGAGCGTGCCGTTGGTAGGATTCACACTTCTGGACGAACTGCCATGCGTCCTTGGCCATAGTGGGCCAATAGTAGTCTTGGAGTTTGACTTTTCCTTTGAGGGATCTGCCATCAGAGTGGTTACCGCAAGTTCCAGCATGGATGTCTGCTAATATCATCTCCACTTGTCCAAGGCTGACGCATTTGAGAAGGATTCCGCTGTGGGACTGAAAATAGAGATCGTCTCCTTCAAGACGATAAAGAGGGGGTTTCCTTTGAAATCGTCTAGCTTGAATCGGGTCCTCCGGTATTTTGTTATGCTTGAAGAAGTTGAGGATTGACCATCTCCAATCTGACTGATCTTCGCTTAGGGCGCAAGTAAAGATTGGCTGCCTCCAACCCCTTCTTCCGCTTGCCGAGGCAATAACTCCATGTTGCTCAAGTTTCGCCTTGGGTAACTCTTGGTATTCGATGCTGATCTGACGTTGATTGACTGGATCTTCTAACACTGAAGCAGCGTTGGCGAGGGCATCGGCTTCACGATTATCTGCCCTTGGTATTTGGATGAACTTGATGTTTGCGAACTGTCTCTTGAGGTGTTGTACGAGGTCGAGATAGTGCAGCATCATTTCACCTCATGCTACGTAATCCCCATTGATCTGTTTGATGACCAACTGGGAATCACTATAGACGTCGAGGCGCCCTACCCCCAGTGCTCGAGCAATCTTCAATCCCGAGACGAGAGCTTCGTACTCGGCTTCATTGTTGGTGGCATTGAACCCAAGAAGGATAGCTTTCTCTAGGTGGTCTAGTTCGGGGGATATCAGAACTATCCCAATTCCCGAGCCCATGGCACTTGATGCTCCGTCGGTATAGAGCTTCCATCGCGATGCGGTCATTGATGGAGCCTCGGGGTTCGGACGAGGGGCCTCAGGGCCTGGACTGAAGCGTTCCTTATCTTTGTCGTTGAGGTGCATCTCGGGATCATCTTCAAGGGCGATAAAATCTTCTACAGGGAAGTCTGCCAGGAAGTCGGCTATGGCTTGCCCTTTGACAGAAATACGATGCTCGAGTTGGATACCGAGCGAACTCATTTCGATTATCCATTTGGTTATCCGACCGGCTCGACCAGTCTTGTCGAGTATATCTTTGAGAGGATGCTCGGAAGAGACGGTGACCAGGTGAGATTCGAAGTAGGGGCGAAATCGTCGAGAGACTGTCAGCAGAGCCAAGATAATTTTTTCTATCTTCGAGTAGCGAGTTTCAGCCGGCAGGAGGGTGTGGCTGGTATAGTAGACAGGACGTTCGATGACATCCCTTCTGTTGACCAGGACTGTACTTATGGTTTGACCAGTGACGGCGAGATAGAGCCATAGGGGTTCCGCTAGCAATGGTGCTGTCAGGATAGGGGACTAGTGAGATAGAACTTGATGCTTTGAATAGCTTGTTCACAAGTCGTGTCCCATCCTGATGTGTCAGCCCTGCGGAGTTTGTCGAACAAGGCTTGCATTTGTCGGATGATTTGGATACGAATCGATTAAGTGCTGCTAGCCTTCCCGTGAGTCGCTGAACTTCTTTTTGATTAGAGGGTGATGGCATGTCGAGTATTGCTCGGATTTGGTCGGGATTTTGGCCGTCGTACGTGACCCTCCTCCAACAGTCGATTGAAGGTTTGACCCTTCGGGATGTGACGCGCTTCGAAGCGCTGAGTTGTGACTTGCTGGGCTGTCACACAAGTACTGTAGAGTAGAAAGGTAGAGAAAGAGATGACACATGATATGGTGACGAAGTTCGGCCGAAGCCTACTTCTCCGTGCGGTAAGACGCAACCTTTGAACCCACTATCTCTGAGTAAACAGTAGAGCTACTCTCGACAGGCCGAGGAGTGCTTCTTATAAGTAATCAGAGGATGAAAAAGGAGTTTGAAAACCAGAAAAATCAGGGAGCTTTGGAAAACAGAAAGTGGATTTTTGGTCTAGAATTTCGGATCTGGAATCATTCACAGGGTTTGCTTCGATGCCTCTTCTGGTTACTAGATAATCCAGGAACTTCCCTTATTGCACTCCAAAGGCGCATTTGGCTGGATTCAGTTTCATGCGGTATCTCCTCAGGATTTGGAATGTTTTGGCAATGTTAGAGAGGTGTTCCACTCGGGTTTGGCTATTGGTAAGCAAGTCGTCGACGTAGACTTTGACGTTGCGACCGATCTGTTCTTTGAACATCTTCATGACTAGCCTTTGGTAGGTTGATCCCGTATTTTTGAGGCCAAAGGGCATAACGTTCTAACAGTAGAGACCCCTATCTGTCACAAAGCATGTCTTCTCCTGATCATCCGGATGCAGGGGGATTTGATTGAAGCCCGAGTATCCATCCATGAAGGATAGTAGCTCGTGGTCAGCGGTGGCATCTACGAGTCTATCTATCCTTGGTATAGGGAATGAATCTTTGGGACAGGCTCTGTTGAGGTTGGTGAAGTCGATGCAGACTCTGATCTTTCTATTTTTCTTCGGTACAGCGACTATGTTTGAGATCCAAGTTGGATATTCAATTTCGCGGATGAAGCCAGCAGCAAGTAATTTATCAATTTCTTCTTGAACCGCAATTAGTCGCTCCAGTTTGATGGTTCGTGGCTTCTGTTTGACTGGGTGCGCTCCTTCTTTGATTGTGAGTCGATGACATGCATCGTCTGGATCGATCCCGGGCATGTCTTCAAAACTCCAAGTGAAAACGTCAGTGTTGGATTTGAGGAATGAAACCATATCTTGCGCTTCTTCACTGTTCAGGCCAGTGCCGATGAAAGTCTCTCAAGGAGGATTGCTGTTGCCGAGGTCAACTCGAACAATTTCTTCGAGAAGAAGCTTCTTCTCTGGTTTGAGGTTCAACCGATAATGCTGGACGAAGAGATCTGCTAGGTCTTCGAACAGGCTGACAGAGCTTGTGGGGAGATTGTGATACCAATCCAACGACATGTCATCCAGGCTGCCGGCAAAGGTGCGGCATAGAACCTGGTTATCGTGGTTGTATGTTGTCAATGCTTGCTTGAAGGCGAGGACGTGGAGCGTCGGATCACCCGTGAGACAATTGAATTTGGGGATAGCAACGGTCTTCCATCCTCGAGGAAATTGGGCTCAGAGAATCTGCCGGTGAAGCGGCCCTTCTGAGGCGTGGTCGTTCCTTCGATCATTTCGCAAGTCGGGGAGGCATCTCGAAGGTCGAGGAGTGAGATGGGGCTCGAAAGTTCTTCCTTCTTGGGGATGCTTCACCAGGGCTAGGTTATTGCTAAGGTGTGATCAAGCTCCGGATTGATGTCTTCTGCTGCGAACATCCTTTTGACTGCTTGAGTCAGAGGATGATACTGAGTTGAGTGGATTTGGATGACGAGTCGACTCATCGAGACGTTCCCAGATGCTCTGTTTAGCCGGAGGAGACGAGGGTCCTTTTGAGGGAAGCTTGAGGGATCGTCTGGAGGTATCGACGACGGATCGTCTGGACGGAGCGGGGGAGCCGTGGAGCGGTCGGTGGCCATTTGCTCCGTCATTGATACCAGCGACTGATCGCGGGGGATCATCTCTTCCTCCGACAGCGATTTGTCGGAGGGAGTCTCTCTCTACCATGAGAGCCGCATTCTGCTTCATGAGAGTGAGGAGTTGGAAGTCCTTTGCGGTGATCTGGTACGATGCTCGAGCGTCGGCACCAGAAGATACATGTGCTTTCCCCAAGCGCTAAGGAATTTGATCGGTGAGTTGAGGTGACCGTCGAAGTTGAGCTTGGGCGGTACGATCAACCGACGGACGAGTCCTCGAATTGGCAGCGAGTTGTTATTCCGGAAGTTGGCTTGTTGCAAACCGACGACTCATTGATCGAGTCATCGGATGCTGAGCGTCTGAGTGCTTGCTGCTCTCCTCTGACTGGTCCATCGGTGTTTTCGCTATCTAGGTGTAACGGTAGAGAGAGACGGATTACTCAGGCAACCAGTAGCTACTATCGGAGGAGTTGGGAAGCTTAGAAGTTATAAATTGATAGGATTGAATCCCACAGACGGCGCCAAACTGTGGGGGAGGATTTTGGCCGTCGTACATGACCTTCCTCCAACAGTCGATTGAAGGTTTGACCCTTCGGGATGTGGCGCGCTTCGAAGTGCTGAGTTGTGACTTGCTGGGCTGTCACACAAGCATGTAGAGTAGAAAGGTAGAGAACGAGATGACACATGATATGGTGACGAAGTTCAATCGAAGCCTACATCTCTGTGCGGTAAGACGCAACCTTTGAATCCACTATCTCTGAGTAAACAGTAGAGCTACTCTCAACAGGCCGAGGAGTGCTTCTTACAAGTAATCAGATGGTGGAAAAGGAGTCTGAAAACCAGAAAACTCAGGGAGCGTTGGAAAATAGAAAGTGGATTTCTGGTCTGGAATTTCGGATCTGGAATCATTCACAGGGTTTGCTATTTTTAAAGGCTTAGTTTATCTAGGGAATATTTCTGAAATATTTTCAAGAATATCCGGGGTTTGGTAAATACTCGGGGGGATTTATCAGACCCCAGATAGTGTAAGTGGGCCCAAAGCAGGGCTGCGGGTCCCACCATTGTACCTATAGGCCCTAGGCAGGACTGCGGGTCCCACCATTGGACTCGTGGGCCCTAGGCAGGGCTGCGGGTCCCAGCATTGAACTCGTGGGCCCCAGGAGGGGCTGTGGGTCCCACCATTGGGCGTTAGCCAGATTTTGCATCCACAATGTGCACCCAAGGCATGCACTGAGGCCTGCTCTACATCCTCAAAGGTATCAAGCCTCGATCCTTCGAAGAACTTGCAACTCGGGCTCACGACATGAAACTCAGCCTAGCAAACCGTGGAGACTCGAAGAACAAGGACTTCCTGAAGGTAGAAAAGAAGGATAAACCACTGGCACCGAAACCGAAGCAAGTCAACGTTGCCGACGTCGCTTCGACCTCTAAGCCGCTCAAGATCGGTGGCAAGCCGGATCAAAGAAAAGGAGCCGCCATACCGCTGCCTCCGCCTCAAAGACAAAAGATGACTCTCGAGGAGGTCGAAGCAAAGAAGTAGCCCTTCCCGAACTCGGAAGTCTCCGCCATGTTCGACCAATTGCTACAAGAGAAGATGATAGAGCTTCCTCCTTCAAAGAGACCTGAGCAAATGCATCGCGTGGATGCCCTTCTCTTCTGCAAATACCACAGAGTGGTTAGCCATCCCATCGAAAGATGCTTCGTCTTTAAAGAAAGAATCATAGCGCTCGCAAAGTAAGGGAAGATAAAGATCGACTCCGAGGAGGTCGCTACGGCCAACATGACGTCCATCACTTTTGGTTCCTTCCTGTCGGTACACGTTGATGCACGATAAGGAGCACCCAAATTGCGCGTCAACCGTCAAAGGATAATCGCGAAGTCAGCTTCCCAACTGAGGGTTTTGAAGCGACGACAATGTGCTCCTGCGCTCGCTGAGGAGAAAACGTCATTGCCCCAGGGGCAACCATCGCCCACGTCAGTACCTCTCCAAAGCAAAGTCACGTCTCAACGTACTCTCCAACAGAGATATGAGCAAGGAGATCCATAAGTCGGTCTGGTGGACCAGCCTTCGGGAAAGTTCGACTATTACATCCTCTACTCGAAGCATCCCTCCGTTTTGATCGAAGAAATCAAGCCCACCGACTGGGGATCGAAAGACGAGCCAGCAAAGCCTTCGGAAGAACAAGCTTCTCCGACCAATAAGGAACCAGCAGCTGCTGCTCCCGATCATCACCTTAGTAGGGGAGAATCCACCGATGAAGAGACATGGGTCATGCTACCTCAAAAACGAAGGCCGCCGCAAGCCAAGCGGCACAAGCTAGACCGTAAGACAAGGAAACTCCCTGAACGAAAGACCTACAAGAAGAAAAGCAAGACTCCAGGAAGAAAGGTGTTGAAAGTGCCGCCAGCAGATCCAGATGACCTCCTCCAGCAAAGCCTTCCGGAACCAGCTACATTGCAAGAATTCTTCCCCGATCACTTCCTCCCAGCCGATCAGCACATCATGGTCTCTTATTGCATGGTCGGAGTTTATAAAATGTCAGAAGGAAAAGGCGAAATTGAGACATCTGAAGAAGAAGACTCCACCGATGAGAGAGACGACTTCGACAAAGAGAGCACTGTCTCTCACGACGAGGCAATCCTGCACTTGCCGCTCGTAGAAGCTTTGCACCTTCCGAAGAAGGCTCGCCTGGCAATGGCTGCAACCTTGGCAGACCCAGACAGCTACAAGAGAAAAAGAAAGGACGGCGAGAATGGCAAGACTGTTGCGTCGTGCGATACGACGATAACCTTCTCAGATGAAGACTTGCAACTCGGAGAACGATTGCACAACCGGCTGTCTACGTCTCGGGATATATCAAGGAGAGGCCGATAAATCGGATCCTATTGGACTGTGGCTCTGCCGTCAACATCATGCCTATCCAAACGATGCGGCAACTCGGCATCACCACTGACCAGCTCTCACACAGCCAGCTGGTGATTCAAGGGTTCAACCAGGACGGGCAGTCCGCTATCGGAATCATCCGCTTGAAGCTTTCAATTGGTCCGCTCGACACAATGGTCATTTTCCACATCATTGATTGCAAAACGTCATATCGCCTCTTGTTGGGAAGACCTTGGCTACATGAGAACGGTGTGGTGGTATCCACCTGGCACCAGTGTCTCAAGTACTACGAAGAAGGCATGGAGTAGTGCATCGTCGCTGATGAAAAGCCATTTAATGAGACCGAAGCACATCTGGCTGACGCCAAGTTCTATCAAGTGAAAGACCTGGTTGCGGAAGCCCTTCCAGCCAAAGCTCATCGAACTCTAAAAATTGAAGAAATTAAGCGAACTGAGACTCCTCCACCTGCAAATCCGATGCAACCTTCCGACAAGGCGAGGCTCGAGGTCCAAGAAGCGTCAAAATCAAGGCAAAGGATGCACATCAGTTTCGAGCCGAGAGCAATGCAACATACCCCGTTGCCCGTCCAAGCGACGCCAGCCCTACGTCTCGCACCTCAATGGCTTCGTAAATCTGAGCGACCGTCTTCTACTCCGACAAGAAAGCTGGTCCCGCCATTATCGCAGGCCGATATCATCACTCTGCAAGAAATGACGTTGCCGTTACCTAGTCTGACGCAAGTTCCAAACCCGAGCGGACCTGTCGAATGTATCGATCCCAATCAACTCGGATTCAAGCCAAAAGGGAGTTGGGGGCAAAACGCTGCCAAGTTGCTGTTCGAAGCCGGCTACAACAAAGAAAGCGCCATGGGCACACTTACCCCAGCAGCAACGCCACATGGGATGACGAGGACTCAAGCTCGGCTGTTTCAAAGCGGCGAACAAATTCTCCCGAACCGCCGAGGCATTAGCTCCAGTCAAACTTCGATGGTCGTCAAGATTGCAACGAAGAAGACCTTCACCTCCAACTACATTGAGGTAAAGATGGTAGACGAAGCAGCTGAAGGATCGACAATCTTCGATGCACGCTCTACCTACGTCAGCCGTCCCGATAGCAAAAGAAGACGGCGATGGGCTCGATGCCAAGCCTTACTCCAAAGGTAAAACAAAAGCAGTCAAAGCCGGTTGAATCTAAAGCGCACGTCCGTGTTTGAAAGGCTTGGGCCAATAAAGCAACCAAAGAAGAGGTCGGTGTTCGACCGTTTGGGAACGCTAGTCGAGGACATCATTTCAATACCTGCCCACCCACCCATGGCAGCCGTCAATCATATCTCCGTCATCGAAACTGACAACGGTGTTACTTCTACTTCGGACGACGAGTTGCAAGACGCCCTGCCGGCCCTCGAAGAAGGGGGGGTACACCGTTGATGACTTGAAAGAAATCAACTTGGGCACAGAAACGGAGCCTCGGCCTATATTCGTCAGCACACTCCTGACTTCTGAAGAAGAAGCTACATACATCAAATTGATCCAAGAATATAGAGATGTCTTCGCATGGTCCTACAAGGAGATGTCGGGTCTCGATCCTAAAATCGCAGTGCACCAGCTCAGCGTCAAACACGGAGCTAGCGCCATCAAGCAAGGACAAAGACCCTACCGACCGGAACTTATACCCCAAATAAAAGTCGAAGTAAACAAGCTAATCGAAGCCGGCTTCATCCGAGAGGTCAAGTACCCGACATGGATCTCCAACATCGTCCTAGTCAAAAAGAGAATGACTAAATCAGATTGTGCATGGAGTTCAGAGACTTGAACAACGCATGTCCGAAGGATGACTTTCCATTGCCAATCACAGAGCTAATGGTAGACGCGATGACAGGCCACGAGGTGCTAACTTTCATGGACGGATCCTCAGGCTACAACCAGATCCGGATGGCACCCAAAAACAAAAAGCTCACAGCATTCTGCGCACCAAAAGGAATCTACTGCTATAAAGTTATACCATTCGGCTTGAAAAACGCAGGAGCCACCTACCAACGAGCCATGCAGAGAATCTTCGATGACATTCTTCATCAAAACATGAAGTGCTACGTCGACGACCTCGTTGTAAAATCTAAGAAGAAGTCGACACATATCTAAGATCTCGAGCTGATCTTCAAACGGCTTCGAAGGTACCAACTCTGCATGAATCCACTCAAGTGTGCATTCGGAGTCTCCTCAGACAAATTCCTTGGCTTCATCGTACGACATCGAGACATCGAGATAGATCAATCCAAAATTGATGCTATCGTCAATATGCCAACGCCAAAGACAGTGCGAGATCTCAGAGGTCTCCAAGGACATCTGGCGTATATCCAAAGATTCATCGCCAATCTAGTTGGGAAGTGCCGCCTGTTCAGTCGCCTCATGAAGAAAGGAGCGCCGTTCAAATGAGATGATGCTTGTCAAGAGGCTCTCCAGGACATCAAAAGCTATCTACTGAATCCGCTAGTCCTATCGGCGCCAGTTCAAGGAAGGCTGCTAATCCTCTTCATTAGTGCCCAGGAGCAATCCTTGAGGGCACTCTTAGCTCAAGACAACGAGCTAGGCAGGGAGACGACATGCTACTATTTGAGTCACACTCTCGTCGGTGCAAAACTAAACTACTCCCCGATCGAGAAGGTCTGCCTGGCACTCATCTTCGCTACGAAAAAGCTGCGACACTACATGCTAGCTCACACCGTCAGACTCATCTCAAAGGCCGACCCCCTCAAATACATCATGTCAAAGCCAGTGCTCTCTGGACGTCTGGCGAAGTGGGTACTACTACTCCTCGAATTTGGCATCACCTTCGTGCCACAGAAGGCAGTCAAAGGGCAAGCTCTCGCGGACTTCCTCGCAGAATATTCCCTCCCGGTAGAATGGGAACTATCAGAAGATCTCCCAGACAAAAAAGTGTTCTCCATCGACATCACTCCCTCATGGAAGATATTCTTTGATGGCGCAGCAAAACAAGACATAGATGGAGCAGGGGTTATCTTCGTCACTCCAAACGACGATATACTTCCCTTCTCGTTTCTGCTGTCGGAACCATGCTCCAACAACGTGGCGGAATATCAAGCTCTACTCATCGGCCTCGAACTCGCCAACGATATGGAGCTTCAAGGACTCAAGATTTTCGGTGACTTTCAGCTTGTCATCCAGCAAGTCTTGGGGGCATACGAAGTCAACAAAGGAGACCTAGTGCCACTGCACTCACAAGCTTTGAAACTTCTCAACAAACTCGACGTTGCTTCTATTCAGCATGTCTCCAGAAACCTCAACCAGCAGGCCGACGCACTCGCGAACTTGGCGGCTACACTCCCATTTCCAGAAGAACGCCAGCTCGTCGTCCCCGTCTGCAGAAGAATAGTGCACGCCAAAGAAGAAGCCTCTATCGGGATCCCAGCTCAAGCCAACACGGTGCAAGTCCTTAAAATTGAAGTGCAAGACTGGAGGCAATCCTTTGTGGATTACCTCGTCCATAGTAAACTCCCCGACGATCCAAAGCGCAAAATCGACATTCGTCGACGGTCTCTGAAATTCTACCACTTCAATAATAAGTTGTACTGTCGAAGTTACGATGGCACACTCCTGAGGTACCTCGCAAAGAAAAAGGCAGAAGCAGCACTGGAAGAAGTACACGCTGGAATCTGTGGCTCACACCAGTCTGGTCCAAAGCTTCACTTTTCCGTCAGGAGAATGTGCTATTACTGGCCCACCATGATTAAAGATAGTTTGGAGTTCGTAAAGAAATGTCACGCTTACCAGCTACACGGTGATTACATCCGTCAACCACCAGAGCCTTTGCACCCAACAATCGCGTCGTGACCCTTCGACGAATGGGGACTCGACATCGTCGGTCCCCTGCCCAAGTCATCCAAGCAATATCTTTACATTCTTGCAGCAACGGACTACTTCTCCAAATGAGCTGAAGCAATACCTTTACGGGAAGTTACAAGACACTCCGTCATCAGCTTCATCCAGAACGACATCATATTCCGGTACGGAATCCCTCGCTATATCGTAACGGACAACGAAAAGCAATTCAAAAATGCTATTGTCAGCCAGTTCTGCGCCAAATACGATATTAAGCATAAATGCTCAACCTTGTACAACGCTCCGGCCAACGGACTGGTAGAGGCCTTCAACAAGACTCTTTGCAAGCTTTTGGAGAAGATCATCTCGAAGACAAAGAAGGACTGGCACGAACTCATGGGCGAAGCGCTTGGGCCTACCGAACGTCCTTTCGCATTCCAACTCAAGCAACTCCGTACTCCCTCGTCTATGGGGTAGAAGCCGTTCTTCTGCTCGAGCTCCAGATCCCATCGCTCAGGATAGCAATCCAAGAAGGCCTCACCAGTGACGACAACGCCTAGCTCCGCCTAGCAGAATTAGAGGCCTTGGATGGAAGGCACCTCGAAGCTCAGCAACGTCTGGAATGTTATCAGGCCAGACTGACTCGCGCCTTCAATAAAAAGATCCGCCCTCGATCCTTCCAAACAGGAGAACTGGTGCTGGCACTCAAATGCCCTATCATTCTCTCGCATCGAGGAGGGAAGAAGTTTGACGCCAAATGGGATGGACCGCACTCCGTCAAAGAAGTATACTCCAACGGTGCTTACCTCCTCACCACGCCAGAAAGGTTCACACTCAGCCCTATCAACGGTAAGTACCTAAAAAGGTACTATGCCTAAAGCAAGGCCACACTCCTTACAAAAAAAAAGAAGCATGAACTACGTGTGTCTTGATCCCCCTTAGGGGGGTACGTAGGCAGCCTGATAAGTTACTTCAGGTTCAGTTCGACAAAAAGAAAAAGCCGACAATGGTCCATGCAAATGAGTGCGAAATATAGTGATATTATTAGATATTCGAGAAAAGACGGTACATGACATAAGTTCTAAAGAAAAACTACAATACAAGATGACAAGATGAGAAGCAGCTAGAAGAAAGTATCCAAAGCTCGAAGGCGGCACAATAACTCCTCTCTAGTGGCCTCCACTTGCTGCAGCTCCAAAGGACGTGTGGCCAAAAGCTCGCGATGGGCCGATAGGTCTGATTGCTGCTTCAAGAGGCTCATCTTCAAAGCCCTCTCCGTAGTCTCGCTCCGCTCCAAACGAGATTCTGCCTTCCGGAGCGAGACGCACACCGACTCTACCTTCTTCTGCGCCTTCGTCAGACCAGAAGTGGCCTCCGCAAGCTGGTGCTCTGACTGACACAAACTCATCTCGGCAGCCGCTAACTCAGAAGGAGTACTCCCCTCCAGTAGAGCCCGTTGGGAACGATAAGCCTCACTGTCAGTCACGAGCAAGTTCATCTATGCGACAAAAGAAGAACTGTCCACCTTGAACTCCTCCAGGCTCACACAGAACTCGGCACCATCAGTAGACCACCAGTCTTGGAGGGCACCAAAACCCATGTCTTGAAAGGGCTCCAACGTCGACCTGATGTACTGCCGACAACTTGCAAGAAGAAACTCCGAAACTCTGCTCCTCGGCCTTAAACTCGGGTGAGGTGTCTCAGAGTACATGGGCAAAACCTTCCCCTCCACTGTGGTCGCCCCAGGTGCTGCCTTCGCCAACGAGGTCAGCAAAACTGGGGAAACTAGTGCTGCTGCCACGTCAGTCGTCTTTTCCGCCAAGCTCGAGATGACGGCAATCGGGGAATCCCGCCTGGCGACGCTCGAAACTTCGGCCTCCTTGTAAAAAGACAAATCCTTGACGTCAATGCCATCTAGATCGATATCGCCACTGGAAAAGTTCTCCCCACAGAGCCCGAGAAGGTCCAGATCATCCGGAGGAACGTCTAGCCCACACTTCCCTGGTACTTCCTGCGCGGCCCCAGTAGACGAATACCCGTGAGATGCCTTCGAAGAGTTTGTCTCACATTTCACCACTACAACGGAATCTACCCAAAAGAAACACTCTACTCAGCATAATGGAACCCCCTGAAGAAAGGAAGCGAAACAAAAAGAGCTTCATACCTGCAAGGTCGGACGAAGCTGCCCTAGACGGAGGGATCACCTCATCTCCTAAAAAGCCAGGCTCCTCCATATCCTCAACCGGACAAGGAACTCTCGAAGCCACCCCATGGGTAATGCACACATTTCGTCTCTTGGACGGGGCACTCTCAATAGCTGTCTTCGGAAGAAAGGACGGTCCGAGGGTATTCGCGAGGTCGGCTTCTAACACGGGAACCGAAGGAGGAACCCGACAGGCACTGGAGAGACGACTGCAACTCTTCTTGGTCCTCTGAATCCCCAACCGGAGGCGATGATCCTCCAATCCCGCTGAAGGGTAAAAGCTAAAATTTTGAACTCGCTACTCACCAGAACATCAACCGGGAGACTCGCAAGTAACGAAGATACTCGCTCTTCAATCCACTTGCAGTAGCCTGGAGTGGCAGCATCCCGAGACCCCGACTTGGTCCCAGGGAAGAAGCTGCCATCAGTTAGCCGAGCATAAAGAGAAGCCCAGAGGCGATAACCTTCCTGCGGGCTGATACGCCCTTGTAACCGATGCGGCATACTGGGTACCTCTTGCCGAAATCCTTGCTGATGAGCGACGCGGTGAGGGGAGTACTGTTCCACTTCCACTATATCCCCCCGGTGCCAAACCAAGTAGCCGAGGTGGCAGCTGACCATGTTTCAATACAAGCCATCCGAGATCTCCTCGTTGTCGTGGACCGTCGATCTCTCTAAAGGTAGCACTGAGTGCTCCGACAAAAACTTGAAGTATGTGCCTCCCATCCCCCGTAAAAGAGTTTGAGCACACTCATTCGGGCGCTCCCAACTGATAAAGGCATTCAAGATTCCTCTTACGCCCGGCAAGAGTGGCAGGTCGGCTGGATGCCCACGCCTGGCGAAAATCCCTTTTGGAAAGTGAAGAGCCATCCAGCCATACAAATAGTGCAAACGACCAAAATCATTAGACCGACCGAGCTCCTCTTTGGCGTTGTCCGAACTACGTCCCTGGTACAAGACGCATAAGATTGCCGGGGCCAGATTGAAGAGCTCCCCCCTCGCCATTCGGGATGCTACAAGAAAGGTCCTCGGACGGATGGCCTCGCCAGTACAAGGAAGTACGAATCGACAAAGGAAGACGACCAACCCGGCGGCTCGGTAAACTACCCGCCACTCCTCGCTGTCGCGCCTCAGACCAAGGATCTCCCAGGGGCTCTGTCTCCCCTCTATTGAATACCTCACTCGGGCCAATGACTCAATAGGCCTCACAAAGGAACGGAGTGGACGCCTCTTCATCTGAGCAACCTTCCACATTGGGTGAGCTGAAGGTGCCGGGGACCTGTACTCGCATCTGAACCAGAAGTCGACCCAAGAAGAATGACGAACTCGGTCCGACTGATCCCGCGCTGCGATGATGGCGTACGCCTTAAACAAGAGAAGGCAGGAGCTCGGGGTAAAGTTTCTATTTAGCAAATCCTTCAAAGTTGGCACCTCTTCTTGATAATAGTTCCGCACTTCGGGGCATCCAGAAACGATGTGGATGTCGCGGAGGGAGATCCCTATTTCTCCCGCTCCAATGAGAAAAGTGTTGGTGGTTGGGCACCAGAGTTCGCAGAGAGCTCGATACATCCCCTTAGGACGACTGTATTCTCGGCGAGCTGGCGCTAGGAACTTAGCCAACGGCTTCATCTCAGGTTCTGCCCCGAAGACTTCGGAGAGCTCGCTCATCCACTCACGAAAGCCGCAGAGGTACTGGACGTCCCCCCGAGGCCAGGAGTCGGTACCCCATCGGGTCAAGTGGGAGCAGATCTTCAAAGCTACTACCGGTGTGGGCATGAAGTCTTCATCACAATGGTGAAAAGGCGGACTCAAGCTTGGGCGAAGGAGCTTCATGGAGATTGCCTCGTCGGTGTAAACTTTCTCGTTCAGCTTTGATATCTCGCAAGTCGCATCGGCGACTCCATCCTCTGTGATGCGCTCATGGATAAAAATCCGGAGCAACGACAGAAGATCTTCTCTCCTCGAATTACGGTAGCGATACAACCGAGTAAGGGGGAAGCGAAGGCACTTATTCTTATCGGAGAAGTCCTCAGCTATCCACCCCGGCAAAGTCAAACCCTCGAAAGTTCGGATCCTGAAGAGACATAAAGATAAGCAAGTCAAAACAAGCAGGGGGAAGCTGTGCAAAAAAAAAAAAGGGGGGGGGGGGGGGGGTTCACAATTGAAGCCTGAGGGGCCCACAGCCCCCTGCCAGGAGGACTGCCCGACTCACGCCACTGCGCCTTGGCCTTCGCGCCGCACTCTCGGGGTCCGTGTACCGCCCGTGCCGGCCAACCACCCCTCCGCCATACGGCGTCCGCACATTACCCGCGCCGATACCGCCTGTGCCGGTCGCCTACCGCCACTCGCTCGTAGTGGACCTCGCGTCGCCGGCATCATGCAGCCGGCCGCCGCTTGGAGCTTGCACTCGCCTCCTCGTCAGGAACCCACAGCCGCCACTACAGTTGCTCCGCGCACTCGGCCTAACCGACGCCGCACGCCGCAATTGCCACTACTGCGGTGTTGGCCGTGCTAAAAAGAAAAAAAAAAAGGGAGGAAACAAAGGAAAGAAGAAGAAGAAGAAGAAGAAGAAGAAGGAGGAGGAGGAGGAGGAGGAGGAGGCATAGAGAAAACCATAAGAGACTCAAACCCTCTTCCTCATCGAGTTCAAAAAAAAAAAAAAGAAGCAAGACAAAGGGGCCTGCAGCCCCCTTCTCTTATTCGAACCCACACCAAGGACCGGGACCTATCGTCAACCAAAGAGGAAAAAGGGGGGGGGGGGGGGGGGTCCCACGGCCACCTTCTTCTCCTACACGATCGGAGAGCCCGACCGAGCCGGAGCCGCAGCCGCAGCTGCGCCCTCCTCCGACCCGATCAGGGCCAGTAGCCGGCCCACCGACCCACACCGCAGCCCGCGAGCCTAGAGCCGCACATCGCCGCCGCCCTGCGCCCCGGCCTCTGCGTGCGATCCGTCGCCCGACTCGCACACACCACCACCGTGCGCGTCAACCTGCGCCCCGGCCACCGCCGCCCATGCCTCGCGCCGCAGCCGCACCCCGCACCCGGCCTCCAACCTGCGCAAGCGTCGCACGCCGCCTGCGCCGCACGCCGTGCCGCAGCCCGCGCGCGCGCCCCACACTGCCGCGCCCTGCGCCGCACGCCGCCACTGCTGTCGCTGCCGTTACTGCCTCCGCAAGCCAGAACCAGAGAAGAAGAAGAAAGAAAAGAAAGAAAAAGAAAAAAAGAAAAAGAAAAGAAAAAGAAAAAGAAAAGGAAAAGAGAAAAGAAGAAGAAGGAAGAAGAAGAAGGAAGAAGAGGAGGAAGGCGAAGGCGATTAACACCTCAGTCGTGATCCTCCGTCTTCCTCGCCGCGGTCGTCGTCGTCCCGTCGCTTCTAGCCCGCCTTCGCAACAACCTTCAGTTCGCGCACCATCGTCGCCGCTGCCGCCGATGACGAAAGAGGCAACACTAGGAAGACGGAGCAAGTCACGTGCAACCCCGGGCAGGACACTTCCGACGGTGGTCTCCAAACGTCAGCAGAGCCTTCGCAAGAGCAAGGTGTTGGATGAAGGGGGTAGAGGCCCTTAAATAAGCCACCAATCCTATCCAAGAAAGGAATCAAGGACAAGTGCTCCGCGTTTCCTACGTACACAAGTACTCCGCGTTTCCGCCAGCGTACTCATCCTTGAGGGGCACTTGTAGACACCCAAATTGTGTCTAACCCTAACCCGACTTTCATGCGCTAATTCGGAGGTAAACCCGACACGTATTCAGACCCGGACCCGACTTGCATGCACCAACTCGGAGGCAAACCCGACGCGCAAACCAGACCCGACCCACACCAAACAAGGGGCCGGGTGGGCCCACCCGACCCCCTTGCTAGAAATCTGAACCCCTTAGGGGGGTGGCCGGCAATGCAAGAAGAGAAAGAAAAGAAAAAAAAAGAAAAGAAGGAAAAGGAAGAAAGAAAGAAAAGAAAGGAAAGAAAAGAAGAAAAAGGAAACAAATACCGTCATACGCGGGGGGAGGTTGCACGTGACGTCTATATAAGTGTGGATCTGCGCCGATCCCTCGATCCGACAGACAAGAAACGAAGCCGGGTCGCCATCGACTTTATGTGCAAGATTTAAAATGAATTCAAAAAGGATTGAGCCATAACTACTCCGTTAGAAAAGGAAAGTAAATAAAGGCTTATTCCCCTCATCAATTGATGAATAAATGTTGGGTAGTTATGGGAGATATATTAAAGGGATTCAAATAAACTTCCCATATCTCTACCCTCCCCTCCTTCACCTATAAATAGAGAGGGAGGGGGAAGGCTCAAAGGAGGTCGACAAGGGTCGAAGACGAAGACAAGACGAAGGAGCTTTGCAGAAGAGGAGACACACTCTTCATCGACCCAATGCTTCATGAGGTACCGGCAAGCCTATCCCTTCGGGACCAGCTTAGTCCATTGAAAGCCCTCATCAAAGTGAAGACCCTTGCATACGAAGATCAAACCTTCGACTCCATGCACGAAGAAAAAAGCTCAGAGAAGAAGAACCCTTTGACTCCGAAGACGCCAGAAGCAAAGGCCAGAGAAGAAGATCGGAGCGGCACCACCCTGTCGTCTCCAACAAGCCTTCGAGTCCGATCAAGCCCAAAAGCCCGGAGAAGAAGACCGAAGCGTCGTCACCCCGTCGCCTTCGACAAACGCTCGCTCCATCCACAAAGAAGAAAGCTTGGAAAGGAACACACGAAGTGTCGCTATACCCGTCGTCTTCAAAGCAAAGCCGACACTACAACCGTCGCACGGAGATTGGTGCTACCCCCGCCGTCTTCAAAGAAACCCTTCGAATCCGATCACGTCGAAGAAGCCCGGAGGAGAAGAGAAGCAAAGTCAGCGCTACACCTGTCGTCTTCAAAACCTCCGACTCCGATCACGCTAAGGAAGCCCGGAGAAGAAGAGAAGTCGAGCCGACGTCTAAACCATCGAGGAAGCCAGAAGCCTTGAAGAAGTAGTCACCGCCATTCGAGGAGAAGATTGAGTCAACGCCGAAGCAGAAGCACCGCAAGAAGCCAAAGCAAAAGCCTCGGTAAAGCCCGCGTCAAAGCAACGCAAGTGCCAAAGCCAAGCAACTACGCCGGTCACGAGCAAAGCACCGCACGTTCTAGCCGACACGACACGAAGTCCGAAAGAACTAAAGCACCGCAAGCCTCTACCCGTCTACGTTCAAGTGCCAGTGCAAAAGCAAAGCAAAAGCCAGAGCCGCGCCAAAGCAAAACCAAAGCCAAAAGCCGACGCCAAAAGCACGATCGACACCGTGAACCGACGATCAAGGACGTCAGGGTCTAGCAAGGATCGAGGAAGACATGAAGACCGAGGAACGAAGCCGAAAACCCCTAGCCGAGTAAGCGCGAAGCACAGAATGGACAAAAGCAACGGCAAATACTCCTTAGCCTCTCCAAGAACTCTCACCCTGTAAAGACCTCTGTCTTGGGCAACCCCTTCAGAGCTCTCGCACGAATACCACGTGGAGACGCGGATCAAAGGGACCCTCCAGAGGATTCTCCCACAATCTCCTGATCAATATCCGCCGCACCCGGCTCACCACCCCCGAGTCCCCGGGTTCCGGCTCTTGTAATCTTGTGTGTTTGCAATAAAGACGATCCGGATCTTTTTCTGCGCATACAATACTCTTAGAGTATCTCCAACAGACTCTTCACCCTCATTCTCATCTTTGGGGGTGAAAAGGTGCCACCTCAGCTTTTTGGGGAGGGGCTACACAGAGTATTTCCAATGGATCTCTTGTTCAGCCCTCCTCATTTGATTTTAATAATCAGATTTTAATCATGTATTTGTAGATCACCTTCTTAGATTTTTTTAATTCCTTAAATGAAGAATGGGGGCTTAATAGTACCCCCAAATATGGGGCTTGACCGTGGTCTCGGATGGGGGTTCGGTTGGAATGGGTTTTTTTTATTGGTCAACCCTCTAAATAAAGAACTGGGGCTCAATAGTGCCACCAAATATGGGGGTTGACCGTGGCCTCTCCATAAATAGGGCTGTTGGAGTGGGTCGGTTGGATGCACTTATTAGTCTCGTCCTCTTCCAAGAACTGTGTGAAACCATTGTTATAGTGTCGGCACCCTCTCCTCCCCAGTGTCAGCGCCAACTTAAAGAGGGTGGAACAAAATCGTTCTCTTCTTTGTAAGAGTGAACCACCACAAAGTCACACACACACACACTCTCTCTCTCTCTCTCTCTCTCTCTCTCTCTCTCTCTCTCTCTCTCTCTCTCTCTCTCTCTCTCTCTCTCTCTCTCTCTCTCTCTCTCTCTCTCTCTGTGTGTGTGTGTGTGTGTGTGTGTGAACACCATGGGGGAGTAGGATTAATAGTTGAGTTAGTACTAATCAATATAAAATGGTGGAGGAAGGAAGCAGCCTTACTTAAGGTTCATGCTGATCGATGGAGGAACCAAGATCAATTATCCTGGCGTTCATCTTCCTCTTCTTAAGCAAATCATCAGCCACCACCAACGCAACCGATCGGCTCTCCCTCCTCTCCTTCAAGTCCTCGATATCCGACGACCCATCCGGCTCCTTGGCCTCATGGGGCGCCAACGACTCCCTCCCCTTCTGCCGGTGGCGAGGGGTCTCCTGCGACGATCATCGCCACCCCGAGAGGGTCACTGCATTGGACCTCTCCTCCCTCGGCTTGGTGGGCTCCATATCCCCGTCCTTAGGTAACCTCACCTTCCTCACCAGCATCGACCTCAGCCAAAACTCGCTAGCGGGCGACATCCCACAGGCTCTGTCTCGCTGCTCCCATCTTCAGGCGATCATCCTGTGGGGCAATCAACTTCAGGGTGTGATCCCATCCAATCTCAGCCGTTGCTGCCCGGATCTCCGCAACCTCGACCTGAGCGTCAACTCGCTCGTCGGACTGATCCCTCCCGACCTCGGCTCCCTCCCGAAGCTCGAGCGACTGATCCTCTTCACCAACAATCTCCAAGGAGGCATCCCACCTTCATTGGGGAACCTCTCCTCCTCTCTCCTCCTCCTCGATCTCTCCCAGAATCCCCTAGCCGGAGCCATCCCGCCGTCGCTGGGGAAGCTCTCAAAACTCCGGGGCTTTCACCTGACGGAGAACCAACTCACCGGAGGCATCCCGCCGTCGTTGGGGACTCTGTCGACCCTCACTGTACTTGATTTGTATTTAAATCAGCTCGTCGGAGTCATCCCGCCTCCACTCTGGAACCTCTCCGCCCTCACGTTTTTCGGGGTGGCCGGCAACCAGCTCCACGGCGCTCTTCCACCGAGCATCGGCGAGGCTTTCCCTTGGCTCAACGATCTCGCCATGTTCGACAACCACTTCTCCGGCCCAATTCCCGCATCGCTGTCCAATGCCTCCGCACTCGAACGAATCCAACTCTACAACAACAACTTCACCGGCACCATCCCGCCGAGCCTGGGGACAATACAGACTCTGAAATGGCTCACCCTTACGGCAAACCAGCTACAGGCCACAGAAACCGACGGCTGGACTTTCCTCGCTGCGATGTCCAACTGCACTGATCTCAGCGTACTGCAGGTGGATCGGAATCTTCTCCGAGGCCAGCTGCCCAACAGTGTAGCCAACCTCTCCACCACACTCACATGGCTCACAATGTCCGAGAACCAAATCTCTGGGCGCATACCCGCAGGGATTGGGAACCTCATCAACCTGACCAAACTCGACATGAGCTTTAACCGTCTCTCGGGCACCATTCCTGCAATTGTTGGGAGGCTCCAGGGGTTGTCTGTGCTGGATTTCTCTGCAAACAAATTATCCGGAAGCATCCCATCGACAGTCGGCAACCTCACTCAATTGACCGGGCTGTACCTTGGTGGTGCCGGCGTGACCGGAAGGATTCCTACAGCCCTTGGAAACTGCCGATCTTTGAACTCGCTAGACCTTTCGCTTAATAATCTCACCGGTACCATACCCATAGAGGTGATCACCATCTCCACGCTCTCCAGGTACCTCAGCTTCTCAGGCAATTCATTGTCGGGGCCGCTGCCGCCGGAGGTGGGGAGCTTGAAGAATCTCAATTATATGGATGTTTCGTCGAACGAGTTGTCGGGCCAGATTCCTGGCACTCTCGGCGAATGCGTGACGCTGGGGTATCTATACATGGAAGGGAACCTCTTCCGTGGCACCATCCCTCCATCATTGAGCACCTTAAGAGGCCTTCAAGAGCTGGACCTTTCGCGCAATTCATTGTCTGGGCACATCCCGGAATTCCTAGAGCAATTCCCGGGGCTTCATCATCTGAATCTCTCCTACAATGGCTTCGATGGACGAGTCCCCAGTGACGGGGCATTTGCTAACATGAGCGCAATCTCAATCGCCGGTAACGATAAGCTCTGCGGGGGCAACCCGAAACTGGAGTTGCCACCGTGCGCTGCCGCCATCGAAATCTCTCCTCTGAAGAAGCACAAGTCTCATAGATTACTAAGAGTGATCATCCCCATTGTCTGCATTCTATTTCTCATCTCTTCAATTGCTGCTGCTTACTGGATTCGGAAATCAAGGAATACATCTCCGGCAGCGGCACGCATGAAAGATCAGCATACGATGATCAAAGTCTCTTACGCTGAGCTAGCTAAAGCGACCGAAGGATTCGCTCCGGCCAACTTGATCGGTGTGGGGAGCGTCGGCTCCGTGTATAAAGGGATTATGGTCTTCGACGCTGCCACAATTGTCGTCGCGGTGAAGGTGATTAACCTGCAGGAAAGAGGAGCTTTAAAGAGCTTTATGGCGGAGTGCGAAGCCCTGAGAAACATCCGGCATCGGAATCTACTTAAGATCTTGACCTTGTGCTCAAGCATAGATTTCCAGGGCAATGAGTTCAAAGCTCTGGTTTTTAATTACATGCCCAACGGCAGTTTGGAGGAGTGGCTGCATCCCAAAGTGAACGAGCAAGCTGAATCAAAGAGGTTACACCTTGATCAAAGGTTGAACATAGCCATTGATGTGGCTTCAGCATTGGACTACCTTCACCACCACCTCCACACGCCCATTGTTCATTGCGATCTCAAGCCGAGCAATGTTCTTATAGATGAAGACATGACTGCCCATCTGGCTGATTTCGGGATCGCGAGGATCCTCATGGAAAATGCTACTAATTCATCTTCCAATCCAACAAGCTCGACTGTGTTGAAAGGATCGATCGGATATATCCCTCCAGGTACAAGTTCATCGTCTTATTCCTTTTCTTTCACCTTTAGGGGTCGTTAAGTTCGCATAATAGAACCAAACAGGATTGCCCTCCCTCACTCGAGGGAATACAGGTGGAGTTGAATTCCCCCCCTTCAATTCTGCGAACCAAACGACCCCTTCAAGCTTAAATTTAGTAGCTCACGACAACTATTCATACATAACTTGATAATTGTGATCCTTGAAAACATTATTAAGTACATTAAATGTCTCAAACCATCTAATCTATTATCTTGTAACATGCAAATGATCAATTCTAACTCGCTTTACATGGACAATAATAGAGTATGGAATGGGAAGCAAGATCGCTATCGGTGGTGATGTGTATAGCTACGGGATACTTCTTCTAGAGATGTTTACCGGAAAAAGACCTACGGATGCCGCTTTCATGGATGGTCTAAGCCTTCACAGATTTGTTGAAGCATTTGTCTTGGATCAGGCCACGGATGTTGCGGATCCAAGCTTATTGTCACCGGCGACTGACGAAGCAGCAGCTGACGACAAACTAAGAAGAGGAAGAATCCATGAGTGCCTTGTTTCAGTATTGAGAGTCGGCCTTCTCTGCTCGAAAGAATCGCCGGCAGAGAGGATGCATATGGGGGATGTTGCCAAAGAATTGAATGTAATTAGGGTTGCATTTCATGGAAATAAAATCTAGCTGGGAAAGGCGCAATGAAGATCCCAATTGGGAGGCCAAAGCTTATCTGCACTTGCTCAATGTTAAAAATGGAAAAAGTTTGGGTAGAGCACAATTGGATATATGCATGGTTCATGAATCAGTTGAAACCTATGATAATTTGTAGAAATCTTTAAAAAGTTGAGAGTCCATGAGCATTCTTGGTATTTATTAAATACTTAAATTATTGGATAACTTGTAGATGGTTGGAGTGGCTACAGTTTCAGTTCACAGATTGTAAAAAAAAAAAAATTGTGCATAGTTCAAGAGTTTTTTTTATTAATCGAGTAGGGGGCTTAGACAAGGGGACCCACTTTTCCTATATTTTTTTATTCTTGGGGCCGAAGTCCTAAACAGGAACCTAGCTGCCAAGAAGAACATGGGAGACATTATAGGCATTAGGCCGTCCATTTCAGGTAAACATATACACCTATCCTCCCTCGATTCCCGATGGTCGAAATTCTTTGCCGGCGGGAGGGCTGCTACGTCGGCTCTGACATTCTTCTTCGTCAATGAGGCGGTGGAGCTAGCGGCGGCTACCTACAAGGCTGGGAAGCGTAGAGATGTTCAGCTCCCTATGGAGCACGAACCCTCTAATGTCAAAGTCAGCACTATCCAAGAGATGGGCGTGATACTGACATGAGCAAGCTAAGGTAGTACGGGACTCACCGTGATTTTCCAACCCGTTGAACAATGCCTTAGTTGGGCTTTTATATGAACCCGGAAGCTGGAGATGTTGACACATGTGAGCTGTAGGCGACAATTGTGTTCTCGTGCACCCTCACTTTTATTCGACAAGTATTGTTGGGTTTGGGATGTCATCTAGGTGGGCTCGGGGCTCCTCTGAGCAGGTTACCTGATGACGTCAGCAAGATCTCATCCAGGTTGGCTCGGGGCTCCCTCGAGGGGGCTACTTAATGACGTCATCAAGGCGGACTCAGGCCTCCTTCGGGTGGGATACATGATGACGTCAGCACGACGTCATCTAGACGGGCTAGGAGCTCATTCGGGCGGGCTACCTGATGACGTTATCCAGGTGGGCTCAGAGCTTCTTCGGGCGAGCTACCTGATGATATTAGCACGACATCAACCAGCGGGCTCAGAGCTTCTTCGGGCAGGCTACCCAATGACATCAGTAGAACATCATCCAAGCGGGCTCAGAGCTCCTTCAGGTGAGCTACCAGCCTACCACCTCCTCCAGGCAATCAGTAGATAGGCCTACCTCGTCCTTACCTTGTCTATCTATGACGCCCTCCCCATCTCGCGGCTCTTGCCATGTGGTAGCCGTTCATGAGGCCACACTGATAATGAATGGGTGACCTTTTTTGGACACCAACATCCCGGGACGAAACTACGTATGGACCAAGGGGGGCCATGGCGCCTGTGGGGGAAAAATCTTCGTGCCAATCCGAAGACTCCGCCCAACCAGTAAATTGAAGTTGAGTCGAAGATCTTTGATCGATCTGCTAACTGGAAGGTAGGTTCGAAGGTCTATGCCTTGGTGACTTTGAGTTAACACTTTCGATATGCAAGCAAAAAAAAGGTTGACACAAGGTATGATCTCGGAGTTCAGCCGAAGCCTACGTCTCCGTGCTATAGGGAGCAACCCGAATTCACTAACACTTTGCTTGGAGTGACCTCGACAGGCCGAGTGTCACTGATCTCTTCGTAAAGAAGATCGAAGGAATGGAATATCAAATTCAGAGCTCTGGGTTTTTGGATTTTGGTCTCTGGTTTCAGGAATCAGATTTCAGAGAGCTTTTACATTTTGAAGGGTCTGCTATTTATAGAAAAACTCTAGGTGGAAATCTGGGGCAAATGGCAGTTTTTGCCTTTGTATCGGGAATTCCCCAAGCAGGATTGGTGGGTCCCGTGATGGTCTTCGTGGGCCCCCCAGGCAGGGCTGGTGGGTCCCGCAGTAGTCTCCTTGGGCCCTCCAGGGAGGGCTGGGGGGTCCCGCAGTGGTCTCCTTGGGCCCCCCAGGCAGGGCTAGTGGGTCCCGCAGTAGCCTCCGTGGGTCCCCCAGGCAGGGCTGGTGGGTCCCGCAGTAGTCTCCGTGGGCCCCCCAGGCAGGGCTGGTGGGTCCTGCAGTAGTCTCCGTGGGCCCCCCAGGCAGGGCTGGTGGGTCCCGCAGTAGTCTCTGGGGGACCCCTAGGCAGGGCTGGTGGGTCCCGCAGTAGTCTCATTGGGCCCCCCAGGCAGGGCTGGTGGATCCCGCAATAGTTTCTGTGGGACCCCCAGGCAGGGCTGGTGGGTCCCGCGGTAGTCTTCTTGGGTCCCCCAGGCAGGGCTGGTGGGTCTCGCAGTAGTTTCCTTGGGCTCCCCAGGCAGGGCTGGGGGGTCCTGCGGGGTGTGAAGTACTTAGCCAAAATTTGCACCCATAGTTACCCCCTCCAAGCTAGCTAGGGGCAGTGCTTACTGACTTGGATTTATGGTGCAAAATCCAATCTCCTTGTCAAGAGTTGATGATGTTGAGGTTTTGTAGAGTTTGGCAGGATCTTGGCATCTGCAAAGAAGAGATAATCATTGATAGATTGAGGGCAATAAGTGGGCTAAACCTGCCCGGTCTGTCAGATCCAACCGATTGGTCAAATATGACCGATCGGTCGAATTTGACCGATCGGTCAAATTTGTCCGATCAGTCAAATCTGACCGATCGGTCAATTTCGACCGATCGGTCAATTTTGACCGATCGGTTAAATTTGTCCGATCGGTCAAATTCAACCGATGGAGCCTAGGTCGATCGGGTAAAGAGGCGTTGTTCTCTGCAAGATCCAGTAGAAAATTGACCGATCGGTCGAATTTGTCCGATCGGTCAAATGTGACTGATTGGTTAAATTCGTCCGATCGATTGAATTTTGACCGATCGGTTAAAAGTGACAGATCGGTTAAATTCAACCGATCGGTTGAATTTACCCGATCGGTCAAAATTGACCGATCAGTTAAACTCAACCGGTTGGAACTGAGGTGATCGGGCAAAAAACATGATTTTTTGTCCAATTCAGTAGAAAATTGACCGATCGGTCGAATTTATCCGATCGGTCAAAATTTGACCGATCGGTTAAATTCAACCGGTAGGAGTCGGAGCGATCGAGCAAAAAACATGGTTTTTTGTCCGATTCAGTAGGAAATCGACCGATCGGTTAAATTCAACCGGTAGGAGTTGGAGCGATCAGGCAAAAAACACGGTTTTTTGCCCGATTCAATAGAAAATCGATCGATCGGTTGAATTTATAGGATCGGTCAAAATTGACTGATCGGTTAAATTCAACCGGTAGGAGTTAAGGCAATCGGGCAAAAAACACGGTTTTTTTGCCCGATTCAGTAGAAAATCGATCGATCGGTTGAATTTATCCGATTGGTCAAAATTGACCGATCGGTTAAATTCAACCGGTAGGAGTTGGAGCGATCGGGCAAAAAAACACGATTTTTTGCCCGATTCAGTAGAAAATCGACCGATCAGTTGAATTTATCCGATCGGTCAAAATTGACCTATCGGTTAAATTCAGCCGGTAGGAGTTGGAGCGATCGGGCAAAAAAACACGATTTTTCACCCGATTCAGTAAAAAATCAACCGATCGGTTGAATTTATCTGATCGGTCAAAATTGACCTATCGGTTAAATTCAGCCGGTTGGAGTTGGAGCGATCGGGCAAAAAACACGATTTTTTGCCCACTTTAGTAGAAAATCAACCGATCGGTTGAATTTATCCGATCGGTCAAAATTGACCGATTGGTTAAATTCAACCGGTAGGAGTTGAGGCGATCGGGCAAAAGAGCCTGTTTTTTGCTCGATCCTTAGGAAAATCACCCGATCACTTGCCTGTCAAACGGACGAAGTCTTGGAAATGGTAGAGATTGAAGTGATCGGGTAAAAGAGCCTGTGTTTTACCCGATCCTTTGGTATATCACTCGATCGTCTGCCTGTCGAAGGGGAGATGGAGTTGGTGTTACTCCAAGTTCGATGCTTTGCTTAGACCGGTGGTTCACTTGGACCGACAGTTCGCCCAAACCCATGGTTTCGACCAGTCCGACGTTTCGTCTGGAAAAGCGCTTCGCTCGGATGGGCGCCACGTGTCCTTTTCAAAAACACAGCTTTTGATCTGATGATGCCACGTGGCACTCTGGTATTCCTGCCAATTCTTTCGAGTTTATAAGTTTGCTGTGGAGTTCAGTTGCGTCCCCCATGTTATCGAAATTTTTCGAAGTCCACAGCTTTTGCTTCCTGCTCTCTGCGTTCTCCCGATCGGTTGCGATGACATCATCTGGCAGTGCGAAGAATGTTGTTCCCTCCTCAGGCAGAGTGAAGAATGTCGTTCTGTCCAAGATGAGGGCTTCACATAAAGGGAAAGAGAGGGTCGAGACTTCGGCTAAGCCCATAGGCAGAGGCAAGGGCAAAGGTGCCCTAGGCATGCTTAGAAAAAGGCACATGGGAGTGGGGTTTGCGTCTGCTCCTACTCGGCCAGAGTACATCCCCAAGGCAGAGTTTGTGCTGAGGCCGCTGAGGTCATTGGAGGAGGAGCCGGTGTTCGAATTTGGCACTGGCAAGAAGTCTGTTGAAGCCAAGAGGGCCAACTGGGAGAAGCTGCTCAACTGTTTCACCAAAGGTGCCCACCATCCTACCCTTGCTGGAGTTCAATCTGCTTTCGGGATTGATAAGCGGGTTGTCTTCACTGATGTCGCCAGTCATGGGGACGATCGTCACGATCGGCCAACTGAACTGTGGCCTTCGTCTGCCGCTGCTGATGTTTGCTGCTCGAGTGTTGAACACTTCGAACCTTTGCCCCGGGCAGTTGACAGGGAACACGTGGAGGATCATCTACGCATTATGCAGGGTGGAATCTGACCATCAGAAGGAGCTGAGAGCCTGCTACTCCAACATCCCTGAGGATGAGCCGGCCCGGATAGAATTAGGCTATTTCTTCTACCACTATAAGTGGGTGTCAAGGAAGGATAGCCCGTTCTTTAACCTGCACGACATCTCTGCCCTCTGCTCGATCACCGACACTGTGCCATCCGACAAGCTCTACACGGACTGGCCAATTGCCATCTGGGGAGCGTGGACTCCCTTCTCTGTGCCTGAGACTCCTCGTTCTCAGGTGCATAAGGAGGTTGAGAAGTATGCCCCTAGAGGGGAGTTGGGCTGGACGTCAAATCGAGTCAGGGCGATCGACAATCTCTTCCTGGAACTGACCTGCGGCACCAGATCATGGAAGCAGTTTTCGAACTGCCCGGTTAGGCACGACAACGCTAACCTGATGCACCAACTGATGGTCTAATATGAAGACAACGATGCTTTGTACTCTGATTATAAAGAGGATCCAGAGACAGGCAAGTTGGTCCGATATGTCAGGGTCAAGAAGAAGGTGTATGGGGCGAGGCGACTCTCGGGCCCGACCGAGGAAAAGCTGGTTATGACCAGGCGGGGCCAGGTCAAGAAGAGGAGAGTACTGAAGGAGGTGGAGAAGGGAGAGGAGAAGGAAGAAGAAAAAGAAGAGGAAGAGGAAGATGGAGGTGAAGAAGAAAGGAGAAGGAGGAGAAGAATAAGAAGAAGAGGGGGGCGATGAAGAAGGAGAAGAAGGAGAAGGAGAAGGAGAAGAAGAAGAGGTAGAAGGCAATGGAGGTGAAGATGTTCCTTCCACCCCTCTTGAGGCTGCAAAATTTCCCATCGACGAGGCTAAGGCCCGTCGAATGGAAGACGTGATGGATGCGGCAGGTGACAGCAAGAAGGTGCCACCCGCCTATCATTTCGAGACCATGGTGCACCCCACGCGCATCAAATCAAGTATTCGGGGAGCAATGGGGTTGGTAGCAACCCCACGCCCCTCCCCAAGATACCCCCAGGGGGCCTTCGTCTTGAAGGGGCCTTGACAAGCGGGGGAGTCGAGGTCGAGCATTTGGCGCCGGTGTCTCGGCCAACTGCGGCAGAGATGGCGGCTGAGGCTGCCGCCTTGATGGCCTCTCTGTAAGGAGTTGGCGAGGAGCTTAAGGAAGGAGAGATCGCTCCTCCTCGCGATGTTCCTTCCACTTTACGAAGGGGGGGAGGAAGTCACGGGGAGGTTGGGACTCCTCAGCCTGTCCCTGTCCTATCACCCTTGAAAGAGAGATCGACCCCCGGGGTTAAGAGCTCTGATTGGGGGAAGGGACAGGGAAAGACATCACGAGGGGCCGCTGTAGGTATACCTTTGATAACTCCTTTACTGCACTTGATGTCTGAGACTCAAATGTTCTAACTTTTGCATTGCTTGCAGATGCTCCAGCTGGTTGTCCTCTGATGAGGGATTTGGGTAAAGTTGACATCAACCACCCAACGGGGACAATAAGGAAGCTCTGCAATCTTCCTGACGTGCCTCTGGAAGAAGCTTACGATAGGCTTGAAGTGGTGGCAAGTGCATTGGTTGTGACTTGGACTATGAATTGCTCATTCTTCGACATGCTTATGACTAGCTTTGTGTTGGCAGAACTCAGCCGTTCTGAAGCTTGCCAGTAGGCTCTTCAGGAGGGCCGACGAGCGGAGTACTTCAGCAGAAGTCACTCGCTTGAACACTCTCCTAGAGGCCTCAAATGCTGAGAAGGAGAAACTTCGGGAGGCTCTTCGCAAAGAGGAACTTGAAAGTAAGAGGTTGCTCGCTTGCTACACTGATCGGGGGCATGAGCTTCATGAATTGAAGAATAGGTTCTTCAAGATGGAGACTCTTGCCCACGATCGTGCCCTAGAAATAAAGGAGCTGAAGGCCCAGCTCTCTCCAAAGGAGGCAGCTTTTGCGGCCAAGGAGGAGGCCTATACGAAGGAGCTTGAGGAGACTCACCTTGAAAGCGAGAGTTTCTGGTCAATTATAGAGAAGGCGGTGGAGGCCCTCAGGCAGGCTCATGCGAGTGGCGTCCATTCTTCCAAGGCGTCTACGGCGAGCAAGTCTCGTGGTGGATCTGAAGGAGATAGGTCACGTGCTCCAAGTGTAGCAAAGCCTTGATGTTTTCCATCTCTTTTCTGTTTTTGTACCTGTAACACTCGCATATGTAGAAGCTCATTTGTACTTGAAAGTTCAGAAATAAAGACTTGTTTTGATATATGAATGGAATTGTCTTGTGTTTGAATTCTTTGAATGTTAATGTTTTGAATTGAACAATCGAATGTTTAACAATCTGCTTGTCAGGGGTTGTATCGTAATGCAAACACCCAAATTTGTTAAGCGATCTGGTAATTGAAGGTTGTTTAACATCTGCCTGTAAGGGATCGTGTCGCTACACGAGCTCCCAAACTTGTTAAAACAACTTGATAATTTGAAGGTTGTGCTGTTTCACAACTCGAAATCGTTTAACATCTGCTTGTAAGGGTTTGTGCCGCAACACAAGTTCCCAAACTTGTTAAGCAATCTGGTAATTGAAGGTTGTTTAACATCTGCCTGTAAGGGATCGTGTCGCGACACGGGCTCCCAAACTTGTTAAAACAACTTGATAATTAAAGATTGTGCTATTTCACAACTCGAAATTGTTTGAGGGTTTGAATATAGACGAGACGAATGCTTGAAAGCATTCTTTATTCATTAAGGAGGTTACATCAAGGGTAGAACATTTTGAGATGTCTAGCATTCTAAGCCCGTGGTAGTCTATCTCCTTCTGGTGAGATCAGGCGATAAGACCCTTTGTCTTCCATTGACTCGACTATGTAAGGTCCTTCCCAGTTGGGAGCTAGTTTTCCACTGCTTCGTTCCCTCGTGTTGGAGAAGACTGCTCTGAGGACTAAGCTTCCGACATGAAAGTGTCTTTTGATAACCTTCTGATCGTAGGCTCGTTTGATCTTCTGCTGGTAATTAGTAATGCGGATGATTGCTTGATCACGCACCTCTTCTGACAAGTCGAGGTCATCAGTATGAAGTTCGTCATTTATCCATTCTTCGATCGCTCTAGTCTTCAGAGTATTAGAAATGACTTTTGTTAGAAGAACGGCTTCCGAACCATAGGTCAGACGAAAGGG
The DNA here is from genome assembly GCA_947650365.1 of Chamaelirium japonicum. Classification (NCBI taxonomy): domain Eukaryota; kingdom Viridiplantae; phylum Streptophyta; class Magnoliopsida; order Liliales; family Melanthiaceae; genus Chamaelirium; species Chamaelirium japonicum. Next base: position 75,066,635 of record OX393556.1, on the reverse strand, counting down.
TGAGAACCCAGTCGATCTTCTTGGAGTAGTTTGATAGCCCCATAAGACTTCTTATAGGATTTTCTCCCATAACCCTTTCTTGTCATCTAGTTTCTTCTTGAGTAGACCAAGGATCGCTCTGTTGGAAGCTTCTACTTGTCCATTGCATTGAGGATACCTTGGCGTTGAGTAGAAGAGTTTGATTCCGTGGTTCATACAGAAGTCTCGGAATTTGTCAGAATCGAATTGAGCTCTATTGTCAGCAATGAGGACTTGTGGCATGCCAAATCTTGAGAAGATGTTATGTTTGATGAACTTGATGACTTCATCGTCAGTCTCTCGAAAGAGTGGCACTGCTTCAACCCACTTGGTGAAGTAATCGGTGGCTAACAACAGATACTTCTTCTTGCTGGGGGTTGGGAGAAAGGACCCAAGAAGTCTAACCCCCACTGATGGAAAGGCCATGGACTTGTTAGCGGATGTAATTCATCTGCCGGGATATGGATAGCTCGAGCGTGTCATTGGCAAGGCTCGCACCTTTGAACTACTTGGCGAGCATTCCTTGCCATTGTTGGCCAGTAGTAACCTTGAAGATTTATCTTGGCTTCGAGAGATCTTCCACCTGAATGATTTCCACAGGCTCCGGAATGGATATCGATTAGGATTGCCTTTGCTTGTAAGGGACCAACACATTTGAGCAACATCCCACTGTGTGATCTGAAGTAAATATCCGTTTCTTGAAGACTGTAGCATGGGAGTCTCCTTTGAAGTTTGCTGGCTTGAATTGGATCTTCTGGTATTTTGTCTTGTTTGAAGAAGTCGAAGATTGGTTGTCTCCAATCGCCGAATTTATTTGTCATGGTAAGATCAGAGGTTGGCTGTTCCTCACCCCCAGATCTTTCAGTAGTGGCGATGATCTACTGTTCGAGGGTAATCCTGGGCGATTCTTGATAGTCGATTTGTATTCGTCTTTCCCCGAGTGAATCTCCGAGAACTGAGACAGCGTTAGCCAAGGCATCTGCCTCTCGATTTTATACTCTCGGGACTTGGATGAACTCGATGCTAGCAAAACGTTGTTGGTGATGTCGTACTAGAACTAAGTAATGTTGCATCATTTCTTCTCGCGTTGTGGACTCCCCGTTGATCTACCTTATTATTAACTGGGAGTCGCTGTAGATGGTGAGTCGATCTACCCCCAGGGATTCAGCTATCTCCAATCCGGAGATGAGTGCTTCGTACTCGGCTTCATTATTGGTAGTGTTGAACCCGAGGAGAATGACCTTTTGAAGATGATCAAGTTCGGGGGATACCAAGATTATCCCAATTCTCGAACCGATCGCGCTTGAAGCTCTATTAGTATAGAGCTTCCATCGAGCTAGCGAGGTAGCAGGAGCCTCAAGGCTTGGATTGGTCTTTGGAGCTAGATTGAATAGAGGTTCATCTTCGTCTTCGAGGCACATATCGACGTCTTCCTCCCAAGTTATGGGGTCTTCCACGGGGAAGTCGGTAAGGAAGTCAGCAATTGCCTGCCCTTTGAGTGAAGTGCGAGGTTCGAATTGAATTTTGAGAGAGCTCATCTCAATCACCTATTTTGTCATTCGACCCACTCAACCTGCCTTATTGAGAATGTCTTTGAGTGGGTGTTCTAAGATAACCGTTACCGGGTGAGAGATGAAGTAGGGTCATAGGCGTCATAAGGTCGTAAGTAAGGCCAGTATGACCTTCTCGATCTTTGAATAGCGAGTCTCTGCTGGAAGAAGGGTGTGGCTGATGTAGTAGACTGGACGTTCCGCACTTTCCCTTCTACTTATTAAGACCGCACTGATGGCCTGATCGGTCACGGCGAGATAGAGCCAGAGATCTTCCTTCGCAAGTGGAGCTGCAAGGATAGGAGCTCTCGTGAGATAGTTCTTGACGTCTTGGAAGGCCTGTTCGTAGATCGGACTCCATCCGGAGGTGTCTGCCTTCCGTAATTTGTCGAAAAGAGGCTTGCATTTGTCGGAAGATTTTGAGATGAACCGATTGAGAGCAGCTAGCCTTCCAGTGAGGCGCCGAACCTCCTTCCGATTTGTAGGCGAAGGCATATCGAGGATTGCACGAATTTGGTCAGGATTGACCTCGATGCCTCTCCTGGTCACGAGGTGACCCAGGAATTTACCCGATTGAACTCCGAAGGTACACTTAGCTGGGTTAAGCTTAATGCGGTACTTCTGGAGGATTTGAAACGTCTCGGCGAGATCGGAGAGGTAGTTCTCCCGATTGAAGCTTTTGGTGAGAAGATCGTCGACATAGACTTCGATGTTGCGACCGATTTGTTCTTCGAACATCTTCGTGACTAGCTAGCCTTTGATAGGTTGACCCCGCATGTTTGAGACCGAAGGGCATTACGTTGTAGCAGTAGAGGCCACGGTCTGTCACGAAGTACGTCTTCTCTCGATCATCCGGATGTAGGGGGATCTGATTATACCCTGAGCGCCCATCCATGAATGACAGAAGCTCGTGACCAGCAGTAGCGTCAACGAGTCTGTCTATCCTTGGCATGGGGAAAGGGTCTTTGGGGTATGCGTTGTTGAGGTTGGTGAAGTCGATGCAGACTCTGACCTTCCCATTCTTCTTAGGGACTGCGACGATATTGGAGATTCAAGTAGGGTACTCTACTTCACGGATGAAGCCTACTGCGAGTAATTTACTGATCTCCTCTTGAACTGCAGTTCGGTGTTCTGGTCGAATTGTTTGAGTTTTCTATTTGACGGGTTTCGATCCTTCTTTAATGGCGAGTCGATGACACGCATCATTCGGGTTGATCCCGGGCATATCTTCGAAACACCAGGCGAAGATGTCAATGTTGGATTGAAGGAAGGATACTATGTCTCGCGCTTCTGCATCGCTGAGACCGGTGCCCACGAAAGTCTCTCGAGGGAGATCGCCATTGTCGATGTTTATCGGAATAATTTCTTTGATTGAAGGTGAAGCCTCCTACTCGATTGGTGGAGGTTCGATCAGTGGGACTTCCTTTGGTTGCTATTTTGAAGAAGGGTCTGCTTCGTCTCGCGGACGCTTTGGTAGTGACAGGTCTACTCGATGATCCGTTTTTGCAGCAGCCGCCTCGCAAGATCGCCCAGCTTGTTGATCTCCTCGAATGCAGACAATACCCTCTCCTGTTGCAAATTTGAGGATTTGATGGTAGGAAGAGGAGATGGCATTGATCTGATGGAGGAATGGTCGCCCAAGAATGATGTTGTAATTGGACGTCCCTTTGACGATGGCGAACCTTACGGAGACTCGAGTCTCCCGGCTGAGGTCGAGAGTGAGTCTTGACTCGCCCATTATCATGCTTTGCTCACCATTGAAGTTTGTGATCATAGTCGGTACGACTTCAAGACTTGAGTATTTATGTCCCAGGTGTTTGAAGCAATCTGAGAACATGATGTCGATGGAGCTTCCGGTGTCGATGAGGATGCGGTTGACGGTGCTCCCATTAATAATTAACCGAAGGACCAGGGGATCCCGATGCGGGGTATGGACTCCTTGAAGGTCGGAGTCGTTGAAGATGATAGATGGACATGCTAGGTCTTTGATGGGTTTCTCGACCCATGTATCTTCTTTGTTCACTATGGAGCGAACATTGAAGATGTGTCGCACTTGACGATCGACCTCTTTACCGGTCAGCAATTGATTGTGGAGCACTCCGTGGATACCAAAAATGTTGGCTCGCACGGAGATTGTTGATGGACCGGTAGAGACTTGATGGATCTAGAAAGCTTCTTTCCCCTTTGTAAGTCGGCATTGATCTTGCCCGTATTTGACAAACTCCTAGATATGGCCTTCTTATAGCAAATCCTCGAGATGATATCTCAGTCGATAGCATCGATCAGTGGAATGGCCATGACTGCGATGAAAATCACAGTAGACTGTTTTATCAGCGGTGACTTTGGTATCCGGTTGTAGAGGATTCGGTCTTCGGAGGAATTCTTCATGTTGAATTTGATCGAGGATCTACTCAATCGGGAGGATCCAATCTGTGAATGTAGTCTTCTTCGGAGGCGATCTACGTCCATCATTACTTGGTCGCTTGGATGCATGGGGGGCCACTGCCTCCGCATTGTGAGCTCTGGCGGTATACTTTGGGGCTTCCTTCTCGACAGGTCGTCGTTTTGTTTCTTGTCCCTTTCGAGCGACCTGATCATCTTCTACTTCGATCTCCCTCTGGATTCGATCAAACATCGAACCCAGGGAAGGGGGAGGATTGCGGATAAAGTCATTGTAGATATGCAAATCAATCCAGAGAGCATTTTGGAAGGCCAACATGATTGCCTCATCGTCCAAATGCCGTTCGGATAAAGCGGCATGTTCGTTGTGAAATCTTTATGTGAAATTGCGAAGACTTTCATCTGCTCCCATCCTTAGCCGATAAAGAGAATCGAGCTTCGTTTTCGACTTCAAGTTGAGTTGATAGTGCTGCACGAAGTGGTTCACTAATACTCCGAACTGGGTGATATATCCATCACGGAGATTGTGGTACCAATCGAGAGAAGGTTCATCGAGGCTTTCGGCGAAGGTACGGCAGAGCACATTGTTCTCTTCTTCGTGCAGCATTAGAGCTTGCTTGAAGGCTAGGATGTGGAGGGTAAGATCTCCTTTGAGGCAGTTGAACTTCGGGAGAGTCGGAGTCCTCCAACCTCTCGAGAAGGGTGATTGAAATAACCTTCGATGGAGGGGTCCAGCAGAAGAGTATCATTCTCTACGACCATGTCCCCGATCTGGATGCAGATCGAGGGGCAAAATCGAGAGGCTTTGTCCAAGCCCTTGAGTAGTGTCCGGATGGATCTGCTGACGAAGATCGACGGCGGCTTCATGTTGGGGCGGGAGAGATGGAGAGGCTCTGCTTTTGGAGGGTGCTTCCTTCATCCAATACCTCACTCGTAGGTTGGGCTTCGACTGTGCCTGTCTGACACAGTTGAGACCTAAGGAAGATTGAGAGGACTCATCGTCGATACAATCCCAGGCACTATGCTTCCATGGAGCTGCAGAGGGGGTTGGGTTGCGATGAATCCTCTCGTGGGCAGCGGTGCCCATTGACCTTCGTGGTTCGGAGTGAATCGATTGTCGAGGCAGATCGACTCTCTCATCGAATGAAGGGACGGGGAGAGTATCCCGGCTTCGGAGCCTGCCTTCTTGAGGGCATCCCTTTCAGCCATGAGGGTGGCGTTCTGCTTAGCCAACTGCAGCAGCTAAAAGTCGACCTTCGAGATTTGGTAGGTGGATGGAGGGTCTTTAGCTGGAACAGAGGCAGTTTGCCCTACCGACTATCGGAGAGGTGGGGCGATCGGTCGATCGACCGATCTTCCACTCCCTGAATGAACTCCCATTTCAGGGACAACGAGAGGCTGCCCAAAGTTGAACCGTTGACTCATCGAACGAGTCTCTGGACGAGCTTGACGTGTGTTACTCCCCTCTGGATGATCCTGATGCTTTGTCCTTACCATTTAGAGAGCAAAGGATGCAACAAGATTGCCGGTCTCTGAACGGTTGTCTGCTCAACCGAAGGGGCCGGGGAGTTTGACTATCTTAGATTGGTTGTCTGCTCAACCGATCCGAGACTTGTTGTAGAGTGAACTTGGCTTCTCATTCGATCCCACAGACGCCAAACTATAGGGGGAAAATCTTCGTGCCGATCCAAAGACTCCGCCCAACCAGTCAATTGAAGTTGAGTCGAAGATCTTTGATCGATCTGCTAACTGGAAGGTAGGTTCGAAGGTCTATGCCTTGGTGACTTTGAGTTAACACTTTCAATATGCAAGCAGAAAAAAGGTTGACACAAGGTATGATCTCGGAGTTTAGCCGAAGCCTACGTCTCTGTGCTATAGGGAGCAACCCAAATTCACTAACACTTTGCTTATAGTGACCTCGACAAGCCGAGTGTCACTGATCTCTTCGTAAAGAAGATCGAAGGAATGGAATATCGAAGTCAGAGCTCTGGGTTTTTAGATTTTGGTCTCTGGTTTCAGGAATCAGATTTCAGAGAGCTTTTACATTTTGAAGGGTCTGCTATTTATAGAAAAACTCTGGGTGGAAATTCGGGGCAAATGACAGTTTTTGCCTTTGTCTCCGGGGATTCCCTAGGCAAGATTGGTGGGTCCCGCGGTGGTCTTCGTGGGCCCCCCATGCAGGGCTGGTGGGTCCCGCAGTAGTCTCCTTGGGCCCTCCAGACAGGGCTGGTGGGTCCCGTAGTGGTCTCCTTGGGCCCCCCAGGCAGGTTTGGTGGGTCCCGCAGTAGTCTTTGTGGGTCCCCCAGGCAGTGCTGGTGGGTCCCGCAGTAGTCTCCGTGGGCCTCCCAGGCAGGGCTGGTGGGTCCTATAATAGTCTCCGAGGGCCCCCCAGGCAGGGCTGGTGGGTCCCGCAGTAGTCTCTAGGGGACCCCCAGGCAGGGTTGGTGGGTCCCGCAGTAGTCTCTGTGGGACCCCCAGGCAGGGCTGGTGGGTCCCGCAGTAGTCTTCTTGGGCCCCCCAGGCAGGGCTGGTGGGTCTCGCAGTAGTCTTCTTGGGCTCCCCAGGCAGGGTTGGGGGGTTCTGCGGGGTGTGAAGTACTTAGCCAAAATTTGCACCCACAGTGCCCCCTCAATGCTCTTCCAATCATTCATTAAATAGCCCATCAAATTTAAATTTGATAGTTGGAGAGCTAAAAAACGGCTCCAGCCCTACACCAAATTTCTATCATATTAACATTCCATCAAAATTCTCTATCAAATTGGCAGGATTGGGAGCATCCATCAAATTTCTACATCAAATCCCAATGGTTATATTCCCCCCCAAACAGTCATAAATTTGAGCTCTTTCTCCGCCCATTTTATCCCCCACCCCCTTTTCCATCGACGAGCACTTGCAACTCCACTCCGGCGAGCACATGCATCTCCACTCCGGCGACCGCAATCCCCTCCGACGATTTGGTGTATGATTGAAATGCTCCACATCAAATTAATTTTCATTACATTTGATGTAGGACTGGAACACTCCACATCAAATTGAGCTTTCAACCCAATCCTACATCAAATATGATGAAAATTTTAATATAGGATTGGAGATGCTCTAAATGTCTTGAATCTTAGTATACAAAAAAATTTCGGTTCATACTTCCCCCTCCCCCTCAAATAAAATTATTATCCTTTGACCCCTCCCAATATAAAATCGTGGTTCGGTCGTCCACCATTCCCATTAACATTGGAACCCCTAAAAATCCTATCCTTTATAAATAATCAGACAAAATAGATATTCCAGAACCAAAAAAATAAAAGCGGAGAAATGAAGGCCTAAAAAACCGAAGCCTTCCACCATTACTGATGACATTAAATAAACCAAAAGAAAAATGTTTTTTTTTTGGTAGGAGAAAAAAGGGCTTTTTTTCAAAATATTATTAAAAAATAAAATATTTAACTAAATAGCGGCTGACCAAAACTATTTGCCATTCTAGCGCTCTGACCGCCACGTGGCAGGTCAGCATCGTAAAACGTGCTGCAAAGTTTTTTTTTTTCGAGTTAAGGTAAATCCGGTATCCGGATTAGCAGGTTTAAACCCAGTATCCGGATACCAGGTTTACCCGAAGTCCAACAAAATAACGGTTAAGTGTGAGAACATTATATAAGATGGCTCCGGTTAAATCCGATTTTCAGAATACCAGGTTTAAACCCGCTAACCCGGATACCGGATTTACCTTAACTTAGAAAAAAAAAAAAAATTGTCATGCTTTACAGCACTGACCTGCCACATGGTGGTCAGAGCGCTAGAATGACAAATAGTTTTGGTCAACCACTATTTAACTAAATATTTTATTTTTTAATAATATTTTGAAAAAAAAGCCAAAAGAAAAAGGTTAAACTTAGAGAAGAAAAAAATAGAAAACTTTAGAATTGTTAGGAAAAAACTTGTTCTATTATTCACTAAAGCCCCCTATATATATAAAGAATAGGAGGTTGGGATAGTGACGGGGTAAATCTCTAATCCCCTGAATCTAGGGGTCTTTATCCGATAGGCATACATATCCAATGCAACCACCGTTTCATAACACTTTCCCTTGGATGACCACCATTTATCAATGATTGCCTCATTAAAACCTTTGATGAAAAAACCCAGTGGAAAAAATCCTATCAAAGGAAAAAGAGTACAACCTTAGTTCTTCAGGAACAAGTTCTTCAGGAACTATAGTGGGTGCACATAATGCTGCCTCGTTAAAGCCTTTGATGGGAAAACCCTATGGAAAAAACCCTACCAAAGAAAAAAGAGTACAGCACGTATAAATTTGCATGTTCAGGATATCCTCCGCCTAACAATTACATTACTATTATTACATCTCTCCCCCTGATTATATCTTCTCCTGATTACATTATTACATCTCTCCCCCTGATTATATCTTCTCCTTATTACATCAATTTGTTTGGTGATTGAGCCGTCGCAGTCCGATGCCATACACCATCTTCTGTAAAGTAGACTTGGGCAAAGCTTTGGTGAAGAGATCCGCAAGATTATCGTTTGACCATACTTGCTTGACTTCAATCTCTCTTTTCTTTTGAAGCTCGTGGGTGTAGAAAAACTTTGTTGAGATGTGCTTTGTTCGATCTCCTTAGATGAAGCCAGCTTGAATTTGAGTAATACATGCGGCATTATCTTTATGGATAACTGTCGGCTCTTTGGTAACTGATGCCAACTGGCAACTGCTTCTGATATGCTACACAAGCGACCTCAACCATACGCATTCTCTACTTGCTTCATGCAGAGCTAATATTTCAGTATAGTTCAATGATGTGGCCATAAGTATTTGATTGGTCGATCTCCAAGAAATAGCTGCATTGTTATTCAAAAATGCATACCCTGTTTGGGATCGACCCTTATGGGGGTCAGAGAGAAAACTTGAATCTGCATAACTAATCAAGTGCGGAGTACCACAAGAATAAAACAATCATATATCAGTGGCTCCTCGCAAAAATCTAAATATTTTTTTATTCCATTCCAATGCCTAAGAGTTAGTTCTGAACTGTATCTATCCAATAGATTAACAGAAAAACATATATCTGGTCTAATACATTGAGCTAAATATAATAAAGCACCAATAGCACTTAAATACGATTTTTCAGAATCAAGAATAGTTTCATATTCCTCTTTAGGTCTAAATGGATCTTTATGAATATCAAGAGGTATAACTATCATGGGAGTGCTTAGTGGGTGACATTTATCCACATTAAATTTCTTTAACAAATTTTCAGTATATAAAGATTGATGTACTAAAATCTCACTAGATCTACGCTCGATCTGTAGGCCGAGGCAAAACGTAGTATCATCAAGTTCTTTCATTTCAAACTCCTTTTTTAGATAATCAAAAATTTTCTTGAGCTCTTCACGAGTCTCAATCAAGTTTATGTCATCTATATAAACTGCAATTATTGTAAATCCATTTTCTGATTTCTTTATGAAAACGCATGGGCATATGGGATCATTCTTATAACTTTTCATAGACAAGTATTCACTAAGGCGATTGTACCACATCCTTCCTGATTGCTTCAGGCCGTACCATGCTCGTCTTAGTTTTATCGAGTACGCACTCTTTGATGTTGCTTCAGGCAACTTGAATCCTTTTGGGACTTTTGATGTTGCTTCAGGCAACTTGAATCCTTCTAAAATTTTCATATAAATATATGTGTCTAGGTTTCCGTATAAGTATGTCGTTACGACATCCATTAGTCTCATCTCTAGTTTTTTAGAAACTGTGAGACTAATGAGATATCTAAACGTAACTATATCCATAACAAGGGAATATGTCTCTTTATAATCAATCCCGGGTTTCTGCAGGAATCCCTAGGCTACAAGCCTTGCCTTATATCTAGCGATTTTATTATTTTTATTTCTTTTTCTTACAAACACCCATTTGAAACCTACAGGGTTTATGTTATTTGGTGTTTGTACTATAGTTCCAAATACTCCACGTTTCTTGAGAGATTCAAGTTCAGCTTGAATAGATTCTCTCTATTTTGGCCAATCAGTTCTATGTCGACATTTATATATACTACGTGGTTCATTATCTTTATCATCGTCCTTTGTTATTTCAGTAGCTACTTTGTATGCAAATATGTCATCGATGACTATTTCCTTTCGGTCCCAAATTTCACCCCTCATATGGAATATTGAGCTCTCATTATTTGGTACCGGTACCTTATCCATAATTTCTGCAGGGACCTCTTCAGGAGTTTGAGGAAAATTTGGCCGTTGGGAAATATTTTCTTCTGAAAAAAAATGGTCCATAATCTCTTCTGGAGCATTATGACCAGGTTCTTCTGGAACCTCAACTTCTTCTGGAGTTTTAGGGCATGATTTCTCATTCAACTTCCTCTTCCGGAGAACTGAATCTTTGGAACCTATAGGTCTGTCACGTTTCCGACGTGCAGCAGTTTCATTAGTGGGAGTTGAAATATTAATTCTTGCAGGTACATTCTTGGCTGGAATAAACGACTTAGTTATATTAGTTGCATCATTGAAGGCATTAGGTAATTGATTTGTAATATCTTACAAATGCAAAATCCTTTTTACTTCTACCTTGCATTGGGGAGATCTAGGATCTAGATGAGACATAGTGGAAGTATTCCACAATAATTTATGTCGTTCTTCGGGAACAGGTCGTTGCCTAGAAACTTCTTTATCTCTCCCTAATGGCGGGAAGACTGTCTTATCGAAATAACAATCTGCAAATCTAGCAGTAAATAGATCACCGGTTAAGGGTTCTAAGAATCTTATGATTGAAGGTGAGTCAAAACCTATATAAATCCCCAATCTACGTTAGGGACCCATCTTAGTTCTATTTGGAGGGGAAATAGAGACCTACACAGCACATCCAAACTTTCTAAGATGAGATATATTTGGCTGAATACTTGTCACAAGTTATGCAGGAGAAAAATTATGGTATGAAGTAGGTCTGAGTCTAACAAGATTAGCAGCATGCAAGATAGCATGCCCCCATGTAGAAATTGGAAGTCTGGATTGTAAGAGTAATGGCCTAGCTATTAATTGCAAGCACTTGATAAAAGCTTCAGCTAGACCATTCTGGGTATGAACATAGGGGACATAATGTTCAACTTTTATTCCGATGGATGTACAGAAGTCGTTGAGGATTTTAGAAGAGAATTCAGCTGCATTATCCAATCGGATAGATTTAATTGGGTTATCAGGAAAACTAGATCTAAGTTTGATTATCTGGGATAATAATCTAGCAAATACTAAACTTCTAGTGGAAATGAGGCTCACGTATGACCATCTAGTAGATGCATCTATTAGGACCATAAAATATCTAAATGGTCCACTAGGAGAGGGAATAGGACCACTGATATCACCTTGAACCCTCTACATGAAGGTAGGTGATTTTGTCTCTATTTTCTGAAAAGAAGGTCTAGTGATTAACTTCCCTTGGGAACAAGGGTCACAAAAATGGTCATTTGGAAAAGTCAAACTTCGATTGTTAAGAGGATGACCATAGGAATTGTAAATGATCTTTCTAAGCATACCAGACCCTGGGTGACCTAATCTATCATGTCAAAGGACCAAATCTACAAGATTTGTGAACTTCTGGTTCAAGTGAGTGGCATAGAATTCCATAACCCAATGTGGATAAAGTATAACCCTAAAGATAGGATTGAGCATTTTTCTAGTATGGAAATATGCTCTCCGTTTTTAGATATGATGCAGAGGTATTCTAGATTACCTTCATTAATTTATAGTTTCTAAATGATATCCATTTGCTCGGATGTCTTTAAAACTCAGTAAATTTCTTTTGGAATTTTCTGAGTATAGAGCATCCTTAATTAGCAAATGAGTATCATTCGGTAAAAGAATATGGGCTCTTCTGGACCCTGTAACTATGTCAGTAGGGCCAGCCACTGTAGTAACCATACGTGAATTATATTCAAGATTTGTAAAGATTTTTCTGTGTTTCAGTATGGTATGTGTTGTTGCACTATCTATCAGACAAAAATCTTTGCAGTTGGTCATCGTTCCTAAATGATAAGTTATATGAGTCAATAAATACCAAAAGAGAAGTATCAATTATAAAACTTACTAACACAATTTCTAACTATATTCACCAGAGCGATAATATAAATTGATAATATCTAATAGAATATAAAAATTACTCAGCAATGTCTAACAGAATAAAAACTACTCAGCAATGTCTGATAGGAAATAAAAAACTATTTAGCAATGTCTGATAGGATATAAAGACTACTTAGCAATGTCTGACAGAATATATAAAAGGAAAACTAAAATCTTCAGAGATCCCAAGGGTTAGGGATTTAATTTGTCATCATCTAACTCATCGAAGTAATCTGAACTTTTCAGATATGATATCTTCAGGGCATCAGTCTACTTCTAACAATCTTCAGGCCACTCATTGTTTTCTCATGTTTATTGGCACTATAGTTTCTGCACCAATGTCCTTCCTAGGATCCTAATTATCATCTCTTCCAGGATGATTTTGGTTTTCACCTCTTCCAGGGTGGTTTCTACCTCTTCCAGGGTAGTTTTTGCATCCTTTGCTGCCGTGTCTTTCATCTCTCCTTCCTCTGCCTCTACCCCTACCTCGGTAGAAATCATTGACGTTTGCTTTTGGCAATGTCAATGATCAAGTAGGTCTAGAATTATGATTCTTTACTAGTAGGGTATTATGTTTTTCAGCAATAAGGAGAACTTTTATGAGTTCTGAGTACTTCTGGTACTTCATCCTCCTGTATTGCTGTTATAGAATGATGTTATTTGGGTAGAAGGTAGATAGCGTTTTATCAATTCATTTTTTGCTGCAGGCAAAAGGATCATCTTCTGATGATCGTAGCGTTCTTTGAGTGCCTTCCAGAGATCTACAGGATCTACTATGCTTATATATTCATTCTTCAGATCTATCTTAACCATATTCATATATGCATGCATGTTCATATATTCATTAATTACCATGATTACCATATTCATCACATGGGTATATAGAGACATTTTATAGAAAATAATTGATATATCATGGACAAAGCCTATTAATACTGAGTATTAATAGGATCCTTTCAGAAACCACTTGCCAAGGTAGAGCGGGTTTTATAGAACCGTCATGCGGCATGCCAAGCTTTTCTAAAAGGTACTAATTACCTACGTACAACTAATGAAGAAAATGACATATTATGCATATGGAACATGTAAGAAAACACAAGATATATGTACCGTATAAAGTCTGTTACAATTAAGGATAATTCTATCCTTATTTGTAAAAATAGATATCGCATATTGGTCCCTCACGAGCTAAACCGTTTAAATATATAAATATTGTATGTGAAATAGCAAAAACTGACCATACCGATGCGTCCGAAACGGTTCGGATACCCAAGATCCATATATGGATCGAATGGTTTGGTTATAGATCGGGCTACGGTAAGGCTCACAAGCACATAATAAAACTGACGGTTTAGATTAAAAAAAAATTAAATAAACAATAGATCAGGGGTCAAAACAGGTTGAGCCTAGATCTGGGCCTGCCTGAGCCTGGGCTCAGGTCTACCTGAATCTGGTCTGGGTCAGGCCAGGTCTCGTCTGGTGTGGGCCTGGCCTGGGTTGGCCTTGGTTCGGTCTGTAAACATACACTTGGGTCGTGTTTAGCCTTCATATAAAGCGGGTCGGGTTGGGGGTTACTCGGGTAGGGAAATAAAACCGAGTCATTTGCTGTCAGGTTTAAACCCAACAAAATACAAAACTGGACAAAATGCAATCGGGTTAAGATAAAGTCCAAAAGGAATATAAAATTTACGTTTTGTGCCATCTTCTTCTCCGATGAAGTATACATCAGAGCAATGGGTTTCTATTGCCACAAGAGCCACCATGGGCCACCGTGGCACTGCCCGACCTCATGGACGAGGTCTCCAGGATTTCTCGACGCCGTCAGGACCTTCGACGTCGCCGGTACTCGTCCACAGTATCTATGCCCAACCGGGAAAAAAAAAGGATTGGGTACCAGACCCAAGGGAATGGGAGATAAGGAGAGTGCTTGGAAACAGTGCGAGAGTGCAGTAGTAGTGTTGGTAGTGGAAAAGAGTGGGGGTAGGAATGGGAGATAAGGAGAGTGCTTGGAAACAGTGCGAGAGGGCCGGACATCAGGCCGGTCAAGTGCAAACGGGACGATGTTCTCAAAGAACCGAACATGACGAGAAATGAACACTATCCCTGTAGAGGGATCAAGACACCTATATCCTTTGGAGCGAGCACAGTAACCGAGAAAGACACATCGTCGTAAACGAGGTTCGAGTTTATGGGAGGAGTAAGGCCGAAGCCAGGGAAAGCATAAGGAACCAAATACCCGGAGAGAGTGATAATCAGGGGTTTGCTTAAATAGAACCTCAAAAGGAGATTTGTGGCCTAATAGGGATGAGGGGAGACGATTGATTAAATAGGTAGCTGTACAGAGGGTATCGGCCCAATAACGATAGGGCATAGAGGCATGTTACAGAAGGGTAACAGTGGTTTCAACCAAATAACGATGTTTTCTTTCTGCGACCCCATTTTGCTCTGGGGTATGAGGACACGAGACCTGATGAAGGATGCCACTGGAGGTGAGAAGAGATGTAAAGGCAATACTGACAAACTCACCACCACCATCGGTTCGCAATGTTTTAATACGAGAAGCAAACATATTTTCAACAAGAGGCTTAAAGGAAAGAAAAACAGAAAAGACATCAGATTTATTTTTGATTGGAAATACCCAACAATACTTTGAATATTCATCAATAAAAGAAACATAATAGAGAAAGCCACTAGCAGAGGGGACGGAGGAAGGGCCCCATACATCAGAATGCACTAAAGCTAATGGACGATTGACCGTGGACGACGAGGAAGAAAATGGGAGACGATGGCTTTTCCCGAGATTACATGGTGTGCAACAAAACTTGAACGAGCCGGTGAATGGAAGAGCCGATCGTTGCTGAAGAAAACGGAGAGTGCCGGTAGAGGGGTGGCCAAGACGGGAGTGCCAGACTGGAGCAGCATTGACAGAAGCAACAAGTGCAGCGGAGGTTGAAGAGGACAGGGAACCCGACGAAAAAGGGTATAACCCATTCCTACTGGGCCCGCGAAGACGGATCTTGTTCGTATTCTTGTTCTGGACAACAAATTCAGCAGAGTCAAAACAAAGGTGGCAATTATTATCAGACGCGAAACGATTGACAGACAGAAGATTAGCAGAAGCTGTGGGAACATGGTAAATATTGTTAAGTTGAAAGGAAGACGTAGGAGTATGTAGAATACCACGACCAGAATGAGAGATGGACAAGGAAGCACCGTTACCAATGGTAACTGAGTCATTACCATTGTAGGGAGAGGCAACACTGAGGTTGGAGAAGTCAGGTGTCAGATGATTACTCACGCCACTGTCTGCATACCACGGATTGCGAGTAGTCGGAGGAGCGGACGCAAGCAGCGCAGGGGAAGAGAGGGCTGCAGGGGGGGAGGACCCTGGCTCTGGTAGAGAGCAATATTTGTTCGATGCCAGCAATTGAGGGCAATGTGACCCGGTCTGGAGCAGATCTGGCAGACGGTGGAGGGAGATCCACCGAGAATACCACGACCGCGGGTGCGTTCAAAACCACTGCGATCTGGGCCGTCACGACCACGGTAGAACCGACCACCACTGCCATGGTTGCCACAACGACCACCCCCACGGCTGGCCGTAAAGGCAGAGGAGGACGGTGGTGGGGCCAGGGTTAGGTGGGGATCGGGGGAAGTGGTTAAAGTGGAGGCCACTTCAAGGTAGTTCTCCTCCGCATGTAGGAGAGCAGAGAGCTCGTCCATAGCCAAAGGACCAGGGCGAAGACGAAGCGCCGTCTTGACATTGTTGTATGCTGCAGGGAGGCCATCGAGAGTATAAAGCACAATGTCGGGCTCGGAGACTGGAGCACCGATCGCGGCCAGGTTATCGCAGATAGTTTGAATTTGTTGAACATAGGCGGATAAAGAAAGGGTGCCTTTCTGAAGCTTCTGAAGTTGAGAGCAGAGATGAAGGACATTAGATCGGGCTTGGGAAAGGAAGCGCTTCTCAAGCGCCACCCAGACATCACGAGACCCAGGCAAACGAAGCACTGTAGGAAGGATGCTGGGGGAGAGGGTGGCGAGGATGCATGTACGAAGCTGTCTATCAGCGAGGAGCCACTCCTTGTAGAGAGAATTGGTAGGCTCTGGGGCGGGATGACTACCATCAACAAGATGCTCAAGTTGAAAAGTTGATAAGGCACCGAAAAAGAGATCTTTCCAAGTCATAAAATTGGTGTCATCGAGTTTGATTGTCACCAGAGAGCTCAGGTTTTTGATGAGGAGCATCATTAGAGAAGAAAGCGAGGACAGAGGAGGAGCAGAATAGGGAGGGGAAGATTGTGTTGAGGAGGATTTGTCATGATGAAGGCTGCCGAGGAGAAAAAAAAATGGTTGGAAGAAAAGGTTAAGAAGCTGAGGGTAGATGTAGATCTAGCACACCTCAAAAACGAGGCTCTGATACCCTGTGAACTTTTGAGAGAGAGAGAGATTGAGAGAGAGAGAAGACAATGAGGGCCAGGTTGACTTAGATGCTCAACCTCCGGCCAGTTTTATTTATAATAAAATAATGAATAAACGGATTACATTCAGATCTCTACATATCTCAACTGTAATATATATCTTGTCATTTGTTATGATCTGTGGTTATCACCGTAACCACTGCTGTTACGGGAGATAACCATAGATATCTTATCAATTACAAGCCCGAGGATCACCAACGATGGTGCCGAGGGTTGTATCGGGTTTGATTTGTGAGGTGATCTCCGATCGAGGGTGATTGGTGTTGCGTCAGAAGAGGAAATTCTGAGGGTGTACCTCACAGGAAACTTCAGGAGGTTGTGAAGGTCTCCCGACGAGTAGTGACTCCGGCCGTCAGTCGTACAAGCTCTCGTGACGACAACGGGTGCGTTGCAGGTCTCGCCGACGAACTATGTTCCTCTCTCTTTGTGACCGATCTCTCCTCTATCGCACGGATCTCTCTCTCAAGCCTGTGTTGGGAAAAAACTTATTCTATTATTCACTAAAGCCCCCTATATATATATATATATATATATATATATATATATATATATATATATATATATATATATATATATATATATATATATATATATATATATATATATATATATATATATATATATAAAGAATAAGAGTTTGGGATAGAGACGGGTAAATCTCTAATCCCCTGAATCTTGGGGTCTTTATCCGGTGGGCATACATATCCGATGCAACCACCGTTTCATAACAAGAATAATCAATAATCAAGGTTTCATGTAGAAAAGGGTTACAAAATGAGAATTCAAAGTGTTCACCAGTGATCGGAGTTGATGGATTCGCCGGTATCTATGTTCATGGTCCGATCGATCCCGAAGGAGGTCGCTCGTCGCCTTCACCACTCAAGTCGATGCCACGCCATCTCCGGCCACCACTTCAAGAGGCCCATCTCAAAGAAGGGCTAACGCTTCTTTTAGGACCAAAAATGCACCAATGGTGTAAGTGTTGGCACTTTGAAAGGCTATGGGTACATAAAAAAAAAATGGGTACGTCTATTCAGTGCATTTTTGCTGCCGGCTTGATCTGTGATCGTAGAAAACCACGTCGTCAATTTAAAGGGGCATAATTGGACTTGCAACCGGAGTTGTCTTTCCATTAATAAATGGACGACTGTGATTAGGCTGGAAGCAAACACAGCAAATCAAGCCAGCAGTAAAAATGCACTCATATTTGCACCCGTGGAATTAGTGATGGCCCTAAAGAGAACTTTTTTTTTTTTTTTCTGGTTTACTCTCATCCCCAATTAGGAGTGTGCATCGGTTTAAAACCAACCTATTTAGGCAAAACCCAAACCGATCCAATCTTAGTCGGTTTTGAGGATTTTCAATCCGATCCAAACAGACTAAGATTGGAATCCAATCAAGTTAAAATCGGTTTAGATTGGATTGGATTGGATGGTTGGTTTGGACTTTGGCCCTTATTCATATTAGGTTTTTTTCCCCTTCTATTAGGACCTAGTTTTAATTTTTTTAAAATAATTGTTGTCAAATCATTAGACCTAAATAAGACTTTTAACTGGTTTTGAGTCATCTATATAATAGGGGACAGTTTTATGGAGGGCACAAACAACGGCCATGATTCATTTAAAATAAAAGGCTACAATTTTGACCCATGTGAACATTCACCCCGGGCGATAAACCACCCGATCTCAACCTTCCATTGTATCCAACAATCTTAAATCCTGATATCCAAATCTCCCAAAAAGAAAATGATCACCGAATCAACAAGACTTTGATTCTAACCTAGTCCGATCTCAATCGTCCAATGCATCCAACAAATCAACATATTTCGATCTCAGATATCCAATTCATCCAGCCGAACCCTCTTAAATCTCGATCTCCCCAATTCTCCCTCTATCTCTTTCTTGATTTTCCGATCTCAGCTATTCATGATCGATTTTACTTGCCGGTGTGGAGGGCCACGATCGATTAATAGAGAGAGAGAGAGAGAGAGAGAGAGAGAGAGAGAGAGAGAGAGAGAGAGAGAGAGAGAGAGAGAGAGACATAACTGACCACCATCGGATTTTCCTTTTCTCTTCCCTCTTACTCCTCAGCGAGCGGAATTGACGCCATTAGCTCCAAATTGGAATTCAATCCCACCCGATC
Organism: Chamaelirium japonicum; assembly: GCA_947650365.1. NCBI lineage: Eukaryota > Viridiplantae > Streptophyta > Magnoliopsida > Liliales > Melanthiaceae > Chamaelirium > Chamaelirium japonicum. Next base: position 75,047,911 of record OX393556.1, on the reverse strand, counting down.
TCCCTCTCCTCTTTACCTGATTTCCCTCATGAATAGCCAGCCATCAATAGTTGTAATTAAGGTCCTTTAGCTTATTCTCTTTTGAATGGCAAGTAAGAGGAGGGGAGAGTTGGGGGAGAGAGATGGGGGCAAGCTTTGGTCGACGTATGGAGGCTTGGAGGAAGAATGGTGGGTAGGGAATGCAATGGGTCGGGTTCATGTTTTAATTTTCTATTGTAAACGGGCGAGTTCGGGCCGGGCCTATTTAAATATCATAAAAATAAATTTCCAAACCCGCCCCATTGCCATTCCTAATGGTGGGAGATGGTGAAAGGGTTTTCACAGACGAATGCGAGGTTGGAAGCGAGTGGGGCAACTTTAGAGACTGCATCTTGGATCCGGTTGTGCAGCCTGGGATGGGATTGGGAAGGAGGAGTGTGGCGGAGAAGGTGAAGAGGTGCAAGGAGTTGGCTGAGGAGGAATTCCCATTTCCACGAAATGCCAATTTTGTTGAAAGGAAGAAAGAGCTACTCGAGCTCGAATTGCTACTGTCTGGAGATATTGAGAGCAATGGAAAGGATGCTCGATGTATTGAGATCACAACTGACGATAAACGTAGAAGGAATTTAACTGCATTGAGAAGCAGTACAATTAGCAATGTGGCAATGAAAGAAGCATCAGCAAAAGAGTATGAGGAGAGAATGAGCAAGGGCAAGGAGCCGATAATATGGAAAGATAGAAAATTGAAATGCATGGTGTTTCACATAGGGAGAGGTATTTTCACTTGACAACTGAGACAGATGGTCTAATGCACAAACGGAAGAATAGTGTGACATAGTTGCTATATGGGAAGGACGTAGCTTACTTTTATGGAGACCCGGGCATTGGTAAAACTGAACTTTTACTCAAATATACATATAAGTTCTACCAACAGTATAAAATGATCCCTTGGGTAAGTAGTGAAACGAGATATGTAGCCAGAATTATATGAAGTTATTGCCTCTCTTAGGTGTTGACGTGACTATAGAGAATAATATTTGCCCCGAGAGAAATAAACCGAGAAGCTTGGATGATATAGAAGAAGTGACCATCCGAAGATAAGTACAGGGCCAAATTATCATCATATCTTCACAAGAATTCATTTCTTGCATTAGCTAAAGTAGTAGTAGCTCTGATAAGAAAAAAATAATAATAATAATTAAATATCATTTAAATAGATTATACAATTCTAAAAAAAATCAATTTGATTCCATACCTGTTGGCACTGTAGCAGTTGTCGAAGGCGGCTGACTGTTTTTTGCCATACCAATTCTGTCGTCCCCGCTATATGTAGGCACCCCCATTGAATGTGGGCACCCTCGCCGAATATGGGTCCCAAAACTGAATGTCGCTATCGCTGACTGTGTTTTTTCATACTGAAGTTTGTCGTCGCCGCTATATGTAAATGCCCTCACCTATTATGGCTGCCCCTAACGAATTAAGACGCTCTTGCCGTATATGGATGGGTGCGGGTGGGAATGTTGACACCACAATTGATTTTTTGCTAACCAAACTGAATGTATAGTGTTTTGCCATCGAAGGCGAGAGTTACAGTTCCGAATATGGGTACTTCTTCCAAATATGAGCATCATTAATGAATTAGGATGTTTTCGTCAAGTTTGGGTTCTCTAGCCAAATATGGATGCTCCAGCCGATTGTGGGCGCCATAGAACAAATTTTGTCACCCCATTTGAGTGCTGACAGACACGAGCATTATCACCGCTCACAAAATATTGTCACGTTCCTAAAAATATTATCATCGCTTATGAAATATTATTATCACCTTCGAAATATTGTTTACTTTCTCGAAATATTGTCACCGCTCTACAAATGTTTTGTTGCCACCTTTGAAATATTATCACCTTTCTCAAAATATTATCTCCAGCCTCGAAATCTTTTGCGTGCCGATATGCAAGGGCATTACTAGTCCTACAATATTGCACAGGTTGTTGGTAGTAAGAATATATGAGGACATATGATATATTTAATAAAATATTATATGTATATACATATGTCGATTCGGTTCAGTTTATGTCGGTTTTAACTGTACAAATCCATTAACCAATCCAATCAAGTCAGCTTTTAAAAAACCGAATCCAATTCGATCCATTGAGTGTTTTGAAACAGATCAAAATTGATCAGTTTGGTTTGGTTCGGTCTGGTTAGTCAGTTTGGTTTGGATATTTCACGTACACCCCTATCCCCAACCTCCAGTTGGTCGTCATTGAGCCACTCCCATAGTGCTCCGCCTTGACGGTCGCCCCAGCATCCTCTGCCGTCTTTTTTTTCAACAAAACCCATTACCGTCCTCCTCCCTCCTTTCTTCCTCCTTTCCTCCGCCTCGAAACCCTAAGCTGCTGGCCCTACTCATCCTCCCTCTTCCTTCTTCCTCCTTCTCCTCCCTCCTCACCCTCCATCTCCCTTGCGCCTGAACCCGAGCCGTTCGTCGATGTTGGTGATAGCCTATCAATGTTGCCCGCGGTGGGTATTTTCTAACATCCCCATGATGATGTCAGTAAATGGAGGAAGATGGAGGAGGGAGGATGGGGAGGAAGAGGTAGGGGTGGCAACGGTGCGGTTTTGGTGCGGTTTTGGGCAAAACCGAAACCGCACCGCAACACCGAACCGCCACACCGAAACCGCACCGCACCGCGACAGTGTACCGTATGTAAAACCGAAACCGCACCATGCGGTGTGGTGCGGTGCGGTGCACCGCGGTTTAACATTATAAGGGTCTAAACGGTGCGGTTTTTTACGGTTTTGGGTAAAACCGAAACCGCACCGCAACACCGTAACCACAAACTGAAACTGCACCGCACCGCGACGGTTTTATATTTTGGCAAACCAAAATGCGGTTTTCCGCGGTTTGCGGTTTTAAACCGCACAGTTGCCATCTCTAGGAAGAGGAGGGAGGAGGGAGGAGGAAGGAGGGGGAGTAGCGCTAGCAGCTTAAACGACCTAAAAACTATATTACATGTGCAAATTGACCCCTCAGATTAATTGACATCTATTTGGAAAGAATGTTCTAGGCATATTCGTGGTTTGACTGTTACTCTAATAAGGTGGTTTTATTGGGATATTTTACCCATGGAAAAGGGAAAATGTGAAGACCCCTAAAATTCAACAAAAAATTCTTAACTAGGACAAAAAGAGAGCAAATAAGGTTGAGTTAAATGATATCGAGGGTTAAATGATATTTTGAGATCTTGAGTATGGCAAGATTTAAGTCTATCCAGTAAAGGCAAACAACAAATATCCTCACAAATTGATTTTAGTTAACCGGACGGTCTATTTGCATAAATGATTTAGTTTTTATGAGTTAATATGTAATTATATAGGTTTTCAGGGGGCTATACGCAAAAAAAGCTTCTTCTTTTTTGGGAGATTTTATTCATACCCAAAAAATTTGTAACTAGCCCCGTCTCCCATCCGTTTCACAATAACTTACTCATAAATTTTTAAATACCATTTCTACCCTTATCTTATATCCCACATACAAGTAAAACTTAAAACAAAACATTTTGAATAGGGGGCATCGACTACAATTGGGAAGGAATTGAGTGATGGCGATGGCATGGTTGTGGCATTAGTGGCAGCGACATCGACAACGGGGCTTGAAGATCCTACTCCCCCCTAATCCGATTCCTCCATCGGCGGCAACGGGGCTCGAAGACCCACTTCCAACGATCGGATTCCTCCATAGGAAATCAAACCCCTCCAGCAATGGGGAAAGAAGAACATCTCTCTCTCTCTCTCTCTCTCTCTCTCTCTCTCTCTCTCTCTCTCTCTCTCTCTCTCTCTCATGGGGATTCAACATATGAAAGGAATGGGGTATGATCAAAGAATGGGGTGTATTCAAGGTTGGGTGTAAGAGGAAAGTGTATTTTTGGGATAGGAATGGGGTATGATTAAAGAAATCAGGGTGTATTCAAGTTTTTTGGAAATGGGGGCCAATTAAAGATTTTTGGGGTATGAATAAAATTGTCCTTTTTTTTTTGTTGAGTTGGAGGTGCTAGTTCATTTTTGGGGTGCAAATAGCAACATCCCTTTTTTTCTATAGGGGGTGTTCAATCTACACTCAGCGAATTTGGCTCGACACCTTAATTTTAAACATAATTTTTTTGGAGACTTAGCCTTAAGTCCTTTTAGCAGATGCTATATTAGCTAAAGGAAATGTAATGTTTCAATATTGCACCAAGTCCCTCACGAACATGGCATACTACAGCAAGTCCCTCGTCCTTATTTATCCCCTCACGTGCTACAAAAAGAGTATCCATTCATTGGTTGACATTGTTCATGTAGCAGTTACTACAGTGATTTCACTGTAGCTGTTATAGTGAAATCATTGTAGCAAGAGTATCAATATGATTTGGTAAGCGTCTCAATTTAGCGAATTGTCTGTTGTTACAATAATTTCACTATATCTGCTACAATGATTCCATTGTAGCAAGAGAATTAATTAGCCGAATGGATACTCTTGTTATAGTGAAATCACTGTAGCAACCACAATATGCATAGTGTCATCCGGTGAATAAATACTCTTGTAGATGACAAATGGATTCTTTTCCAGAGACGAATATATACTCTTGCTACAGTATTTTTGTTGTAGTAGCTACAGTGAAATCACGATTGCAATCGCTACATGTATAGTGTTAATCGACGAATGGATACTCATGCCAAAGACGAATGTATACTCTTGCTACAGTGTTTTTGCTGTAGTAGCTACAATGAAATCATGGTTGCAATCGTTGTATGTATAGTGTTAATCGGCGAATGAATACTCATGCCAAAGACAAATATATATTTTTACTGGAAACGTAGGGATACTTTTGCTGGAGAGATAGTTTTATAATTTAAAGAGTAAAAAAAAGTCAATAATTTGTGGTTAAGGAATTGCTGTTCAAACGGGTCCTTCGAGAGGGACTTCAGCAAATATCCTAACAACTTGTATCCTCCCGTCCAGCCGCCGAACGCGCTGCTCAGCTCCCCCTTCTACTGAAGAGTACGTCGGAGGACAACCTGACTTCAGGGAGGTAGGGATGTAACCAGAGCATGGGCAACCGTCTACATGTGATCAGTGTTTCATCGAGGGAAAAATGGGGGTGGAGAAGGAAGGAGTTGGGGCCGGCGGGAAGGCGACGACGACGGGGGATGCGGGCGGCGTCGGAGGCCCAACGCGTCGGGGGATCGGATGGCTGGAGGTAAGGGACGACGGCAGTATAGGGTTATTGAAGGTGCCAAGCCGAATTCCGTGGGTGCAGATGGAACGCCCCTTTTTATAGCTCAATCCCCTCATTCTCCGATGAGATGTCTCATCCGGTTCCCAGCGCCAGCGCCATGCGGTGCATTCCTCCTTGCACCCGGCCGTCTCCATCTCCGATCACCCCACCACCAAATCAGGTGGATTCGAATCTCCCCGTACTGCTGCTGCTCTGCTGCAAAGGGTCGAGCACTTAAAGGACGTGATCCCCCCATCACGAGAGAGCAGTGCTTGTCTCCGCATTAATCCACTTTCAAAGACCAAATCCATTGAGAGATGGGGGAGGGAGAGAGAGCTTCATCCTTTGCCTCAACTGAAGAGGCCCGAGAGGTACACCAACGAGACCCATTTTGCATTCCCTTTTATTTATGACTTTTTAGTGCTTCACGACTGCTCAACACTTAACAATGTCTCTGCATTTGTGTAATTGAAAAGCCTATTACACATGAAGTCTGTAAATAGGTGATACTGAAAGTTGAGCGTTTCCACTAAGGGTCCGTTTTTTTGGCGAGTAAATTAGGTTGGATATTGATTTACCCGGGTAATCTCACTTTGTTCCATGTTCTTTTGTCCAATATCCCGGATAAACGGTTTTCCAATATTCCTTTTTTTCCTAGTTTGGTGGCACGTTAGAGTCCCACCAAAATTGATCGGACATTGATTGCTCACCGCAGGCAAGACAATATTTGTCGAGATCTATTTGATCCATCTGAAATTTAGGTGGATTTGCCTAGCTGAAAAGAACATAAGATATTTAATTTCCCGAGACATCATTGTCCTTGCCTATGAATGTCTCAAGCAAATAAATTTCCCATCCTATTTATGTCTCGCCAAAAGAACGGACCCTAATAATTTATACAGTTTAAAAAACAATAATCATGTAATATTAAATATTGCACTAGGATAAAATTTTGAGTAAGATCAAATATACAAAAGCAGAAGATATTACCCTTTTGTCCATTATAGCTGACATGAATCGCTTAATAATAACTACTAGGAAAATGAACCTTCAACTTCTAAACCAGACTATGTCCTATTATGTTCATGAATTACGCCCCTAACGAACGCTTCCTTTGTTGCCATCAGTTCCCTGGCCACATCTCCCATCTGCATTCGCTCTCTTGGCAATTCTTGTGTACACAGGAGTCCAATTTTAAGCACCGAAGCTAAGCAGTCATGTGTCCTTTCTGGTTCGCCACTTGTGCCTTTTTCGCTGTCCTTAGCTTGTTCGTCTTCCTTTGTTAGAAACATTTGTTTGTCTACTATGTCCATCATTCGTTCAGGCATGGCGATCTCCACATATTTATGAAGGCTAATCCCTTCCTTAAAAGCATCATCATTAGGTCTCTTTCCAGTGAATATCTCTAACAACAATACTCCATAGCTGTATACATCTCCATGAGTGGAGACTTTGTTGGCCGTCCCATACTCTGTGATTTCAATTGAAGATTAAAAAAAACAATGTTATGATGTATATAATAATGTAAAGCAATCAATCGTCTCACGAGTTTTCTATTCTTGAATAATACTTGAGCACATTTGGATTCTCTATCATAAAAGCGCTATGCAACTCTACGACATAGATTTTAAGCAGAATATTTATAAAACTTGCTATCAAATGTGAAACTTATATCGCACTGGTTGCAAATCTACTCAACAAGAACACAATAATATTAGGAAAAATTACAAAAACCTCCCTTGAACTATACAGTATACACCTCATTTCATATTGGTCCCTTAACTTCTTTTTTTTTGAACAATTTGATTCCTGAACTATGCTTCATCTGCATTTAGCCTCCTCTGTCAACATTTATTATGAAAATACTCTTGTCCTAGTAAGCATAAGTTAAATATTCTAAAACAACTTTGAGTCTTATTGGAAATTGATAAGGGCATTTTTGGGATAAAAAGTTGATGGAGGGGGCTAAATGCAGATGGAGCTTAGTTCATGGATCAAATTGTTCAAAAAAAAAAGTTTGGGGACCAATATGAAATGCGGTGTATAGTTCAGGGGAGAATTTTATAATTTGCCCATAATATTAATATATAGGTTGCAATCTTATGATAGTTTGGTAGCCTTTTGAAATGCATGAAAGCACCATGTTTTTTACCAAGATAACAGACACCAACGCATGTGTACACGTGACTACAGTACACCCACGTCATTTACCAACAAAATTATTCAAATCCAAAATCCACTCTGCTCTTTATGATATACATTATTCAACATTCGAAACATCTACAAATAAAGAATATTCGGTGTTCTATGCATCAAGTTCTCAGAAGGTGAGTGGTAATCCAATCCGGGTTTAATTTGGTCCTCATATAAAAGGGGTAGACAATGACACTGGATCGTTTATATGTATGGCACACAATGTAGTAACCACCAGGTTGAGACTAGTTATTACCTGTTGTTTTGAAGGTTTTTACAATATACAATTCTTAACACTTGCGGGCATGTGTCTAAACGATTTTGCTTCTTGTCACGTGAGATGCAACTTCTCATCAAAATCTCACAGACGTTGTGTCTCTGAATGGTTTTGCTTCTTGTCATGTGAGATGCAATGCAACTTCTCATCAATATCTTGAATAACAAATGATAGAAAACTAAGAACACAAAGAGGTCCATCAAGCTCGGTTGCATGATTGATATAATTGTTTTTTCTTCTCTTCTCTCACCTCTACCTGATAAATTTTGTTGGCTGCTCAGTCAACACATTCCTATACTGTTCTCTTTAGAAGATCAGAATCATCTATCTATCGGACTTTTTTTCTTTCACATCTCGTCTAACTCAAACAGATCAGAACTTGTCCAAGTCCCCTCCTTTCCCTCATGTATGATCACAGTCATCACCCCAACAGCTTTCTCTCCTGATGGGAATTGCAACAATGCGTCGAAAGCTTTCCCTGTTATGTTTTCTATCTTCATTGCTTCTCCTTCTTAATCATTCTTACATTCACCATATGTGTCCAATGCTCGCTTTGCACGTGTGTTGGGGTTGTGAGTGTTCATGTGCATGTGTAGAACGTATGAATTATCACAACGTTTGGGAGTTCAGAATAACTAAGACATGAATGGACTTGTGTTTGAGTAAAATATTTTGCAAACCTTAATGGAAAGATGAAAAAGAAGAAACGTATAAAACTATCAACATTGTGCAGATATTATTGGAAAATAAAAGGCAAGAAGACATCGAATGGAAGTGCGCACCTGGTGCAGCATACCCAATTGTTCCTTTCAAACCGCTTGAGCTGGCTGCCTTGTGGGATGATTTACTGACCGTTGTATCAAGGAACCTTGCTAACCCAAAATCGCTCACATGAGCAATCATGTCATTGTCTAGAAGTACATTGCTCGGCTTAAGATCACAATGAACAATCGGCATCTGGCCATGGTGATGAAGATAATCTAATGCCGAAGCCACATCAATGGCTATGTTTAGTCTCTGGATGAGACTCAAACTACTTGGTTCACATTGCTCTTGTAGCTCTGGATGCAACCACTTCTCTAGACTTCCATTGGGCATGAACTCAAAAACTAAAGCTTTGAAATCATTCCCTCCGAAATCCACACCTGAGCATACTGTTATGATCTTGACTAAATTTCGGTGTCTGATGTTCCTCAAGGCTTCACACTCGGCCATGAAACTCTTTGAAGCTCCTTGTTTCTGAAGGTTGAGTACCTTCACAGCAATAACATTTGTATCACCAGCATCCAATATTCCTTTATATACAGAACCAAAGCCTCCAACACCAATCAGATTCGTCGTAGAGAATCCATCAGTTGCTTTGACAAGCTCGCTGTAAGAGACTTTCGTATGTGAATCTCTCATGTGATCTTTTGTGATTGAAGATTTCCTTTTTGTCTTGCGTATGCAGTAACAGGTTGCGAGCAAACAGAAGAGCAAGATTAAGCAACCAACTACACCGGCAACTGAGATGATTACTTTTAGGGAAGATGAACTGTGCTTTTTGTTAGTGGATTGAATGGAGCAAGACGGCAAGTGCAAACTTTGGATACCCCCACACAGTTCATAGTTTCCGAGGACTGAGATTTCGCTTGCATTGGCAAAGGCCCCATTTTTTGGCACTTCACCCACAAAGTTATTGAAGGAGAGATTCAGATAATCTAGGTAAGGAAAGTCCTCAAGGAATTTCGGTACTTCCCCCGACAGGTTGTTGCTTGAAAGATCCAGCACTATGAGGCCATTCAGCACACTTAGAGATGAAGGTATGGTTCCCTGGAACAAGTTCCCTCCCATGAAAAGGTACTCCAGACTTTGACATTTACCAAGAGTGCTAGGAATCTCACCAGACAATCTGTTACCGGAGACATCCAATGCGTCGAGACTTTCCAAGCTGCCAACCTCCGCTGGTAGCGACCCTGTCAAAAGGTTGTCTGAAAAACTGAGGTAGATGGATATGGAAGGGATGCTCACCACCTCCGCCGGAATAACACCTGTAAGCTTATTATACGCAAGGTTCAACAGGATCAGATTCTGGCAGTTCCCAAGGCTGGTAGGTACGTTTCCGCTCAAGTTGTTTCCCTCCAAATAGAGCAGGTTCAGTTGAGTGAGATTGCCGATGGTGGGCGGTATTTCTCCACCGAACATGTTGAACGCAAGAGTCAATTCATGTAGCATCTGAAGCCTTCCAATAGTGGCTGGAATATTACCTGTGAGAAGGTTATCTTTTATGCGAAATTCGGTTAGTCTGACAAGGTTTGCAATCCCTGGGGGAATACTACCAGAGATTCGGTTCCCCATCATCCCGAACCACGTGAGCGCTGCGGACATGTTGGCTATAGAGTCGGGCAGCACGCCTCGGAGCCTATTGTTGCTCACATCAAACACCTGCAGGTTGGTGCAGTTCGTTAAACCGGTGAAGAAACTCCAGTCATGGGCTTCCTTGGCTTCTAGCTGATTATTTCCGAGCAGCAGTCTTTCTAGACCTTGCAATGCTCCTAGGTTTGAAGGGATTGTTCCGCTGAACTGGTTGTAATAGAGTTGGATGCTTTGAAGTCCAGAAGCATTGGTTATCGACCCGGGAATGATTCCACTGAATTGGTTCTCGTACATGAGGAGTTTCTGGAGCCGGGGAAGAGAGTTGCCCAGGTTCGGTGGAATCATCCCCGAGAGGTTATTGGTGTGAACATTGATTACAGTGAGGAAGGAGAGGTTCCACAGCGAAGATGGGATCTCGCCCGTGAGATTGTTTCTTGCCATATCGAAGTAGGCGAGGGAGTTGAGTTTCCCTATGGAAACCGGGATTCCCCCGGTTAGACTATTGTTGGACAGATCAAGATAAGACAGAGTGGAGGCATTCCCCAACGAAGGCGGGATGCTTCCTGTAAACATGTTGTTTGATAGATCAAGATTGGTGAGGGTGGAGCGGTTCCCCGACGGTGGTGGGATTTCGCCTTGGAGTCTATTACTCCTCAAGCTGAGATTCCTAAGGCTCGGGGAATGGAAGAGAGTCGAGGGAACCACCCCTTCAAGGGAATTTGAACTCAGGTTGAGCTGCTGCAGCCGATGAATACGGCCGAGCTCTTGCGGAATGCCTCCATGGAATCGATTACCGGGGAGGTGGATCCTTCTGAGGAAGGTGAGGTTGGCTAAAGATGGTGATATGGAGCCCGTGAGGTCGAGGGAGTCCAGGTCCAAGCCCGTGACCCGATCCGGGTGTCGTCGAGCACTGCATGTGACTCCTCGCCACCGGCAGACGGAGAGGGAGTCGTTCCACGAGGCCAAGGCCCGCAATGGGTCACCGGATATCGAGGACTTGAATGAGAGGAGGGCAAGTTGGTCGGTTGTGTTGGTGCCAACTGCGGTGGCAGCGAGGCTGTGGCCCCAGAGGAGCAGGAAGAAGACGGCAAGCATGGGAGCAGAGGAAATTGGTTTCATGTGAGAGTTGGGTCTGAATTGCAGAATTGGGATTGAGGATCAGTGAGTTCTTATTGGGCTTTTTTTGAAAATATTATTAAAAAATATAATATTTAACAAAACAGCGGCTGATCAAAACTATTTACCAAACTAGCGCTCTGGCAGCCACGTGGCTTGTCAGCGCAGTAAAACGAACCCGAGGTTTTTTTTTTTTTTTTATGTTTCAAGTATATTCCAAAATTTGGAATATCGGGTTTAAACCCGATATTGCTGGGTTTACCCAACATCCAAAGAGAAAATGGTTAAAATCTAAAAAAAAAATGACTAAGTATGAAAAATGCATACAAGAGACTTCAGTTAAACTTGGGATCAGATTACCGGTTTTAAATCCGGTAATCCAAATACCGGTATCTATTTTAAACGAAAAAAAAAAAAAAATTCACGCTCACGTGGTTGTCAGAGTGTTAGGTTGGTAAATAGTTTTGGTCAGACACTGTTTATTTTTTAAAAAAAATTAATAATATTTTGAAAAAAAGCACTTTTTAATATGCTTTCTGTCAATTTTTGTAGTTGTCTGGTTTGAATTTTGCCTGGTTGTCTAGTCGGAGGGGCAATCTGATATTAACTATATTATATTAGAACAGAACGTTGTGACATGTGGACCCCTTTTGTAGTCGGAGGGTCAATCTAATATAAGAATTATACTAAAACGGAATAGACTAGTTTGTAGGTGTCGATTTGCAATCTAATAAAGCAGTCTGGGGCTGTGCGATCCAATCAATCAAACATCGCACTGGTTTGTGCCTTGTACGCGATTAATTCTAGGGTTATTTTGACTTTGCCCCTAAATTTTGCCTTGAATTAGACTTTACCAAACATATTTTCATTAATTAGACTTCACCTCCCAAAATTAACTGTTCTGAAAGGGTGAGCTGACGAAAAGAAACAGTGTTTTGGGGGGGGTGGGGGTGGGGGAGAGGGGGGGAGCTGATGGAACAGTTAGTTTTAGGGGGGTAAAGTCTAATTAATGAAAATATAGGAGGTAAAGTCATATTCAAGGCAAAATTTGGGGGGCAAAGTCAAAATAACCCTTAATTCTATTTGTCAAGAGTAATGCTATTTGAACATATGGCGGGACATCCTTGCTGACAGCTGCCGTGGCTCACTGCATCCATATTCACATGAACTTCAACCCCTCACCACGGATTGATTGTCTGCATTGTTGTCCTGCAGTATGTTTAAATAGCATTACTCAACCTTTTATGACCCCACACCTCTTAGAATAGATATCATGGGGCTGCATCGCATGACCACAGTGGCGGTTTACCCTTTTTTTTTTTACAGCAATTTTTGAAAAACAGATTAAAAAATAATTTATTTGAAAGGAAAGGTCTTATACGACAGTTCAACTATCGTATAAGGAAAAAAATGGCCGTTTACTTCTCGTGATTCTACCCGTTAGTCTTTATACGACAGTCTACTGTCGTATAAAATCAAGTCTAACCGTTGGGGTCTTTATACGACAGTCAGACTGCTGTATAAATAGTCGTTGGTCTTTATAAGACAGTCAAACTATCGTATAAAGTTATACTACAGTTAAACTGTCGTATAAGGTTATACGATAATCAAACTACCGTATATCGAGGTATACATCAATTAAACTACCTATATGGCAATTGAATTGTCGTATAAGTCCGTTGTTGATAAATTAAAAATTTTGGATCCGTTCTTTTCAAATAAAATATTTTTTAATCTGTTTTTAAAAAATTGCTGTTTTTTTTAGTTCAGATCTTCTTCAGTTACTCGGCCCCAGTCGGTGGGCCTGCACTCATCACAGTCGCATGATGGTAGGCGATCCGAAAAGGAATCGGCCATGTTCTTTCGCCTTGTACTTTCTTCATTAATTAATCTACTGGTTGGGGTCTAGGCCGAACACCCCCCCCCCCCCCATTCATTGAGAGGGATTTCTCAAAAAATTAAAGGAATTGGTCGTGATGGGCTGGCGGACTGGTGATGGGGCTGACCGGCTGAGGAGATCCAAACTTTTTTTTTTTCTCAGAGTAATGTTGTATAGCCAACTTTTGTTGCCAACTCCAAGTGATGTGAGGTGCTGGCAGGTCCTCATTAGTGGGAACATTTTTGTGGGGAGCATGGGATGAGCCCTAGGTGGATCCCACGAAATGTTGGCAACCCAAAAGTTGGCTACCTGCCATTACCCTTTTTTTCCTGAGTAATGCTATTGGAACATACTATGCGGCAACTATTTGGCACTCCATCAAAAGCACGACAAAGTTTGGCTATATGGTTTTCCTGCTCCACTGCGTGATTTGGCTCTATGGGATGTTAGTCCATGCATGTTTTTGAAAAGATAAGAGCTTGTACCTGTCCCCAGAGTTGTATTTCTTCTCTGTTGATGTAGTGTAGCTTGTTCACAAAAAAAAAACTATTTGGACAACCCCGTGGGGCTGTGGGGGCATCAGCCATTGCTCAATGCCGCACCAAGCCTTGTGGGAATTTTTTTTTTTGGAAAACGCTAGGTAGCCAACTTTACATGGCATCCCCTAGGGTTCATCCTGGGAAAATTTTCAGTACATCCTGTGCACACTACAATCATTGCCCACATCCTATTAACACATTCTATGTGCTAGGGCCTGCTACCCCATGTCTCTTGAATTTTTGAGTAAAAGTTAGCATCCCATAGTGGGAGTGGGTTTGGCAGACCCCAACCAGTATATTAATAATGGCTAATAAAAAAATAAAAATGAAAATACAATCTTCTAAGATAGAAGACACCAAGGAGAGTATCTGACCTCCCCTCTCGACATAATAGGGAGCAACCGAAAGGCTCAAACGAAACCATACGATAGTACCTCCCCAAAGGAAAAAAGCTACGTTCGAAACTCCATATGTGATGCATGTATCATGTCGTTATCAGACTCCTGATCTTGGCCCCGAGCAATATGATTCTCCCTAACAATCTGTCAGTTATCCTGCGCCACAGAAGACCACATCTAATGGCTTGGCCTTCCCAGTGAAGATACGAGTATTTCTTTCAAGCCAAATGTTCTAGAGTAGTGCGCTAGCTGAGCGATCCCAAAGGTCACAACAAGACGAAGAGACGTATGTGTCCCTCCAGGTAGACCACATCTGTATGATAGAAGAAGGAATGGGTGCGGCAAAGCCAAAGAGAAGGAATAATTAGGTCCAAAGAGGAAAAACCGAAGTGCGGAGGAGGAAGATGTGGTCAGCGGTCTCGGGGCAAGTGCACAAAGGACAAAGAATGCGTGGAAGGGATAGTCCTCCTTGTAAGATTGTTTGCAGTGAGTACGGTTGTGGAGGAAGATCCAAAGAAAGAAATGAGTTTTAGTGGGGCTTCTGATGATCCAAGGACGCTTCCCAAAAGCCTATATCAATTCTCTAATGGATATGTTAGTATAGATCGAACTCACTTCTAAGGAACCATACGAGGTCCATTTCCATGTCTCTTGAATTGCAAGCGGGCCTCGCGAATGTAGTGTATGCAGGATGCGCCGAAATTTTTTCCGATTCATCCCATGGGAGATGGCCCTTAGAAAAAAATGTTCCGAAAAAAATGTTCCCACCAATGAGGAGCTGCCAGCACTCACACACCATGTGGAGTTGGCAGCAAAAGTTGGCAAACGTGTTGATTATATAGCATTATTTTTTTTATAAAACCTCTGTACCGTAATCATGTCGGGCACAACCTATAACACAAATAGGGGTGGCAATGGGTCGGGTCGGGTCGGGTCGGGTCGGGTTTAGGGTAGGAACCCCTAGACCCAGACCCGACCTGTTTAACTAATCATGTCTAAATCCTAAACCCATACCCGACCGTTTATAAACGGATAGACCCGATAATACCCGTTAGACCCGTTTACCACACGGATCTATTCAATTGACCCAATCCGACTCGCCCTGACTTGACCCGATAGACCCGCTGGTACTATATAATACAGTATCGGATTGCGGGATAGACCCGACACGACCCGTTGAATTTTAAACGGGTCTTACTAGGTCTACCGTGTCCAGACCCTAAACCCGGGCCCGACCCGTTTGTTAGCGGGTCTATCATGTCGACCCGTTTACGACCTGAACCCGTTTAACCCTGACCCAGACCCGCTAACTTAGTGTCAGGTCTGCCGTGTCGGGTCCAAAATTGCCAGCCCTAAGCACACACGAGTGCTTGGGCCATAACCCCATAAGCTGGGCCCACTATCCCAATGCTCATTATCTCGGACGGTGCCCGGCATGAGTATGGTACAGAGGTTGTATTGAAATGTCCTGGTTGACGCCCCCACACAACCACGGGTTGTCCGCGAGATTATTTCGTTTTGCAAGTGAGAGTGTTGGGTTTTGGTTCAACTTCATTCATAATCTCTTCGGTTTTTAGCAAGCTAGTAGGTAATTAGTAGGCTCAGGGGTACAATGATAATTAATTTTCGAACCAACTCTAATTCTATAGGTTTCAGGATTATGTTTAGGGTTTTGGGGGGGTATGGGTCTGAACCCATGGTTAAAAAATGGTGCATGACCACACCTCGCACACCACATCACTTCTCCTATATCACTACAAGAAATAGCTTCTTTACCGACGGACCTTTTAAGTACCGTCGGTAATAATGTTCTTTTTACCGACGGTTAAAATAATTTCCGTCGGTATTATAACTTCGATTTTTTTAATATTTTTTGCACATTTATTACCGACGGTTATATATAATCCGTCGGTAAAATGTTTTATACCGACGGAAATATATTGTCTGTCGGTACAATTAGTTTATAACGACGAACATATAACGTCCGTCGGTAATATGTTACGACGAAACTCAGGGTAAAACCGAGCCTCTGGAAAAAAATGGAACCCTGAGTTCCGTCGTGACATGTACCGACGGAACGTATTTTTCCGTCGGTATATGCCAACGGACATTATATCTCCGTCGGTAAAAAGATCACGACGAAACTTAGGGTAAAAACCAAGCCTCTGGAAAAAATGGAAGCCTGAGTTTCGTCGTAACATTATACCGACGGACCTTATTTTTCCGTCGGTATAAATCCATTATACCGACGGATCTTATTTTTCCGTCGGTATATACCGACGAAAATTAAATGTCCGTCGGTACAAAGGTCACGACGAAACTCAGGGTAAAAACCGAGTCTCTGGAAAAAAATGGAACCCTGAGTTTCGTCGTCGCTTTTTACCGACGGATATTATGGTTCCGTCGGTAAAAAGGTTATTTGTACCGACGGATGTAAAAATGTCCGTCGGTAAAAACCCTGTGTTAAATTAGATTCAGCGATCCCCTCCCTTCTGTTCTGTTTCGATCTAAACCCCTCCCCGCCCCCCCTCTCTCTCTCTCTCTCTCTCTCTCTCTCTCTCTCTCTCTCTCTCTCTCTCTCTCTCTCAATCTCCCCCCCTCCCCGGCCTCCCCCCCCTCCCCGGCCTCCCTCCCCCCCTCCCCGGCCTCCCTCGCGTCGCGTCTTTCCGGCCGACCGATCGACCGGCGGCAAGCTCCTCCTCCTCCTCGTGGGCTCTGGCCGGTGAGATCCTCCTCCTCCTCCTCCCCCCGGTGAGCTCCTCCTCCTCCCATGGCATGTAGATCTTAGGTATTAGGATTATGTTTAGCTTTAAGGTTCAGTTTAGAGATGATGGCATGCAAATGAAAATTTGAAATGTATGGAGGGACATTTTTGTCCTCTAATTCTTAGAATTAAATGAAATCATGCTTTGGATTGTTCACTAAGGCCCTGTTTGGATAGGATTCTGATTCTAGGATTATGTTTAGCTTTAAGGTTCAGTTTAGAGATGATGGCATGCAAATGAAAATTTGAAATATATGGAGGGACATTTTTGTCCTCTAATTCTTAGAATTAAATGAAATGAAATCATGCTTTGGATTGTTCACTAAGGCCCTGTTTGGATAGGATTCTGATTCTAGGATTCTAGGAGCCAAGAATCCCAAAATCCCAAAAAAAGGCTCGGGAGTCCGGAGCCTCGATTTTGGGCTCCAGAAAAATGGCTCTCAGAAGTACATTTTGGGCTCTCCACAAAAACACTTTTTGGGATCAGGTTGTATCCAAACAGGCTCTTTATCTTTTTTAGGAATTCCGGGCTTCCAGAATCCTGGAAACGGAGCGTATCCAAACATAAGTCCCCCTAAAATTTTTCCCTAGAAGAAGTAGAAGAGGGTTTTAAATTTTTCCCTTAAAATCAAAATGAAAAAAAAAACGTGGACGGCAGGATTCGAACCTGCGCGGGCAAGCCCACATGATTTCTAGTCATGCCCGATAACCACTCCGGCACGTCCACCAGTTATATTGAAAGAGAGTCTTTTAATTATATGATGAAATGAACGACACGACGACATGTGCATCACAATCATCCGGTGGGGTGCGCCCGATATGTGAATCGCCACACGTGTAATGAAGTGAGCGATCGGGACCAAGAACAATTCAAATATTCGAGAAAGAGTCGCGTAGTTAACGTTTCATGAATTAGTCGCGATTAAAACATGACTTATAGTTCCTATAAAGCATGCAAACTACTACACTATTAGCAAGAAGTCGTGAAGTAATCACTACTTAACTACTTCACTATTGGGCAATTAGTGCCCTAAGTATAGTCCATCTTTTCCTACTATTCTTGGTAATATTTGGGGTTCTTTTAGAATGACCTGGAGAATCGCGATCAATTCTCTCATTCTAATTTTCCATGGTATTCTTAGGTCTTATCCATTGATATAGAATTGCGAGTATTATTACTGTCTTGTAAAGTTTATCCTTGAGTTTTAAAGGCCTGTAGAAGTTTCGGTTCCGTGTTCCATACCCGGGAACCGAAACCGAATTTGTGCGGAGTCTTATAACATTGTTTGAAATTACTTGTGGTGTTGTATAGCCAAATAGACGAAGATGTCTTCGATCGATAAGAGTTGGATGCGTAATTCGAATCGCATGAGCCAAGAGTACAGAGAAGGAGTCAGGAAATTTCTGGATTTTGCATTTGAGCGTCTTGCACCGCTTGATGGAAAAATTGTGTGTCCCTGCATAGACTGCGAAAGGGTGACTAGGAAGGTTCGAGAGGAATGTGAGGTTGATCTGGTAATGCGTGGCATTGACATTAGCTATACCCGTTGGTTCTCGCACGGTGAGGAGCTAGATGCAGTCCCCATGGCAGCTCACGGTGAAACTGCAAACACAGTGATCGTTGATGATAATATTAATACAGACGATGACGATGACATGCAGGGTATGATACATGATTTGCAAGGTGGAATAGGCACGGAAGCACCTTCAGGTGATCAGCCCAATATTGAAGCGGACAAGTTCTACAAATTGCTTAAAGATGCCGAACAACCTCTATACCCGGGGTGTGAGAAGTTTTCAAAACTCTCTTTCACTGTAAAGCTTCTTCATTTGAAGTGCCTCAATGGTTGGAGTAATAAGTCATTTAATATGTTGGTAGAGTTGCTGAAAGAGGCTTTTCCTATGGGTGAGACAGTACCGAAATCATTCTACGAGGCGAAGAAGACAATTAAAGATCTCGGTCTGGGTTATGAGAAAATTGATGCATGCGTGAATGATTGTATGTTGTACCGGAAAGAGTACGAACATGCGCGGTCATGCCACATATGCGGAGCAACGAGATATAAAGAGACGGATGCCGAGTCTAGTACCAGTCGAAGGAAGAAAAATGTATCTGCAAAGGTTCTCCTATACTTCCCGCTCAGGGACAGGCTTCAGAGGTTGTTTATGTCATCGAAGACTGCTGAGCACATGAGGTGGCATGCACGAGAACGTACAGATGACGGGATTATGAGACATCCGGCTGACTCTCTGACGTGGAAAGATTTTGATCATACCTATCCTGAATTCGCATGTGAAGTTCGCAACGTCAGGTTAGGGCTTGCTAGCGATGGCTTCAATCCCTTTGGGAATATGAGTGTGTCGTACAGCATTTGGCCAGTTGTCCTAGTTCCATACAATTTGCCTCCCTGGATGTGCTTAAAAAAGCCATACACAATGCTCTCCTTGCTCATTCCCGGACCCAGGTCGCCTGGTAATGATATTGACGTTTACTTACAGCCGTTGATTGAGGAGTTGAACGAGTTATGGGAAGTTAGGGCCGATACGTATGATGCCTCGTTGCGCCAGAATTTTCGGATGCATGCGGCACTTCTATGGACCATCAACGATTTTCCTGCATATGCCAATTTATCCGGGTGGAGTACTAAAGGAAAATTGGCGTGCCCTACATGCAATAAGGAGACAGATTCATTACGGTTGAAGAACGGAGGCAAGTTCTGTTATATGGGCCATCGAAGATTCCTTATTGACGGCCATAAGTGGAGGCAGAACAAAAGAGCTTTCAACGGCAAGAAGGAACTTGCAAAGGCCCCGGAGCAGCTTTCGGGGGTAGAAGTCTTGTGCGAATTGGATCAGCTTGATACCGTGGCACTTGGGAAAGGTAAAAAGAAGAGAACGCATGAAGATTCTACGCGTGAGCATAACTGGAAGAAGAAGAGTATTTTCTTTAAACTACCGTACTGGAGCAGCCTACTCTTGCGGTATAACTTGGATGTCATGCATATCGAGAAAAATATGTGTAACAACATTATAGAAACACTACTGAATCTCGACGGTAAGACGAAGGATAATCTTAAATCTCGTCTCGATCTTAAGGAGTTGGGCATCCGAAAATCACTTCATCCCCAAGAGATTACGGATAAGTATGTGTTGCCAGTTGCATGCTACACCATGAGCTCACAGCAAAAGACAGCCTTATGTGCATTCCTACGGTCTGTGAAAACGCCAGACGGTTATTCTTCGAATATCGCACGATGCGTGCAAGAGAACGGCCGGAAGTTGTCTGGATTAAAGAGCCACGATTGTCATGTTCTTATACAGCGATTGTTATCTCTTGCTATACGTGGGAATTTAACCGAACAGGTGTCCGGTCCGTTAATTGAGCTCAGCACTTTTTTCAGACAGTTGTGCTCGAAGGTACGTAGAGTGGACCAACTTGAACAGATGGAGAGGGATATTGCGCTCACATTGTGCAAGCTAGAGATGATATTTCTACCTTCCTTCTTTGATGTCATGGTGCATTTGACCGTTCACTTGGCAAATGAGGCCAAACTCGGCGGCCCAGTTCATTACCGCTGGATGTATTTTATCGAGAGGTAATCGTCTCGTCTCATTCGCACAATGTATTTGATCGTTCTTGATATATTCATCCAAATATTTTTTTCTCAAATTAGGTACTTGCGAACATTGAAATCATATGTTCGTAATAAAAGTCGTCCGGAGGGATCAATTACTGAAGGATACCTAGCAGAAGAATGTCTAACATTCTGCTCAAGATACCTACATGGTATAGACACGCGATTCAATCAACTTGAGCGGAACTATGATGGTGGTCCAATAGACTTCGATGGGGGTCTGTCTATATTTGCCGAAATGGGTAGACCTGTAGGAGGAGGCAAAACCCATCGATTGTCTGTAGATGAGATTCAACAGGTACATATGTATGTGTTGCGCCAATGTGATGAAGTGTGGTCATTCATTGAGTAAGCATTTTACGATCATTTACTCATTCTTTCAGTCCATTCATTAAGTATATGTGCTAATTATAATCTAATTCATAACCGGTAAAACAGGAAGCATAAAGCCATCATTAATAATCGAGGTACTCGAAATACTCCCCAAATTCATGATCGTGAATTCTCATCATGGTTCGAGAAACACGTAAGTATTTACATCATTACTGAATTTCATTGACATTCATTACCGAACAATAATTATGTGTTCATATCATGAATGTCATGTAGTTATTATAGGCACAAGAGCTGCACGACAACCACGATCCGCTGATGAATGAGGATCTCTGGCGCTTATCTTGTAGTCCTTTGCAAGACGCAATATCGTACGATGGTTATATCGTGAACGGTTATAGATTTCGGACGAAAGATAGTGAAAAATCACGAAGAACCCAAAATAGTGGGGTTATCGTCAACGGTGAGCAAGAAGAATTAGAAAATATCGACTTCTACAGCGTCCTCAACGAGATTCTCGAGATTAAATTCCTTGGCCAAAATCGGATCGTATTATTCAAATGCGATTGGTATGATGTTAATAATCGCGGGACTGGTTATAATGTCGATAAATACGGTTTTATCAGCATCAACACTGGCAAGAGATTGAATACCCAATATGAAGATCCATTCATTCTTGCCTCTCAAGCGCAACAGATATTTTATGCACCGGATAATACCTCTCCAGGTTGGCAAATTGTAGTCAGGTCACCACCCAGAGATTTTTATGACATAGGAGATAAGGATGCGGGGGTCGTCGATGATGATTTGGATGCATACCAGTATGATGAGATAATCATTGTCGACGCAGTGCACGACGAAAATGAAGATGTCGACAATATAAACTGGACAGCGAATGCAGATCAAATGATAGAAGAGGGATGCGATGAGAGTGACAGAGATGAGATAGAAAATGACTAGACCGTATGTAAATCAAATTGTTTCATATTTAAATCAAATTGTTTCATATATAAATCATATTGTTTCATATGTATATCATATTAATTTATACTGTTTCATATGTAAATCATACTGTTTCATATGTAAATCAAACTGTTTCATATTGTTTCATAAATCATACTGTTTCATATGTAAATCAAACTGTTTCATATTGTTTCATATGTAAATCTTACTGTTTCATATGTAAATTAAACTGTTTCAGATGGCATCACGGTCATATGTTCGTAGAGGCAAAGGCAGGGGTGGGGTAGCTCGGAGCGCTCCGGCTGCCACCCCAGGGTCCGAGGCTGAGCCGTCCGGATCTGGTAGTACTGTTCCTCTCTCCACACCAGCTCCTGATGTGGTCGCAGCCTCCAGAGCTTCGAGCAGTGCTCAGCACTCGGCTACAGCGTCTACGCCCACAGGTAATGTTTAGATCTAAAGTTTTATACATGTTGTAAATACTTCTTCAGTACTGATGTATATTTTATTTGCAGGATCGAGGATCACCAGGCACGTAGGCGACCGGGGCGTGACGACGGCCCGGCGCTTGTCGGCCTTACGCGAGCCGTTTTTCCTACAGTGGAGCGGCAGGACCTTTGTGGGCGAGCACGCTTCTGACGCCGCCACGTGGGTCGACATTATAGTACGGGAGGAGAGGAATGCCCCGATTGTGGGGTTAAGGGGGTGGAAGAACATTGATGCATCCTATAAGGAGAGGATGTATCAGCAGTTTTTGGTACGTTAGTTTCATTAAAGCATTTTAGAATAATATCGTACTTCTTTATAATTTGATTTGATAAAATGACTTGTTTCTAAATTGATTTTACAGGAGAAATTTAAATGGGAGAACATGGAAACCGACACCCATCGGGAGGACTTGTGGAAGATGATGGGTGAGCGGTACAGGGATTACCGTCACGAGCTCTACCAGCTCTACGGTTACTTGGTCGGCCAGCCGGCTGAGGAGGTACAGGCTGCGGCCGGGACGAGAGACGCGCCACCGCTACACATTCTACAGTTTTTGGTCGCTCACTGGGCCACCCCTAGCTTTCAGGTATAATTATAATTTTGTTGATTCGTACTTGTTTTAATGTTATACTAAAAATTTGTATTGATGTTTCAAAATTTAATCGATTGACACAGGTGAAATCTGCTATAGGCAAGCAAAATAGAAGTGCCTCGACGACACCTGCTCCAGTGAAGGAGAGGACCTCCATGCCCCAGCTTGCCCAGCAGCTGGTAAATGATACAAACATTGTTATTATTTAAAGCTCTATACATGTTATATTAACTCATCTATTTATTTTATATGTCCAACAAACACAGTCCTTGGGCCACGAGCCTAATAGGATTGACCTTTTTGAGGCCTCTAGGAGGCGGCGTATCGATGGGGCAATTCTGGACGACAGGGTTGCCTCGCAAGTGGTAAGTAATTAAATTACTGTTAATATATTCTTATACATATGCCATAAAATATCATTGAATATCATTGGTTGTTTTTATATAGGAGAGGATGCGACTTCTGGTGACCCCATCGGGCGAGGCCGGCTCCTCCTCCAGCTCAGTATATGTCGACTCAGCGATGGATACTGTGCTGAGACCTGCCACGCAGGGCTGTGTCCTCTGTACGGGCCTTGGAGTCACGCCCTCCTCCTACTTTGGACGAGAGGGTATGCGCTCGAGGGCACGGGACACCCAGACCGGTGCTATCACTCAGCTGCAATCTGCGCTAGACGCGGAGCGAGAGCAGAGGCAGGCCCTCGAGCAGAGGATTGAGGTGGAGCGAGAGCAGAGGCAGGCCCTCGAGCAGAGGGTTGAGGCGGAGAAGAAGGCCCTCGATGAGGAAATAGAAGCTCGCAGGGAACTGGAGCGTAAATTTTATGAATTCATAAGCCGGTCTAGCGGTGGCTCATCCTCATGATCAGGTACTTACTAATCTTTATAATATTAGCAAAAAATATGAATCTTACTAATTTGAGTTTAGATCATATTATCAGGTACTTACTAATCTTTATGAAATCATTGTAGCAAGGGTATCAATTCAATTTGATAAGAGTAAAAATTAACCAAATCGATACTAGTGCTACAGTGATTTCACTATAGCAGCTACAATGAAATTATTGTAGCAACCAATATATGCAATGTGTCAAGAGACAACTTGATACTTTTGCTGAAGACAAATTGATACTTCTTGTTGGACAGCTTCATGTAATATAAGATGCGACACAAGCTGGTTGGACAGCTTATCTAAAGTAAAGTAGTATTCACGGATATATAGAGATAGGGGGTATAATTGTAATTATATTACACTGGTATTGCCTTCGTAATCCATAGTGCAGTCATCACCGTTTAATGAAATTGGTGTTGACTAACTTATGATTTTCCAACACTTAGACTCTAAATCGGTGAATCGGAGCGTAAATTGGTCAAATATCCAATTAGAACCCGCTCGCAAGTCCGAAATACGGAATAATTCTAAGTTCGAATTATCGGACGCCGATCCGATGACGATCGGATCGAATCCAAACCTATTTCATATCCGAAACACGCTAACTTATGATTTTCCAACACTTAGACTCTAAATCGGTGAATCGGAGCATAAATTGCTCAAATATCCAATTAGAACTCGCTCGCAAGTCCGAAATACGGAATAATTCCAAGTTCGAATTATCGGATGCCAATCCGATGACGATCGGATCGAATCCAAACCTATTTCATATCTGAAACACGCTAACTTATGATTTTCCAACACTTAGACTCTAAATCGGTGAATCGGAGCGTAAATTGGTCAAATATCCAATTAGAACCCGCTCGCAAGTCCGAAATATGGAATAATTCCAAGTTGGAATTATCGGATGCCGATCCGATGACGATCCGATCGAATCCAAACCTATTTCATATCCGAAACACGCAAACTTATGATTTTCCAACACTTAGACTCTAAATCGGTGAATCGGATCGTAAATTGGTCAAATAACCAATTAGAACCCGCTCGCAAGTCCGAAATACGGAATAATTCCAAGTTCGAATTATCGGATGCCGATCCGATGACAATCGGCTCGAATTCAAACCTATTTCATATCCGAAACACGCTAACTTATGATTTTCCAACACTTAGACTCTAAATCGGTGAATCGGAGCATAAATTGGTCAAATATCCAATTAGAACTCACTCGCAAGTCCGAAATACGGAATAATTCCAAGTTCGAATTATCGGATGCCGATCCGATGACGATCGGATCGAATCCAAACCTATTTCATATCCGAAACACGCTAACTTATGATTTTCCAACACTTAGACTCTAAATAGGTGAATCGGAGCGTAAATTGGTCAAATATCCAATTAGAACCCGCTCGCAAGTCCGAAATACGGAATAATTCTAAGTTCGAATTATCGGACGTCGATCCGATGACGATCCGATCGAATCCAAACCTATTTCATATCCGAAACACGCTAACTTATGATTTTCCAACACTTAGACTCTAAATCGGTGAATCGGAGCGTAAATTGGTCAAATATCCAATTAGAACCCGCTCGCAAGTCCGAAATACGGAATAATTCCAAGTTGGAATTATCGGATGCCGATCCGATGACGATCCGATCGAATCCAAACCTATTTTATATCCGAAACACGCTAACTTATGATTTTCCAACACTTAGACTCTAAATCGGTAAATCGGATCGTAAATTGGTCAAATAACCAATTAGAACCCGCTCGCAAGTCCGAAATACGGAATAATTCCAAGTTCGAATTATCGGATGCCGATCCGATGACGATCTGATCGAATCCAAACCTATTTCATATCCGAAACATGCTAACTTATGATTTTCCAACACTTAGACTCTAAATCGGTGAATCGGATCGTAAATTGGTCAAATATCCAATTAGAACCCGCTCGCAAGTCCGAAATACGGAATAATTCCAAGTTTGAATTATCGGATGCCGATCCGATGACGATTGGCTCGAATCCAAACCTATTTCATATCCGAAACACGCTAACTTATGATTTTCCAACACTTAGACTCTAAATCGGTGAATCGGAGCGTAAATTGGTCAAATATCCAATTAGAACTCGCTCGCAAGTCCGAAATACGGAATAATTCCAAGTTCGAATTATCGGATGCCGATCCGATGACGATCGGATCAAATCCAAACCTATTTCATATCCGAAACACGCTAACTTATGATTTTCCAACACTTAGACTCTAAATCGGTGAATCAGAGCGTAAATTGGTCAAATATCCAATTAGAACCCGCTCGCAAGTCCGAAATACGGAATAATTCCAAGTTGGAATTATCGGATGCCGATCCGATGACGATCCGATCGAATCCAAACCTATTTCATATCCGAAACACGATAACTTATGATTTTCCAACACTTAGACTCTAAATCGGTGAATCGGAGCGTAAATTTGTCAAATATCCAATTAGAACACGCTCGCAAGTCCGAAATACGGAATAATTCCAAGTTCGAATTATCGGATGCCGATCCGATGACGATCGGCTCGAATCCAAACCTATTTCATATCCGAAACACGCTAACTTATGATTTTCCAACACTTAGACTCTAAATCGGTGAATCGGAGCGTAAATTGGTCAAATATCCAATTAGACTCACTCGCAAGTCCGAAATACGGAATAATTCTAAGTTTGAATTATCGGATGCCGATCCGATGACGATCGGATCGAATCCAAACCTATTTCATATCCGAAACACGCTAACTTATGATTTTCCAACACTTAGACTCTAAATCGGTGAATCGGAGCGTAAATTGGTCAAATATCCAATTAGAACCCGCTCGCAAGTCCGAAATACGGAATAATTCCAAGTTCGAATTATCGGACGCCGATCCGATGATGATCAGATCGAATCCAAACCTATTTCATATCCGAAACACGCTAACTTATGATTTTCCAACACTTAGACTCTAAATCGGTGAATCGGAGCGTAAATTGGTCAAATATCCAATTAGAACCCGCTCGCAAGTCCGAAATACGGAATAATTCCAAGTTGGAATTATCGGATGCCGATCCGATGATGATCCGATCGAATCCAAACCTATTTCATTTCCGAAACACGCTAACTTATGATTTTCCAACACTTAGACTCTAAATCAGTGAATCGGATCGTAAATTGGTCAAATAACCAATTAGAACCCGCTCGCAAGTCCGAAATACGGAATAATTCCAAGTTTGAATTATCGGATGCCGATCCGATGACGATCCGATCGAATCCAAACCTATTTCATATCCGAAACAAGCTAACTTATGATTTTCCAACACTTAGACTCTAAATCGGTGAATCGGATCGTAAATTGGTCAAATATCCAATTAGAACCCGCTCACAAGTCCGAAATACGGAATAATTCCAAGTTCGAATTATCGGATGCCGATCCGATGACGATCGGCTCGAATCCAAACCTATTTCATATCCGAAACACGCTAACTTATGATTTTCCAACACTTAGACTCTAAATCGGTGAATCGGAGCGTAAATTGGTCAAATATTCAATTAGAACTCGCTCGCAAGTCCGAAATACGGAATAATTCCAAGTTCGAATTATCGGATGCCGATCCGATGACGATCGGATCGAATCCAAACCTATTTCATATCCGAAACACGCTAACTTATGATTTTCCAACACTTAGACTCTAAATCGGTGAATCGGAGCGTAAATTGGTCAAATATCCAATTAGAACCCGCTCGCAAGTCCGAAATACGAAATAATTCCAAGTTGGAATTATCGGATGCCGATCCGTTGACGATCCGATCGAATCCAAACCTATTTCATATCCGAAACACGCTAACTTATGATTTTCCAACACTTAGACTCTAAATCGGTGAATCGGAGCGTAAATTGGTCAAATATCCAATTAGAACCCGCTCGCAAGTCCGAAATACGGAATAATTCTAAGTTTGAATTATCGGATGCCGATCCGATGACGATCGGCTCGAATCCAAACCTATTTCATATCCGAAACACGCTAACTTATGATTTTCCAACACTTAGACTCTAAATCGGTGAATCGGAGCGTAAATTGGTCAAATATCCAATTAGAACTCGCTCGCAAGTCCGAAATACGGAATAATTCCAAGGTCGAATTATCGGATGCCGATCCGATGACGATCCGATCGAATCCAAACCTATTTCATATCCGAAACACGCTAACTTATGATTTTCCAACACTTAGACTCTAAATCGGTGAATCGGAGCGTAAATTGGTCAAATATCCAATTAGAACTCGCTCGCAAGTCCGAAATACGGAATAATTCCAACTTCGAATTATCGGATGCCGATCCGATGACGATCGGATCGAATCCAAACCTATTTCATATCCGAAACACGCTAAGTTATGATTTTCCAACACTTAGACTCTAAATCGGCGAATCGGATAGTAAATTGGTCAAATATCCAATTAGAACCCGCTCGTAAGTCCGAAATATGGAATAATTCCAAGTTGGAATTATCGGATGCCGATCCGATGACGATCGGATCGAATCCAAACCTATTTCATATCCGAAACACGCTAACTTATGATTTTCCAACACTTAGACTCTAAATCGGTGAATCGGAGCGTAAATTGGTCAAATATCCAATTAGAACCCGCTCGCAAGTCCGAAATACGGAATAATTCCAACTTCGAATTATCGGATGCCGATCCGATCGAATCCAAACCTATTTCAAAACCGAAACACGCTAACTTATCATTTTTTAACGCTTAGACTCAGTTATAGATATAAACCATTTTTTTAACAAATACATGTTAATTGCAGGAGCAGGGCGGCGTCAGGGGATCGATGAGAGCACCAGCGTTGGTGGCGGGCGGGGGTGGTTGAGATAGGGCGGCGTCAGGGGATCGATGAGAGCACCAGTATTGGTGGCGGGCGGGGGTGGTTGAGATAGGGCACATATCATCTCTCAGTTTTGGATTGTGTAAATATTATTTTATAATATGTGGTTATTTTTTGTTCTTGTCTATTATTGTCGGCCAGGTACTGTGGTAATATTTGATAATTTGCTGTAATTTTTTATCAATTTAGGTAATATTTTAAAATTTGCGATACTATTTTATAAATTGTGGTAATATTTGATAAATTGTGCTAATATATTGTGGTATTGTTGTAAATCACAGGAATTAAATAACATTATTTAGGTAAAGTTATTAAAAAAAAACATACTTATTACCGACGGAAATTAATTATTCCGTCGGTAATAATGTTTTCATTTTTTTAAATTATAAATAATTTGTCGACGGCATATAATATCCGTCGGTAATATATATATTATTACCGACGGACAATATATATGCGTCAGTAATATATATAGTATTACCGATAGTATAGACCATAACCGTCGGTAAAATTCTTATGTATTACCGACGGATTATTAAGTTTCGTCGGTAATAATATATTATATTAATTTTTAATTGATTAAATATGATCGACGGCTTTAATATTACCGTCGGTATTAATTATTATTACCGACAGTAATATTTGGTTCGTCGTATTGTTTTCCCCGACGCCTTTTTTCCCAACAGCCAGCGACGGAAATATCTTCCGTCGCTATAAAATATTACCGACGGAATGTTAATATTACCGACGGATATTGTCCGTCAGTAATAATTGTTTTTTTTGTAGTGTATGCATATGGACACCCGAATAGGAAATGAGAGAAGGGGGCCGCACAGCCAATAAGAACTCGTGGCCCCCTCTCCTTCCCTATCATCCGTTCTTTTACCGAAACAAGAAATCACAACCCTCTCCCTCCCCTTCTCGTCTCACAGTTTCACCGAGGGAGAAAGAGAGAGAGATCTTCGGCTTTGTGGCTCATCCCTCGACTCGTCAATCGTCTATGTGGTTTGTTCACTTGCTTTGGGCGTCAAGAAGGATCAGGTCGAAGACTTCTACCTGAAATCTCAAATATCATCATTTGTCTACTCAAACGCCATCTCCTTCTTTGCTGAGGACGGATCGATCGCGGCTTAGATCTTGCATGAAGAAGCTTGCACCAACAACATCATCGAGCAAATTTTGATTATTCTAACGGATGAGGGTGTGGGGGTGAGGTGGATTTGGAAGAAATACCAGTAGAGTTGGCGTCTTGGCAAGGTTGGCAGGGGAGACATGCCTCGATTAGTTGGCAGTGAATGTTGAGGAGAATAAGACAGGCTGGCCAACGATCGAGTGGGTTAAGGCCTAAATAGGTTAGAATGATGGAGGTGTTATGGGAGGGTTTAGAGCCAGTCCAAGAGGGGGAGTCTGCGTGGAAGGGGGCAGCAATTTGGAAGTTGAGGGTGCCTCCGTAAGTCATATATTCTTATGGAAGCTAATGCTGGGGACGTTATCGATGACTACTTTATTGCGACAAAGAATTCGTAAGGGATATGGGTGGTCTATGGGTGCAAAATTTGGCCAACGTCAGGTATCGAGACCCACTAGCCTTGCCTGGGGTTCCATGAAGACGACGACGGGACCCACTAACCCACCTGGGGGTCCACGAAGATGACGACGGGACCCACTAGCCTTGCCTGAGGGTCCACGAAGACGACGATGGGTTCCACCAACCCCGCCTGGATCCAGATGACAGCTGCAAAATCACCCCGTACCCCGGTTTCTTCTCAAAATCTCTATAAATAGCAGACCCTACGAGTGTAACAAATTGAATATCTAATTTCTGAATCGGACTTTCGAAAAAACAGAGCTCTGACATCCCTCTCTTATGAGTCAAGTGATACTCGACCTGTCGAGGTCACTACCATTCACGTGTTAGTGAATTCAAGTTGTACCTTATAGCACAGAGATGTAGGATTCGACTGAACTCCGAGATCACATCTTGTGTCAACTCTCAACATATCTCTCTTTTCTCATCTCTCTATCACTTCTAAAACCAAGTCTACAAACCTTCATCCATACCAAAGTTCATCCCAAAGAAACCAACGCTCGAACCGACTTTCGAACCAACGGTTCAATCGACTCTTGACTTGAATCGATTGACTGTTAGGCGGAGTCCTCGGGTCGGCATGAGGACCATCCCCCACAGTTTGGCGCCATCTGTGGAATCGGTCAAAAAGCTCAGTACGCTCGGACGACAACATCGACTGGTTAAACAGACAACCGATCTTCAAAGTCATACTTCTCAGTTCCCTCGGTTGAGCAGACAACTGATCGGACACGAGCGATCTGGTTGCTTCCTCCGCTTTTTACTAAATGGCTAAGACAAGGCATCAGAATCATCCAAAGGGAAGTAACACTCAACGTCATCAACCTTGTCCCGAAACTCATTCAATGAGTCAACGACTCAACTTCAGGTTACCTCCTACTCGCCCAGAGGCAGCAGCCCACTCTGGGAATAGGAAATCGGTCAATCAGACGATCCCTCCACTACCTCAAAAATCGGTTGGGCAAACCATACCCACTCTGATGGAAGATCCTTCAACAACTTATCAAGTCTCTGCACTCGACTTCCAGCTGCTGCAGCTAGCAAAGCAGAACGCCGCTCTCACTTCTGAGAGAGACTCTATCAAGAAGGTTGCCTCCGATACGGGGTTATTCTTCCCATTCCCCTAACTCTCGACAACGACGAAGCTGATTCGCAATAGCAACCCATCAACTCTGAACCACGAAGGTCGTCCCTTGGCCGTGGAATTCAAGAGAGAAGCCATCGGAAGTCAACTCCTTCGGGGGTCCTTGAAGGCAAAGCGTCAGGGAATGCATTGAGGATCAATCTTCGCAATCATCTTCGGGACGCAACTATGTAAGGCAGGCACATGCGATACCCAATCTTCGAATTCGGCATCGAGACTCTCGAGTCGATCTTCCTCATCATCATTATCCGACAGCAATTCAAAGCGAAGGCCCCTCAGCCTTGCCCTTGGACCAATACCAAGGTCAGGGACTTGGTTGTAGTGAAGGATACTCTTCAGTCAGACCCTCCACCAAAGCCTGCTCCAAGTGCCTTTCCCAAAGAACTGGAGAACTCCAACTCTACCAAAGTTCAACTACCTCAAAGGAGATCCAACTCTTCATATCCTGACGTTCAAATAGGCTTTGACGCCATATGAGGAAGAGAACAACATACTTTGCCACACCTTCGTCGACAGCCTCAACGAGCCTTCTCTCGATTGGTATCACAACCTTCGCGTGGGTTTGATGACCCAGTTCGGAGCCCTCACGAACCTCTTTGTCCAGCACTATCGGCTAAATATCAAACCAGAGAAGAAACTCGATTCACTCTATAGGATGAGGATGGGAGCTGATGAAACTCTTTGTAACTTCACGCAAAGGTTTCGCAATAAGCATGTTGCTCTCTCCGGGCGGCACCTCGACGACGAAGCCATAATGTTGGCATTTCAAAACGCTCTCCGCTTCGATCTACACATCTACAATGACTTCATCCACAATCCACTGCCTTCTCTTGATGTAATATTCGACCGTATCTAGTGGGAGATAGAAGTCAAGGATGACTAGATAGCTCGAAAGGGGTGCGAGTTCAGGCGACAACCCTTCGAAAGAGAAGCACCGAAGCAAACAGCCAAAGCTCACAACACCGAAGTACCAGAGCCCCCGCTAGTCAAGCAACCAAGAGAGGATGATCGCAGATCGCCTCCGAGGAGAATAACGTTCACCGATTGGACTCTCCCGATCGAGCAAATTTTGGATCAGATCCAGCATGAAGAATTCCTTCATCGGCCGAACGTACCTTCTGCAACTGGACACTAAGCTCACTACCGATAAATCAGTGTACTGTGATTTTCACCGCAGCCACAGTCATCTAACCACTCGATGCTTCTGACTAAAGTATCATTTGGAGGATCTATTGCATGAAGGCCATCTCCAAGAGTTCATCAAGAACCGACAAGACCAGCATCCACATCCTCCTGCAAAGGGAAAGGAAACCTGTTGGGTCCGGACTATCTCCGCTCGACGCTCATCTCCTATTGGTGTGCAAGCCAGCGTCTACGGCATCCACGGGATGATGCACCATCAAACGTTAACCGGGAAAGAAGTTGATCGGCAAGTTCGACGCATCTTCAATATTCGCTCTGCGGCGAACAAAGAAGACAGCTGGGTTGAAAAACCAATCAAGGGCTTTGGCGTGGTCCTCAATCGTCTTCAATGACCTGGACTTCAAGGAGTGCATACCCCACATCAAGATCCCTTAGTCCTGCAGCTCATCCTCGACGGGAGTACAGTCAACCGAATTCTCATCGATACTGGTAGTTCCATAGACATTATGTTCTCATATTGCTTTAAGCGTTTGGGACATAAGCATTCAAGCGTCGACATCGTGCATACTATCATCACCAGCTTCAATGGCGAACAGAGCATGACTATGGGAGAGGCTAGGTTCACACTAGACCTCAGCAAGGAAACTCGAATTTCAATGAGGTTTGTGATCATCGAAGGTACCTCCAACTACAACATCATCCTTGGGTGACCCTTTCCCCTACCAAATCAACATCGTCTCTTTATCATACCATCAACATCTCAAATTCGTAATTGGGGAAGGCATCATCTGTATTCGGGGTGAAGCAACCGCAGTGAAAACGGATCAGAAAGTGAATCTTGCACTGCCCAAACGTCCAAGGGAAGAAACTGACCCTGGAGCTAGCAACCACAGGAACCCCTACTGCTAGAACCTCCGTCTGCCGAGTGGGAGGCTCCACCTTCAATCGAAGAGATCGCCCAAATAAACATCGACGGTGGTGACCTTCTACGAGAGACATTCATTGGTACCAGTCATAGCGATGCAAA
Source organism: Chamaelirium japonicum (assembly GCA_947650365.1). Lineage (NCBI taxonomy): Eukaryota > Viridiplantae > Streptophyta > Magnoliopsida > Liliales > Melanthiaceae > Chamaelirium > Chamaelirium japonicum. The sequence goes on along the minus strand of OX393556.1, from coordinate 75,014,447 downwards.
AGCGCAAGACATGGTATCCTTCCTCAAGTCCAACATCGATGTTTTCGCTTGGAGTTTTGAATACATGCCCGGAATCAATCCGGATGACGCATGCCATCGACTCGTCATCAAAGAAGGAGCGAGCCCAGTCAAGCAAAAGCCTCGAACAATCCGATCGGAGCGTTTGGCTACAGTTCTAGAAGAGATCAACAAGTTGCTTGTGGCAGGCTTCATTTGTGAAGTAGAGTACCCAACTTGGATCTCCAACATTGTCACTGTCCCAAAAAAGAATGAGAAGATTAGGGTTTGCATCGACTTCACCAACCTCAACAAAGCTTGTCCTAAGGATCCATTCCCAATGTCAAGGATAGATAGACTTGTTGACGCCACCACCGGCCACGAGCTTCTATCGTTCATGGATGGGTACTCGGGTTACAATCAAATTCCTCTGTATCCAGACGATCGGGAAAAGACATGCTTCGTGACAGACAGAGGCCTCTACTGCTACAATATCATTTCCTTCGGTCTCAAGAATATCGGGTCTACCTACCAGAGGCTAGTCATGAAGATGTTCGAAGAACAAATTGGTCACAACGTTGAAGTCTACATCGACGATCTTCTCACCAAGAGTCATTCTCGAGAGAATTATCTCTCCGGCCTTGCTGAGACATTCCAAGTCCTAGGGAGATACCATATGAAGCTGAATCTAGCCAAATGTGCCTTTGGAGTTTAATCGAGCAAGTTCCTGGGTCATCTAGTGACCAGGAGGGGCATTGAAACAAACCCAGATCAAATTCGAGCAAACCTCAAAATGCCATCGCCTTCCAACCTGAAAGAGGTTTAGCGCCTCACAGGAGGTTGGCGGGCCTCAACCGACAAGGGTAAGCCTCTCTTCGACAAGCTACGCAAAGTGAACACCTTGGGGTGGAACTCAACCTGCGAGTAAGCTTTCTAAAGTGTCAAATTCTATCTCGCCCGAGCTCCTATTCTGACAGCACCATTGCTGGAAGAACCTCTTTGGCTCTATCTTGCCATCACCAATCAAGCCATCAGCCCAATCTTGATCAATTAAAAAGAAGACATCGAATGCCCCGTCTACTACATCAGCCATATTCTTCTATCGGTAGAGACTCACTATTCAAGAATCAAGAAGGTTGCTTTGGCCCTACTAACAGTGTCACGGTGACTCCGACCTTACTTTGTCTCATACTTGGTCACCGTCATCTCCGAACATCCTTTCAAAGACATCCTCGATAAGGCAGGTCGAGCTGGTCAAATGACCAAGTGGGTAATCGAGATAAATTCGCTCGGTATTCAATTCGAGCCTCACATCACTGTCAAAGGGCAAACCATCGCCGACCTCCTTGCTGATTTCCCTGTGGAAGATCCTATCGCCTTTGAAGACAACCCTAAGATGCATCTCGACGACAACAACGAACCTCATCTCGATCCAGGTCCTGAGACCTTGAATCCGAGCCTTAAGGCTCCCTCTACAATATTTGCTCGATGGAAACTCTATACCGATGGGGCTTCAAATGCAATCGGTTCGGGAATTGGGATAGTCCTAATATCCCTCAAACTCGACCATCTTAAAAAATCCATCCTCCTTGGATTCCACACTACAAACAATGAAGCCGAATACGAAGCGCTTATCTCCGAATTTGAGATTGCTTGGGCCTTGGGGGTAAATCATCTCACTGTCTATAGTGATTCCCAGCTGGTAATCAGGCAGATCAACGGGGATTATATAGCGCAAGGGGAGATGATGCAACACTATCAGGTCCTGGTACAACATCATAAGCATCAATTCTATAATATCAAATTCGTTCAAATCCCAATGGCAAAAAATCGAGAAGCCAACGCTCTCGCCAACACGGCTTCAGTACTCGAAGATCCTGTCAACGAGTGCCAAAAAAATCGACTATCAAGAGCTGCCCAAAGCTAGAATCGAATGTCCTCTCGCCACCCCGGTCAAGGGCTGTGAGGGTTGGAGACAACCAACCTTCACTTTTGTCCTAACCGACGGACAATCAGATTGGAGGCAACCAATCCTCAACTTCTTCAGGCATAGCAGAATGCCTGAAGACCTCATACAATTCAAACGGCTCTAAAAAAAACTTCCACTCTATAGCCTTCAAGACGAAGATCTCTATTTCAAATCACATGGCGGAGCACTTCTCATATGTGTGGGCCCTGATCAAACAGAAATGATCTTGGCTGACATCCATTCTGGAGCTTGCGGCAATCATTCCGGTAGAAGATCCCTTGAAGCGAAGATCAAACTTCAAGGCTACTATTGGCCAACCATAGCGAGGGACGCACGACAGTTTGTTTAGAGGTGCGAGCCCTATCAACGGCATGCTCGGGCGATCCATCTCTCGACAGATGAACTCCATTCTCTAACAAGTCCTTGGCCTTTTCATCGATTGGGGTTGGACTTGGACCCATTCCCTCCATCTCCAAGCAAGAAGAAATACCTTTTACTAGTGACAGACTACTTCACCAAGTGGGTTGAAGTCGTGCCACACTTCCGAAAGATTGACGATAAAGTTATCAAATTCATCAGACAGAATATCTTTTTAAGGTTCGGCACACCACAAGTGCTTTTCGCCGACAACGAAGCTTAATTCGACTTAGACAAATTCCAAAAGTTCTACTTAAACCATGGGATCAAACTCTTCGACTCTACACCGAGATACCCGTAGTGCAACGGTCAAGCCGAAGCCTCTGACAAAGTCATTCTTGGCCTACTCAAGAAGAAGTTAGGTGACAAGAAGGGATTATGGGAGAAAGTTCTTCTAGAGGTCTTGTGGGGCTATTGAACCACTCTTCAACGATCGACTGGCTTCTCGCCCTTTCGTCCAACTCTCAAGACCCTTGCGATCAAGGAAGGGGTTAACAAAGAACTTCGAATCAATGACCTCAATTCCTTAGAAGAGTTACGCGATCAAGCGATATTTCACATTGCCAATTATCAACAGAAGATCAAGCAAGCGTATGATCAAAAGGTTAGCAAAAGGCAGTTCAATATTGGAGATCTAGTTCTCATAGCAGTCTTCTCCAACACAAAGGAACATGGCAATGGAAAGCTAGCTCCCAATTGAGAAGGACCATACATTGTCGAATCAATATGAGGCAAAGGATCCTATCACCTGATCTCGCTAGAAGGAGATAGACTGTCAAGAGCCTGGAATACCTGACATCTTAAACTATTCTATCTATGATGTAAATTCTGTAATATGTAAAGTGTTTGCGTTATTTTCAATCTTGTTAATGTAAAAGTTCTACTCATATTTAAATTATCAAATAAATAGTTGGGATGTTTGTGTTGCAACACAACTCCTAACTGGCATACAAACAAATAGTTGGGATGTTTGTATTGCGACACAACTCCTAACTGGCAAACAAACAAATAGTTAGGATATTTGTGTTGCGACACAACTCCTAACTGGCAGACAAATAAATAGTTGGGATATTTGTGTTGAGACACAACTCCTAACTGGCAGAAATAAATAGTTGAGATGTTTGTGTTGCGACACAACTCCTAACTGGCAGACAAACAAATAGTTGAGATGTTTTGCGTTGCGACACAAACTCCTAATTAGCAGAAACACAAACATTCAAGACATAATAGAGAACCAATCCATTCAATACAAGACAAATCATTCCAGAGTGCAAGGCAAACATCATCCATCATCAAAAGAGAGTTTCATTCAAACATCCAAAAAAGTTTTCTATTCATCATTCAGGAGTACAAGGCATAGAAAAGGAAATACATCAAGGCTTAGCAACACTCGACGCCTTAGACTTGTCTCCATTGGAGCCACCAGGAGCTTTTATCAACTCGGATGCCTTGGAAGATTGGGTGCCTCCACCATGGGCAAGTCTGAGTGCTTGCATGGCTTTCTCCAATGTCGTCTTCTAGCTCTCCAAGTCAACATTCAGCTGTTCGATCTCGAGCTTGTGAGCCTTGGCCGACAACTCGGCAGCAGCCTTCAACTTCTTGATCTCCTAATTATGTTTGAAGGCAAGCTCTTGCATTTGAAAGTAGTCATTTTTCATGGAATGAAGCTCTTTACTCCCTATAACATATTTGGCCTCCATCTTTTTCCCCATATGCTTGATATGGCAGATCGTGTGTTGGCTCAAGGACAGCTCCGACAGCAGCTTCATCCTCTACTCCTCGGTCTCCTGCAAACAAGCATTCAACCTCTAGACCTTAGCCGCGGACTCCTTCTCGGCCGCCTTTTTATGGATCTTACTGTTTATCCTCAGCAGGGATGCCATGCATCTGCAACTAACAAAGACATTAGACAGAGCAAAATGTTGGAGTCAAGACCAGGCAGCTTACCATCACTTCAATCCTGTTGGATGACTCTTCAGGAGTGGCCTCAGGAAGGTTACACAGCCGTCGCAACGACCTGGTGGGACAATTGATATCCACCTCTCCTAAGTTTCACAACAAAGGGGGGGGGGGACTGGAAGGAGCAGCACCTGCACTCAAACAAGTCAAGCCACGGTCAAGATCTCAAACATTCAAGCGACTACAGAAGGGAGATCGAATTTACCTCGACCAGTAGCACCTTCATGAGAAGACTAGACCGATTCCACTCATCGTGAAGGTTCCTTTCCCTTGGAGCCTGATTGGGCAGGTGTCTTTGCAGCCAATGCTGGGGGCGAGGGAACTTTGGGGAGAGTCCTGTCACCACCTTCATTTTCCCTTTCCTCTTGGGGCTGCTCTGGAGCAATCTCGACCTCTAGAGGAGTTGAAGCTCCTCCCTCAGCCTTCTTCTTGGCGACCTCTTTTAGCATTGCTGCTACAAGAGCAACAGCTTCAGCGGCAACCTAGGTAGCATTGCTCTGGGGGACTAACTTCAAGCTAGCTCCCTCATCTCCTCCGCTACTGACCTCCTCTGAGGGAACATCTCCATCGATGTTCTCCGGAGCCACCGAGGCAATCAGGGTAGGGTTGAGAATACTCTCACTACCAGAGTATTTCACCCTAATCCGAGTGGGGCGCTTCAGACTTTCAAAGTGATAAACGATCGGTACTTTCTTACCGTCGTCTATCATGTCCAGTTCATCCTCCAACCAACGAGCCTTTGACTCATCAATCGGAGGCACTTGCCCCACGCCCGGCGGAGTGGGAGGTAAGTCATCTCCACCTCCCATCTCCTCTTCCTCACCCTCGGGTCCTTCCGACCCTTCTTCCTCATCGCCATCCCTTCCTCCTCATCATCTCTCTCCCCCTCATTTTCATCTTTTCTCTCCCCTTCCTCTTCATCCTCTCTCTCTCTCTCTCTCTCTCTCTCTCTCTCTCTCTCTCTCTCTCCTTCCTCTTCCTCTTCTTCTTCATCCACTTTCTTCTCCTCATCTTCTTTTTTCTCTTCCTCTTCCTTCTTCTCTTCCTCCTTCCTGCTGCACCCCGTCGACTTCCCTCTCTTGACATTACCCCGACAGGTGAGGACGATCCTCTCTTCGCCTATAGAGAGATGTCTCTTCTTCCCATGGAACTTTTTCTCAGCCTTGACATATTGGACCAACCTATCCGATTCATCCTCCTCGTACTCAGAGTATAGAGTGTCATTGTCTTCATATCTCCCAGTTAGTCGATGCTGCAGGTTGGCGTTTCCATAGCAGACAGGGCAGTGGGTGAATTGCTTCCAGGTTCTGGTCCCACAGGTCAACTCCAAATATAGATTATCAATCAATCCAATCTGCTCAGACGACCAGCAACGATCGCCACCTGGCCCATACCTCTCAACTTCTTTTTGAACATTACTATGGGGGGGTCTCCGGCACCAACAGGGGAGTCCACGCCCCAGAGATGGAGATCGACCAGCCAGTATACAGCTCTCAGAGAAATTAATATTCATGACAGGGCAAAAAGGCAAAATCCCATACAGATTGAAGAACGGGCTATCTTTCCGAGATACCCATTGATAATGATAGAAAAAGTAACCAAGTTCGATCCTGGCAAACTCACCTTCAGGGATGCTGGAGTAGCAAGCCCTCAACTCCTCCTGGTAATCAGTCTCTGCCTTGCAGAAGGTATAGATAATTCTCCAAACCTTTCCCGTTAATTGTCCAAAACAAAGGCCAGAGATGTTCAGCAATCTGGCAGCGAAAGGCGGTAATGGCAGATGCAGCCCGCAGTTGAGCTGCCCGATGGTGATGATGGTTCCCAAAACCTTCTCCTTACTAGCCACCTCAGCGTATACATCACGCTTGTTTATCCCGAAGGCAGCTTGCACACTGGCGAGCGCTAGACGATGGGCAGCTTCAGTTAAGAACCACATCAGCCTTTTCCACTTCTCTCGCTTTGCATCTGTGGCTTTCTTCCCCATTCCATATTCAAAGACTTCCAGCCAGAGGCGTCAGTGGCTTCAATACAAAGACAGACTTGGGGAAGTGGGTAGGCTTGGCAGGAGCAGTTGCAAATTCGACACCCATGTGACTCTTGCCAAGGCTGCCCTTTGCCTTACCTTACCCAGCAATCTTCAGCGAGGAAGACTCAGTGACTGTTTTCCCCTTCTTTGACCCATCCCGCTAGGAAGCTAGGCTTCACCTTCGGGGGGACAATGTTCTTGGTGCAGCTTGCGGACGCCATCACAACCGATCGCGGAGCAGAGCAGAACAAATCATAACTTGTAGAAAACAGAGAGAAGAGAAATTCTTTGAAAACGTGAGAAAGAATGAACCCAAGGCAGAATATATAAGCTCAAAAAGTTTAGGCGGAAAACTCAAGGTGACACATGGAGGCACTAGACTGGTGGACAACTAAACGACATGGCGCAAAACACGAAGGGATTCTGACATTGAAGCGACATCAAGAAGGCGGAACACCACGACTCCAGACTTTGACCCAATCAACAGGTAGACGATCGAATCAACCTTGAACGATCACTGAAGATTTCACTCGATTGATAGGCGAAGACTTCATCCAATCGACAGACAGACGATCGAGTGAAAAACCAAAGGATCGGGCAAAACACATGTGTTTTTGCCTAATCACCAAAAGTTCCACTGGTTGAAAACACCCAATCAGTCAACCTTGACTGATCGATCGTAGTCAACCAATAGACTGATTATGAACTATTACTGAAGACTTCACCCGATCGACAGATAGACGATTGAGTGAGAAACCAAAGGATCGGGCAAAACACATGTGTTTTTGCCCGATTGCCAAAAGTTCCATCGGTTGAAAAACTTGATCGGTCGCAGTCAACCAATCGACCAATGTTGAACGATCGCTGAAGACTTCACCCGATTGATAGGCAGACGATCGAGTAAAAAAACAAAGGATCGGGAAAAACACATGTGTTTTTCCCCGATTGCCAAAAGTTTCACCGGTTGAAAACACCTGATCAATCGACCATCACCGATCGGTCGTAGTCAACCAATAGACCAATCTTGAACAATCGATGAAGACTTCACCCGATCGACAGACAGACGATCGAGTAAAAAACCAAAGGATCGAGCAAAATATGTGTTTTACCCCGATTGCCAAAAGTTCCACCGGTTGAAAACACTCAATCAGTCACCCTTGACCGATTGATCACAGTCAACCAATTGACCGATCTTGAACGATCGCTAAAGACTTCACCCGATCGATAGGCAGACGATCGAGTGAAAAACCAAAGGATCGAGCAAAACACATATGTTTTTACCCGATCGTCAAAAGTTCCACCGATTGAAAACACCCGATCGTTCAACCTTTACCGATCGGTCGCAGTCAACCAATCAACCGATCTTGAATGATTGCTGAAGACTTCACCTGATCGACCAGCAGACGATCGAGTGAAAAACCAAAGGATCGGGCAAAACACATATGTTTTTGCCCGATTGCCAAAAGTTTTACTGGTTGAAAACATCCGATCGATCAACCTTGACCGATCGATCATAATCAACCAACTGACCGATTTTGAATGATCACTGAAGACTTCACCTGATCGACAAGCAGACGATCGAGTGAAAAACCAAAGGATTGGGCAAAACACATGTGTTTTTACCCTATCGCCAAAAGTTCAATCGGTTGAAAACACCCGATCGGTCAACATTGACCGATCGGTCACAAACGACCAATCGATCGACCTTGAACGAACGTTGAAGACTTCGTCTCATCGATAGGTAGATGATCGGGTGAAAAATCAAAGGCTGAGCAAAACACTTGTGTTTTTTCCCGATCGCCAAAAGTTCCACCGGTTGAAAATGCCTGATCAGCCAAACTTGATTGATCGATCACAGACACCCGATCGATCAAAACTTGATTGATCGCTGAAGACTTCATCCGATCGATCGGCAGATAATCGGGTGAATTTCCAAAGGATCGGGAAAAAAATAGATGTTTTTGCCCGATTGCCCGAAATTTTACCGGTTGGAAACACCCAATCGGTCAACTTTGATCGATTGGTCGCAGACGACCGATCGATCGACCTTGAACGATCGCTGAAGACTTCACCTAATCGACAGACAGACGATCGGATAAAAAATCAAAGAATCGAGCAAAACACTTGTGTTTTTTCAATCACCAAAAGTTCCACCTGTTGAAAACGCCCGATCAGTCAAGATTGACCGATCAATCTCAAACACCTGATCGGTCAAGATTGACCGATCGGTCGCAAACACCCGATTGGTCAAAACTTGACCAATCACTATAGACTTCATCCGATCAACAGGCACATGATCGAGTGAATTTCCAAAGGATCGGGCAAAAAACGGGTGTTTTTGCTTGATCGCCCGAAGTTTCATTGGTTGAAAATGTCTGATCGATCGCAAACACCCGATCGGTCAAAACTTAACCGATCGCTGAAGACTTCATCCGATCGACCAGTAGACAATTGGGTAAATTTCTAAAGGATCGGGTAAAATACAGGTGTTTTTGCCCGATCGCCCGAAGTCCCACCGGTTGAAATCACCCGATCGGTCAATATTGACCGATCGATCGCCAACACCCGATCGGTCGATCTTGACTGATTGGTTGCAAGCACCCTATCGGTCGAACTTGACCGATCGGTTACCAACACCCGATCAGTAGGCCATGACCGATCAGTTGCTAGTGTCCCACCCGCCAGTAACGTTCGACGGGAAATCGATGACACCAACCCTTAGCAGCGGATTTGAATTTTGCACCTGGATTCCAAGTCAGCCAAATAAGTCTCTAGCTAACTTGGAGGGGATAATTGTGGGTGCAAAATTTGGCTAACGTCTGGCATCGGGACCCACTAGCCTTTCTTGGGGGTCCATGAAGACGACGACGAGACCCACTAGTCCCGCCTGGGGGTCCACGAAGACAACGACGTGACCCACTAGCCCTGCCTGGTGGTCCATAAAGACGACGATGGGCTCCACCAGTCTCGCCTGGATCCAGACGACAGCTACAGAAACCACCCCGTACCTCGGTTTCTTCTCAAAATCTATATAAATAGCAGACCCTACGAGTGTAACAGATCGAATATTTGATTTCTAAATCGGACTTTCAAAAAACCAGATCTCTGACATCCCTCTCTTCTGAGTCAAGTGATACTCGACCTGTTAAGGTCACTACCATTCAAGTGTTAGTGGATTCAGGTTGCACCTTACAACATGGAGACGTAGACTTTAGCAGAACTCCGAGATCATATCTTGTGTCAACTCTCAACAGATCTCTCTTTTCTCATCTCTCTATCTTTTCTAAAACCAAGTCTACAAACCTTCATCCATACCAAAGTTCATCCCAAAGACACCAACGCTCGAACCAACTTTCGATCCAACGGTTCAATCGACTCTCGACTCGAATCGATTGACTGTTGGGTGGAGTCCCCGGGTCGGCACAGGGACCATCCCCCACATTGTCCTTGATGTGGTGAGTCGGAGGAGGACATTAACCATGTATTTTGGAGGTGCTCAAAGGCTTCAGAATTTTGGCACTATATGGAGTTGAGGACTGGCCTCAGGTTCTCTTCTCAGCCAGTGTTCCATTCTGGAGACTGGTCGGGTAGTCGGTGTGCACATAGTTTGCCAACGGAGAATTTTGCTGTGGCGATGTGGACTGTCATTGAAGGCTCGATGCGATAAATTATTTGGGTGGCCGGTCCGATCCTGCCTAGTTATGGTATAGTAGTGTGTCACAATGATGAATAACTTTTGGGTCCTCAAAAATGGGGTTGGACGGAACTGAAAGGGGAGCGGACAATGTATTTTATACTGTAGACTGATGGTTCTTATTTGGCCACGAGGGAGGGGGCGAGTGGAGCTTGGGTACTGTCTACAAGTAAGGGATAGGTTAGGGCAGCTGTAGCATTTAGAAGTGGGTCGTCTTCTCCTCTCCAAGTTGTGGGCGATTCACGGCACTTTAGGGGAGATAGTGAAGCGGTCTTGTACAAGGGTACGTGCTGCTGCTGACGGATGCAACTAGATCCCTCGCTTCTACTAATGGCTGGAGGTAAAACTCGATCCCTCGCTTCTACTATAATCTCTATGTTTATCGATCTCAAAATTGATGGTTTTTGATCATGTAGATGACCCAGGAGAGGAAGGTTGACCTCTGGTAATAGCCATCTGCAAAAATACAGGCCTATAAGACACTTGTTCGAGATAAGAAGACTAACCTACAACTAAATCCCTTAGGATCCTATCCCTAAGCTCTGATACCAGCTGTCAGGCCCCGGTTCCGGCTATAACAGAAACCAGCCAGACCCGGGGTGTGAGGGGGGTTAAAAGGGTAAGTCAAAAGAGTAAAAGATTTCTGAGATAGTTTTTATTATTTAATTTATTACTATATTATCATTAACTAATTACTATATGATGGGGGATGGCTTTGAGGGAAAGCGTACCGGGCTTTGTGAAAAAGCCTACCAAACGAAAAGAAAAATGGTACTGGCATTTATTCAGAGCATCTAAAACGTAGTTCCACAGTTATTACATAATCAAATGGAAATAACACAAAAACTAACTAACATCTCTAGTGTCCTCTCTCAACCGCTAAACTCCTTTAGGAAGCACTTGTGAAGGCTCTACGGTACCTGAAAAGAGTGTGCAACAACAGGGTGAGTTTACAAAAGTAAACTCAATGAACAGTTAACCCTAAACTAGCTAGGGTAAACCATAGTCGTATCCCGCCCTCCTAGAAGTCTACGCGGGCGATAACACATAAATATCTATATTGCAAGTATGGCAGTTCAACTAGCTAATATGACAATTCTACTATATTACAATTACAACTAGTAAATGTAAGACGAGTAATCATCCAGATTTAAAAGTATGCACTAATCATCGACGATTAGTTCTACCTACTCCTAAAGTGAACCGATAGTTTTCTAACTGAATCTGCCAACAGAAACCTGGGTCCAAGCATACCTGGAGAGCCAGAAATACCTATATGGCCATAAGGGGGCTTGGTCTTTCACCATGGGGCACTCTCGCTCAACTTGCTTCTTCAGGGTCATTACCCGGCCAGGGGTAGATTACTAGGCCACTCGGGCTTTACCGCATGTCCAACCCTGTGACCCTACCTAATTTATTCGGATTGTGCACAGGCGGTGGTTCACCACCCATCCTGTGCACTCGGGTCCCCTACCCATGCCCGTGAGTAGTGAGTCTTCCCTCTGGGAAGAGAACCTCGACTGAGGAAGTACAACTACCGGTCTCTCCACTGAGACCACTACCCTTCGTTGCTCAGTAGCAACTGGACTGCACCATGAGATCCATGGTCACCAAACACAATCATTCAACAGAATATCAATAATCAATCAGTACGAGTATCTACTTATTTGCATGCATCCTAGTGTGAATCTAGGTTGAGCTAATTACCATTACAGTTATCAAAATATGATATGATTATTCAGAGGTAAGGGATAGTATGCCCACCTCCCACATGCAGTACCGGTTTTCCGCCTGCATGCATTGGACATACTATGCCATATATGATTTTATTAATTATTTTACAAATATAATTATAATCTACTCTAACCAGAATAGAATTAATCATGTTCACCTAGAAAGTAATATGGTTGTCCACGCTCCTCCCGCTTATCTGTTCCGTGTATCGTCGAAGAAGAAACTGACAACTATAGTTCAAAACATATAAGTTTTTACCTCTATAAATTACTCAAATCAGGGATTTACATAGGTTGGTCTAGGGATGAGGGATCCATTGGATCCGGTCTTGCTCGAATCTGACTTCGGTCGGAGGTTTTAGGGTTAAACCAGTAAAAACTGGTCCATGATCAGTTCAATAGGATAGGAGGGTCCCTAGGGTCCTAAACTAGGTTCAATACATCTGTATCGAAGATCTGAGCACAATGCCACCGGTTTCATCCAATTCTGAGATCGGACAGGGAAATGGCGATCAAACCAAGGTGCACCAACTAGATCGGGTTCATAGATAAAATAGGATACTAAACAGTATAATTACAATAATTAAATATGGTCAATATGTAGAATTTTCCTAGCCGGTCGTAATGGCGTTGGTTTCGTCCGATTCCGAGTTTGGACGAAGAAATAGCGGCCGAACCAAAATCTACTGGTTCGCGGCTCTGGTTTAAGTGAACCAGGCCGGTCCACTGAGCTGGGTCGGGTTAGCATAGCAGTCGGGTTGGGTCTGGGTGGTTAGGTCGGGTCTGCAGGTCGGTTCGGGTCTGGGGTCTGTCGGGTCGGGTCTGCAGGTCAGGTCGTGTTTAGAGGAATCAGTGAGTTCGGGTTCAAAGACTACATAACTATCAATATAAAACAATACAAAAATTACCCACTATGTCCTCTTATTTTACATATCAAAAAACAGAGCAAATGGGTTCAACGGAACCCATTGGCTACGACACCCATCCCCAACCTTAAGCGGCTTGGATGGTGCATGGATCTGCACCTTCCGCGAGTGATGAGGCCGGGGGGCATTGGAGATGGCTGGAGTGTGGTCCCCCCTCCGGGTTTGGCCATGGGCAAGGAAGGAGGAGGGGTGGTGATGGACGTGGTGGTGCGTGGAGATGGTGTCGCTGACGAAGCTGCCGAAAGGTTTCAGGGCGGTCAGATCGTTTTGAAGACGACCAAAGGCATCCAGGGAAGGTAGGAGGTAGAGGTCAGGTGTTAGGCACAAAGGAGGAGAGGAGGAGAGGGGGAGGCTGACCTGCATAGCTCACCGAAGTCGGGGGCCGGTGCTCGGAGGGTGACTGGGTTGCTCCTCTCTCTCTAGTCCTCTCCCTCAATCTCTCCGCTCTCTGCTCTCTCTCTCTCTCTCTCTCTAAATATAAGTATTATTCCGTTCTTTCTTTCTCTCTCTCTTGGTTCTACCGTTCGCTCTCTTTCTCGGTTCAAGGGGGCTACTGTTATGGCACTAAAGAGGGTGTTGTTAGGGTAGTAAAGAGGGTTGGGGAATTAGGTTATTAACCCCTTTAATTCATAATAAATATGAGGGAATAAGGGAGAGGAGATCCGGTTGTTAAGGCTATGAGGTTGTTAAGACTTTTAACTCCTAATAAAGAGAAGGGAATAAAGAAAGAAAATATATGGTTGTATCATCTTAACTCTTTCCATTTCTTTCCATTACTCCCCATCCGAAATTAAAGATTTAAATTTAGAGGATAGAGATCTAAGAAACTTAAATCCAACTACAAAGTTAGGAGATCGATAGGTCCTAGGGATGGTCAGGCTCGGTCCCACGCCCTGAAGTGGGCTTGGTTGGAACCCGGTGCGATTTGAATACCTACCGGACTGAAAAGGATAATTAGTCATACCTCATAAACCGGTGGTCAGAATAGGGCCCGAAATGATTCGTTGGAAAGGTCTCGTCGACGTAAACGCATCGGCGCTTGATATATATTTTTCTAACTTTTAGATCTCCCAAAAAGAAGAAAATATTTCAAAATTTAAAAAAATAATAACTCATCACCCAGGTGTCGGATCGACCCTAGCTCAAGCTCGTTGAAAAGCTCTCTCAGAGCCCCACCCAACGTATCCAACCTTGTTACGATCCGATTACCTGAACTCTTGTGGTGAACAAAACAATGTCAAATATCGGCTAATTTATCGATATTCTAATGTATAACTACCGAACTGTCGAAACTAGTTGCGCATATACCCGATTACTGCACGCGACGCGCCATTGCGACGTGTTCGAAGCCATAGAGAAAGTGAACGTAAAACATTTCATGGATTTACGGCTTATTCTTCCAAAACAAGCCCAGAGAAAAAGTCTGACTAAGAATGACAAAAATACCCAAGGCGGACTTTTATTATTCCCAAATTTAACACCACAGGTGTTACAACCTACACACATTAAAGAAATTTTCATCCTCAAAAATTAGTTAGAAACAGAAATCAAACATCAAAGAGATCAGCGTACAATCGCAACATATCGGACTCCACTTCCCAAGTGGCCTCATCCTCACCTCGATAACTCCACAAAATCTTGACCATCTTGATGGTCTTGGTGCGAAACACCCTGTCTTCGAAAGCTAAAACACGGATCGGCCACTCCTCAAAATTGGCATCGGCATTTAGCTCCAAATCTTGCCAACTAGCACGTGTGTCGGGTCTGGCATGTACTTCCGGAGCATTGATACGTGGAACACTGGGTGCACTGCTGAGAGCCGTGGTGGCAAAGCCAGACGATACGCCACCTCTCCGACTCGATCTAGATTCTCGAACGGTCCCGTAAACCTCGGTGCTAGTTTCCCTTTCTTTCCGAAATGAAAAACGCCACGCTTAGGGAAAACTCGCAAAAAGACATGGTTACCGACCTCAAACTCAAGAGGCCGTCTACGAACATCTGCATAGCTCTTATGTCTGCTCTGAGCTATGTGGAGCCTTTCTCTAATAACCTATATCTTCTCTGTAGTCTCATGTACCAAGTCTGGTCCCAGAAGACTACGCTCTCCGACCTCTGCCCAACAGATGGGGGATCGACAAGGCCTCCCATACAGTGCCTCATAGGGAGCCATGCCAATGCTCGCCTGATAGCTATTATTGTACGAAAACTCCACCAAGGGCAAGTGCTCATCCCAACTACCTCCGAAGTCTATAGAACACGCCCGCAGCATATCTTCCAATATCTGGATGGTCCGCTCTGATTGACCGTCTGTCTGGGGATGGAAGGTTGTGCTAAAGCTAAACTGGGTCCCCAACGCGGTCTGCAACTCTTCCAGAACCCTGAGACAAACCTAGGATCTCGATCCGAGACAATGGTCACTGGAATCCCATGCAATCTGACTATCTCTGCAATGTAGAGTCTGCAAAACTCCGATAAAGAGGAAGTCGTCCGGACTGGAAGGAAGTGGGCAGACTTGGTCAGTATGTCCACAATCACCCATACAGAATCATGCCTGCTCTTGGTTAGTGGCAACTGTTGGAATCTAATCCCGGTCAGAGGCTCGCAGCGGAAGCGATTTGGCGATCGAATAGACCGTTCATGGTGCACGTTCCACTATTTAACTTTTCATAGAAACTAATCTACATATGTGTGCATGTGTATGCACGAGAATCGAAAACCCCTAACGGCAATCTAGCGTAATGATTAACTAGTATGGATGCAAATCATAATGCTCGCTAGATCTACATGTTAGATTACACATACCTTTCGTACGGATCTTTTAACCGCGGAGAATTGTCTTCTTTGTCGATGGAGACGGAAGATCGCTCGCGAAGATGCCGATGGTACGAATGGAGATGTTGCCTTCTTGTTCACCCGATCTCACACGATGCACGGAACGTCGCTCTCGGATCTCTGAGTGCCTCCGAAGAACGACCCTTCTCCTTCTTCAAAACTCCACGCGAGGAAGACGAAGTAGCAAGCGGGAAACGGAGAGAGATTAGGGAGAGAACTAGAGAGATTAGAGAGAGAGGGGGTTCGGATTTTTCAGCACATGGGGCCGGCGCCCATAGGTGCTTTTATAGGGCCGGCCACCCCCCCTTGGATAAGGATCCAAGGGGATAATGACCCCCTTATCTCATCTCTCCATTATCTCCTTTTTATCTCTCCGCGTATTTATCCGTTTTCCCACTTTTTAGGGCTCGATCTTAACCGATTTATCGCCCCATCCCTATCCATATGGCTGGCCCTATAGATGAGGGATTCTTATCCCTACATCATAGGGCCGGCCCTAGTGAGGTGTCCCACCACTAGGGTCGGCCAACAGTGAGGTCCGGTAGAGTGAGGTTTTTACCAAAACGCCCCGACGCCTCATTTTGACCATTTCTAGCGTGCGATACCTAACGGCCATTACTTAAGTGATATCTACTAGTTACTTACTATTAACTGAGGCCACCGGAAGGTACCTCTAGCAAAGTCAACTAGTCAACTCGCAACATACCCCGGTGCATCGCACCTATGTAGCAAAGTTCACTTATGGCTAGGGATTACTACATACGACTCCGCACTAGTCTCGGGCTCAACCCTTAGTACTCGTATGTAGTTACGCATCTACCGTGCTCTAGTGCCAAGCACACACGGAGCGTATACTTCTTTCTTCCTCCTACTTATGGTGTTCCGAGGAGACGGTTCAAGAACCGTACATAATGTTGATAAGGTGGAACCATCAGGGACCGGGGTTCATGGCTTCCAACTCAAGCTCGATCGACACACTACCCGAGTGTACCATCGATCCTCTGAGCTCGTGTTAACCTGCGTAGCCACCCAGAGTGCGACGCAGGCTGCACTCCAATTCACCCAGACTTACTATGTTCTCCATCATACCCCTGCTCTCCGCTTAGTAGCGGTAAACCCGCTGTCCCTCCACTTGATGCCATAATTCACTTCGAGCGGTGAAGACTACCGTCAGACTCGAATGATCATATGACTTGGTTCCTTCCAGGTTGACCTATACATCGTACCTCTGATTACCCCATCGAGTAATCGAACCCGGTCAACAGTCAAACTGATGACCACCAGGCCTGGGTTTGGTACAGTGTAAGTCACACCAAGGAACGCACCTCCCATCAGGGGTGTGGATGGCCTGCAGGAGTGACACGCTAATGCAACGCCAGCCGGGTAACCCAGTACACCGTGGTTTTGGATCACTGCATATGGACCCTCACACATTGGTGCGCCAAAGCACCACGCAACTGGTTAGTCCATCAGTCGTGGTTCCTCAGGGTTTAGGACCGTTTTACCCTAAGCAGAAACACGGCTTAGTGTACCAGTGTCTGCTCACTGATCTGTACACCGTGTTAGTTCCGTTCAGCCACAGACACTGTGCCTGGTGATGATCATGGTAAAGACATCCCATGAACTGTCATCGCCAACAGCTTATCATGATGAGGCGACCAACCTGATCATAGCTGCGAACTTATTTAAGTTATACGGGACCAATCCACTTAGTCTTCAACTCAGTGGACTACCATATAACCATGGCTCTCTGTTCTCTAAAGAACACGTAACTATGTTACGTACCTATATGCATCTCATATAATAATAACTATCAATCTTTATTAAACCAAAACTTAAAGTTTTACAAGCTTAGAACACATCAATCCTAACAATCTCCCACTTGGTCTAGCGAAGCAAAACGGTTTTGACTCCCATCGCGTCCACATGTCGCTCGAATGCCTTGGTAGGTATTGCCTTTGTGAAAGGATCAGCAACATTATCTGTAGATGCAATCTGTGTCACCGCTACTCGCCCTTGCTTTTGAAACTGCCTAATCAAGTGGAACTTGCGCTCGATGTGCTTCCCCTTTTGGTGATGTCTTGGCTCCTTAGCTTGTGCTACCGCCCCACTATTGTCGCAGTAAAGCACAATAGGTAACTGGGCCTCTGGTACACACCCCAAATCCGTAAGGAATTTCTTGAGCCATACCGCCTCTTTGGCTGCCTCGCACGCTGCAACGTACTCAGCCTCTGTGGTCGAGTCTGCGATGCATTTCTGCTTCACACTCTGCCAACTAACCGCTGCTCCTCCTAACATAAACACAAAACCTGATGTCGATTTTCTGGATTCCAAATCTGACATAAAGTCAGAATCTGTATATCCAATCGGCGTCAGTTCTTGTCCAGTGTAAACCAACTCATAGTCCCTTGTTCTACGAAGGTACTTGAGTATACACTTCACAGCTGTCCAGTGGTCTGGACCCGGATTCGACTGAAACCGACCCATCATTCCTACTGCGAAACAGATATCAGGCCTTGTACAATGCATAGCATACATTAGACTACCTAATGCCGAAGCATAAGGTATCTTCTGCATTTCTGCTCTCTCCTCAGGTGTCTTAGGACATTGATCCTTAGACAGTTTTATGCCATGTCTAAATGGCACAAAACCCTTCTTGGAGTTTTGCATGTCAAATCTAGCCATTACCTTATCTATATACGCAGCCTGTGATAGCGAGAGAATCATGTTCTGACGATCACGTGTTACCTTGATCCCCAAAACATAACTCGCTTCACCTAGGTCTTTCATATCGAACTGTGTTGACAACCAGACCTTTACCGTTGACAATGTTCCTACATCATTCCCAATGAGTAGAATATCGTCTACGTAAAGTATCAAATATATCACTGTAGTCTTATCACTCCTCTTGTATACACATGGTTCATCCTCGTTTTGAGTAAATCCATATGACTGGATTGCCTGATCAAAACGGATGTTCCAACTTCTAGATGCTTGCTTTAGTCCATAAATGGACTTCTGCAACTTGCAAACTAGATGTTCCTGACCCTCTGACTCAAAGCCTGGTGGCTGAATCATATAAATGTCTTCTTCCAAATTTCCATTAAGGAATGCTGTCTTGACATCCATTTGCCAGATCTCCCAGTCATAATGGGCTGCAATGGATAGGAGGATCCGAATAGACTTTATCATAGCTACCGGCGAGAAGGTTTCGTCAAAGTCGATCCCTTCTCTCTGGGTGTAACCCTTGGCAACTAATCTAGCTTTATAAGTCTCTATTGTACCATCGGATCCTCTCTTCTTCTTATACACCCACTTACACCCAATAGGTTTAATATTGGATGATGGTGTAACAAGAGTCCAGACTGCGTTATGGGATATTGATTCAATTTCTGCCTCCATAGCCTTTTGCCAGTCAGAGCTGTCAGAAGCTCCCACTGCCTCATCGTAGCTCAGTGGGTCATCCTCCTGACCCTCTGGATCAACCAATAAGGTTTCTCCATAGTATCTGTCAGGAGCTCTGATGCTTCTCCCACTGCGACGAGGTGGTGGTGGTGTTACAGGATTAATAGGTTCTACAGTATCTAGTATATTATTATCTGTAATGTCAGCTCCCACTATGCTTTCGGATGCGCTCTCTGATCTAGTACCTAGTAGCTCATCCAGAACTACCTTACTAGCAGGCTTGTGGTCCATAACATAATCATGTTCTAGGAAAATGGCATTCGTTAAAACGATTACCTTCTTTTCCTCAGGATCATAAAATAGTCCACCTTTAGTCTCTTTGGGATACCCTACAAACAGACATGCTTTGGACTTTGGCTCCATCTTTTCCCTCTTATCTATCCGCACATGTGTAGGACATCCCCATATTCTGAAATGCTGTAGTGTTGTCTTTTGCCTTGACCACAGTTCTCTAGGGGTCTGAGGCACTGATTTAGATGGAACGTGGTTTAGAACATATGCTGCTGTCTGAAGGGCATATCCCCAAAAGGTCATTGGTAAACAGGCATAACTCATCATGCTTCGAACCATGTCTAACAAGGTTCGATTCCTTCTCTCAGAGACTCCATTCTGTTGTGGGGTACCTGGAGCAGTTAACTGGGATGTTATCCCATGCTCCACTAAATACCCAAGGAACTCGTCAGATAGGTATTCACCACCTCGATCAGATCGAAGGGTTTTTATACATTTACCTGTCTGCTTTTCTACTTCAGCCCTGAACTCTTTGAACATGTCAAAGGATTCCGACTTCCGATGCATAAGGTAAATGTAACCATATCTTGAGTAATCATCTGTAAAAGTGATGAAGTACTCATGGCCTCCTATTGCCTTGACGCTCATGGGTCCACATACATCTGAATGGATTAACTCCAATACCTCAGTAGCTCTCACTCCTTGGCCTTTGAAGGCCCTCTTGGTCATCTTGCCTTCCAGGCAGGATTCACAAGTGGGAAGGATCTCCGTAGGATCTGTTTCCAGAAGCCCGGCCTTTACCAACCTATGGATCCTATCTAAGGCAATATGCCCAAGCCGTAAGTGCCACAATTGGGTTAAATTCTCCGAAGGTTTCTTACGCTTAGATGAATTAACATTAAATATTGAAGTTATTATGTTATCTTTCTCAAATTTAGGACTGACAATATAGAGATGATTCTGAACCATTCCTCTTATTATAAAAGTTCCATTCAGTTTAAAAGACACACCAGAAGTATCAAAATAAACTGAATAACCTTCATTAACTAAAGAAGAAATAGAAATTAAGTTACGTCGCAAGGACGGTACATAAAAGACATCTCTAAGAGTCAAAGTCTTATTATTTGAAAAACTAAGAGTAACATCTCCTATAGCTTCAGCAGCAGCCACGGCCTCAGTTCCCATGCTCAAGGCCACCTCTCCATCAAGCAACCTTCTACTTTCCTGAAACCCCTGAAGAGAGTTACAGGCATGGTTAGTGGATCCTGAATCCACAATCCAACTAGCAAAAGAACTATTACTTGAAAGAAATGATTCAACAACTAAGAGTTGTAGATTACCTTCTCCGGCATTCTGGGGCTTTTTGCAGTCCTTCTTCCAATGACCCTTCTGGCCACACCGGAAATACTTCGTGCCCGATTTCTTTGATTCTCCAGACCCAGAGGCCCCATCAGAGTTCTGCACAGGCTCAGACTTAGGTTTCTTTTTATGTTTCTTGCCTTGAGGTTTACCAGGCTTCTTGAAGGATCTGCGTTGCACGTGAAGTGCTTCGCCCTTCTGCTTGAAGCCATCCTCAGCTGCCTGGAGAGCTCCCAGAAGCTCTGCATTTGTCATAGCCAACTTGTTCAAATTAAAGTTGGTGACAAAGCCTTCAAAGGCTCCAGACAGTGACAAGAGGAAGATGTCTGTCATCACCTCGCCTTCTAGCACAATGTCCATGGTAGCTAGTTCGTTCTGGAACCCAAACATTTTCATCATGTGTTCCCGAACCAGCGTCCCATTGGACATCTTAGTGCCGACGAGTTTCTTGATGGTAAGGTATCGCGTAACGCGATTGTGACCTTCAAACATCTCCTTCAGATACAACATCATATCAGAAGCGTCGGGCATCTCCTCGACTTGCTTCTGCAGAGTTGTTTGCAAGGATGCTATGATATAGCATTTACATATCTCATTAGATTCCTTCCAGTCAGTGAATGCCTTTAATTGTGCCTCTGTGGCATTGGGTCCTGGCAAATCTGGCTCAGGGTCATTAAGGGCTGACATGTGTTTACCTATCCTTAAGACTAGGTACAGGTTGCGCTTCCAGTCCTCATAGTTGGGACCGGTAAGTTTGTGGTCATTTAGGATAGCGGACAGGGGGTCTAACTTGGTCATCTGAAAATAAAAGATTGAAAAAAAAATGAGATGCATGAAAACTTATTTTATGGATTTTTAAAACAAGCTAATTACATCCATATGACAACGCTACCCTCAAGCGAAGCCATCTCTATGGATTAATTAACCATGTATGTAAGATCTCGGAGTAGGCTACACCTGTCCGAGGGGGCAGTGTGCAGGTCTTCCGCTTACACGGATCTTTCCCTTGACCCTATCCAAATCTGCCAACTACGGGCTTTGATGGACCATGGTTATCTTTTGGCCAGTACCACGTGATCACCATTGTCTTCGCAACGAATACCTCACGCGTACTTAGGATGCTTACCCACGAGCTTAGGCAATTACGGCACGGGAATTCTAACGGCCCCCACGAGGGTGAGTAAAGCCTGAACACTTGGCACCGTAACCGCCATATCCCGAAGGAGATCACTAAGTAGCTTGGCATAGAAAAAACACAGCTCTCACCCGAGGGGGTTGTTGAGTTATGCCCTTCCACCCGAGTACGAAGTGATTAGCCGTGGAGGCCAGAGGATTTCTAAAAAAATTCCTCTATTACATCCCTTATAGTTCTGAGGGTTATTTTGCGAGTATGAATTTATGCAAATGCAAAGGTAGCGACCTCCTAAATACTAGACCCTGGTCACACCATGCTCCCACTAGCGTTCAAACCTTTCGCCTAGCATTAATCACTCTCGGAATATCATAGTCCCTGCCTCAAGTGGATTTCTCCATTCAAGGGTCACATTACATATTCCAAGAGTATCGATGCTTTGCAAAATTGGTTATCACGCTAATGTTCTGGAGCTAATCCTAGAGTCAGACTCACTGGAAAGGACTCTCACTAGTCATGGCGCCTCGCTTATAGATTTGACAATTGATGTTCAATGGATCTCCATCTCATCTTTGATTTCGATGCTGGCCAAATAGGCACACCCGACTAGTCGGGTGCTCTCCTAATGGTGGCATAACCATATGTGATGGGATCCCACTAACATCAAAAGTCAACTAAATAATAGGCGTCATCTAGCGGGATCCTAACCTCAAACAGTCGCTTGGACCGGAGGGGAAAGGCATCCCTCTGAAGACAGATAATCACATTATCTCATCGGGGTTCGATATGAAGCTTAAAGAACTAATTAAAGAAAGCAACCATTAAAACTGAATTAAGTTCAGGGTCCGACCCCTGAACCTAATTAGCACAGCGCAGGCTTCTAGCTTTCTTCGCAAGGTTCCTCGGTCCGGCTCCTTCGTCGCGCTCGCGAACACTTTGCCGGATCGTCTTCATCCTCCAGGGTTCCGCTTCCGCTCCCGATGGTGGATTTCTTTGGCACGTCTTTCTTCTCAATCTGTAACCGAAAAAGTCTAGTACGCTACGAGCAAGTGCTCGGTCGTACATAATTTCCTAGAAAGAAAAGAAAACACACCTAGGAAAAAGGCCATGGGAAACCGAGGATGGTCAACCCCCATCACTCGCCCAATCTAAGGCTTAATTACATATCCACACACAGAAAGCAAATCCAGACAATTGCTAACTCGGGGTCCGACCCCCGGTAGCAAGCACAAAGCATAGATCTAGATTTTTTATAGCGGCGCCCTGCAAGAATGATTAATAGAACAAGCACAATCTATACATATGCATGATCTAAGCGTATGAACCCCGATGATCTCACGCATTCATCATGCGCACACATGTTCGTTTCATGAAAAACGTGAAACGTACACCACTAATGCGGCTCTGATACCAATTGTTGGAATCTAATCCAGGTCAGAGGCTCGCAGCGGAAGCGATTTGGCGGTCGAATAGACCGTTCATGGTGCACGTTACACTATTTAACTTTTCATAGAAACTAATCTACATATGTGTGCATGTGTATGCACGAGAATCGAAAACCCCTAACAGTAATCTAGCGTAATGATTAACTAGCATGGATGCAAATCATAATGCTCACTAGATCTACATGTTAGATTACACATACCTTTCGTACGGATCTTTTAACCGCGGAGAATTGTCTTCTTTGTCGATGGAGACGGAAGATCGCTCGCGAAGATACCGATGGTACGAATGGAGATGTTGCCTTCTTGTTTACCCGATCTCACACGATGCACGGAACGTCGCTCTCGGATCTCTGAGTGCCTCTAAAGAACGACCCTTCTCTTTCTTCAGAACTCCACGCGAAGAAGACGAAGTAGCAAGCGGGAAACGGAGAGAGATTAGGGAGAGAACTAGAGAGATTAGAGAGAGAGGGGGTTCGGATTTTTCAGCACATGGGGCCGGCGCCCATAGGTGCTTTTATAGGGCCGGCCACCCCCCCTTGGATAAGGATCCAAGGGGATAATGACCCCCTTATCTTATCTCTCCATTATCTCCTTTTTATCTCTCCGCGTATTTATCCGTTTTCCCACTTTTTAGGGCTCGATCTTAACCGATTTATCGCCCCATCCCTATCCATATGGCCGGCCCTATAGATGAGGGATTCTTATCCCTACATCATAGGTCCGGCCCTAGTGAGGTGTCCCACCACTAGGGTCGGCCAACAGTGAGGTCCGGCAGAGTGAGGTTTTTACCAAAACGCCCCGACGCCTCATTTTGACCATTTCTAGCGTGCGATACCTAACGGCCATTACTTAAGTGATATCTACTAGTTACTTACTATTAACTGAGGCCACCGGAAGGTGCCTCTAGCAAAGTCAACTAGTCAACTCGCAACATACCCCGGTGCATCGCACCTATGTAGCGAAGTTCACTTATGGCTAGGGATTACTACATACGACTCCGCACTAGTCTCGGGCTCAACCCTTAGTACTCGTATGTAGTTACGCATCTACCGTGCTCTAATGCCAAGCACATACGGAGCGTATACTTCTTTCTTCCTCCTGCTTATGGTGTTCCGAGGAGACGGTTCAAGAACCGTACATAATGTTGATAAGGTGGAACCATCAGGGACCGGGGTTCATGGCTTCCAACTCAAGCTCGATCGACACACTACCCGAGTGTACCATCGATCCTCTGAGCTCAAGTTAACCTGCGTAGCCACTCAGAGTGCGACACAGGCTGCACTCCAATTCACCCAGACTTACTATGTTCTCCATCATACCCTTGCTCTCCGCTTAGTAGTGGTAAACCCGCTGTCCCTCCACTTGATGCCATGATTCACTTCGAGCGGTGAAGACTACCGTCAGACTCGAATGATCATATGACTTGGTTCCTTCCAGGTTGACCTATACATCGTACCTCTGATTACCCCGTCGAGTAATCGAACCCGGTCAACAGTCAAACTGATGACCACCAGGCCTGGGTTTGGTACAGTGTAAGTCACACCAAGGAACGCACCTCCCATCAGGGGTGTGGATGGCCTGCAGGAGTGACACGCTAATGCAACGCCAGCCGGGTAACCCAGTACACCGTGGTTTTGGATCACTGCATATGGACCCTCACACATTGGTGCGCCAAAGCACCACGCAACTGGTTAGTCCATCAGTCGTGGTTCCTCAGGGTTTAGGACCGTTTTACCCTAAACAGAAACACGGCTTAGTGTACCAGTGTCTGCTCACTGATCTGTACACCGTGTTAGTTCCATTCAGCCACAGACACTGTGCCTGGTGATGACCATGGTGAAGACATCCCATGAACTGTCATCGCCAACAGCTTATCATGATGAGGCGACCAACCTGATCATAGCTGCGAACTTATTTAGGTTATACGGGACCAATCCACTTAGTCTTTAACTCAGTGGACTACCATATAACCATGGCTCTCTGTTCTCTAAAGAACACGTAACTATGTTACGTACCTATATGCATCTCATATAATAATAACTATCAATCTTTATTAGACCAAAACTTAAAGTTTTACAAGCTTAGAACACATCAATCCTAACAGCAACCTCGAGACGAAATCCATCATGATGTGCTCCTACTTCCACTCTGCTACGGGAAGAGGATGAAGGAGTCCCACAGGTTTTTGGTGTTCTGCCTTAACCTGCTGACAGGTTAGGCACTTGGCCACGAACTCAGCTACATCTCTCTTCATGTCATTCCACCAGAACTGGCTCTTCAAGTCCCGATACATTTTGGTGCTGCCAGGGTGTACCATGTATCGAGAGCGATGCGCTGCTGTTAGAACCTCCTCTCGAATCTCTAGGTCCTTCGGTAGACATTGCCTCCTCTTATACCTCAGTCCACCATCAGAATTAAGCGACCAGTCCTCTACTGCCTCTCCCCTTATCAGTCGAGAACGCATCTCTTCCAACTCTCACACTGAATAATCGAGTACTAGCGGGATCTTCTCGCACCAACAGGTCATACCCTTCAATTACTACAATAAAGCTTTGTTTATCTGCAATCAGTCGAGTACTAGCGGGATCTTCTTGAACTTCCTGCCGAGTGCATCCGCCACTACATTGGCCTTCCCAGGGTGATAGAAGAAGTTGTAGTTGAAGTCCTTCAAGACCTCAATCCACCTCCTCTGTCGGAGATTCAGGTCCTTCTGGGTACAGATATACCTCAGACTCTTATAATCACAATACATCTCGAAGTCTTCTCCGTACAGGTAGTGCCGCCAAATCTTGAGCACGAACACCACCGTTGCAAGCTCTAGGTCATGGGTCGGGTAGTTCTGCTCATGAGGCTTCAACTGTCTCGATGCATAGGCTACTAATTTGCCATCTTGCATCAACACACCTCCAAGTCCAGACTGAGACGCATCTGTATAGACCATGTATCCCTTCCCACTGATTGGCACTGTAAGAACAGGGGCAATGGTAAGTTATCGCTTCAACTCCTGGAAGGACTGCTCGCAAGCATCCGACCACTCAAACTTCACCCCCTTCTTCATCAACCAATCTTGAGAAACCCTCTACGAACCTCCGGTAGTATCCTACTAAACCCAGGAAACTCCGGATCTCAAAAACATTCCTCGGTGACTCCCAACTCGGTACTGCCTTGATTTTTGCTGGGGTCCACCGAGATGTCTCCTTCTGAAACCACATGCCCTAAGAACTTTACTTGTCTCATCCAAAACTCACACTTGCTGAGTTTGGCATAGAGCTGATGATCTCGCAATGTCTGTAGGGCAATCCTCAGATGCTCTGCATGCTCCTCTTTTGACTTCGAGAAGATCAATACGTCATCAACGAAGACCACAATGAATCGGTCAAGGTAAGGCCTAAAGACCCGATTCATCAAGTCCATAAAAGATGCCGGGGCATTCGTCAGACCGAACGGCATCACTAGAAACTCGTAGTGCCCATACCTCGTCCGGAATACTGTCTTCTAGATATCATCATCCTTCACTCTGAGCTGATGGTATCCAGTCCTCAAATCAATCTTAGAGAAGAACTGAGTACCCTTCAGCTGATCAAATAGATCCTCGATCCTCGGAAGAGGATATCGGTTCTTCACAGTAACTGCATTAAGTTCCTATAATCGATGCAGAGTCACTTTGAACCGTCCTTCTTCTGGGCAAACAAAACGGGGGCACCCCATGGAGAGACACTGGGGCGAATATACCCGAGCCTCTGTATTTCTTCTAGCTGAGTACTTAACTCTCGTAGCTCTGCTGGTGCCATCCGATACGAGGCCACTGAGATCGGTGCCGTCCCCGGAACTAGCTTGATGCTGAACTCTACCTCTCGAATAGATGGAAGGCCTGGGAGCTGGTCAGGGAATACATCAGGAAAGTCTCAAACTATTGGGGGGCGCTCCAATGGATTCTCACCCTCAATCTCCCTGGCCAATTGTGCTAGGAGGCTAAAATAGGTCCCTTGCCGGGGCGCCGGGTATAAAATAGCCAGCTTAGCTCCCGTAAAGAAGAACTCCATATTATCAGGTGGACAGAAGGTGATCTTCTTGGAGTAGCAGTCTAGTGAAGCATGGTATGCCGCCATCCAGTCCATCCCCAGTAAGACATCTAACCCTTCTAAGTCGAGGATAATTAAGTCAGCCACAAGTTCATTGCCTCCAATGGAAAGCACACATCTCTTATATACACGGTCCACATCAATGCTAGCCCCAAGTAGTGAGACGACTGATAGAACATAACCAAGGGGCTCCGACTATAACCCCAAGGTAGCCACAAATTTGGGGACAATGTAAGAGTGCGTCGATCCAGTGTCGAACAAGACTCGTGCAAGGGTAGTAAACACAGGTACAACACCTAAGACAATAATCAGTAGTTACAAGTGTGTTTATCCTAGCTATGTGCTCTATTAGAGTACGAACTACAGAACTGGTTATGGAAAAGCTACTCTACGAGAAAAGATCTAGGGTTACCTTCAATAGCAGATCCAGAAGCTCCAGTATCCTAACCAACGAGTGCATAAGTCCGACCGTGAGTCCACCACCCTGGTGGATTGGAGGTCTCTGCTGAAGTAGCTGTGGTTGAGGATGACGGTAGGGCCGGGCACCCTGCTGATTCTGAGGTGCCCTCTGCTGAAGTGGTTGGGGATGGTATGTCAATGCTGGACGGGGCTGATATGGCAAAGCAAGTGGGGATGGCTGCTGCTGAGGAGGACGAGTGCAATCCCGCTTGATGTGGTCATATATGCGACACTTGAAGCACTTGGGACCTTGAGAAGCTGAGGGACGCTGGAAGTGGTACTGCTGCTAACGAGGAGGTGCCTCCTGAGTCCTAAGTCTCTTGGAATAAAACCCATGATCACTCCTACCATTGTCACCACTTGCTTGCTTCTCCTGAATCTTCTTGGTATCCTCCTGGCCTCTCTCTGCCACCAGAGCTCGATCCACCACCTATCTATAGATCTTCAGCCGCAGTACCTCGATCTTGTTTTTTATTCCAGGCCTCAAACCTTGCTCGAACCTGTTTGCCTTGCGCTCTTCCGTAGCTACCAAGAATGGAGCATAGCGCGACAGCTCATCGAACTTGGCCTCATACTGGGCCACAGATAGTGTGCCTTGGTACAAGTCCAAGAACTTCTTCTCCATCTCGTCCCGGATGCTCTCCGAAAAGTACTTTTCCTGGAAGACCTTCTCGAACTCCTCCCAGGTCATAGGTGCCTGGCCTTCTCCTCGGGACCTCTGGATCCGATCCTACCAAAAGTCTGCCTCTGCCTCCAGCTGGTAGGAAGCCAGAGTGACTCTCCTCTCACCTACTACTTCCAGGGCATCCAATGCCTTGCCGACTTGCTTCAACCATCTGTCGGCCTCCACTGGGTTTGGATCACCCTTGAAGGTTGGAGGCTTCAGTACCTGAAAGTCCTTTAGGAGCTTCCCCATCCTATCTGCATCCACTCTCTGCTCATCCCGAGCGCCCTGCTGGGCCTGAGCCTGAGCCAAAGCAGCTTGGGCTGCTACCGTCTGCTCCTGGGCAACTGCCTGTTGCTGGGCTACCATTGTTTGTTGTTGTTGCATCATGACTTGCTGCTGCTGCATCATCTCAGTCAAGGTGCGGAATCTCCATGGGGTCAGGGACAGCAGCAGCACTAGACAACCCAGGAGAGGAAGGTTAACCTCTGGTAATAGTCATCTGCAAAAATACAGGCCTATAAGATAATTGTTCGAGATAAGAAGACTAACCTACAAATAAATCCCTTAGGATCCTATCCCTAAGCTCTGATACTAGCTGTCAGGCCTCGGTTCCGACTATAACAGAAACCAGCCAGACCCGGGGTGTGAGCGGGGTTAAAAGGGTAAGTCAAAAGAGTAAAAGATTTCTGAGGTGATTTTTATCATTTAATTTATTACTACATTATCATTAACTAATTACTATATGATGGGGGATGGCTTTGAGGGAAAGCCTATCAGGCTTTGTGGAAAAGCCTACCAAACGAAAAGAAAAATGGTACTGGCATTTATTAATTCAGAGCATCTAAAACGTAGTTCCACAGTTATTACATAATCAATTGGAAATAACACAAAAACTAACTAACATCTCTAGTATCCTCTCTCAACCGCTAAACTCCTTTAGGAAGCACTTGTGAAGGCTCTACGGTACCTGAAAAGAGTGTGCAACAACGGGGTGAGTTTACAAAAGTAAACTCAGTGAACAGTTAACCCTAAACTAGCTAGGATAAACCATAGTCGTATCCCGCCCTCCTAGAAGTCTACACGGGCGATAACACATAAATACCTATATTGCAAGTATGGCAGTTCAACTAGCTAATATGATAGTTCTATTATATTACAATTATAACTAGTAAATGTAAGACGAGTAATCATCCAGATTTAAAAGTATGCACTAATCACCGAAGGTTAGTTCTACATACTCCTAAAGTGAACCGATAGTTTTCTAACTGAATCTGCCAACAGAAACCTGGGTCCAAGCATATCTGGAGAGCCAGAAATACCCATATGGCCATAAGGGGGCTTGGTCTTTCACCATGGGGCACTCCCGCCCAACTTGCTTCTTCGGGGTCATTACCCAGGGGTAGACTACAAGGCCACTTGGGCTTTACCGCATGTCCAACCCTGTGACCCTGCTTACTTTATTCGGATTGTGCACAGGCGGTGGTTCACCTCCCATCCTGTGCACTCGGGTCCCCTACCCATGCCCGTAAGTAGTGAGTCTTCCCTCTGGGAAGAGAACCTCGACTGAGGAAGTACAACTACCGGTCTCTCCACTGAGACCACCAGCCTTCGTTGCTCAGTAGCAACTGGACTGCACCATGAGATCCATGGTCACCAAACACAATCATTCAACAGAATGTCAATAATCAATCAGTACGAGTATCTACTTGTTTGCATACATCCTAGTGTGAATCTAGGTTGAGCTAATTATCGTTACAGCTATCAAAATATTATATGATTATTCAAAGGCAAGGGATAGTATGCCCACCTCCCACATGCAGTACCGGTTTTCTGCCTGCATGCATTGGACATACTATGCCATATATGATTTTATTAATTATTTTACAAATACAACTATAATCTACTCTAACCAGAATAGAATTAATCATGTTCACTGGAAAGTAACTTGGTTGTCCACGATCCGCCCGCTTATATGTTCGGTGTATCGTCGAAGGAGAAACTGACAACTATAGTTTAAAACGTATAAGTTGTTACCTCTATAAATTACTCAAATCAAAGATCTACATAGGTTGGTCTTGGGATGAGGGATCCATTGGATCCGGTCTTGCTCAAATCTGACTTCGGTCGGAGGTTTTAGGGTTGAACCGGTAAAAACTGGTCCATGATCAGTTCAATAGGATAGAAGGGTCCCTAGGGTCCTAAACTAGGTTCAATACATCTGTATCGAAGATCTGAGCACAATACCACCGGTTTCATTCAATTATGAGGTCGGACAGGGAAATAGCGATCAAACCAAGGTGCACCAACTAAATCGGGTTCATAGATAAAATGGGATACTAAACAGTATAATTATTGTAATTAAATATGGTCAACATGTAGAATTTTTCGAGCTGGTCGTAATGGCTGGTTTCGTCCGATTCCGAGCTTAGACGAAGAAATAGCGGCCGAACCAAAATCTGCTGGTTCGCGGGCCTGGTTTAAGTGAACCAGGCCGGTTCACTGAGCTGGGCCAGGTTAGCATAGCAGTCAGGTTGGGTCTGGGTGGTCGGGTCGGGTCTGCAGGTCGGTTCGGGTCTGGGGTCTGTTGGGTCGGGTCAGCAGGTCAGGTCGGGTTTAGAGGAATCAGTGGGTTCGGGTTCAAAGACTCCACACAACTATCAATATAAAACAATACAAAAATTACCCACTGTGTCCTCTTCTTTTACATATCAAAAAACAGGGCAAATGGGTTCAACAGAACCCATTGGCTACGACACCCATCCCCGACCTTGAGCGGCTTGGATGGTGCATGGATCTGCACCTTCCGTGAGTGATGAGGCCGGGGGGCATTGGAGATGGCTGGGGTGTGGTCCCCCTTCCGGGTTTGGCCATGGGCAAGGAAGGAGGAGGGGTGGTGATGGACGTGGTGGTGTGTGGAGATGGTGTCGCCGGCGAAGCTGCCGGAAGGTTTCGGGGCGGTCGGATTGTTTTGAAGATGACCAAAGGTATCTAGGGAAGGTAGGAGGTGGAGGTCAAGTGTTGGGCACGAAGGAGGAGAGGAGGAGAGGGGGTGGCTGACCTGCATAGCTCACCGAAGTCGGGGCCGGTGCTCGGAGGGTGACTGGGTTGCTCCTCTCTCTCTAGTCCTCTCCCTCAATCTCTCCGCTCTCTGCTCTCTCTCTCTATCTCTCTCTCTCTAAATATAAGTATTATTCAGTTCTTTATCTCTCTCTCTCTTGGTTCTACCGTTCACTCTCTTTCTCGGTTCAAAGGGGCTGCTGTAATGGCACTAAAGAGGGTGTTGTTAGGGTAGTAAAGAGGGTTGGAGAACTAGCTAGGTTATTAACCCCTTTAATTCATAATAAAGATGAGGGAATAAGGAAGAAGAGATCCGGTTGTTAAGGTTGTTAAGACTTTTAACTCCTAATAAAGAAAAGGGAATAAAGAAAGAAAATATATGGTTGTATCATCTTAACTCTTTCCATTTCTTTCCATTACTCCCCATCCGAAATTAAAGTTTTAAATTCAGAGGATAGAGATCTAAGAAACTTAAATCCAGCTACAAGGTTAGGAGATCGACAGGTCCTAGGGATGGTCATGCTTGGTTCCATGCCCTGAAGTGGGCTTGGTTGGAATCCGGTGCGATTCGAATACCTACCGGACTGAAAAGAATAATTAATCATAACTCATAAACCGGTGGTCAGAATAGGGTCCGAAATGATTCGTTGGAAAGGTCTCATCGACGTAAACACATCGGCGCTTAATATATATTTTTCTAACTTTTAGATCTCCCAAAAATAAGAAAATATTTCAAAATTTAAAATAACAATAACTCATCACCCAGGTGTCGGATCGATCGTAACTCAGGCTCGTTGAAAAGCTCTCTCAGAGCCTCACCCAACGTATATAGCCTTGCTTCGATCCGATTACCTGAACTCCTGTGGTAAATAAAACAATGTCAAATATCGACTAATTTATCGATATTCTAGGGTATAACTACCGAACTACCAAAACTAGTTGCGCATACACCCGATTACTGCACGGGATACGCCATTGCGACGTGTTCGAAGCCATAGAGAAAGTGAACGTAAAATATTTCATGGGTTTACGGCTTATTCTTCCAGAACAAGCACAGAGAAAAAGTCTCACTAAGAATGACGAAAATACCCAAGGTGGACTTTTATTATTCCCAAATTTAATACCATAGGTGTTACACTTATCCTATCAACTAGCGACCTCCGTCCTTCCCAACTTCTAAAGTCAAGCAGCAACCACCGATTGCCCAAACAATCTGTCTGTCTTTATTGCTATAACAGAACGACGAAGACACAACACGTGGACCAGCCGGAGGGAAGCAACATGGATCTAGATGCTCAGCATCCAACGACTCTCTCAATGAGTCATCGATTCGTAACGAGCCTACACCATGAACAGCAACCCGCTGTGGATTCAAGGAGTCGCCCGTCGATTGACCACGCCGCTCAGGCTCAACCTCAACCGTCTCCTCAGCTTACTGATGCAACTCCTCAATGTTTGGGGAAAGCGCACGTCTCAAATGTCGCTGACCCTCAGGCAACGTATCAAATAAAAGCAGAGGACTTCCAGCTCCTTACTCTCATGAAGCAGAATGTTGCTCTCATGATTGAGAGAAACTTCCTCCGATAAATCGTTGTTGAAGAAGGAGTTGACCTCCCACAGCCGGTCGCTGGTATCAACGACGGAGCAGATGTCCCTCTTGTGGCCTTCATAGGGTCGGCCACAAGTGGCTTACACTTCATAGCCGCCCCATAAAAGCACAAGGAGGGGGGGAGGGTCCGACCCTAATGCTCTCCCCCTCTCCTTGAGAAATTTGAACCCCCCCCCCCCCTCTCCCTTTTGTGGTTTCGACCAAGAAAAATGAGGAAGAAGAAAAAGGAAGAAACGATGAAGGAAAGGAGAAGGAAGAAGAAGAGAAAGAAAAAGATGAGGTCTTCAAGACAAGCCATCGACTTCACTACGTGCCATTCTTTGTTGGTGAGTCGTCCTTGCACTCAGAGATAGGACGTCATAGGTTACATCATTCGCAAAGGACAAGGTGCTGTCTAATAACTTTCCTCTTGGTTTTCGTGCGATTCATATCATCAACGATTGCTCGGTTCTCCTCGGATAAATATCCATAAGGTATCATGGTTCTAAACACTTAACTAAATGCTACATGTAGATTCTTCTTAGATCGTAGTGTGCTTCTAGGGTGTTCCCACATATGCTATGTTCATAGATTCGTATGTAGATTGTTTTGTGGACTAATAATAACTCTATATCTAATAGACGAGATCTCACCCTAGAGGTTTTTGTTGCCCCATAGGATGACCCAGCGAAGACGGGACCAACGAGTCAAAGCCTGATGGATCTCCCCCTAGAGAGAGTTTTGGCTGAGGTCGATCCTGGTGAGGAAGGTGAGGTTATCGAGGGATGGCGATAGTGAGCCAACCAAGCCGAGGGAGTCGAGTTGCACTTCAGTGACCCTCTTGCTGTGGTGAGGATTACCGCACGTGACCCCTTGCCACCGGCAGACATGGAGGGAGTTGTTGGCCCATGAAGCCAAGGATCCGGATGGGTCGTTGGATATGGACTTGAAGGAGACATGCAACGGGCAATCAATGATTGGACTATACCCACTTAATATCTGTAGGGTCTACAGTAGGGGTGGTAATCCTTGACCCGACCTACCAAACCGATCCGAACCTAACCCAAAGTTAGTGGGTTTGGGTTTGAACCTAGCGGGTTCGGGTCATAAACGGGTTGGCCCGATTGGTCCGTTTATCTAATGGGTCAGGCTTGGGTTTGTACTTATAACCCGATTGACTCGTTTACCAAATGGGTCGTGCAAACCGACCCAACCCGATCAAATCAAACCAAATTATATGGGTACTGTTGAACCAACCCGAGCCAACCTAACCGACCCAACCCGACTTGATCCATTTATTAAACAGGTCGGGTCAAGTCAACATGTTTATTAGGAAGGTCGGGTTTGGGTTTAAGTTTTTGACTCGCTTATTAAACAAGTCGGGGTCGGGGTCTGTGTTTTGCCCTTGTACCAATGTTTTCAGACTCGGACTCTGAAGAGCAACTTGTTACGATGTTTAGCGACACGACTCAGAAGAGTTGACTTGTGGTGCGTAAGAGTCACAAACATAGTGACTTGTTGGATTAATATATATAATATTAGATAAAACAGTAAAAATTTAGAAAAAATTATATATATATATATATCTATAATACATGTTAGGAAAGCCATGTACGAAATATTACAAACGTGCCATTCTGAGAGGACAACAAGGACCATCCGATCCGATCGAACGGCACAAATCATTTCTGTTCGGTTAGTGTGCGGCTTCCGTGCGGCGGGCCGGCGGATGTACGGGCCGTCCGATCAACCGATCCAATGATCGGGATTCAACCCCCCACCGACCGCAGTTGTTATTGTGGCGGGCACAGTAACAGCGATTTCGGTGGGGGGTTGAACCCTTGACGTCCGATCGGCCTGAATCGAACGGCCCAAATTCTTTCCGCCCGGTTAAAAAGTGTAGCCGTTCGATCGAATGATCGAACGGATGAAATCCCGTGGGAAACAATCAAATATGACAAATATATATATATATATATATATATATATATATATATATATATATATATATATATATATATATATATATATATATATATATATATATATATATATATATATATATATATATATATATATATATATATATATATATATTGCATCCATATGCCAAATAGTATCACAAAATACATTAATGTCATGCAACTATCAAAATGTAATAGATAAAAATGGTAGGTCGAGTCAGAAACGAGTCTGACCATGACTTGAACGAGTCAAAGACAAGTCTGATCATGACTTGTCCGAGTCAGACACGACTCAGGTGGCCTGCGAGTCATAGGTCCGAGTTGGGTCGAAATCGAGACTGAACTGACTCGTCCGAGTCAGAAGACTCAGAACGAGTCTGAAAACACTGCTTGTACCTATGGATTCGGATCATGATCTGGTCAATTGATAAATACAGGAGATCAAAACAACATAAACAGTCAAACAGAAACTCACGCCTTCTAAAATTTAAATCATTGGTTAGACCGGGTCAACGG